>JAREYC010000006.1:8837500-9492500 GCA_030015325.1 Cryptoblepharus egeriae
TCAGTTCCAGGCAAATGTACTTTATTCTTATTTTCTGCAGAACTTCTGATTCCTGCTCCAGTACTATTTTACAGAGAAATGCCACATGGTGCCAGGAAGCTCACTGGGAACAACAAAGAACCTGAGAAAATCCACCAGGAAGAAGACGTGGAGAGATCATGGCCGAAGAAAGCTTGGCAGGATGGTAGAGGATAGCTGCCAAATCTTCTCCCAGGAATGATCCAGAAATCTGTAGAAGTGCTTGTAGTGGGGTAGATCCTTTGATTTGTTTCCTTGGGTTCATTTTGAGATGGCAGGTGGGGTCTCAGACACTCTTCTCACTTTCATTCTGTTCCACTGCCAAGGGAGGAGATTTGTTGTCCAGTGCGGTCTCTGGACCAGGCTTAGTGGTTGAGATGGGAGTGGGGCTGCTGGAGGCCAGAAGGTTAGCCGACTGCAGCACAGCCTCGGAGTGCTCCCGTGCTTTCATGCGCAAGGCTGCCACACTCGCCGTACGATTACTCTGGCAGCCATATGTAGGGAGGAAGGAGAGACCCATGTGGTCAGGAACACAGCAAGAGCACAGTGGGCTACCTGGAGGAGGAAACACAAAATACCACCTGCACCAGAATCATCAACATAGCTAAAGAAGACTTGTTTTATACCTCTGTGTGCCAGAGCAGCTTGCACCCAAAATGGCGAAAATGTGCTTTCTGATATGTCCTGGACTGGCGCAAGTTGCATGCACACTTGGGATAATCTGCTTTCACCTTGTGCTTCCAATGCCCAACCTTGTCAATGTCTGCCTTGGGATTATACCAGTGGCCTACCAGTGGTAGGCCAAAGTTGTCTTAGATCTGATTGAACTGAAATAAACCTGAGAGCAGATGTCTTCCCCATCCCAATTTCATTTGGGGACACAAGACTTTGATTGTTCAATATATGGAGAGATCAGAAAAAATATGCTGGTAGTATTTTACTCTCAAAGTACAATGTGCATCTGCAATATGCTTTCTTGGCTTCTATTGTCTTCTCTTGTCTGCTACTACTCTCAGTTGGAGTTACCAGCAAATTTGATGAAGCCCCCTTGTATACCTTCGTTCAAGTCACTGATGAGGATGTTAAAAAGAACCAGGATTGCAGCAGCCCAACCAAAACTAAGGCTGCAATCCTAAAGATACCTTCCTGGGAGTAAGTTCCGTTGAATAGAATGGAGCTAACGTTTGAGTAGACATGGTTAGGATTGTACTCATAGAATTGTACTGTCAAATCCAGGTTGACATGAAGCCATTGAAATACCCTCCTTGTATATGGCTACACAACCAGTTGCAAAATTCACCTAAAAATTGTATCTTTAGCTCTATCTGTGCATCTAATTTACTATAGGGAACCTGAGTCTGATGGTTCCTGTCGAGGGTGAATATACAGTTTTCTGAACACCACATCAAAATTGATATCTCCCCACAGTAGTTCTGACCTGTAGGGTCAGAGACCCCCATATCCCAGTTTGACCCCCATATCCCAGTTTGATATTCTGGCTTCACATATTATGGTTTAAACAAACCAGGATTTCCCCATTTTATATGCAACAACAAAACTGAATTTGTTTTTTCAACCAGGAAAGGGGCAGCAAATTTTGTCTCCCGAATGTGAAATAGCATGCATGTAAGGGCAGTTGCAGTGGAATAGACTGCCAAGGGAGGTGGTGGACTCTCCCTAGCAGATCTTGCAGAGGCTAGACAAGCACCAGTTGGATATGCTCAAAGGGGATTCCTTCTACAGGCAGGCGGTTAGACTAGATGACCTCTTGGATCACTTCCAATTCCATGATCTATGATTCTGTGAGCACAATCCTAACCATGGCCTCTCAAAATTAAGCCCCATGGTGTTCAATGGGTCTTACTCCCAGAAAAGTGTCTTTAGGATTGCAGACTAAGTCCAAGACTCTGTGAGTAACTTCTAGCCCCCTTGGGGTTGTACATCAGCATTTCTCTATTCATTTTGATTTGAAAGTATTTTATTTAGCTTTTTGTTGAAGTAAAAACATTAAAAGTGGCAAATAAAAAATGAAATACACTGAAAAATAACCAAACGATTAAAAGTATAGCTAACAATAAACAATGAGGCCAACAAAAAAAAAGCAAAGCAGCACAGAAGACATTAACTAGTCCTCTACTTCTATATGTTTTTCTAAAAGTACCACTGGTACTCTACATTTGCAGGACCTTTTTGTTTGGGACTATGCAACACAAGCTGCACTTGCTTCCATTTTTTGTTCCACATTAACAGCCTTAACACAGAGAAGAGGCTCAAATCGACTTTTACAGCAACATTTGAAAACATTGAAAGGGAAACAAAGAAGGACTGAACATCATTATTATTGACTGTAGTAAGAGCTGCACCCTAAAAAGAACTTGGGTTTTTTTAGGGTCCCTTTTTGTACCTATCAAGGATGCTGAACATGACTGCAAAGGGAAATCTTCATTATGGCAGATCTGTTCCCCACCCGGCCTGTGGAAGACCAGCTTTGACCAGCAATCTAAACCTTTGCTGCACAAGACACTAACTTGTTTCAAGAACCTGCTGTCTCTTGTATTCTAAATTAAAACACACAATTAGGTCTCCATTAGGTTACAGCAAATTCTGCAAAATTGATCTGAAGCACCTAGCATTGCTATATTACATCATGCTTGAAAGGCTGAGCCTGGGCATAAATACTTAATGTAATAAATACAGTCTGAAATATTTGATCCACTTGGCAGTTTAATTGATCTGCTACAGAGAGACTGACAGGAAAAATTAAATTAGTCCTGCTTTATCTTTGCCAAGAGCACATTTTAATTGTACGAAGTACTTGAACTACAGTTTGGTTCACAAAGGGATCTCTCTTCTTTTTTTTAACAGAAACCATATAGGGGGTACAGGAGCAGGTTAGCACTGATCATAATTTTAAAATATCTCTGTCCTTGATATCATTCTTGCACGCTACCTTGCTTAAAAATTAGGGAGGTCTCCAATGGAGTGCAGGAGCCAACCCATTCTGATCCATCTACCCATTTACTGTATCCTCACAAGCCACACCCTGAGCTCTCTTCTCAACAGCTCTTTTCCCAAATGATATGAGACACAGAAATTATTTGGTTTGGGGAAAAAAACTTCAAGAGATAGGACATCTTATTTCTGATTTTCTGTAGCGGAATGGCAGAATTCAAGGCCAAACCCTAAACCTCCCAGCGCCAAGATCTATTGGGGTTTCTGGATGCTGTAAATGTGCCGTAAACCACACTTATGGTATCAGAGGAGTAGAGAGTGCTGGTATGGGTGGCAGCTGAGTTGCTTCTAAGAGAAGTATGAGGATAGAATGTACGTAGGATGGAGAAGAAACTGGAGAAGGAGAAGAGTGGGACTGGCCGAATTCTGCTCTGCCATATCCTGAACCCTGAATTGGGCTGAAAAGTCAAGCCTTCACCACCAAAACAGCTAGCATAAACTAGCGGGCTTGGGACTTTCCTTGGGGTAGGGAATGAAAGTGGGACAGTCTGAACAACATGTGAATTAATAATCTCTTAACGGTAGTAATGTATAAGTGTGCAATTCTAAACTTGGAGTAAGCCCCACCGAACTCAATGGAACTGACTTTTTAAATGACGTTAGCCACCTTGGGTTTCCTTTTTCAAGGAAGAAAGGCGGAAAATAAATAAATAAATAAATAGACTTACTTTTGAGTAGACATGCATAAGCTTGTACTTTAACAAGATGGTGGAGAAGGACTTACATTACATTTCTATTTATTGACATTGTAAGTTACTATATTATGGTGATGCAGAAGAATACATTCTGCTTCCTCTAATTTGTCACATAAAAAAACAGCCGCCAAACCAACCCTGGGAGAGCCAAACTACTTCTAGTTTTTCAAGAATAAACTAGATATAAAACTATTTTAAGAGACCAAACACATGCCATAAAAACCAGCATGTTTGGTTTTTAAATTGGAAGCAATTTTGGCAGCAGGACTTTTTGTTCTTACAAGTCCCTGATGCTGGCAGAGCCTCACTGCAGTCATTAAAACATGACAAAATATAAAATCTCACAGGCGGAATTGACTAAAACATATCAATAGGCTGCAGTCCTAACCCCAGGTTAGGCTGGCATAGGTCCCGACACAAGTGGGGGTGATGCAAAAGTGTGGTAAGGCACCTCTGTGCTAATCATGGGAGGGTTAGGCCAGTGCACTGAAACACATCGGCCTACCCACACCACCATGGGAACAGGTAGACAGATGAGTTTTACCAGCCTCAATTGCTTCAGGTTGCACCCTAAATATACTTCCATATAATACAGGCTTACACACATTGGACAGCAACCCTGATGTGTGTTGAAGTATGTCCCACTGTGTTCAATGGTACCTACATCCTGGTAAGCATGCATCAGATTTCATTCTCAGACTTGCGCTGGATATCTAGAATTAGTGGATGAAGGTGCAAACCTAACCAATTTAATCCGACCCAACTGATCCCTGTTCCCGTGATGGTGTGGGTAGGCTAGTGCATGTGTGTGCATTACCCTACCTCTCCCCCCACAGGAGTGCACCAAAGGAATCTTAAGACACTTTGTGACACCCCCAGGCCAGCCTGGGGTTTGTGCCAAGTCTTGTGCCAGTATTTAATTTATATCCTGCCTTTCTTCCTAAAGAAAGGATACCCAAGACAGATTAGGACTGCAGCCTGAGCTTCCAAAATTCAGCCTTGTTCCACAATAAGGAAGGTTTCTGAAAAGTTTAAGAGTAAAAGGCCTTCCTTACTCTCTAACTTAAGGGCAGGCCTCTGCCTTTCATGGGGCTCTGTGGGTTGTGGCACTGATAAATTCCCTTTCTCTAGGACCATTTAGGACCCACCCTTTCCTTGTAAGGCACCACAATTAAGCCTCCATAAAAACCCTACCTTCTGCAACCACAGCAGCAAACAACCCCTGAATGATCCTGATCGATCCTTCTTTGATGCTTTGATGTATAATGCAAGTGCTGCCTTCCCATCAATGGCGCAAGCTGCTAGGCCAATGGAGCAAACAAGATTGTGGAAGTGGGGGGGGGGGGGAGAGCAAGCTGGGGATGAATTATGCAAGCCATTCTGTGGCAAAGTGTAATTATTTTCTCCTCCCAACCTGTACTGGACAACAGGACTTCCAGAGAAGCTTGGTGAGAGTAGAAGGGAGGCTCCTCTGCCTCCTCGCCCACAATGACCAAGAATTTCCGCTGAAAACCGGAGATTCTTGTTTACCCTCATTAATAATCTCCTCTCCATTAATGAGTTGCACTGTTGCCTTTGTCCATTAAGGGATTGCTCTGGGGTTCTTGCTTTTAGCTTGGCCGATTTCTCTTGGTGACTCCATAATGTTACACCGCCAAGAAATAAATCAAGTGCTGCAAGGGATTTTCCCTGTGTAAATCAGTAAATCAAAGGCTTTGCAATGCAACCATATAAATGCACTGTTCATTTCATGGGGGAGGGAGAGCAAGATTCCTCTCTACAAACACCTTCTATGAATATACACATTCTGAATAAAGCATTTCCTCATACATCGCTTAAAGTGGATAAGGCTGTAAGATGGACATTTTTTCTATATGAGATTTGAACACAAGAAGCTGTCTTACATCCAGTCCAACCAGTAGAATTTTACATACATTGGCTGGCTGCGGTTCTCCAAAATTCCATGCAAGAGTTGACTTTTGGGGATGGTAGAGACTGAACCTGAACTTTCTGGGTACAAAAGTAGGCGCTCTTTTGCAGTCCTGGCCCCATAGCATGAGGGAATCACATCTGCATCTGTTTCCCCCTTAGAAACAGTTCTTTTAGGTTATCTCCTAAATGAACTAGCCATATATGGTGCAGTTCAATGATGCATGGTATCAATGATGCATGGGCAAAAATGCCCATGATATCTGCAGGCAGCCTTTGATGACTGTATCATACAAATGCTAGAGCAGAGATTTTGAATCTTATTCATGTCATGGCACCCAATCATGGCACACAGACAAGGTGCTAAAATTTGTCAAAGCACACCATCAGCTTTTGGACCATTGACAAGGCATACCATGCTGTTGGTAGGGGGTTCAAATCCCCCAATTCCCCCACATAAATGACTCCCCCAAAGTCCGACAGCATACATGCAGACCACTAATGGCACACCAACGTGCCATGGCACAGTGGTTGAAAAAATCAGTGCACTAGAGGGACTGGAAGGCACTAGGAGAAGTTCTCATCCTCTGCTGTAGATTGTTTTGATCATATAGTATTGTTTGGATCTCATAGAATATGTTTTGAGATGGGAAGAAGATTTCAGTTCTTTTTCCTGCACAGAGTAGTATATGTGTGTATGTTCGTTCTCTCCTTCTCCCTCTCCTCTCCCTCTCCCTCTCCATATATATACACATTTATATCTATTTACAGTATTTCTATCTACAGTATTTATATACCGCTTTTTAACTGAAACGTTCGCAAAGTGGTTTACAACGAAAATGAAAAAATAGCTAATTAATAGCTAATGGCTATTATTGCTAATATATGAATATAGCTAATATATGAATGTATATGTACATGTACTGTTATGGCACAGAGTGCAAAGTGCCTTTCGCCATTGGAGCACAGGTAGCAGTGTTCCAGAAGAAAAAAATGATTAGCCCCGCGTCCCACAGGCTTCACCCTCGTAAGCCTTATGAATAATACAGCCCTGTCAATACCTATAACACATCCCAGCTATAATTGGTAGATTTAAAAAAAATTAACACAGCCTGTTCTGCTGCATAAAAAGGCCAGATCTCTTTTCCTGTGCAGAGTGCAATCCAAACTGTGTACTGGGCCAGCACAGTGGCTGCAACCTGTACCAGTGGAAAGTGAAGCAAACATGGCATAAAGCACACTGTAACACCTGACAACTAAGCAGTGCCCACAGAGTGGACTGCACCAGTTCACCCACAATGCATTCATTCCCACCCCCCATCAGCTTCGAGTTCAGGAGGTAAGGCACCAAGCAACAGGGGATTGCAACAAGGTATGGGAAGGGGTTCTCTCTGGATGGAGTGTTGAATGGGGCAGGATCAGGACAAGGGAACAGCAAGAATTGGCAATTCCTTCTTACATTAGAAGCATACAATCATTACACCAAATAGTCTCAGTCAACTCTATGGCACTAAGTTGGTGATTGAAAACTTGAGTGGGTCAGTTTTCATCAAAATAAAACAAAATTAAATGGAAATGTCCTCTGTGAGTACTGAATATGAATCATGAATTGCCACTCTGGAATCTGTGATTTAAAAGAGTCCCTTACCTTTCAGGGATGCCACTTGTGATAAAGCCTGGGCATAGGTGGCGGTATTGAGGAGAGTCCCTGGTAGACATGAGGGGAAAAAGGGACCAGAAGGGCCAACTGCTCTGCTGAGGCTGCAAGGAGGAGAAAATGGGTTACAAGTAAGCTATGTAATTAAATCTGCCCTACCCTCAGTGTAAGAAAATATTCAGCCTCATAATAGTTTGGCATAATAGCATGACACAACAGCCTCATCTCTCCTTCTCCTATGAAGATCACAATTATTTAAGGTGAAACTTCTACAGGATGGTAGTCCAGTGTGTGGCAATTTCTCTGCTAATGAGCTCACAGCCCAAGCCCTACAGGTATATGCAGAGATAAATCCCAGTTTGTTCAGTGGGGATTTAATCCCATGAAAGTGTGTATAGAATTGCAGCCTCAATTTGAAAAAATACCTGCATTAAAAGTCTTTCTAAATTCAAAACTAGATACTTTTCAGGGTCCTCATTACCTTCTCATCCACCATGACACCTTCCCCAGATTTGCTAATAAAGTCATACCAACATTTTATAAGTCAGTTTTTTTCCTCTCACAAAGAACCAGCACTTTTCTGTTTCTGGTACAATAGGTTTAAAGAGAAGTCTTACTGAAAACGTGGGCTTACTTATGAGTAAAACAAATAACACCATTTAAAAATACTTCTAGCAATGGCATACTGCTTAGGGAATTCCCTTGCTCAAGAACTTTTAGTGGCATCATTTCAATTTGTCTTTTCAAGACAAATGAAATGAAAATGAAAACTTAATGAAAAATACCTCAGCAAACATATTTGGAAGTTGATTTATTAATCTGTTTTATTTAGGTTGTCTGCTACTCTCATTTTATTTGGATTGTCTTCTGCTCTCATTTTTAATTCTTCATTGTTAATTTATGGATTTAGATTAGTAGATGATGATATTCAAAAATCATTTAAATGCTTTATTGTAAACTATCTTGGAATTTTGTTTTTATCACTGAAAGGTGAACACAACTATTGTAACCAACCAACTTAAGACTGAGAGACAACAACTTGTTCAAGGGCATTCAGTAATAATATGCCTGGATATTGACCTGAAACTTCCATCGTCACCCTTTCTCACAGTTCAAGTAAATATTCAGGTAAGTAAAAGAGATGAAGAGCATGTCACTAAGGGAAGTGATACAAGTAAAATACCGCAAATCAAGAGAAGTCTCATACACACAGCAGCACATCATACTCATACCTATGGCCACAGATTGTTATGTTCCCTGAAATACATGCAGTAGCACATCAAACAAAAATGCAAACTATATCACACTTAAAACATGCACAGCAAGTCACATGGAAACATACAGCACAGCAGAGCATCATAACCAGCAGCACTTGGACACAAGCACACATGTACTTGGACACAAGCACACATGTACAACATCACATGTACTTTTCATAGCAAACTGCCTGCCCTACTCTTATCTAGATTATTCTAAGGATTGTGATATGAATTCATGTTGGTGGATAGGAGGAAACAAAAAATAGACTCAGCACAAATTACCTCAATCTTCCATCTGCCCAAGTCCTTTGCACCATCCAGGTGTGATGCTAACTTGGCATGAAACATATTTGCATCTCCTTTCAAACTGGCCAGGCCGGTGAAAGGATATGCACCAGCCTCTGTGGTGCTTGACACAGCAAAGTAACTTGTATCAGCTGAGGGTTCTCGGCACAGGGTTTTGGGGAGACGGAGTAGAGAGGACAGAATGGGGAATTTTGGAGTGGGGCAGGACAGGCCTGCAAGGGGGGGATTTGCATCTGGAGCTTAGGCTAAACTATAATCCACCTCCCAAACAGCCCAGCACTACGCCAGGCCACTAGGATCTGACCCCAGCAATTTCACAGGCGCAGTTCTAAGTAGCCCCTTTACAGTGACTGAGGAAATGTCCAAGATAAAGGTACTCAAGGTAAAGGACACTGAATGCCCTTTGGGGCAGGCTGACCAGATGATAGGAATTTCCCTGACAGAACCAGAAATGAGACCCTGGAACCAGTCTAGGTAGAGGCCTCTCTGTCAGGAATTTGGGGGCCTTTCCAGCCATTTCCTGGGATTTTAGGCCTGTTTTGGGCCTTTTTGGCCTGCTGAGGCAGCTGGTTAAAGAAGAGGGAGGGAGGGAAGAGAAAATTTTAGTTTTTCCCCTCCTCCCCTTGCTAAAGTCCCTTTCCAAGCCATCAGCAGAAGAACAACCATCTCTCAGCATGCATCACGCCAGATTCCCTTTTTGCAACCTGCTTCTCAGAGAGGCCAGAGTAAGCCTCTAAAAGGGCCTCTAAGTAGCCATTCCCAAATGGCTGGAAAAATGGTTGTGTTTAGAAGTGAGCTCCCAGCCCTGCAGAGGAAAAGATCTGGGGGAGGAAACTCTGCTTGCTGTGCAAAGGAAGGAAGGAGGGAGCTCAGCTGAGGCTGCGGGAGAGGAGAGCAGAGCAGAGGAAGGAGGGAGCCCTGCAAGTGGAGCTGCTGCTGCTCTGAAACCCTGAAGTCAGTTTGGCTTTGGAGAGAAAGGTTGGAGGAAGAATTAATTTTTTTAAAGCAAGGTTGCCAACTGACCAAAGAAACCCCAGCCTCTCCTGCTCATATGCCTTTGTAGATGGATCCACCAATATATACTTTGCACACAAAAAGCATGTAATTTACAACACGGGCTTGAGTTGCTCAGATTGCGGGGCCTTCCATCAAACTATTGTCAACGCAGCGGAGCAGGGACTGGGTGTAAAGATGGCAATTTTCTCAGGGCAGGGATGGTGGGGATAAATTCTGGCTTCTTCAGTTTTAAGCCTCCAAGCCTAGTTGTGCCCACTCAAAAGTTCAGCTCAAAAGTTCAAATTTAATTCATTCTGGAGGCATGTTTGTTTCGTGAAACATTCTTTACGTGAAGCGGATTTTCCCATAGGAAATGTTGCTTTCACTACGGGCAGGTGTGCTAGGCAGCCCTGACACTTTTTAAACAGGCTGCCGGCCAGCGCGTCTGCCCCAACTGCCAACGAATGCATTCTTTACGTGAAGCACAGTTTGTTATGTGAAGCAGAATCCTAGAAAAAATTTTGTTTTGTTACATGAAACATACTTTACGTGAGGCGTTCTTTACGTGAGGCACCACTGTATTATAGTCAGTTGAGCTTATATTGTGTAATGGGGCAAAGGAGAAGGGGCTGAAAAACCAAGCCTGTGCATGCATGCCTGAGAAAGCCTGGCTGCCTGGATCACTTAAACATAGGCCTTTTTGGTTGGTGTCTGGTCTGTTGCAATGAGACTTGTGCAAAAATTAAGTACAGGTATGCAATACAATTTTTTAGTTTTATTTTAACATGTCCTACATTTTTCCTACATTTTTAGCTGGGTAGGAATTTTGGCTTGGGGGACAGGAATTTTGGGCAACTGGAGGGATTTTGGGTTCAGCATCTGGACACTCTGCCTTTGGGGAGAAAGGCGGAGCACAAACAAACAAACTATAAGTCCCCTTACTCCAATTTGCATTCCATCTACCCGCAGTCCCGTGCTGGATAAAAAGGCCAGATAACTAGCCTGATCCAATAGAGGTAAAGTTTGGACTGCACAAGAGAGAAAGGAACAGTGGAATATCTCTTGGCTGATCCACCATCACTGTCCAGAGTTTGCAGTTAGTTTCAGGGATAAGCAGTGAGCACTTCTGAGGACCCTCTGAGCACTTCTGAGCTTCCAGCAGTTGCTGAACAATCACTGATGTTAACCATGATCACATGTATATTTTCCATAGCCGGACAAATTCATATATGCAGATAGTAAGACATGCAGAAGCATGTCACAAAACACATAAGCACACATATAAATAAACAAATACAAAAACATTCCTCCATGCAACAGAACTTTAGAACAGAACAGAACAAATATTCCTTCAAAACAGAACTTCACAAACACAGAAATAAGCACAGGCTCACTAATTCAAACACACATTAACACTCCATCGAAAACAGAAAGTATTGGCATTCATCAGTCTTGAAAGACTATGGTATCGTGCTTGACGCTGCATGTGAAGCACGAAGGCCTGGGTAGATTGATATGGAGGGTAGGCTGTTACCCAAGCAGCAAATCCCCCCTCTCCACACCACTGAAATAGTCCAATGGAACGGCAGAGCCGATAAGATTGGTTCTAGCTGCATCATGAAGCTAAGGATAGGAGCTCACCCTGACTTGTGGAGACCCGGATCTCGAACCCTGGCCTTCTGGTTAACAAGCACAGTGTCTTAACCACTTGCGCCACCCACAGCCCAATGCAGCAGCATTTCATGTGTACACACAGAACCTTTTCCTCACTGTCCGGTCTACTGTCTTCCACTGCTGCAACTATTACCCTTAATTAAATATCATTAGAACAAGAACTTTGAAACCTCATAACTTTAGAAGTACACCGTGAATTTTCACTGACCAGCAAAAGGCATTTTTCTTAAAGAAAAAAATTTAAAAGATAGGTTTTCCTCTGTCCATAATCCGCTATCCAGTGCTGAACAGGAATGAAATGCAGAGGTTTGGAGCTGGCAGTGAGACCAACAGTGATCCTCTACTAGAAGCACTATACATTAGAGCAAGAGGATACATCAAGGCAATGACAAAAGGAGATACCTTTTGATTAGATTAGATGGCATCTAATCAGATGCCCTGATTAGTAGAATTCAGGCCATGCAGGAGTGGAGAAAGGAAAACCTCTTTCCCATAGGCTCCTGTTCCCTGCTTGTTACGGAGTAAGGAGACACTGAATCACTGTGTTGCAGGTTTCATTTACAACAGAATGCCAATAAATCTTCTCACTATTACTACAGATTTGCTCACATGCTCCAATTCACTTACTGATTTTGTGAATTGGTTCATTGTTCTAATATTTCTGTACATATAGATTTGGCTGCCTTTTGCATTTCAGTGCCTTTGGCTCCACTCTTTAGTTTCTCTTTTCCAGGAGAGAGAGAGAGAGAGAGTGTGTGTGTGTGTGTGTGTGTGTGTGTGTGTGTGTGTGTGTGTGTGTGTGTGTGTGTGTGTGTGTGTGTGTGTGTGTGAGAGAGAGAGAGAGAGAGAGAGAGAGAGAGAGAGAGAGAGAGAGAGAGAGAGAGAGAGAGAGAGAGAGAGCATGTATGTGTGTAAGTCTGCCACTGAATACAACAATCTGATGCATCTAACAAAATGGTCTCTGCCCATTAAAGCATATACCCAAGGTGACCAGACAGAATGAAGGACAAGTGCCTGTACCTTTAACCACTGCATAGCAGAGGGAATTTAGGCAGGTGCTGCTTTTTAAACCTATCTATGATGAGCCAGACCTGTCTAAATTCTATGTAATGCTTAAAGGTGGAGGAACTATATCCTCCATTCTATCTGGTTACCCTGCATATACCACAATAAATCTGTTCATCTTCATTGTGCCACAAAACTCTTTGAACTTCTTGTTGCCACAGAACAAACCCATGCATTTAAGATTCTTTGCATCTCTCTTCCACAGTCTACTTCCCTAATTTGTCTCTTTTCCCTCTTGCCTCCTTTCTGCCTATTTTCAGACTATAATTCAGTGTTTCCTAAATTCTACACCGTGGTCCCTTATAGCACTCTCACATTGGCACCCTCACTGCACCATGGAAGACCCCACCTACCATCTTGCCTGTCCTTCCTATCTTTCTCCGAGGTACCACCATCCATCTTGGATTGTATGAGATGAGATCCCAGAAGGTTTGGATTCTATGATTCAAGATCGCTGTGCAGAAGACTCACAGTTTTTTAAACTCCAGTTTTAAAAAAGGCTGTGGGGCTCCAAACTCCAGTCCAAACTTTGGGATAGGGTTGCCATATGTCCCAAAAAAAAAACAGGGACAATTTTGGGGGCTTATGTTCACATACTGGCAAATGGGACAGAGGGATAGAGTGTGCTTAGGATTGCAGCCACTGTGGACTATATGCATTTCAAGTGGAATCCCCCAATGCTTACTCAAAGTTCTGTTCAACACCTAGCATATTGTGACACACACATTAGATTCAGTGGAAGGATCTGCAGAATGTAATCTTACCTCTGTTGAATCTCTAAGCTCTCCTTCTTATTCCTAGTTTGGTCAACTGGAGAAGGGGAATTTAAATTCCTTCCTGGGGGTGTGACTTCAGTCATGGGCTCCTTAGGCCCTTCCTGGTCAGAAGTACCTCTCTCTGTTTTTCTCCATTTAGCCCTTCTGTTCTGGAACCAGACCTGGATCAGGAAGGAGCAAGATGGCAGGGTTAGCTGGGTATCTAGCAATATCCTTTTGCATGCATTTCCCTTCCATTGCCTTTGATTTGATGAGACAATCCTATTGCCAGAAAATAAATTTTGCCATTGCATTTTGCCAGAAAATAAAAATGAAAAGCATTGGCAGATGCTTTTATTTCTGCCATGTCGATCTAACAGTCTGTAAAATAATGGCGCCCAAAAATAATCAAAAGGAATTTTCATAGATAACGCTTGAAGAGGTTTTGGGTTTTTTCATAACTATGTATAACTCACACAAGGAGGCTGCTAAGACAGGCTCAAGTAAGACTATTTGGTGCTAGTTTTTCAGTATCATATGGTATCAGTTAGTGTGCTGGGCCTACATAAAAAGATTCTGACTGCAAAATTCTGCAAAATAAACCAAAATTCTGACAGCAAAAGTAGTTTCATATGTTGAAGGAACAGAACATCATCCAATCCAGTTCCTGGTCCCGAGATGGTGCCATTGATCCATCAGCTTTTGCACAATTCATAAATAAACTGTACTATGGAGGGTAGAAAATCCAGATTTATATTTTTCCTTATTTATATCTCATATTTTTCTTCATGCTGTATGTGAGCAAGAATGAAAGCCATTTCTAAGACTAGCCACAGTTAAGAAAGGTTCTTCCCACTTTTAGGAACTGCCTGTTTTCTCCACTTCATCCTTTGGCTCCATGTTGTCCTCTTGTGTTCAGTGATCTGGACAGTTCAGATCACTGAACTGTCTGAAGTCATGTTGCATTTGGAGCAAAGCAAATCCAGTGCTTTTTACATCACTGAGATTTAGGGGCTAAAATCCAAATGCTTCTGTTCAAATATATGGCTGGGACGATCCAGTTTTAACAAAGAACTTGGATTTAAGTTGATTCAGTCTGCCTAGAGACAATAAGGATACAACTGGGCTGCCCGGTAAAACTTGGGCCTAACCAGGTTGTGGATCTAGATGTGATTATGCTTACAGAAATGCTGGCATTATGAGCTAGTGTAGAGGAAACACACAATTTAAAAAATGATTACAATGTTGCTGAGCATTGTTATTATTATCACCCCATTTTTATTTAGCATGCTTTTAATTGCATGTATCAGCAAAGGCAGAATAATGATTTTTATCTGCATTCTAAATTTAGGAGAGTTAAATGCAAAGCCAATTGCAGACACTTCCTTGTGTCTTAATTGAATGAAGGTCACAGCTATAACAACATTTAATTGAGCTATTTTTCATTATCATATTTTAATGACTTTGCAATGACAGTTGCCGGCTTCTGAGGAAAGAGCCTGATGAAGTCGTTTATTTCCCTATTTAGTTTTTGTTTGACAACATCATCTTCGATTAAGACGTGGCTTTCCAGCACATTAATCATATTTGAATGAGCAAGGGGGCAGAAATGTAAACACGGCTCCCCTCTGCCGTTTCCCCATGTCCCGGCATGAAAGCAAACCCTGGCATCTATTGTCTGCTTGCATAATAGCCCACAACAAGGCTAAACACTCTAATTGTCACCACCCCTATCTCGCCCTTGCACCTTTCAGGGAGAAGTTATGATCTTCCACTTCTGAATGCCCAATAATTGTTCCATTTATCTCAATTTGCAGTGCAGTCTTTAGGCACCAATTGCTAAAATGGCATTTTGAGGGCGGGAGGGAAAACCCCAAGCCATCACCTCCAATGTACTAGCAAAAAAGGAGATTTGAATGTCCAAATAATAATAATCAGTTTAATTTCCTCGCATATGACCAATGATTCATGTTCAGATTTAATAATCGGGGTTGCATAATCTGATTATAGAAGGAATAATTTGTTTACAATCCCCAATTTACTGCAGTGAATTCCATTATCTCTCTTTAGCCATTGGGTTTTAAGAGATACTAACATGACCCTGGGGAAGAAAAGGCATGCTATTATATTTCCTACAATTAGATCTCTGCATAGTCTTAACCCCGAGCACCTACATAAAAAGAAGACAGAAGCAGCAGGCAGGAAAAGCCCCATAAATAACACGTGCATGCTGAGAGAAGGGCTGGCTAGCACTAGGCAGAGTCTTTCTCTCTCTCTCTCTCCCTTGGTCTCTGTAGCTATAAGGGGCCGAGTTGATGCCACTGAGAGTTATTTGCATGAACTGGTAGTAATAAGCCCTTAATACACTGTTCTCACCAAGAGAAGATTTATTCAAGTGGAAATAGGATGGACACTAAAAATGGCTGCTTATTCATAAAAGTCTTACCAAAACTACTCCTTTGGAGATCTACAAGACTCTATAGGCTTTTTATGCAGCCGTTTCTGAATCTATACTATAGTTGCCACAAGAGTGTTATGCTTCTGTTAGCTGCATTCTCATCACTACCAGACCTCTTGGAAAAAGATATATTACACCCCAAGGAATGCAGTTCAGTCCCACAGATCCTCAGCTCCAACCTTCATTTTTTCATAAAACTCAGACTCAGTGCCTTTTGCTTTCAAAGACCTGCTCTGCAGAAAGTCCTTCCATTCTATAAATGCTTTAGGGGGCCTCAGGAAATTGGAACATCTGCTGTGGGGGAGCAGTGAACTCATCAGTAAGCATGAAATGGTTTTCCAAAGGATCTTAACTGAGAAGGAGCATCAGGCTCGGTAGAAGGCAACCTAAGAAAGTTGCTTAGGGGTTTAATCAGATGCAGGCAGGCAGACAGCTGGAAGATGGGAGTAAGTCTAGTGACCCTCCAGGGAATTTATTGTGAATGGGCTTATTTATTTCATAGGATGCGGTGCACCAAGAGATATAGTTGGCACGAGTAACTGGAACTTCATAGTCAACATGCATAGGATTGAACTCTAATTTTTCACATTTATTTGGGCTGTTGTTTTTAATCCCATCTTTTATTTTTATATATTTGTTTTAAATTATCATTATCCACTTTAAGAGTTTGGTATAAGAACGTCATTTGAAGGTAAAGCAGAAATAAGCAGAAGAAAACAGTGAATAACAAGTAATGAAAAATAATGAAATGTAAAGTTGGTTTTTATAGTGGTGGTTTACTGGGGCATGGCTGTTTGACGGTATAATAAAAAGGTCCTGCTTCAAAATTTCTCACAACACATATGGGTATCCTTTCCAAGAAAGAGAGAGCCTGAACTTGGGAACCCATCCTGGCAATCTGTCAAACTTCCAGTAAAACTGTCAAAGTTTTAGTCATGACTGCATTATGATTAGGTACTGCTAGCTCTGTATATTTAATAAAATGGACTAGGGCACTGTTGCTGAGCCAACCCCAACTCAATAAATTGGAAAGAAACTGTGTGCCTCTTGCCTGGTGCTGCTTGTACACACTGGAGAAGCTGTTAAGAAAGAAAATTCTGCTTAGGACACAACAAAAATCCTGAAATGATATCCAAGCAATCCAATCTGGTGTGTTTTTACTTGGTAGTAATTCCCACTATGCTCAATAGAGTTTCCAAATTTGTGTGTATAGAACTTTAGACTTAAATTATTCACAAGAATACAAAGAGGGGTCTAGTTTTTGTGAAGGAAGAACCCTTAGATCCTGTTGTAGATGACTACAAAGGGGCATAATTTGGGAAAAATCCAGAGGAGTATGTGAGGTTTGGAGATCCTACCCTCAATCTTGCCTTCTATCACTGCTTGTTTAAGACTCGTGCCATTTCTGAGTTTGTTCTATAGAAAACCCATCCTAACCACAAGGAACAATGTAAATTTCCATATAACAACAACACATAATATTTGTTCAAAGGAAAATAGCTGGGAGGAAGACAATTTAACAGCATGGAAAAGATTATGCACTGCTGTATGCCCCAATCGTGATCCTGGTCACCTCTATAAAATAAATATTTATGTTAAAAATGCATATGGTTTATTTATAAAATGGCAGTTTATTTATAAAACTGCAGTATGGTTTTAATATAACAAAGCTGTTTGAAAGAAAAAAATCAAATTGATAGTAATGAATTTTTTCCTGACATTTCATGTATTCAGATCTCTATACATAACTCTGTATGCTGGAATTAAGTATATGCTGTTGCAAGAGGGTCTTAAAAACACACATCATTGATTTGCCTTCCCTCGTTGTAGGAGCCCAATACATTCCAATGTTTATTTATTAAAACATCTTAATATATTGCCTTCAGAATAGATTGCAAGTGCCTAAGAGTTTGTCTTTTGGAGTCACTGCATGAGAAAACTAGAAACATGTGTCTTCCAGTTCTGAACAACTGGAGAAAAAATATGGCCTGCCTCTTTTTCCTGATGCCAGGCTATGCAGAATAATACTTTCTGAAGGAAAGTGAAAAATTCAAGGATGGTACCTGGAAAGTGTCCCAAAAGTTACCAAATTCTCCCCCCTCCCTCCAATGGCTGAATTGATCAGCCTTTGGTTCAAATCACTGCATGTCTATAGCACAAAATGCCACTTCCATTCATTTTCAGCAGGGCTGGGCTTGGGCAAGAGACTCTCCTAAGTCAGTTTCACCAGACAGCCACTTTGCAGAAGCAGAGAGCTGGCTGGGAGAGCCACATCATCCTTTCCAGCACCCCACCCTTCCCCATTCCCTCCCTGCATTTTCCCCCCTTTCCCCCTCCAATGCAAGGAAATGGATGTGCATTGATGTAATTTAGTACCTTAGAGACGCGGACAAATTAGTGTAGAACATTATCACTGGTTAATTATGAATGACCGATTAATC
Source organism: Cryptoblepharus egeriae (assembly GCA_030015325.1). Classification (NCBI taxonomy): domain Eukaryota; kingdom Metazoa; phylum Chordata; class Lepidosauria; order Squamata; family Scincidae; genus Cryptoblepharus; species Cryptoblepharus egeriae. The sequence continues at coordinate 8,855,766 of JAREYC010000006.1, forward strand.
AACCTAATCTAATATTCCACATTATGTTGATGTTATTAAAGTGCATCATGAAAATGACAGATCGGCTTCATTTGCTTTCTTTAGCCAAATGTGCAAATGGGTCCTCCTCCCAGCACTGGGCAAAATGGATGATGTCAAAGAGAAAAAAAAAGAGAGGGGAAACTTTTGGCCCTGACTGTCCCAGCCTGGTGATGGTTTACCTGCACCCGGGCTTCTGTCAGGTTGATCTTCATGGCCAGTTCTTCCCTGGTGAAGACATCCGGGTAGTGGGTTTGAGCAAAAACAGCCTCCAGAGCTTCCAGCTGGTGGAAAATAAGAAGAAGCCACATCAGAGACAAGGTTAGTTAGGGACAGATCTTAGCGAGGAGGAATGAATGGCCTTGGGGCTAGAAGTTGATCCCCAATCTCCAACCAAAGACAATCCCCCAACACTGTATTTCCGGCTAGCCTCTTTCTCCAACACATCCACAGATTATGTGCTTTTCCCACACTTTTGGAACTAGAAAGAGCTGGGCAGATGTGGGCAGAAAGGTTGGCCAGATGTGCTATTCCCAGTCTTTACTGAGTTAGGCGGAATATAAATAAATAAAAAAGGATCAGAGCACCCTTTCCTATTCAACTTTCCAGAGCTGGTTCAGCTGTGTCAGTGGTGTCTTTGTTGCCTCTTGCAATGGGGAGGCACCTATGGGCCTTCTCAAAGTTTGGGACATTTTTTACCTGACCTCAGAGCTGCATTGTGGCTGCATCAGTGGTGGATAAAACTGGGCTCTGACTCCTGAAAGAGTGGCTACAGGACCTTCTCCAACATGTAGGGCTTAGACCTTCGTTGACTTTTAGCCCAGTCCTATGCATGTGTACTCCTAAATCCTACTGAGTTCAACGGGAAAACATGGGTTGGATTGTGGCCTTGGTTCCAAGCAAGTCTGGTCCCATATGGCTTGGGAAGGTGTAGGCCAGCTGGTGTGACTCCATCTCTCAGGTACCTGCTGCAATGTGAAGGTGGTCCTGTTCCTTCGCTGCTTTCGGCGCAGGAAGCCGTCATCAAAGTCTGCTGTGGATGGGCCCCCAAAAGGTGTGGCACCTGTGTCAGGAAGAGAGAGAGAGAAAACTTGATGTCCCTGCAAGGTCTGGAGCCCAGAGGCATGACCCTGGAGCTAGCAAAAGCTGGGCAGTGGAGAACCAGGTTAACCATATGTCCTCTTTTTCCATGACATGTCCTCTTTTTAGCCTTTCATCCTGGGAAAAAATATTTGTTGCCCTCCATTTCCTTGTGAGCTGGCAGCATATTGCTGTCTTGTACTTAATAAATTAGATGTATTTGTTTTAAATTTAATACAGTAATAAGTAATATGGTGTTTAAATTAACATATAAAAGCAATATATAGGAGCAAAATTTAGCTTTTATTTTGTCATGTCCTATTATTTTTCATGGTTGTCCAACATTTCAGAGGGACCTTGTTCTCCTTTCCAGTATGGAAAATATGGTCTCCCTGGGGAGAGCTCCTTCCCACCCTGAGAAAAGATGGGGACTGGGCTCTATTTCATTTTATTCTGTTACTTCAATTCTCCTTTACTTTCCATCTGGCTCAATATTGTACATCTTTGCTCAAGAAATAAGTCACACTGTCATTAATGGGACTTACTCCCAGGAAAGTATGCATAGGATTGTAGCTGCAATCCAGTGCAAACTTTCCATGGAGTTACACTAGGACTTTCTTCTGAGTATTCAGGTTTAGGATTGGGCTCCATTACTCCCACATAGGAGTAACTTCTTGGGATTTACTCTGACATAAACACACAGAGGATATGTGGCTAGCTTTGGCACTGAAAATCAGTCTCTGCAAAGGGCCAGTGGGAGAGAAGGGTTACTTAGAAGCCAATCCTATACTTGTCTGCTCAGAAGTAAGTTGCAGTGTGTTCAGTGGGGCCCAGGAGTAACTCTTAATCCTTTCAGCATCCAGTGCCCACCCTCAAATGTGCATTTTAATAATCTGCTTTTACTTACACAGGAGAAGATCCTGAGTTCTTGCCTTCCCATCTTGCACCCCAACCAAGAGTTTCACCATCTAAACCTCCTAATTTGAACAATCACTTTAAAGCACCAATTTTCAACTGCTGGGCCATGGCATATTGGTGTGTCCCAAACTGGGCCACAGAAATTTGGGGGCTGTTCATTTATTAGTAGGGCTAATGGGGACAGAGTCATCCCCCCAATCGGCAGAGTGATGTGGCTTGTCAGCTGTCAAAAGCCTGATCAAATCAATAAAACAGAATATATTCTGTTTTTCAACAAATGTTCACAAAGTGGTTTACCGAAAATAAAATATCTAATAGCTAATGGCTCCCTGATAGCCTTGACCATTTCAGTGACTTGTCAGTATGCCCAGAGCTGAAAAAGATTGAAAATCACTGCTTTAAAGAGGTGGAAGGAACAGGGTGATCACATGCCCTCTTTTTCCAGGACATAGATTACAATCCTGAAGACATTTTCCTGGAAGACCCACTGAACATAATGGGACTTACTTTTGAGTAAGACCCATTGAACATAATGGGACTTACTTTTGAGGATTGGTTAGGATTTCCTCTTTTTTAGGCCTGGAAAAGAAATCTTCATTGTCCTCTGGCCTTTTCTTTGTGAGCAGGTAGCATGTAGCCTTCTTGTAATTAATAAATTAGATGTAATAAATAACTATATGCAATGCAATAGTTATATGCCTCTTTCTAGTCCCAGAAACACAACTATTCTTCTGACATTGCCACTTAAAGAGGATTTTAAGGAAGGGAAGCTGGCACTTGCAGCACGCTGCAAGGTTACAGGGTGAGGATTGCAGCCCTTGCTTAACATTTATTCCATGTTCTCTGCTCTTGAGGAGAACACGCACCTCCAAATACACAGAGCTGTTATGAAGACTGTGATTCTATCCACACCTACCTTGGAGTAAGCCCCATTGATTCCAAAAGGACTTACTTCTAAGTAGACCTGCACAGGATTGGGCTGTAATCCTATCCACATCTACATGGGAGTAAGCCCCATTGATTCTAAAGGGATGTTAAATAGATGTTAAATAGGGTTGAACCCCAATCCTATCCACATGAGTAAGCCCCATTGATTCTAATAGGTTTTTCTTCTTAGAACTGCATAGGATTGGGTTGCAATCCTATATATGGAATTGAGCTCCATTGAGTCTCATGGGACTTGCTTCTAAGTAGATGAGCAAAGGATTAGGCTGCAATCTATCTCGGAGTGAGTCCCTTTGATTCTAATGGGACTTATTTCTAAGTAGTCCAAGATTGACTGATCCGCCCCCCTCTAGCTACGCCACTGGGTGGATGCCCTTGATCTCCTAGAGAAGTGCTCTATATGTGCTACTGCTGCTTGTTGTCTGGATACGAATTAGGCTGCAATACTATACACACTCTTCTGTGTGTAAATCCCATTAAACGCAGTGGGACTTACTTTTGAGTAGGCATGCTTAGGATTGCACCCTTAGGCAAATTGTTCCCTCCTGGTCCCAGCCACAGCCTTCATCACAGCCATTGATTTCCATTGAAACCAGATTTCTGCCAGCGCACAATCCTATACTTGTCTACTTAAAGGAAATACCATTGTCTTTCATGGAATTTACTCTCAGGAAAATGTACATAGGATTGCAGCCTAAACCTGCTTGTACACCAGTAATTACACCAGACCCCATATGGTTTAATTTTTTCACATAAACAGATACAAGATTTTGGCTGAAATCCTTACCACACTTACCTGGGAGTAAATACTATTGAACACAATGAGACTTACTTCGGAGTAGACATGCTTAGGATTGCACTGTTTGGCTCCAATCCTAAAGACACTTTCCTGGACACTTTCCTAAAGACACTTTCCTATTGAACATAATGGGATTTATTTTTGAGTAAACATGATTAGGATTGTGCTTTCAAGCCTCCCTCCTTCCCTTTCTGCCTCTTGCCCATATATATATGGGTTTTTTCCTTCTAGAAACGAGTTGGGAGTAAGGTCAGGCTGAATGTTTTTTCTTGGGAACACCCAGGTGACCATAAAAAGAGGACATGGCCTCCAAAATGTAGGACTTCCAAGAAAAACGTAGATGACAAAGTAAAGGCTAAAAATACTCCAATATATTGCTTTTATGTATTGCTTTGATTTATGGATTTGAAACACTATGGCCACACTCCTAACCGCACTTTCCTGGGAGAAAGTACTACTGAGCACAATTGGACTAACTATTCGAGTAGATATGCTTAGGATAGCACTCTATATTGCTTATTATTAAATTTTAAACTTTTCCACATAATTTATTTATTACAAAAAAGGCTTCATGCTGCCTGCTTACAAGGAAAAGGATGACAATGAAGATTTTTTCCAGGACAGTAGGCTTAAAAAAGAGGACATGTCCTGGAAAAAGAGGACATATGGTTACTCCAGGAACACCTGGCTGTGGATCTGGGCTGTCCGCACAAGTCCCTCTGAATCTAATCCGTTGATTGTGGCAACAACAACAACAAATCGAACTGCACAAACCACAACCAATTTGTGGCAGAGCTACTGAGTAGGAACATTAATATGGGCTGACTGGGTACCAGGGAAGATACCAGGAAGGTATGGTCCTCCTTGCCTTATTTCCACCCAGAGATAATTACCTTCGGATTTCGTCCTACTCAGAATCCTATGCTAAGAAAAAAGTCTTACTAACAATCCTATACTAAGAAATAAAAGTTCTATTAACAATCCTATGCTTGGTAGAATATCCTACTATGGCTGCAATCCTAAAGTCACTTTCCTTGGAGTAAGGCCCACTGAACACTATGGAACTTACTTTTGAGAAGACATGGTTAGGATTGTGCTCTAACAATCCTAAGTATCCCTACAGAGAAATAAGTCCTATTGTGTTTGATGGAGCACAAGCCCTATTGTGATTGTAGCCCGAGGCTGCAGTCCTATCCATACTTTCCTGGGAGTAGAACCCATTGACTCGAAGGAGAGTTACTTTCGAGTAACATAGGCAGGCATAGGATTGGGATCTGAAACATCAGAATCGCTCTGGGGTCTTGCAGATCATGGGACGAAGTTCTCCAAATGAGTAGCAACTCGTCTCGTAGGAAAAAGAGCACCCCTATCAATGGGATTTGAAAGCCAAAGTCTGCTTGGGCTGTAGTGGGAATTGGGTCCATCCCAGTTAGTCTGACCAGGCAGACCCTTGACCATCAAGCTGGATCAAGGTCCTGAAGAAAGCGAATTTTCTGCCCAAAGACCGTCGGAGAAACTAATCTGACTGCTGATGTCCAGAGTCGGAAAAAGCAGCCATGGGGGATTCAGCAAAAGAAACCCCCAAACTTACTCTCATTCCTGCCCCCGACTCCCAAGTGGGGGCTTAATCCTTTTCAAGTTTGAATCCACTTACTTCTAGGGGTCTGGATCCCTTGGGGAAAAAGTAATCCCTTTTTGAAAATCCCTTGCTGAAAAGTAATGCTTACACACGTCGAACTAGCTTCTTCTGGGAAATCCTGTTTTAGAGCCCAACCCTATCCACACTTTCCTGGGAGTCAGCCCCATGGACTATCATGGGACTTACTTCTGTGTAGACGTATGGGATTGGGCTCTTTAGCTGCAATCCTACTGGGAGTAAATCCCATACATTTTGATGGGGTTTACTTCTGAGTATCGGGCTGTGTAGTTGCAATCCAAGCTGCAATTCTATGCGGGAGTAAGTCCTATAGGTTCTTACTTCTGAGTAGACGTGCATAGGATTGGGCTGCTTAGCAGCAATCCTGCCTGGGAGTAAGTCCCATAGATTTAGATGGGACTTGCTTCCGAGTATAGGATTGGGCTCTTTGACTGCTATCCTACCTGGGAGTAAGTCCCATAGATTCTGATGGACATATAGGATTGGGCTCTTTGGCTACGATCCTACCTGGGAGTAAGTCTCATAGGTTCAGATGGGACTTGCTTCTGAGTAGACAGATAGGATTGGGTTCTTTAGCTGCAATCCAAACTGGGTGTAAGTCCCATAGATTTTAATGGGACTTACTTCTGAGTAAGCATATAGGATTGGGCTTTTTGTCTGCAATCCTATCAGGGAGTAAGTCTCATAGATTCTGATGATAGGACTAGGATTGGGTTCTGAAGCCTCAGAATCGCGCTAGGATCTTGCAGATCCTAGGACGATTACTTCTGAGTAGACAGAGGATTGGGCTTTTTGGCTGCAATCCTACCTGGGAGTAAATCCCATAAATTCTGACAGATTACTTCTGCATAGTCATATAGGATTGGGCTGTCTGAAATCCTACCTAGGCGTAAGTCCCATATATTCTGTTGGGAATTACTTTTGCGTAGACTTATAGGATTGGAGGATTAGCTGTACTCCCACCTGGGAGTAAGTCCTATAGATTTTGATAGGACTTACTTCTGAGGAGGCGTGCATAGGATTGGACTGCTCAGCTGCAATCCTACCCGGCAGTAAGTCCCACAGACTCTGATGAGATCTACTCTTGAGTAGGCATGCATGGGATTGGGCTCTGAAAAGATGCTTCCTTTCCTCCCCCGCTTGCTTTCCATTCACTTTCCTAAAACTTTCTGAAACTGACCATTGGAGCTGGAGGGACCTTGAGCCCCCAGGACGCTTCCCAGTCCTACCACTGACCTCTTCCCCTTCTTCTCCCCCCCTCCCCATTCATTTGGACTCCTGTTTCTAAAGCGGTATGAAAGATTTATGGTGGCCCCAGGCGAGAGAGAGGGGGTCGCCCCCACCTCTTGAAAGCAGCCCGATTAGAGGCGGAACATGAACATCTGTGCTGCTGGGCTGGGGGGAGCAGAGAGCAGATCTCCCTCCCCCTAGCGCCTGCCCCCCCATCGCTCCAGGCTCTGCAAGCCGCAGAAGGGAGGCAGGTGGCTAAATGTTCCTGGGACATACTCACTAACACACACATACGAACAGATCCCCTTGATGGATGCACTCAGAGGCTGCAATCCTAAAGACACTTTCCTGGGAGTAAGACCCATTGAACACAATGGGCTTACTTTTGAGTAGACATGATTAGGCTTGCGCTGTAAGGTTCTTTCCATAAGATCAATGCAAACCTTGACTCCCTGGGATGGACGTCTGGGGGTCTCCGCTACTACGAGTAGATGCAATGGGTAGTAAGCTGGGTGGAGGAAACTTCGAAGTTAGCCCTGCCTTGCCCGTCTACATCCAAGCAGATCGCCCCTGCCACTGATTTCTGGAAAGTTGCCCGGCCCTACTTACGATTTAGGGGATCCAACATAACACTTACCCTCGAGTTGCGGGGGGCAGTGGAAGTAAAACATGTTGATGGTGATGGAGAGGAGGAGGAGGAGGAGACAGTGGTTGGTGCTGCACCAGCTGCGGGAGAAAAAGTGTAGAGAGAAAAAGGGGGTGTTAGCAGGCAGCAGAACAAGTCCCCCCCCCCAAGAACAGATGCTGTTTACACCAGACCATCCCCAAAGACCTACAGTTCCTACTCAAAGGATTCTCCAGTCCTATGCACGTCTACTCATAAGATCCGCCGATCCTATGCACGTCCCATAGGATTCTCTAATCCTTTGCACGTCTACACATAGGATCCGCCGCGCCGATCCTATGCACGTCCCATAGGATCCTCTAATCCTTTGCACGTCTACTCATAGGATCCACCAGTCCTTTGCACGACTACTCATAGGATCCGCCAATTCTATCCATGTCTCATAAGATCCTCCAATCCTATGCACGTCTACTCATAGGATCCTCCAATCCTATACACGTCTACACAGAAGTTCCACTGAGTCCAATGGGACTCCTCTCCCATAAACCTTATGTGGGATGGCAGCTCTTACCCCGGAGTAGTCTGGTCTGCGCTTTCCCATGGCAAACCCCTAGCGCTGTCACTGCCAAGAAGCGCGTGTGTGTCAGAGGAGAGAAGAAACTTTCTCCTTGCAAACTTTCTCCACCCTTTTCTCGGCGCAGTGGAAGAGCAGCCCCTCCGACCACTTCCATTCAAGGCAGAGTGGATTTGGGGAGGGGAGAGTCGAGGCATCGATGATCCATAGGATGCCTATGGAGGAGATCTATTTGCACTGATCACTGGGCAGCCATCCCTAGTCGGCTCCCTGCTTTGCCAGCCACACTTCCAGGGCCCAATCCGGTTCAGTGTAACCACAACGCAGCCTCTTAGTAAGGAAACACATGTTCCCAGATCTTAAGAAACTCCCGTGTCTGCAGGATGACCATATGTCAAAATTTGTTAAAAAAGGGAAAAGTCCCCCAAAATGTAGGACCCAAGAAAAATGTAGGGCATGACCAAATAAAAGCTAAAAACACTCATCTATATTACTTATGATAATTATTAATATTACTATTACAAATTACATGTTACTATTACTACCATATTACATATTTCTATTACATATTACTATTACTATCATATTACATATTACTATTACATATACAGTGCAATCCTATTCGTGTCTACTCAGAAGTAAGCCCCATTGGATTAATGGGGCTTACTCTCAGGAAAGTGCTCTTAAGATTGCAGCCTACATCTAATTTATGAATTACAAGTATTCTACATGCTGCCTGCTTACAAGGAAAAAGAGGACAATGAAGATTTTTTTCCAGGACACAGGCTAAAGAAAAAGGACATATCCTGGAAAAGGGGGACATATGGTCACCCTGAATTTACTAACATATCGACTGCAATCTTAAACTTTCCGAGAAGTAAGACCAATTGAAGACATGGTTAGGATTAGACATGGTAGGGATTGAGTAGATATGGTTAGGATTGTGCTCCTCATAGTTGATTAATTACGAGAGGGTTACATGATGCCTGCTCAGGAGGAAAAGGAGGACAATGAAAAATTCGGGACACAAGGCTTTAAAAATGACATGTCCTGGAAAAAGAGGACATATGGTCATCCAGAGTTTATGAGATATAGTTAATTAATTCCAAGAAGGCTCCATGCCGCCTGCTCACAAGGTGAAGAAGGACAAGGAAGTTTTCTTCCAGGGCATAAGCTTTTTAAAAAAGGAATGCCTGGAAAAGGGGGACACATGGCTACCCCGAATTTATTACATATAGAGCACAATCTTAACCATGTCTTCTCAAAAGTAAGCCCCATAGTGTTCAATGGGTCTTACTCCCAGGAAAGTGTCTTTAGGATTGCAAGCCTAATATTAATTCCAAGAAGGCTTCATGCTGCCTGCTCATAAGGAAAAGGAGGATAAGGAAGTTTTTTTCCCCCGAGGCTAAAAAAGAGGACATGCCCTGGAAAAAGGAGGACATATGATTACCCTGAGCCACTACATGTTCCCAGACTTTAAGTTCCCAGTGACTGCTCATGGAGGGCACACACCCCATGGCACAACTGGAAAACTGAATCGGATGGGGTGATGCCCATATTTTTCCCACCCAGTCAACCCTGCAAGGAAGAAAAATGCCCTACCTCTAGCCAGAGAGTGGGGTGGGAGGTGGGGGGGGGGGGGTCCAGCTGCTGCTGCGATCAAGGCAGCCCCCAGGCCTCGACGGAGCGGTGCCAACAGGCAGATGCCGTCTGCGATCCCCGCTCGGGCACTTTCCTTTTATAATCTCACGCGTAATTGTCCTTAATCGGATTACTTTCCTGCGCTGTCTGCAGCCAGCAACTTGGATAGGTCTAGGGGGCCCTCCAAATGACCCACGTGGTGAGTGGTGGGTGGGTGGGGGGAATAAAAAAAATAACACACACACACACACACACACACACACACACGTCATTGATAGGGAAACATCAGGAGTGGGGCGGGGAAGGGGGGATCTGTTTCCACCCACCCCACACTTGCCTGCGCAGATTCCACCCTCTCCAAGGGTCCCTTTAGGGTGGCCACTTTCTAGGGAAGGGAAAGGGGGGTCTCTGGCACTTGTGCCTGCCTGGTGTGTGATCATCATCATCATCCTCCCCCTTTCCAACTAATAGCCGCCTCTCCTTTCCAAAGCGGAGTATTTTGATTTTGTTCACAGCTTGGGGCCTCCGGATTGATGCTCGCTTCCCGTCTGCAAATGAGTTGCGGGGGGACCCTTTGCAATTACTTTGAAAGCGCATCCGAGACGGGGAGGGGAAGGGGAAAAAAAGGCTTTAAAGCCCCCAGCTGGAAAAGTGAGATTCAAGGGGCGAAGGGCTGCATGCAATCGGATGGCATTTCCCCAGAAAGGTGGGGAGGAAAGAGGAGACGGGGGGATAATGGCACCTAAATGGGCTCCATAATAGCATTACAGCCCCTATGCCCTATTAAGAGCATCCCCGGCGTACAGCCTTTACGATATTAAAGGGGGGAATCTAATGATATTTGGGTTATTAAATGCGCGTAATTAATTTATGCACCGATGGAAAAAAATAATAAAATAAAAGTTGGGATGATGATAGTGATGACCCACTCAAGTGGCAACTGAGACAACTGTTGATAAGTTTGGGATGTCAGTCTGGGGCAGGTCTAATCTAGACAAGTCCTTCTGGGGCAGATGAGACACTCCAAGGGAAGGGAATATTCGGCCCAACCTTCAGGATCGCCCGCATCGCAGGGAGAATCCAACATCCAAGAGAGGAAAAGTAGCACGTCTCTGGCTGGGGCAGTCCCTAAAGATACCTTGGAGGTCCGGCAAAGGGCAAGCCCCCCACCAAGACTGAGACTGCAATCTAACCATGTCTACTCAGAAGTAAGCCTCATTGTGCTCAATATACCTTATTCCCAGGAAAGGGTGTTCAGGTTTGCAGCCAAAGGCAACAATTCTATCCACACTTTCCTGGTTGTAAGTCCCTTTACTTATAATGGGATTTTCTTCAGAGTGTTGGGCTCTGAGGCTTCAAGCCTATACACACTTTTCCTGGCAGTAAATCTAATTGATTGCTAAGGGACTTTCTTCTGGATAGAAAGGCATAGGATTGGGCTCTGAATGGGAAAGTGTTTCTGTACCAAAAGCGTCCATAAATTGTAATATTTGATGAAAAATATTGATACGATATTGATGAAATATTGTAATATATCTAGATACTGTCCGGGAACGCTGTTCGTTCTCTCTCTCTCTCTCTCTCTCTCTCTCTCTCTCTCTCTCTCTCTCTCTCACACACACACACACACACACACACTAATCGCAGTACAAAAAAGAAGACTGAGAGCACAATCATATGCAACCTACTGAGAAGAAAGTCCCATTATAGTAAAAGGAACCTACTCCCAGGTAAGTGTGGACAGTATTGCAGTCTCAGAGCCCAATCCTATGCAGCCGACTGAAAAGTAAGTCCCAAAGGAACTTACTACCAGGTAAGTGGGACAGGTTTGCAGCCTCAGAGACCAATTCTAGGCGCGTCTACTGAGAAGAATCCCATTACAGTGAACAAGGCTTACTCCCAGGAAAGCATGAATAGGATGGCAGCCTGAGAAGGAGAACTTTCAGCTTGAGGAAACTGGCGTTTCATAGACATCTAAGACAGCTGAGGATCCAGTTTATTAAGCCAGACTCCAGAAAATTTAAAGAAAAGGCAACAACACCCCCCCCCCCCAAATCAAGGTAATGTCATTACCCCCCACAAGGGTAAAGACAGCAGCAGAAGCAAAAAAGGGGTAATTCTTAGAGGCTCCTTCATCTCAGACACATCCAGCGCTACACACTCCCAGGATAGGACAGGCAGGATTGGCACCTCTGTGTCTGTCTGTCTGTCTGTCTGTCACACACACACACACACACACACATCTGGAAAATAGCTATCTAACTTTCCTTTCTTCCTCTCACATCTCTTAGATCTTGCTGATCCTGTCCTGTCCTCGTAAATGTGTGTGTGTGTGACAGAGAGAGAGAGAGAGAGAGAGAGAGAGAGAGAGAGAGAGAGAGAGAGAGTTTATCCTAATAAAATAATCATAACTTCATTATGGCACTCTCAGGCTTGCTCCTGACAAGGGAGAGGGGATGGAAATGCATGGCTCTCCAGGCTCCACGTCTGCCCTGCGTGGCCAGTTGTTTAGGGAGTCTGCAAGTTCAGCGTATTCCAACCAAAAGACCCTCTCTGGGGTCCCATTCCAGTTGGCTGGAGCTGCATTTAGCTCAGCAGCAGAGCTGGATGTCATGTCCAGTAAAAGGATCGCCTTACTTAAGGTCCTACGTAAGAGAGACCTAATGTAGGGGTAAACTGAGCAATGGGGAGCCCCTCAACCCCAAGAATGGAGAACAGAGTGCCTGTACCTTTAGAAGAGGAATTGCTTAGAAGAGGAAATTGAGACAGATGCTGCTTTTTAAACCCTTCAATTCCCTCTTCTATGCAATGGGGACCAGATGCCAAAACCACAAAGGAGGACAAGGTCCTGGATTCCTCTCGGCCTGGCCTTTCTGGAGGACAATGGCACGTTTGCCTACTCACGAGTAAAGCCGCGATATTGGGCACTTTCACTTTCCCTGGGAGCTCAATGCATATTTTTGATTTTTAGTTTTTTGGCCATAACGTTTGATAGGAAGGAGATATTTCAAAACCGATTGTTGCATTGGATTCTGCTCTTCAATACGAATCCAAAGACATATGACACTATGGGGTACTGCACACCATTGAAAAGTTCCAAAATGAAGCTAAAATGGAGGACAAAGAAACCCTTTTGGAGGACACCCGGACAGGAGGCTAAAAATAGGACAAATCCAGAAATTTCCAGTCATATGGTCACCCCCACCACCCAGTTTTTTTTTCATTTATGATCACAGTAATAGTTAATACCTCCTGAATTGCACGTTCACCATTTATTTTAGGTTCAGAACCTGGGACAGCGACCCAGCCATTGTAGTCTTAGGCTGCAATCTTAAATACCTTTTCCAGGCAGGCTGGGAGTAAGACTCACTGAACACATTGGGACTTACATTTGAGTAGACATGGTGAGGATTGTGCTCTTAGGCTACAATCCTATGCCCCCTTTCCTAGGAATGCACCCTTTGCTATGAATCCCATGCAGCCTTTCCTCACATCGTGGGATTTACTTCCGAGTAGGTTTACCTAGCACTGGGCTGTTAGTGATGCAAGCTGCAGTCCTATACATATTTACATGGGAGTAAATCTCAATTAAAATAAGTGGTGTTTATTTCTGAGTAGCCTTGCATAGGGTTGTGCTGTCATTAAACAATGGGTTTCAGCGCAATCCTAGGGATTCTTACTTGGCAGTAAACCCAGTGGTGGGATTCAAATAAATTAACAACAGGTTCTATGTCCTAATAACCTAAATTAACAACAGGTTCTATGTCTAAATAACCTAAATTAACAACAGGTTCTATGTCCCATTAGTAACCGGTTCTCAGAACCAGGCGTTCATTATGAAAGGGTTCTATAGAACCCGTGAGAACCCCCTGAAGCCCACCACTGAGTAAGCCCCAGTTGAACCCAGTGGGTCTCCCATCCAGGTAACCATGTGCAACCAGCCTCTGGATACTGGGTTCTTCTGCAGAAAGATAACTCCCTGGTCTGTCATTCTGATGGCTTTTCCAGGCTGAGAGCTAAGCCTGCAATCCTAAAGACATTTTCCTGGGAGTAAGACCCAGTGAACACAATAAGGTTTATTTTTGAGTTGACATAGTTAGGATTGTGCTCTAAACCACTGTCAGGATCAGGATTGCGATCCTCAGATCATTTGAGCTCCTTGTACTTCAAAGAATTAGACAGTGCACTGTCCGTTTTGTGTACAGTACTTGTGTAGTATTACTCCAGTGTGTAGTACGTTGGAGTACAGTGTGTGATTGTTCCATCTGCTCCTGAAGAGGGCAGCTAGAATTAGTACTGTTTAAGTAAGTAAACACTGTCACAAGTAAGTGTGGCTGCAATCCTATCCACACTTTGCTGGGAGTAAGCCCCATTAACTGTGATGTGACTTGCTTCTGAGTGTATATACATAGGATTGGGCTCTGTGTGTGCATATGTGAAGAACCACACAAGCACAGTAGCACACCCACACAAACTCTGTGGTGTATACCCCCCTAACTATCTGCACTGGGGCACATATGAGGAAGTTTGCCTTGGAAATCTCTGCAAGAAGGAACAGTCGTGGTTTATTAGAACCACATTCAGAAGACTGTAAACTCCAGTTTAAGAGAGTACCTTAAAAAGATTTTTTAAAATAGATTTTTTTGTCTGTTTTAAACCCAGTGAAGGCAAATAATCTGTGGAAAAATAAAAATAAACACATGGTTTGGGGGAAGGGGCGGGGAGGTTGGATTTTTGAGATCTCATTTAAGTGAGAATCCCTTTTCAGGGGATGTGGGGGTTGGATTTGGGAGATCCTATTTAAGTTGAAATCCCTTTTCAGGTGATTGTGGGGGTTGAATTTGTGAGATCCCACGTAAATGAGAATCCCTTTTCAGGGGATGTGGGGCATGGATTTGTGAGATCCCATTTAAGTGAAAATCCCTTTTCAGTGGGGGTTGGATTTGTGAGGTCCCATTTAAGTGAGAATCCTTATTTTCAGGGGGATCTTCTCAGGGGCTTTGTAGTCCCCCGTGTAAAGCAGGAAAAAAAGCGCTTGACATAAGTGTGCCTTTTTGTCTGTTCCCAACACCCACTGACTCCAAATTTGGATTTGAACACAAAAGTCAGAGAGGGGCTAAACTGAGTGAGTAAAGCAGAAGGGAGTCTATCTTCCCCAAAAGGTGTCACAACGCAAAAACTGTGCCCGGATCCTCAGCAATGAGACCTGCTTTCCCTGGGACTGGAAAGCATCTTGGGGCTCAGTCTCAGCAGAGGTCTGATGACCCAGTTGGAGAACTGGGCATGGAGAACCAGTTGCCTGGTCTTCTTTGTTTCCGAGCCATCCCTTTAGTCGCCCATCATCCAAGAGGTTATCTCTGATCTTCACCGCGTGCAATTAAATGTATTTTCCAATTAGTCCAATTTGCAGATTTGTCCCGCTTGGACTCTCTGAGAATTTATCACACCCAAAGTGTTCTTTCTTTAGATAAAGACCAAGGTGACTGTTCTTCATTTTCTCTCACCTCTTTTACACTTGATGTTCAGCAGACTCATAATGTTAATTGGCTTCGTATACGGATCATCAGTTTAATGAAGGAATAAATCCTCAGTTTTATTCTTTATGTCCTTCTGTTTTAACAGTCATTGCTTTAATGAAGAATGGGACAAGTCCCCAAATCAAGGCATATCAGAGTTCCACCAAGACTGGGATGGCCCAGGGCATTTTTTGCAACTTAGAAGATATTTACTGTATTCTTCTTGCAACTTATCCTTCTTGTAATATTTTTCTTCTTGCAATATTTCTTTTTCTTGCATCATACTCTTCTTGCAAATTATTGTTATTCAACATTTCTTGCAACATATTCTTCCTGCAACTACTTCTTATTCAACATTTCTTCTTCTTGCAACTTATTCTTCTTGCAACTTATTATTCAGTGTTTCTTCTTGCAGCTTATTCTTCTTGAAATATTTCTTCTTCTTGCAACTTATTATTCTATGTTTCTTCTTGCAACATATTCTTCTTGCAACTTATTATTCAATGTTTCTTCTTCTTGCAACTTAGAGCACAATCCTAACCATGTCTACTCAAAAGTAAGCCTCATTGTGTTTAATGAGTCTTACTCCTAGGAAAGTGTCTTTATGATTGGAGCCTTATTCTTCTTGAAATATTTCTTCTTGCAAGAAGAAGAAATGTCTTCTTCCAGGAACATCCTTCTTTCTTCTGGGGACTCACTCAAGGCATCCAGGCTTGGGAATTGCTCCCTTCTGGATACCTGTGGTTATTCCTAGAAGATCCTGCCACATATGGACTTCAGGTCCAAGACTGTGAAAAACAAGGTGACCAGATGTCATAACATCAAGAGGTCAAGCTCTCTTGTCCTCTTTTGTAGGATACCAAAGAAAAATATAGGACAGGGCAAAATAAGAGCTAAAAACAGTCAGATATATTGATTTCATGTGGTTAATTTTAAACAGTATGGCTGCAGCAATCCTAAGAATACTTTCATGAGAGTAAGCTCCACTGAACTTAGTGGAGCCTACTTCAGCATAGATATGCATAGGATTGCAGCCTATATTACTTATTACATTGAAAACTATTATATACAATTTATTACATGTAATTTAATAAGTACAAAATTTAATTTATTACATGTAATAAATGTTACATACTGCTACATACTGCCTGCTCACAAGGAAAAAGACAGCGAAGATTTTTTTCTCCCAGGGCACAAGGACCTGTCCTGGAAAAAAGACTTATGGTTATCCTGGTGGAAACCTGGCCAGAAAGCCCCTAAGGCTTAGAACACCCCAGCCCCAATTTCCTAGCACTAGCAGGTCTCAGTCACTGGAATAGGACTATTCAGAAGGAAAGAGATCGTGCATTGCATTGCAGAATAACCACAGGGTCGTTATGGATGCTGAACACCAGAAAAGTGGTCTGGTCTCTGCACCTCCTCCATTGATGAATTGCTGCTGTGACTCAATGGGCACATCGGTGGCAGATCAAAATGCGGATTTTTCATCCCAGTTTTTAATCTAAGTCGATGGCAGTGTTGGGAAACATTTGCAAGTGGGGAAAAAATCTAGTACCATCGAACTAGACGGTGTAATAAAAGAACTCCCTCCTTGCTTCATTTGGCCATCAAAATGAAAGGCTCCCCTGCTGTCAGAAGGTGCCCTGACTTGGGTTTTGGCAAACTTCCAGAGCAAGGGGCTGTGCCATAGATAGGAGCTTGAGTGTATGCCTGGATACTTTTCTGTGAACCCTAATAGTATAAAACTGGTGAACATTGTTGAGTTTTTCTTCAGCAGCAAACACAGTTTTGAAAATACCATTCATATATGCGAGTGGAAGCCCTGGTCAATCCTGCTCTACCCCCTTCATCACTTGCTCTTACTTCATACAAGGTTGAAAATGTGTATTTCTGACATGCCCATGAGAGAGAGAGAGAGAGAGAGAGAGAGAGAGAGAGAGAGAGAGAGAGAGAGAGATTAGGGGAGTATATCATAAGAACACGAACATATGAAACAATACTTAATTTGGGCATTTGCTTCAGCCTGGGAAAGACAGGATATAATTTTTTCCCCAAATAAATCAATAAATTGACAGCAAAAGACATTCAAATGCATGTTCTAAGCCCCTTGGGGTCACTGTTATAGGGAAAGCTCAGGGAAAACATAACCTGCATTAGAAAGCCCCTTGAGTCAGTCCTAAGGAATCGACAGGTCAGTTGATTAATTGATTGCAGTGGTTCCCAGACTGTGGGTCGAGACCCACCAGCAGGTCACAATCTGATTTTTGGTTGGTTACCAGAGGGTGATGGGATGATCAGATTAGTTGCCTCAAGCCCCAGGACTAGTGTATTCAAAAATCTGATACTGTCTGTAGCTGCTAATTCCCTTGGAAAGAGCTCAGCTCCTGCAGTTCGCAAGATTGGTAATTGCCCTGCAAGGAGAGTGTCTGAGGTTTACAAGCATGTTTTAATATAGGACGATAAACGTTTTGTCTTTCTTCTGGTATTATTACTATGTATGTATGTATGTATGTATGTATGTATGTATGTATGTATGTATGTATGTATGTATGCTAGGCAGTTTCTGACAAAGAGAGTTGTTAAAAATGGGCCCTGGTGCTAAAATGTTTGGGAGCCACTGTGTATAATCCTGAGCTAAATCCCATTGAAATCATTAGCATTTTTTAGGTTTGGATCCTAGCTATTCAATGTCACCATATGAGGAAGGATGGCTTTTGCTGATCCCCTATCCCTCTGCAGTTTCTTTCTTAGGGACCCTTAAAAGATAACCCTGAGGGCTGGGAAACTGCAGAGGGAAGATGGAATCAGCAACAAGAATCTCTTATGCTAGTGGAACTTTTGTGTGTGGAAAGATCAAAACCATTGTCAGTCTCAAGTTGCAATTGAGGTTTAGGTTTTCATGAAAGAAATTATGTCCAGAGTCAAATCATTATGAGGTTTGGGAACAGGTTATCTTAAGGGTTGCCATATGTCCCAAAAACAGGGACTGTACCGTCTTGGGGAGATTGTGTTCACATACTGGCAAGTGTGACAGAGGGTTCTGTCCCAGTTTTGTGGAAGAGAATCACAGCAGCCCTACTCAAGGGCCAACTGTGCCTGGCTGATTCTACCCATCCTATGAGTTACAGTGAAACCTTGGTTTGTGAGTATATTTCGTTCTGCAACCATGCTTGTAATCCAAAGCACTTGTATGTCTATTTTCCCATAAGAAATAATGGAAACTCAGATAATTCATTCCACAACCCAAAAATATTCATATAAAATTATTACAATACTGTAATATAATACAAAATACAAGTAAACATGCAAAACTTGGTCTCTGAGGCTCCTTTCCATCATCCCATTTACACAGGACTAAGCCCTACTGACTACAATATGGCATTCTTCAGAGTAGACATGCAAGACTTAGGCCTATATCCTAAAGTGAAATGAAGCCCCTTGCTCTGGAGCAGTTAAGATGAATTTCCATAAAATAACACTAGTGGGCGATATAACTGCGTGGACCCATAACTGCTATGGATTTTGCCCTTAGTCTCTGAGGCTGGAGCACCTTGGAGAAGAGGTGCTCCAGGTCGACACTTGGAGGGTCCACTGGCTGGCAGCCTGCCTGGGATCTCATCCAAGCATAGGAGATGATCACCCACAAACCCTCAGAGAGAGAGAGAGAGAGAGAGAGAGAGAGAGAGAGAGAGCACCATTGGTTCAGTTGTGATCATAAGGCGTTTGGCATCATGTACTAATTGTATTGCAAGACATCACTCATTTATCATAGAAATGTTTACTTGTTTGCGGAACATGCTCAATCCAAGTTACTCTCAATCCAGGGTTTTACTATACTCTGGAGAGGTTGTGGTCCAGGTACAATAGCAATCTGAAGTGATGTGAGCACACAGGATAAGGCTTCACCAATATTCAGGGATGTGGGAGACTCAAACTACCCTATCAATCTTCATTGTCAAATCTTTGGTTAAAAGTGGTTGTTTCATCATGTTTTTATTCTAGTTGATTAAGGGTTCCCCTGGTTTAGTTTTCTGTGGGCACAATCCTAACCATAACTCATATGCCATATCTTCCTGTGGTGGTGTGGGGAGGTCGGTGTATGCCTGTGCACTGGCCTAATCCCCAAGGAAAGAAGCTGAAGTGTCTTATGGCACTTTTGTGACAAGGTCAGCACAGGACTTATGCTGAGGCTTAGGACAGCCTAAATGGAGGTTAGGAATGCAGCCTATGTTATATGGAAAAATATCTGTTACAGCAAAATTTTTATTATTTTCTGCTTTGTTTTTATCTGTTTTTTATATTATGTGGGGCCTATGTTACTGAAAAGAATAAAATAAAAATGCAAAAACAAACACAACTCTACCTACTCATCTCTATACCCAGATGCAAATCCTAATAAATTAAGTATGGTATATTTCTAGATAAAAATACTCAGAGGTAGCTGTAAAACTATCAGGTGTGATAAATATTCCCATAGATAACCCTGTTTAATTGCAGATTTATGTGCCTAAATACAAATCTGATTGTTAACTGCATTTTTTTTTAATGAAACATGATTTACATGAACTCTAGTGAAAGTAAGCTGAAAATTTAACCTAAAAGATTAAGGGCTGTTGAAGAGATACCTTAAGGCATATATTAAGTGTTTCAAAATTGCAAGGTACTGTATATAAGTATATAAAGATTTCAAGGTATATATTAAGTGTGGGGGAGTGAGTGGAATGCAAACTTGGAGAAGTGAAGGAAAGCAAGATCCTTCCTGCAAAAATTACCTACTTCCTTCACTGGTTGAGTTAGAAATTGTCCTTAAAGCTGAACATATCTGTGGCATGTGTTCACTGCAAAGGTGGATGAAGGTGGAACAGGATGGAAACATCCACCTGGTTTGGATGAGGTTTGCTCAGGAAACATTATTTAATTTAAAATATTTATATCCAGGTTTTCTCCACGTTATCAGAAGGCATCTATGTCAGTTTCCAATTTATTTTTTAAAATTTACAGATTCAGTAATCCTTATTTGGAATGCTTGAGAGTAAAGTGTTTCAGATTTTGGATTTTTCTTTTTTTTTTGGAATTTCTGCATTAACATGAGATACCTTAGGGATGAGGCCCGTCTAAACACAAAATTCATTTATGTCAAATATACACTCTATTTAAAAAAGCCTGAATGTAATGTTACATCATATCTGTAATAATTTGTACATGAAACAGTTTGTGTACATTGTTTATGTTATGAATGCAAGTTCTGGCTTTGGGAGAATTCTGGAGTTTGGAATTCTAGGGAAGGGGTAACTGTAGTCCCAAAGGTCTCCTAATCTTATAACCAGAACAACTCTTTTCTCCTTGTCTACCTCACAGGGTTGTTGATGTTAACATGATCAACCTTAGGGGAAGGGACACTGTCCACTCTTAGGGTGCAAACCTAACCTAGGTCAGCAGAATTCATTGGTCTTTCTATTCCTGTGGAGTTTTAGGGAGGCAAATTCATGTTTGTGCACTGGCCTAATCCTCCCCAGGATTTGCATAGAACCCTACAATCCAGAGTAACCACAGGAGCATGTAAGAAACATTATATGCACCTGTAGCTACGGCACCACCTATGAAAACCTATGGGAAATTCATATTGCGATCCAGAGTAAATTGTTCTTACACCGGAGCAAGGACTTCTTGTAGTTACGCTGGATTGCACCCGAAGTCTCTTATGGTGCTTTGGTGACACTCTCAGGTCAGTACAGGACTTATACTGGGGCTTAGGGCAGCCTAACTGGAGATTAGGATTGTAACCTTAGGGCAGCAGTGGCAGATGAAGTTGCCAATGGTGGATCTTCATTCAGACGTCTTCCTTTTGTCGCCCGCTTTCCACATCTTTGCTCACACTCCTAGAGGACTTAATGGAAGGGTATCAAACTTGTTTCAGTGGGCTAAATAACATTCATGATGCCTGCTGAGGGCTGAAGGTGATGTCATTAGGCAAGAAGTGTCATAAAGCAGGTCATGACCAGAAATAAGCACATTTTTCTCACTTAGGAACTCATTAGCTGGAATGACAGAAGAGAAAATATGCAAATCTTGATCATATGATATGATCAATTTTCATGATACGGGACAGCCTAATTATCATGTGGGCCACCCTTTCAGCAATGATTTCTCAGCATAGCAGCTAATACTGGGAGTTTCTCAGTCAGTGCTACATCTGGCCTTATGTGTTACACCCCTAAGGCAGTCTGGCACAGTTTGTGACATCCTATCTCAGTAACTTCAGCTGACCAAACTCATATAATAGTCTATTCAAGGAGGAGTCAGGCAAAAAGATCTTGGCAGGCCACATCGCATGGATTGCGGGCAGTGATGGGATTCAAAGAAATTAACAACCGGTTCTATGCCCATCTGGCAGCCACTTTTAAATGGCTATTTTTAAACTTTATATGTCCTATCTCTCGTTAACAACCGGTTCCATAGAGTAGGTGCGAACCTGCTGGAGCCCACCACTGCGGGTTGGCTTTATGAATCACAAGTTATCAGTTCTACTTCTCTGGGGATATTTTATATTAACTTATAAATCCACATTATTTATATACCGTTTTTCAACTAAAAAAGTTCACAAAGTGGTTTACAAAGAAAATGAAAAAAATTAATAGCTAATAAATACACAAGCAAAATCTACATACACAAAAAGTTCTCAAGAGCCCCTTCCCATTTCACATGCAACTTTCTCCTTTTTTGTCAGAAGAGTTAGGGCCCACTTTTAGACATATGAAAGGAGAAAGGTACTTCTGAAACACACAGTGCGGCTCTGAAACAACCACATATACATTGCAGTTGGAAACAAAATACACAATATCTCCTTGTAAGGAAGTGCCTTGATATGCGCTGCTTCAGCTCCCACAGAATGCTTTTGAGAACATCACCAATGTTGAGTCAAAATGTAACCTGATCTGCTGAGGTAAATGTTTACCTTTGCAAGGGAGAAGAAAAGCAAACTGAAAAATGTCCCTCCTCATAGTCACCACAGTAGTTGCACAATTCAGTTACTCAATAAAGTTGCACAATTTCATGATAAAATTGTAAAGACACGGATAGCAAAGTTGGCCATACTTGCCAAGATGGTATACCGCTCTTGGGTGGTGAGAGACTTGCCCTGCTCCCAACTCACCATGTTATAGCCTTCTAACAGGCAGTGAAGGATGGCTTAAATTATGAGCATAGGATGGAAAACTTAGAGCACAATCCTAACCATATCTACTCAAAAGTTAGCCCCATTATGTTACTTTGGAAAGGAAAGTGTCTTTAGGATTGCAGCAAAAGTTCAGAGTTCAGCCCTCAGTAACAGGCATGGCCACCACATACAGTACGTCAACATCATGCCCATGTTGAGAAAAGATTAAAACCTCAAATACATCCTTCATTAAGTAGTAAAAAGTCTTCCCTCCAAAACTTAGTGAGACTATAAAAGCCTCTGATTTTTAGGGGAAAAAATTCTTTTTCAGTTGATTAGGTGAAAAATTTACCTCAGAAATAGGGGTTATATTCACACATATACCTCGTAAGGCTAAGATGGGGGTAAGCGTCCATAAAAGGTTTAAAGCAGGAAAGGATATTGCAAGTAGATCTGAGTGTGAACTTTCCGAGGCTGGACCTTTAGGTGGTCCATGTGCAAAACAAGAGGATGGTATGCAGAAGATCAACCTCTATGAAAAGAGGCTGCTCTCTCAGTGAGCGTTAGTCAGGGCATATGGTGACTAGGGTGACCATATGTTCTCTTTTTCCAGGACGTGTCTTCTTTTTTACTTTGTGTCCTGGAAAAAAAACCTTCATTATTTTCCCTTTCTTTGTGAGCAGGCAGCATGTAACCTTCTTGCAATTCACAAACAATTTGTAATAAATTTAAATTTTAAATTTAACAATCAATATAGAGTTTAAATTAACCACATGAAAGTAATAAATATGAATGTTTTTGCTTTTATATTGTCACGTCCCAGGGCTGTGGGTGGCACAAGCGGTTAAGGCGCTGTGCCTGTTAACCAGAAGGCCAGGGTTCGAGACCCGGGTCAGCCCCACAAGACAGGGTGAGCTCCTGTCCTTAGCTCAGCTCTGCGATGCCAGCTGGATCCAATCATATTGGCTCTGCCTTTCCACTGGACTAATTCAGTGGCATGGAGAGGGGGGATTTGCTGCTTGGGTAACAGCCTATCCTCCATAAAAAATCCAACCCAGGCTTTCATGCTTCGCATGCAGCGTATGCAGCGCAGAGCATGATACCATAGTCTTTCAAGACTGACAGAGGCCTGTACTGTATTGTGATATGGTGGTGCAAAATTATAAATATTTGAATCTATATATCAGGTGTGGTGTAGATACTGGTAAATATTCGCTGCTTTCACTATCTCCTAGTGTCCCCAAAATTTTTGATGAAATGAAGACTTTCACAATACCTATATTATGAGGGAAGGGGGCAAGGCTGAGGGTGGTTTGTCCAATGCTCCCATTTAAGTTAACGGTTGATGTGACATTTGAACCAGTAATTTGCAATTCATAGCACACGCTACCAATTGCTTCTACGTTATAGCGCAACACAAGACAAAACACTAGTGAATTTGCAGCCATTGTAACAGAGATACTATCTGAAATCTGTGTAATAAATAGTTCTTACATCTCTTTTGCCTACTGTATGACTCCACTATCTGTCCCAATAATAGAATATTAACTAACAATTCGATCCTATCCTCATACCACCTATGCACCTCTGGTGCTGAGTGTTGCAAACACTCTGTAAAGCAGACCTTAACACTGCTGGTGGAATGTCAGCACTGGACCACCTGGACCACCATGAACCAAAGACGTGAATGGGGTATCGAGGGATGTGGGGAGAGGGTGGAACAGGGTGACCATATAGAATGGAGGACAGAGTGGAGGACCTTTAAGCATTGCATAGAAGAGGGAATTTAGGCAAGTATCATTCTACATAGAAGGGTTTAAAAAGCAGCACCTGCTTTTTAAAGGTTTAAAAAGCACCTACTCTATACAACACTTTAAAGTAGAGGGACTCTGTTCTCCATTCTATATGGTCCATTCTATATGGTCACTCTGGAGTGGGGAAGAGGTGTCATGGGGAAGATATGGGGCAGGAGGGAGTGGGTTTGGCAGAGCTCAGCACCACCAGATTTTCCATGTAGGGTCTTCTGGTGCAACATGGAGGCTCTTGACTCCATGGCAATCAAAAGACTACTGCAGAATGAAGTAGCCCAATTGTGGATCTATCTCCCTTGTTCAGGAGAAGAATGCCCTTGTCTCCCAAGAAGCCACCAGTGATATTTCACAGTGCCCCAGATACCATGGCATCCATTTCAGCACCGCGGTAGCTCTGATGCTGCAGGCATCATAGGATTTGGCTGCCCACAAGTAAGGCAAGAGTCCACAATCAAACAACCAGGATGTGATATTATCACTCATTCCTTTATTTATTTTGAACCCAGATGGTGCCTTTTCCTCCAGCAGGGGCCCAATAGACTTTTGTTAAAAGGGGGATATGTTAGAGCTCAGCTTCCTATTTCTAGGCAGAGCTTTTTTCTGGGGGTACTCACTGGTACTCAGTACCGACACCTTTTCCCATCTGCCCCCCCCCCCCCAGTAGCTAATTAATAGTCATATAGGGATGACCTGTGGTGAGTACTGGCACCTTTTTCTCAGAAAAAGCTTTCTAGGAATATATTTTAGGTAGAGCTACAAATTATTTAATGCCTTATACTTTTTCCTCCAGTCCAGTATAATATGACACATTTCATAGATTCTGCCACCTTATGCAGACAGTTGCAAGGATCAAAGTCAGCCCAGCTTTCATCCTATTCCAGTTCCTCCACTATTCCCTTAACACTGTTCCCACTCCCACTGTTTTCAACAAGTCATCAACATGATTTGTCTTTTTGTTCACACGGTGGTAGTGAACACAGCAGGAGGAACAATCCTCTCTCTTCAGTTCAGGTTTTAAACTATTCGTTTACAATTAAAAAACAACCTTGCCTTTCTGGTCTTGATCATGGCATGTGCTTTGAAAAAGTCAGGGCACAATTCTTCCTGTCCAACTTTCCAACACCAAGATAGAGCAATGCAGCTCTAAAGTAAGAGAACAAACATTCCCTTATCTTGAGGAGGCCTCAGTGACTGTCATGCGTGCCTGTAATGTGCACCTGAATTTTGGAGGTGAATCTGGCTGAAAATTTGACTACATATGATTACATAGAATTTAGTTTGTAAATGATTACATATAATTTATTCCACAGAATTTATTAAGCACAAGGCTATATGCTGTCTGCAGAGGCGTAACGAGGGTATAGTGTGGGGTGCAATCTGCCACAGGCGACAGGGCACCAGGTGTGCTGGGGGCGCCACTGACATTCCTCTGGTGGCCCCTAGTCGCCCTCTCCCGAGCTCCCACAAACACATATATGTGTGTGTGTAAATATATAATGCAAAAATATAGTCAAAACACTAGAGGACCTCCTGGGATCCCTTCTAACTGTTTTAATAGAGGCAAAATTTCAGTCCTTGCCACAGGTGAAATTTTGCCTAGGTATGCCTCTGGCTGTCTGCTAAAAGGACAAAGTTTTTTTTTTTCTGGGACACAAGGCTAAAAAAGAGGACATGTTCTGGAAAAAGAGGACATATGGTCACCCTGTGAAAGTTGGCTAGGATTTGGGACTCAGACTGTTAGGCGTTCTAAAAAAGCACCATTGGACTGTTATGTCAATTTTCTGTTTCGTCTCCTCCCCATTCCATGCACAATACCCCCAAAGGGAGTAAACACACTGTCGTTCCTACTCTCTTGCCACTCTTCTGTCATTTGCAGATTCAGCATACAGGAAACATGTGCACATACATACAATATATTCCTGCGCGTGGGGAGTCGGGGAATCATTAACCACAAGTTGTTCCTCCTCCTCCCCAGTGCTAGCTCAAAACTGCTTGGCACCTGAGATGGCATGCATGCCAAATGCTGCCCTCTTACCAGATGATGGGTGCAATCCAGAATAACTACGGGGAGTCCTTGCTCTGGTGTAAGAACAATTTACTCTGGATTGCAATATGAATTTCCCAAAGGTTTTCACTAGGTGGTGCCATAATTATGGGTGCACATGATGTCTCTTACGTGCTCCCGTAGTTACTCTGGATTGTAGGGATAGTGCCAGCCTCTCCTCCTCCCACTGTTTAGTGTTCTAGCTCAGCACTCTCCTCCTGTCACTGTTCATCTTCTTTGTTCCTCATAGTTCTTCATATGTCAACGTCTCCTTCTGACTTTTCTGACACAAGTAAGAGGAGCAAGAAGAGCAAATAGGCAGCCCCAACCAATCTGTTGCCTGAAGCAACTGTTTTAGTTGGCAGCCTGGATGAGCCGGCCCTGTTCCTCCACATCCTCCAAAGCTGATTTTTGCTTGTTATTCTAGTGCAAGCTTTAAAGTACTTAGGGCTTTTATCCCCCTTCAGCATTATTATGGACCTCATTTCCTTACAAAGTCTAGGATAAACAATTCCAATATATTTTGTTTTAATTATCAGTGTTTAATGGTCCATAATGAGATGATGTTGAGTGGTGCAGGGAAAAAATAATAATAATTTAGTGTGCTGTTGAGCTCTGAAATCTGGCTATGAATATTTCACCTGTAGTAGCTGTGGAATTATGTAATATTCAGGAAAGTCATAAGTTTTTTCCTAATTACTTCTGCTTTCCCCCTTTTCTCACAGCCCACAATACATACTGATTCTTGAAGCCTATGGAAAAGGCTATAAATCAACTGATTCTTGAAGCCTATGGAAAAGGCCTTGAGTGAGACCAAGAGGTGACCAAGAGGAAAGAGCCACAAAAGTCCATAATTTCTCTGGAGGTAGAATGGCAAATTTCAAAATTATGTTGATCCCACAACGTAAGAAATATTTACACATTATTTTTATTCTAAACTTCCTCCAACTTGAATAGGATTTGTGGCCCATTCCCCTGGATGTAAACAATGAAATAATTACTGTTATTATTTACCTAGTGCCATGTTTGTACATAGAGCAAGATGCCAGGTCTCTGATACTGACACTGGGTGACAAATGATTTAGACAGAGGAAAACAGGAGGCAGTCATATGAGATTGTTCCAGTTCCACTTTGTTGGGACAGGGACAAAGATTTCGCAGAAAATTTAAGTTTTTAAGATGAGATTTGAAAATTGTACATGACGTAGCATTCTGAAGAGAGACTGTTTCAGGCATAAGTGGTGGAGCTGTTGAACAGTGCAAGATGTGCAAAGCCTGGTAGAAGTACAGAGAGAATATGTGAAAAGCAGCGGTGTGATGGACCATGAATGGGGTAAATAGCTTGTGCCTGATCTGAAAGCAGAGGTGGAGCCAGCAAAAGAACTTAGAGGGGCATAATACAATATGTGCAAGGAGCAAAATGAATTATTTTAGTACCAGAAAGTTGGATGGAGGTGATGAACTTGGATGAACTAAGATGGATGGAGGTAGTGACTAGCAAGGTAGAGTTTGCAGGTGCTAAATGACTACAGGGTAAAACAGAGAGGAAGGGCCAAATTCTTGCAATAATATGAAGAGAGGAATGACATTTTGGCAACATAATGAATATAGAGAACAGAGAGGAGAGTAAAAGATTTAGTTGATGACATGCTGGCAGTAGAGAAGGAGAATGTGAAGGAAGATCAGTGGTGGGGTTGAAAGACGTTAAGCCCAGTCTTTAAAAATGTACCTATAGATATTTAAATTCAATTTCATATTTACTAAGAGCACTCAGCAGTATATATATGAGGCAGGAAAAATAATTCACAAAACCAATAGAAAGAATAGAAACCAAAAGATTTAATAATATTTATATTTAATAATATTAATATTTAATGGAATTAAACTGTCTACTCAAAAGCAATCAGTTTGACACCATTCTCCCCACATCTACTTGCTATTTATTTTTCACATTTTTATACTGCATTTCCTCCAAGGAGCTCAGGGTATTGTACAAAGCTTCTTCCCTCCTTTTGTCCTTACAACAATCCTGAGCTGGGTGAGCCTAAGAGATAGAATTGGCTCAAGGTCATCCAGGAAATTTCGTGGCTTAGTGGAGATTTGAAACTGGATCCAAGTCCAACTCTAGATCCACTACATCATCCCGAGTCTTTGTTTAGAGACCAATAAAACCTATTTGAGATTCCTGAGGAAATACAAATGTTAAGATAAACAAAGAATATTTTAGCTTGGCACCATTTATTATGGTGCACTTTTTCAATCTCATCTCATCTGTACCGTATTTACGCGAATCTAACGCAGCATTGAATCTAATGTGCACCCTATGCTTATAATCAAAATACCGTATTTACTCTAATTAACCACTGAAACTAATGTGCACCCTGATTTTGGAGACTGAATTTGACTGGAAAAGGTGAGCATTAGATTCAAGTAAATACAGTACTTTACAATACGATGCAGAAAAATTCATATTCTTGCATGCTACTTATATTTTGATACTCCTCCCCCTCCCCCAAAAATGGCTGTGAGACTTTGGTCCAGTTCTCACTCAAGTGATACATCTATGTGTGGTCTGAACCACTTCAGAGTACAGATGGTACTTTCACATGGGTGATTGCTCTCTTACATAAAAAGAAATTCCCACTAAACAGAAAATTAGCTGGAATCCTTGGTCCCCATCCTCATTTTCAATTTGTAGATCAGACTATACAACACAGACACAGGTTTACTGCCTCAGATGATGAGTTCTCTGATTTCTAAGAGAGACCTCTAACTATTTATCTAGAGATAGCTTATTGCTTCACTATCCTAGTCTGTCTCCATTAATTGAACTCAGCTTCTAAGATGGAAGCAAAGCTGTTTGACTTATGTCCCACACTCCAAAGTTCAATTAACTTAAATCCCTCACCTTCACTCACAGTGGTCTTTTTATGTTTAATGGTGTCATGGAAAGAGAATTTCAGTGGTCATGCCATGGACCTGCTCAAATTTTAAAGGTCTAGCGAGTCACAGATAGGGCAGCTGAACTAGTCCTTTCAATGCAATCACTAGCTAGCCTGGATGAGAGGGGTGGCATAACGGGGGGGGGGGTCGCCATGCAATTGATCCCATCTACCTCTTGCTTCTTAAATTGCAACTCTGGACAATGAAGCACTCAAACTGCAATCTTGGCAGCTAAAACCATTATTGGTAAACTCATTCTTCTAGGAACATTAGGATCCCCCATGGAATCCATGGAATGTAGAGATTGCTGCAATCCTAAGTTTCAGTTAGGCTGATGTTAGTCCTGTGCTGGCCCCAAAAGTGTCACAAAAGTGCTCCGAGGCACTTCTGCACCATTCCAGGGATGGGGCGGAGGGTTAGGCCAGTGCACAGACATGTGCCATGGGAATGGGGAGATGGGTGAATGGTGTTGGCCTAAATTGGTTAGGATTGCACCTTAAATCAGCTAGTTTACCCTACACTCTTGGCACGATCCTAACCATGTCTACCCAAAAGCCCCATTGTGTTCAATGGATCTTATTTCCAGGAAAGTGTCTTTAGGATTATAGTCTATGTGATGGGGTTAGACTGCCATTGAAGGAGCAGCTGGGAGCTTAGTCCTTTATCATCTGGAAACATCCTGGTTGGAAAATGGAGGGGGCGGGTGGGAAATAAAATCACAACAAAGTAGAGCTATCACCCCTTTTCAAGCTACAGCTCTTTCTTTAAATATCTTTAGATTTGATATATCACATTGAACTGAGCAGTACCAATCTGAACCCGATAACACAGTGAAAATACATTTCAGGAAGTTTCGCAGTCAGTATTTAATACACATACCAAACGCAACAAGGTCCTCCCATCAAAGCAAACAGGCTGTTGCAGAATAAGTTGTAGGTTGTTTACTCTTCTCCTATTCCTGCTAGAATCTGAACGCCACGAGCAAGCACCTGAATTGCAAGTAGCAGCATTCTTGACTCTTAAGAGAACAGTACTGAAAGATCTGTAACCATCTGAGCTGCGCTTGCAAGCATAAGAACAGTTTTCATAATTTCACTACTTTGGTGGGCAGTTTAAGCAGCCCAAATGTACAACAATGTTCTTAAAATCAAGCTTTCTTCAAAGAGAGCTGATTAAAGGACATATCAGTACCTTAACAAAGGCATCTGTGGTGGTGATGGTGGGAATCCAGATCAGAACTATGGAGAGGCTGCTTTAATCTTTCCTCCATACCACAGTATAAATACTGTCCCAAACTGCCTTCTCCTGAAGTGTTTTGTCCCAGAAGAAACATTTCCACTAATGGCAAATTCTCTTCTGGGGAAGTGGGGAGCTGCTTAGGAGTATCTGATTTCTGCAAAGACTGTGGGTGACACAAGAAGTAGGAGAATGTTAATACCATTCAAACACACTGCAGCCCCCCCACTGAATCTACCACACTTCACCTGATATATATTTAAATAAAGACAGAAGCATACATTAGTGCTTTTAGCAACAGGTGTAGTTTGGTCTTGAATATAGCAGGTGCAAATGCCAGGAAATGAATACTTTTTGGAAAGTGTTATACAAGAAAAAACAAAATCAAGATTTGTACATCTTAACTTATTACCTTCAGCAGTGGCAGTATTCAGTGCTTTTTTTGGGGGGGGGTGGTTAAATATGCAAACCCTTGATATTGCTTCCAGAAATTTAACATCCTAAAGATTTCACTACTGAACACCTTTCTCCCTAGCCCAACTCTGGTTTAATCATAGCCTGAGAATGCTCCTGATGAAGCTGGATGGTCCCTAGCTAGTAATAAATTAAATAGCAAAAGGGACATCAGGACAATAAGAGCCATCTTGAATTCATTTATTTTAGGTTTTGTTTCCCTGTCAGCCATTTACTAAAAATCTATAACATAATTAGAAAAAGATTTCACTCTGGAAACAGGAAAATTTTTTGTCTTATTTCTTATTTCTATCCTTAAAACAAAGTCACTAGGCTTATTCATATAGCAAATGGCCTTCATGGGTTTAGTGTTATCTGTTTCACACCTTTGGCTGAGAAAAGTCAGTCAGGTGTGCAGTACACCTTGCAAAATTGAAATAAGTCTTATGTCATCTATTTTCCTGTGGTATCTATCTGTCCTAAAGCTTCCAAACATCCAAATGAACCTCCAAACGAAATAGAGGTTCAAATAAATGAACCTCCAAATGAAATAGTTGAAAGCAAGTAAATGCCTTCATTTATATTAATTATACATGTACACTATACTAACTTCATAGTATAAAAGAACTATGCAGTTTGAACCTCCCCATTTACATGGTAGCACCGTGATTAACTATTTTTGCGTTATACAAAGGCAATTAATTACCACAGTAACAAGGCAGGCAATGAATCAAGTTTCCTTTCAAGTGCCTTAAAACATCAGCTCAGAGCAATTCAGAAATGGGAAAGGAGGGGCTTCACTTGGGAGAACAGAGGGGCTCAGGCTCCCAGCTGTAACCTGAATCCAAAACTGAACTCTTCCTTACCTTTGTAACCCCCAAATCCAGAGTAACTACGGGAACACATAAGAGACTTTACATGCACTCGTAGTTACTGCACCACCTAGTGAAAACCTATGGGAAATTCATATTGGAATCCAGAGTAAGTTGTTCTTACACTGGAGCAAGAACTCCCCGTAGTTACTCTGGATTTTGCCCTAAGACATGATTAATTGTCTGCCGCGTTGCCATGGTAAGCAGGCTGCCTTTAAGCCATTAACTGCTCCTTAAGGGATATTTACCTTTCAATTTAAAGAACCAATCTCATTCACTTTGAGACAAAATCACATATAAATAAATCACAGGTTAACCTGTACAGTTAGGTCATGTGTCTTCAAGGTGTGTGTAGATTTTCCAGTGGTGTATCTGGAGAAGGGATCCTCTGTCCTGAAAAGCAGGGCTTCAGCCCCGAGACTGAATTAACAATCTGATATTTTGAGATACTTCCATGTCTTCATTGATGTTTTTAGATAAGCATAAAACAGATTACAAAAGGACCCAAGTAGCCATAAAAGGAGGAGATGCCTAGCACAACTGTGCTTATTTGGCACTCAGAAAACAAAGTATGCTCTCTACCCACAGAAAAGAATTCTTCACCATCATTTCCCTATTCCCACACACAGTCAAATTCTGATTTTTCTGTTCTCAGTTCTTAGGGTGCAATCCTAAACTAGGCCGGCACAACTCACTTGCCTTCCAGTTCCCATAGTTATGTAGGGAGGCATGTTCATGTTTATGCACTGGCCTAATCCTCCCTCAAGAAAGGAAGTGTCTTACGGCACTTTGGCATCACACCCAGTTCAGTGCAGGACGTATGCCGGGGCGAATGCCAGACTAACTAGAGGTTAGATTGCTGCCTCCATGCCAGAATTTGTCTCACATAAATTACACTTCCTGAGGAGAACAAGCACATACAGATTACCTCCATATTGAAAATAACTGTCTTTACTGATGTTGTTAAGCACTATGAATAACCAGTTGACTTTCAATTAAGATTTGTGGCATCTAGACATCAGTTAGTGCTTTTTCACTTCTATAAGTTTATCAGAAAGCTTCACAGAAGTTACAATAATAATTTAAGCATTTTGAGTCATGATCTCTGGAAGTTTTTTTTTAACAAAAAGAAAATGTTCACTTCTTTCCTGCTGCTGCATTTAGAGGTAGATTGCATGGTTCATGTAAAACAATGTAGTGTACTGAAGTAAACGAGCACAGAAGCATGCACCAATATGTTAAATATGATGAACCCAAGTGATGAACCCAGTATAAAACCCTTTGTTAAATATGATGAACCTTTTATAAAAACATTGTCATTGTAAAAAAAGTAAAAAAGTCACAAAAACGAAGAGACTAGATGGGAAATTCCAATCCTAAAAAGAATTGTCAGGAAAATTCTGATTTTAGTTTCCAAAGCCCTTCCCCATTAGAACTCCTATGAAAAGTGCAGAGGTTTCTGAGAAGCTCTCGGAAGACACAGGATTGTTCCACAGTCAACTTGGATTCAAACTCCTGTAGTATTTCCTGAGTGGTAGCTTGACCATCCACACGGGCCTGGAAAGCAATGAAGTTTCGGACATCCACAAGTAAATCATCATGCTCTGTTGCTATAGGGAGTGCAACTGCTGCTGCCTGGAAGCCTTCTGCTCCTTGACTATCTGTTCTCTCAGGTATAATCAGATGGTTTCTCTCTCTCATTTTAGCCAGAAGAGATGATGAGTCCAGGGAACTTGAAGAAAGGTTATCTAACTTCCCATTGAAGTGAGCCCTAGAAGTACATTCACTTTTGTTCTCCTTTATCTCTGTCTCAGTATCCTGCAAAAAGAAATAAAAAGTCAGTGAGGGACACTTAACATTTATATAACTTATCCCTTGGTTTAAAAAGGGGGCAATTTACAGCTTGACCAAAGGCAATGTTGTGTTGCAGTGATGAAGGAAGTCTGTACCCAGACAAAATCAATTTTGGCTTTAATAATGAACTTCTGAACAGCTTTATAATCTTTTAAAGCTATTGAGAATGTAGGGCAGAAGCTGAAAACCAATCCAGGACTGTTATATTCTACCAATTCAACTCATATTTAATACAGGAAAAAAAACAGAGGCACTTTGAAAAAGGCAATTTATCATGACATAGCACTGAACTTTGACAATCTCATCCAATTATCACATGCACTAATAATGTGCATTATTTGTGTCTCTTTCGGAAATTACAACTTTCCAGAAATACAAATGAACATTTAATTGCCATGCTAGCAATAAAATGCCTGCTTTTAAAATTGATATTATGTGTTCTTTGGATAAAACCTATCAGTATTAAATCTGAATATGAGATTTTGTTTCTTTTGCAATTGGTTTGACATAAAATCACTAATTTAGGCTGCAATCCTAAAGACACTTTCCTGGGAGTAAAACCCATTGAACACAATGGGGCTTACCTTTGAGTAGACATGGTTAGGATTGTGCTCTTAGTTGTCTATTGGGCAAGTCACATATGAGGAATAATAATACTACTACCTTAGCCACTGCTGTAAGCTTTACTGAGAGAACTAATGAGAACAGACAAACAACAGCACTCTTTAGGTTTGTAGTCTTCACTTTAGAGCACTGTTTCATATTTCTTTCATTATTTGTAATAACATGCACATGTTTTACCTTGAATTTTTTTCCTGGAGATGGAGAAGAGGAAGATGGCATCACCAAGGCAGGGTTCCTCTTCTGACCAAACCTGCTTCTGAAATATGAAGATAAACACAACAGATACATTGACTGCTATAGTCAAACTTCCCAGAGTCCATTATAAATATAACTTAAGACTACTGATATTATCAGCAGTATCCAGTAAAAATGGAAGAACCCATACTGTCCTTCTTGAACACCTTAAATACTGAAGCACTTAACTGAACAAGGTTTGAACCTCCCCAGGCAACAAATGAATTATGGCTGCAATTCTAAGAGCACTTTCCTGGGAGTAAGGAAACTCAATAGAACTTACTTCTGAGTAGACATGGATAGGATTGCACTGTACGTAAGTCAATATTTCTCAAACCCCATTAAATACTATCTATGAACTGGGAAAATCATCACTTTTCAAAAAGTGGTGTGAAGATAAATGTGATATAACTATTTAGGAGATCAGTATGAATAAAAAACAGCCAAGGAACAGCAGCCCCTTTGTTCATTATCTCCTGCAGCAGCTCAGGGCAGCATCAGAACATTCAGATCAGCTGTTTCAACCTTTTTCATCTCAAAATACATGGACAAGGCACTAAACATGTCAAGGTACAGCATCTGTTTTTGACAAAAGAAAGGCACATTTTAATGGTGGTAGTGGGGACCTCTTATCCCCCAATAATTGTATTATTAAATGACCAAACCCAAGCCACCTTGGGTTTTCAAGTAAGAAAGGCAGGATATTAGTCCTGCATCACAGCTGTTTGAATGGCACACTGTTTGAAAATCGTTGATTAAGATAGAGTTTAGTCAGTGCTGTTCTGTGGGTCAGTGCTATTCTGTAGCAGGTTATGAAGCTGAAAAGAAGCTAAAATGCAAACTTTGGTAAAAGGCTGGCTGTTCATCTTCCTCCTCTTGGTAAAAGTTATATAACACTTCTTTAAATATTAGATGCAGAAACCAAAGACACAAACTAGCACAAATTCATCTGTTGTATTCCAAGCAGTGGCATTTTGCCACATAAGTGAAAAAAATTGGAAAATGGTAAAAAAAGAAGTTTGTGTGTGACATTCTTGTACAGTGTATTGCACCAAAGTGCAAAATCACGTTGGGATTTCATTTGGATTTCTGGGCACAAGCATTTCATCCTATTACATCTATGCGCACACATGCCCTACGATGCAAGTTAAGGTAGAACACTTCAGATCTTACTTTACTCTTGTTGGCAAGCCAGGTAGACTATAATTGCCAGTCCAAGTGGGAACTCCAGACGTAGCTCCATGGCATCGCTGGCGAGATATTTTTAGGGCTCTGAGGGCATCCTGAGCAACACGATTGGCTTCTGCTTCCACTAGCACAAAATCTGGACTGGAGGCATCCATAATTGCATCATGTTTCATGACACTGTGTATTCCTGGAAGAACGGAAGAACATAGCTAGCTTTTAAAAAAACTTCAAAATTATGTTTTACAGTTTGAATGGAAATACTCAGTATTGTTGTTTACAGTTAAGAAAGCTTCCTATTATATGAGGAATAGGCAATAAATGAAATCATGAAAATAATTACCATACTCTATGCCAATATGATTAACATAGTCCAGGAGTTCTATTCAATATAGTGTCCAAGACTTTTTCTGAATCTCTTTTATAGGAAGGAAAATTTTCCTCAAGAATCTACCCCATCATGAAAAATTCCATCAAGGAAGTATTAACCCCATCATTGAAATATTCCCTCCCCTCTCCCCTGCTCCCCCAAAACAGATCACTTACCTGTAACTGAAGTTTTGAGTGGTCATCTGTGCAGTAAACAAATATGGAGATCTAGTCAAGGAGCCAAAGAGATGAGTTGAGAACTTTCATAGTTCTTCTAATCATTGCCAGAGCAGATTAGCAGGAGTGTGGGTTGTATGATTGCACAGAGGGCCACTCAAAGAACACCAGTGACAGGTAAACAACTTGTTTTTAATTATAGAAATGTACAGGTGACTAGCAATACCAGGTGCAGTATTTTCACAAAGAGAGTCCCAGAAGAACCAATCTTTCTAGAGGAGACACTAGGTCTTGAGCTCACATCACAGTCATGTTGATAAAGTTGGAAGAAGCAAATTATATTACTGCTTTTCACAAACCCACCCAGTTAAACTCACGAGAAGCTACCCAGGCTTATTCCTGATGGAAGCTGAAAAGGGAGATGATGAAACCTGATTCATGAAACTGGCTGTGATGGTGAAAATGTACCTTCAGAGATCTTCCCAGAAAGAAGCAGCAACTGAAGCTTTTGGTATAAGGGAGCTTCCTATCAGAAAAGGCACTATAAATGTGGCAGGGGAATCTAACAAATCAAGAGCTCTTGGTATAAACAAGTGAAAGAAACTAGAGACGAGGAGAGAAAATAGGTGAGACCTGATTAAAAGATGCAGCCACATGTTCAGCAGGGAAGCACCATGTTTGCTGGTTAACATACTATGAATGTTCTCAGAGTTTCTGTTTAGTGGTCTATCAATGAGAATACACACAAACTAGAAAAGAAGGCATCATGTGAAAACTCATATCCCAGTACATTTGTTAGCTATACGATGCCTCATATTCTAGTCTGGGTTTGTCATAATGAAAATCGGGTTTCTGCAAGTCTTCATGAGGAGACTAGCAGAAGGTCCCTTTCAATTGGCTGGTAATCATAACTACAAAAGGAACCTAAGCATGCTCCTTTAGTACAAGCTTAAAAGCATGACTGACCATATAGAACATGGCTTGGTTGGAAATGGTGCTCTGCACATGTCCAGAACTGCTGCATTTTAATATCTTATGTTCCTGTTCCATGCTTGAGATTTGAAAGTACTGCTCATATCTCATTACTGTCCGGTATTTCACTGATTCTCAATCTGTACTGCTTTACCAGAATGAAATTACTTTCAAAAGTTTGTGGGTATTTATTTTCTGCTGTAAGCTTATGAGAGCAGGCCACATGGAAATGATTTATGTATGAGCATACAGCGAAATAAAAGAACCACTCACCCTTATGCACATAACCACATTTCTCCTTACAGAGGCTGGTGTGGCGCCTGCTCTTTGTCCCAGCCAGTTTTACAAGCTTAATTCCTAGCTGAGTGAAAATGGTACCTCCATCACCCTTCTCTATGCTGCTGCTCATACTTGTCAAACAGTCCCCTAATCGAGAACTGATTTGTCAAGTTGCCCAAAGCTCTACCACATGCTTTGAAATGGCTCTAGATGCAAGTGCTGGATTCTGCCTCTACTGCCCATTGAATATCTGGAAAGCTGTGAGAAGGCAGGAGAAATTCTGAAGGACCTACACCCTGATGAACTAAGCAGTGAGATGGGTCAATAATGACAGGCAAGACTGGCCAAGAAAGATAGGTCAGTGACTACTACACAATAAAATTTGCTCTTCTCTTCACTGCATCAATTTAATCAATCACTCATTCTATAATAAAACAAAATTTGTCATTGTACAAAATGATGTACAATAAGACTTACCTGATTTTTTGAAAAGTTTCTCCAAAACATAATCCTCATTTTTCTGAGATGTTTTTTCTTCCACATTGTCTTGCTTTTGATATCTTTTCTGCTTGATCAAGTGAGGAATTCGCTTACCCTCAAACTTAGCATCTTTGGAACATTTGGACTTCCTTTGCCTGCCCTCGCGGCCTTCAGGCTTTAGACTATGATGCTTTGTTTTTGCAGTACACTTGTTGCCATTATTGAAGTGCACTTGTTGCTCATTTCTATTTGGCAATTTGGATTGATTATTTGATTCAGGTACAACAATATGCCGCTCTTCTCTGCTTACGCCAGATTCACCAACTGGAAAAGTGTTCAAGTTGTCCTTGTGCTCAGATGATTTCTCTATCCCCAGCTGCACTTCAGATAATGATCCTTCAGCTGCTTCTAAAAGTTTCTCTTTCAAAGTGAACGAATCCATAGGAGCAGTTGCAACTTGGTCATCAGCTTTTGGAGAACTTGACGTCTGGGGGAGCATTTTGAGGTTTCCCTTGATGGTACCTGCTGATTCCACTGCATTAAGTGAATTTACACGGTGTTTTTCTGAGAAAGAACCTGACTGCTTATTGCACTTGACTATCCGCATTTGTTCTACTGGATGAGAGTGTTCCTTATAAATAGCTTTAAGCTTTGGTGCTGGAACATCAGAACCTGTGCCTAAAAAGTATTACACAAAGAACTATTAGCTATTTTCATCCTCCTCTTTTTTGCTGTATCAATCTGTTATAATTCCCCTTACCTGCAAAAATAGCACTGGTCTCTGTCCCTTGAGTTCCATCTGGACTGGTCAATGTGAAGAGTTCATACAAATCATTGGATTTGAAAAAACGTCTTTGTTTGGGGTCTTTCAACACTCTGTTTGTCAGAAACTGTTTAAAGATTTGTCTGGAAAGAAAGAAGAGTATTTTCTGTTAAAAGATATGTGTAGCTTTCTGTTCAAAGCACTAAATACTAGACTCTGAAAGGAAAACTTAAAATAAATTTTACTCTAGAGGGCGGTTAGACAGTGCAACAAGACTCCTGCTTCCCATACATGCTCTGATTTACTTTAGTAACTTTTAAGCAATTCACCAACTGCTAACCATATGAGTTTACTGCACTAACAATCCCATAACATACCAAAGAAATATCCTGAGACACAGTTTATTCCAAGCAGGAAGTAATACAAACTGAAACTGCATTTTGTTTTATAAAAGTTAAAAAAAATCCTTATGAAGGAAGGGAAAAATATATGCATCCACCACCCATGATCACACACAAAATAGTAAAAGAGCAAAACAGTTTATAGAAGAGGCAGCAAGCCATAATGAAGGTTGGTTCACCTTATCCATCAGCAAGAGAGGTGAAAAGATGGGAGAAAACTAAGAGTGATTTGGTGACAACCTGAACTGAAGATCTATACTTGTTATTAGCCTGAGAGATGAGAACATTAAATTTCTTCCAGCCTTTCTTCCAGTTGAATCTGTTTATTTACCTGGAACTTACTGGTATATAACAAACCTTTTTGGCATCCTGCAACAAAGTGTCTTATTGTGGAACAGCTAAATATAACCTAAACAGAGGGCAAGATTCAAAATCTCAACAGTTCAAGGAATGGGATGGAATAATGTGGGGAGGCTGAAGCATGTATGTGCACTGTCCTAACCCCCAGCAGTGGCAAAAAGTGCCTTATAGCACTTTGTGATACCCCTAAGCCAATACAGGAATTGTGCCAAGACATATGCCAGCCTTACTAGGGATCAGGATTGAAGCCGCATGAAAATAACCTGACATGGCCCAATTGCAGTCCAATACTCATTCAGTTTATAATAGTGCAAGGAACATCACTGTGCTTCAAGGCATGGTCTAAAACAGTGGTACTCAAAGTGGGGTGGAGAACCTCAAAGTGATCTTCTTGGGTCAGGGGATTGTGAAAGGGTGGGATCTGACATCTTGAATCTAGCACTGGGATTTTGTGGGAGTAAGTCTCATTGAACATCATGGGACGTGTTTCCAAGTAGACATGTAGGAGCTCTGGCATCACAGTGATGTCACATCCCTGTGTTTGATAGGGAGTTCCGGACGGATTTTAAGTTTGAAAGGGGGTCCCGGACTGAAATGCTCAAATGCCACTGGTATGAGTGCATGATACAGCAACCTTATTGAAACTCTCCCCCAAATCCAGAATAACTATGGGAGCATGTAAGAGACTTTATGTGCACCCATAGTTACTGCACTACCTAGTGGAAACCTATGGGAAATTCATATTGGAATCCAGAGTAAGTTGTTCTTACACCAGAGCAAGGACTCCCTGTAGTTACTCTTGGATCTTGCCCTCAGTTAAGCAAATCTGGGTGTGATCAGTGCCTGGGTAGGAGGCAGACTGAAAATCTTATGAATGGTGCCTGGGGCTCCATGAGGAAAGAAGGTAGGATAGATACAGTATGTCATAAATAAACACCGCTTAAAGGATTGCTTTCAGCAAACCAAGATACTACTACTCCTACTCACCTGTGGTATATCTTTTCTTCAATAGTACCTGCAGTCAGAAGTCTATAAACTGTCACTTCTTTTGTTTGGCCTATTCTCCATGCACGCTCTCGAGCCTAGAATGGAAAGCTATATTGAGCAAACAGTATTTCCATGTACAAAGTAGGAAAGAAAAGCTTTATTGTGTTCATTAATATCAATTCACAAGAGAAAAAAATGGGCAACCAGATGCCCAAACCAGAGATGAAAACACAACACACACCATCCATTTTCTGTCTGGTATGATTCACGACATTACAAAATACTGGAATGAAATAGTGAAGCATGGAAGGAGGCTATCCCACAGGGGGCTATAACTATATTACACACAGGCTATCATTTAGCAGAACAAGCTGCCCAAATCAGGACTTGTATTGGTGGAATGTCGCCTTTCCTCTTCCCAGAACAGGAAGAAGGGAAATCATTGGGAAGGCACATAGCAGATGTATGAGGATGACAGAGTCTAATAGTATACCTTTAAATATTGAATTTTCAAGAACAAAAACCCTGTTGGCTCTAGCACAATGCTGGATTAGTTTGGTAGGCTGATTGCTTCTCTCTGCCAAGGTAGAGTCAGGACAGCTCTCTTCCTCTACCAGTGAATCTTCAGAGAATTGTTTAGAGTTCAATCAGAGCTTTAAACAGCAAATGTTCCAAGGCTTGAAATACTTCTGAATGTTTCTTCTTTTTACTAAAAGGCTAGACATTTATCTGTCAGATATATTTACAATTTCCTGACTCAAGGAAAAGGCTTAAACTGAATTACTCACTAGTTACATTCCAAATTTATGAT
Organism: Cryptoblepharus egeriae; assembly: GCA_030015325.1. Taxonomy (NCBI): domain Eukaryota; kingdom Metazoa; phylum Chordata; class Lepidosauria; order Squamata; family Scincidae; genus Cryptoblepharus; species Cryptoblepharus egeriae. The sequence continues at coordinate 8,896,780 of JAREYC010000006.1, forward strand.
TCTGTGAAACCTACCTGTGTGTCTGTACTGGGATTCCAGTCAGGATCGAAGATAATCACTCTGTCTGCCCCTGTCAGATTAACTCCAAGCCCACCAACTCGAGTAGTGAGGAGGAACACAAAAATGGATGTATCCTGCAATATGCACAACACAAGGTAAATTTAAGAATAAGGCCTATATCCTAACGTGAAATTAAGCCCCTTGCTCTGGAGCAGTTAAGATGACTTTCCATAAGATAACATTAGAGGGTGACGTAACTGCGTGGACCCATAACTGCTATGGATTTTGCCCTAAGTTGCATATATATGTCTTATCACCTCATCTGTAAATGAACATATACAGGGTGTCCCATACATTTCCATCCATAGGAAAACATTTCTTTTATGAAAACCATTTTTATTTATATAATATGTTCTAGATGACTACCATTGTTTTAAAATCACATTTTGGTCTTCAGTATGAATAAATTAAGTAAATGTTAAATAAAAATAAAATAAAATAAGTTTTCATAAAAAATGTTTATTTTTCCTATGTATGGAAACTTGTGGGACACCCTGTATATGTTTAAGGCTAGAGTCCCCAGCATTTTTACTTGAGAACAAATTTTACTGAAATCAAAAGAACCCCCAAAAATCTGAGTTCAGTTACTGAAATTAGTTATTATTCTGCATAGCTGGATTTTATGTTCTTAACCCAGACTAGACAGTAAGTTTAAGAACATGCATCTTAAATGGAGATCAGGCACTAACGGTTCAACTGGAAGTTTCTCACCTCATTGTACCTTGCAATAAGTGGCTGTCGTGATGCAACTGTTGTGGTACCATCCATTTTGACGTAGGAATAGCTTTTCTTCCTTAAAAATGCTTCCAAGATGTGCAGCATCTACAGTACCCAGAGAAAATATTTTTGTTATACACACTAATTACTGTCTTAAGTTATAAGAATTTCTGGCAGATATTACTTTGCATGTTGCTTTCAGAAAAAGCAACTGTGCATGCCTGTGTTTCTTCTCTTGAGCATTGCACAGTGTCTGCACAGATGTGCTTCAAAGTAGTGCTGCCAGGCCAAGTATCTCCCATTTTATACCTGTGTCTTTGGTTTTTATTGAAGAACCCTGCACTTCTCCCTGTTGAAATTCATTCCATTTGTTACAGCCCAGTATTCCAGTTTGTCCAGATCTTCTTGGAGGTTTCTCCTGTCATCTGTTGTGTTTGCTACTCCTTCCAGCTTGGTGTCGTCTGCAAAATTGATCAGGCTCCCCCTTATCCCTTCCTTCAAGTCGTTGATGAAGTAATTAAAGAGAACTAGGCCCAAGACAGAGCCCTGGGGCACCCCACTCGAAAGTGACCTCCAGGTTGACGTAAAACCATTTACTAAAACCCTTCGTGTGCGGCCGTCGAGCCAGTTGCAGATCCACCTAACAATTGCCTCGTCTAGCCCATATTTTTCTAACATCCCGATTAAGATGTTGTGCAGGACCTTGTCAAATGCTTTGATGAAGTCAAGATAAATGACACCCACAGCATTGCCACTGTCCAGTAAGCTCGTAACCTGATCAAAAAAGGAAATCAGATTTGTCTGGAAGATTTATGCTTGTTAAATCCATGCTAGGTTCTTTTGATCACCGAGTACTTGTCTAGATGTGGACAAATTGTGTGTTTTATGATTTGTTCTAATATCTTTCCTGGGATTGAAGTCAAACTGACTGATCTATAATTTCCTGGGTCTTCTTTTTTCCCCTTCTTAAAGATTGGGACTACATTCACCCTCTTCCAGTTCAATGGCACTTCTCCACTTCTTAAGGATTTCTCAAAGATGATTGACAGAGGCTCTGCAAGGACATCTGTGAGTTCCTTAAGAACTCTAGGATGCAGCTCATCTGGTCCAAATGACTTGAATTCATTTACGCCAGTTAAATGGTTTTGAACCCATTCTCTGTCAATTTTAACCTGCTGTTCTGCACCATCCATGTTTCCATTATCTCTTAAGGGATGCAAACATATCCTCCCATCAGCCAACAATCCCGCACGCCCATTTGCATAGCCCTCCTTCTGAGAGCAGATGGACGCAAAGTTGGAGTTGAGCAGCTCCACACTCTCTTAGTTTCCAGACACCTGTTGTCCATCTTTGTCCAGGAGCAGCCCCACCCCCTCATTTCTCCTCCTGTTCCTTTGCGCATATATAAATAAGCTCTTTTTGTTCTCATTGACACCCCTGGCCAGTCTTAGCTCATACTGAGTTTTAGCATTCCTGACCCCCTCTCTACAGGACCGGGCTATCTCCCTATACTCCTCCTTGGTAATCTTTCCAGTCTTCCATTGCCTATATATCTCTTTCTTTAATTTCAGCTGATCCCCAAGTTGCTTGTAGAGCCAACCTGGTTTTTTGAAGTTTTTTCCCCCTTTCTTTTTCATAGGAATTGTTTCTGACTGTGCTTGTAGAAGCTGCCTCTTAAGGAGCTCCCACCCATCTTGGGCCCCTTTTCTTGTTAGTTCATCAACATATGGGATCCCACCTATGATTCCTCTAAGCCTGTTGAAATCAGCCTTCCTGAAATCCAATATATAGGTTTCACTGTGCACTCTTTTTATTTCCCACAATATTCTAAATTCCAGCATCTCAAGATCGCTTTCCCCTAAAGTTCCCACTACATTGATCTGGTCAATCAGTTCTTCACGATTAGTTAAGATCAGATCAAGGATGGCCCCTCCCCTCATTGCTTCCTCCACTTTCTGGACCATGAAGTTATCTTCCAGGCCCATCAGGAATTTATTGGAGCTTCCATGCTTGGCTGAGTTTGTCTCCCAACAAATGTCTGGATAGTTAAAATCAGTTTTAGAAGAAACCAAAAGTGATATGTTATGAGTTCCCTCAGAAAGGGAATGTGCCTACTAGAGGAATATAATCAGAATTAAAACACACTGCTTCAAAATGCATGCTGACCTGAACTGAGCACAAAGAAAGGGCTGTTCTTGTACCACAAGGGCTTGAAGCCACTGCAATCCTCAGAGATTTCAGGAAACTAGAAATAACTCACAGATATGCAACTTGGACTGTGCAGCACTTACCTGCCTAGACTGAGTAAAGAGTAGCACTCTGTGGCCCTGCTTGTGCCATATTTTCAATAGAGACTCTATGACTATCATTTTCCCAGAACGTTTCCAGTATCCAAAGTGATCCTCTTCATTTAATTCTTCATCAGGTACACCCTTTAGAATCTTAGGGCCTCCAGAAAAGAGGTCTGGATGGTTGCAAATCTTTCTCAGGGCTACCAGTCCAGAGAAAATCTGCACAGAAGATACAAACACATTCATATTCTCAAAATGTCCCCACCTTGTCTCAGTCAAAATATTACAATGATGAGGGGGGATCTGCTGCGTGGGTAACAGCCTATCCCTCATATCAAATCTACCCAGACCTTCGTGCTTCGCATGTGGCGTCAAGCATGATATCATAGTCTTTCAAGACTGATGGATGCCAAGAGGTAATGGCAAAGCAAAGGGAATCTTGCATTATCAGAGAGTTCACAGAGGTTGACAGCTGTGAAAAGGGCAGGAGCTACATAAGGAGCACAAATGGAGTGGGAAGCTCCCCACAGTGATGTTTGACTTTAAAGCATAGTGCCCATTATTTGTGAGAGTCAAAGTAATTTTGTATGAAAGTAATGCAGTGCTTGACAACTTGTCTACAGATCGTGAAATCAGACCAAAAACAATTATGCTAGAAAGTCTCTTACTCATTTGTTGACCCTTATCAACTCAGGTATGAAGCTCCATGCCTGCTTCATTACACTGCACCTAACATCAAAGACAAGCCCACTCATGTAATGGAGATGTATTCATAGAGCTGTTCCCAATATCAAAGCTAGAGAGAAAGACCTACTTACTAATCTCAGCACATTAGTTTGGCTATTGTGGCCTACAGGGCAATAGTGATGGATGAAATCACCAGTGGATGTGAGGAATGTGAAAGGCAGAGTAATTTTACAGTGAGAGGAAGAACATTTTTTATTCACATAATCTGACAATTCATTACATATTTTAATATCTATGTGTAGCTACCTATCTCCACTGACCTGCATTTCTCCATTGAGAATCTGGTAAACTTCTTTAGAATCAATAAAACTTTTGTAGACTTGGTACTGCTCATTTGTCAATCGGCAAAACAGAACCTGCAGAAAAGTACTACTGAAGTTGTCATACAATGCCATAAAGGAACATGCAACACATTGCAACATAAGCAAAAAACCCAGGGTTCACCACCAAGACATTTACAAAATTATTTCCAGCATCATAGCATATCTGATGAAGCGACTCTCTGGGTCTACTTTTCGACCATCTACTCTGACCCTTATTCACACTCTTCCACCTCCAATTCTACCTGGCCTTAAATCATATTTTGTTGGACCAGTCTTTCATTAAATTATTTAATTAATTATTTAATGTTAAATTAATTAATGTTCATTAAAATATTTAATAAAATAATTTAATGAAATTATTAATATTAATAGTAATAATTAATAATCAGTAATATTGGTATTAATAAAATAAAGTAATTAAATAATTAAATCAATTATTAATTTAATACATTAAAGTTTTATTAAGCAGTATGGCTTCTTATGTTAGAAAAATCAATACTAGAGCAAGTGAGTTACACTTCTTTTTGCATTTCTAGGAGAATATATCAGTGAAATATGTTCCACTCTGGTTTTAAAAGTTACTAAAAAGGATTTTCATTGTACATGATGTCATTTATTATTATTACTATTATTATTATTATACTAAAAAACACATACTACTGTGTTGCAAGTGAGCCAATATAGCTATACAACTGAGCCATACCTGTTCATTTTTATCAGGTAATGAGAGACTCATTTTAACATCTGCCTTCATTCTCCTCAGCAAGTAGGGGTTAATGGTGTCCCGTAAAACACAAGCACACTTGTAAGCAGTTTTCACCTTTTGAAGGAAAAGAAAGGGCATGTGATATTCTGTGTTGAGACAATATGAACAATCATGAATGGTATATCAGCAGTATCCAGATAGCAAAAATAGCTATATTTTCCATTAAGGTGTCAGAAGGCACAAACTGTCAGAAGGCAGAATCTTAATAAATTTAGGCTGCCACAACTCACTTGCTCCCTGTTCCCATGGTGGTGTGGGGAGACCAGCATATGCCCATGCTCTGACCTAATCCACCCAGAAATACCTTATGGCAGTTTTGCAACACCATCAGGCCAGCGCAGGACTTGTGCCAGGACTTACACCGAACTAACTGGAGGTTCAAATTGCAGCCAGGGTTAAGTGCCTGTAAATTAAATTGCCTATCCTAGCTAGTAACTTCCAACTACCAACTTCTGGTCAAGGTGAAATAAACTGAGAACTTTCAAAATCTGGTGAATCCTTAAAATCCTACATCAATTTTGCTTCTACATAGGGTGCAATCCTAAGCATGTCTACTCAGAAGTAAGTCCCATTGTGTTCAATAGTACTTACTCCCAGGAAAGTGTGGTTAGGATTGCAGCCATAGTCAGCCAGCATCTTAAGTATGTTTGACTTGTACCATTCAAACATATGTGCTCCCCACCCTGAAAACAGCATTTTAAATAGTGCAGGTGACTCTGCCTTCCATTTGACTTGCTCTTATATCCCCAAAGCAGGGTTTAAATGAAAGAATGCAGCTGCTGTTCCCTCAGTTGCCCAGTTCCCATGTTTCTCTCCTACTATGATTTTAGTTCTTAGATAGTATGTGTTGGATTTAAGGGAGTTTCAGTTATATGCAATTAACTGCACTTGAAGAATTTCTTAATTCTGTCTGGCACAGGAAGAGGCTGCTTTGCAGTAATGGGCTCTGCCTCATTTCAATTTTTAAAGCAGAGGCTAGAATACCATCTTTCATGGTTGCAGTTAGCAGGAAACTATGTTGCTGTTTCATTTCTTTAGGTAATAAATGGTTTATGGTTCTTCATAACATGCAGTCACTGTCAATTAACAAAAGTTGCAATCCAATGCACACTTATCTGGGAGGAAACCCTACTGAACATACTGGATTTTACCTAAGAGTATATTTGCACAGAATTGCATTGTAAGGTTTCTCTCTCCTTCCTGATGAATTTCCTTTTCTGGCTAATGAATTTCAAAACCTGCTATCGAAGATAAGTTTACATCATACAAAATGCATACAAAAGACTAGCACTTAAATTTCAAAGGAAGTTGCACAAATAGATAAAAGGTTTCTAGTGAACTCAACTCTTACCTGAACTGGAGAGGCATTGGCATACCCTCCCATGGTTATTGGAACAGAAAACTGTTCCATGAAGACAGGCAGGGTGCCCAGCTTCCCTGGAAATACAAAGTCAAAGAGGGACCACAGCTCTTTCAGATTGTTTTGCATCGGTGATCCAGATAATATGATTCGATGGGGTGTGCAGAACTATAGTAGGAAGCAAACAAGCACTGTCATATCAAGAACAAATAGACTACAATGTACAAATTCTCCCAATCCCCTCTTCCGAGGAAGAAAATTAATATCTACAAGACATGAAATACCATACATGATAAATTTGACGTCTGAATATAGCTAACCTTTTTCATTTTGGATATTTAGTAAAAACTAAATTATTTTATTTATAATATAAATAAAATAATTTAGTTAAAAATATATCCCTCCTTTCTTCTCTAATGGGCATTCAAGGTGGCTTTATAAGAGTTTTTTTGTATTTTAGTACAAGTAGTTAAATATTTGGCAAGTGAGGCAGGATAGTGCTGATGTTCATAGTATAGTTTCCCTTATAAATTATATGATGATGTATATGTTGCTCATACCATAGTGAAATGTTTAACATTAGCACTCAGATACCTAAAAACACTATATATTCTCATAATGGCTTGGCTCTTTAAAAAACATTATGTGCAAAAGTGGTAGGAACCCAATTTACAAACCATCCAGAAGATGGGAGGTGCCAACACACACTAACACTAAAATCTGCACAATATACCACAGAATTTGGTTTCTTCTGGGAAAGAATTTAGAGTTGGAGGAGACAGTGAATGATGTGTCCAGTATAAGATCCAGTCTAGCATTCATTTGAAAATATCAAAGATGGTAAAGGATTTATTTCAAGAACTAACCTGTTTGCAGGCAAGTGTAACTGCAGCATTTGGGTTCCGAATTTTATGTCCCTCGTCTAGAATCACATAATGCCAGTCATAGCTGTGGATATTGTCTTGCATCATGCGAATATATGAATAGGAGGTTATCAAAATACCATTACATGCTACAATTTCCTGAATCAGTTTTGCCTGAAAAGACAAAAATATGCAGTCAGTTATTAAATTAGTAAGAAATCAAAAAAAGAACTGGGGTCAGTGATACATTAGTCATATCATTGGGGTCAGTGATATAAGTCATACATGATATACAGTATGTTTACAAGTTGTGAATTTACAAGCATTTATCTTTGTTGATAATGGAAAAACCTCCTTTTGCATAGATTAAGCAGAGTCAGAGTGCAACTAGATGCCCACATCTTCCACACTACCTGTGCTTTATAGCAGACCACAAAGCACGGGTTCATGAAAACTACACTGTAAGTAACCATCTTTGCTACTGTAAAACTTTTTTGTTACTTGTGTACAGCACCAGAGAAGATGAGAGCCTTCACTAATATTTTGATACTTGGGGGACCATGAACAAATTCTAATCTTAGAATTTTATTTACCTTGGGCAATTTATATTCCAGAATTCAAACAGCTCACACAAATTTAAAATCCAACATGATAAAACAAAAACAAAATATAAAAGAGGAAATTAAAAACAAATTAAAACATATTACAAGAGCCAAAAGCATAGCATGTAGAGGTGTTTGAAAATTGTATTATTTTACTTAGAAGTCCACAATATTCTGTTAAGGTTCTGAGGCTGCAATCCTTACCCGCCAGTTAGGCCAGCCTAAGTCCCAGCACATGTCCCGTGCTGGCTTGGGGGTGCCACTAAAGTGCTACAGGTCACTTGTGTGCCACTCCTGGGAAAGGTTAGGCCAGTGCGCAGACATGCACATGCCTCCCTAGGTCACCACGGGAATAGGAAGACTGATGAATGGAGCCAGTCTAAGTTAGGACTGCACTCTCAGTCTACCTTACTCACCAGAACCAAAGACCTCTAAGCATATTACAAGTCTGCTGGAAATACCTGGGTTTTAACAGGCTATAAAAGGAGGGCGATGGCCTTGTCCAACAGAATCCCTTGAAGCAGTTAATTCCACATCTTAGGGCATAATACAGAGAAGGCTCCTTTCATGCATTTGTACCAAGCAAACTTCTGAAAGCAATAGGGCACACAGAAGCCATTCTCAGATGATGTTAAGAAGCAGATTGACTTATATGGGTGGCCCCTCAGATACCTTGTCATAACCTTTTAAAGGCTTTAAAGGTGATGACCAATGGTACCCAGAAATAAATCATGAGCCAGCAAAGCTGGACTCACAAGGGCGCCATATGCTTCTGAAAATGCGCCCTATTCAAAATTTGAGAAGCAGTATTCTGCAGTAATTACAGTCTCCATACATCCTCACTTAAACTGAAGACTTTTAGATTGCAAAATGCCCAGGCAGTCTTACCAAATTAGTGAGGGGAAGCACAGTCAGATGTAAACATAATTACTGTACTGTGCCAGTACAGCTCAGATTATACTGTGTTTTTAAGTTGCTGAAAGCCCTTTACAATATTGTATATTATATCAATAAACTTCACATCAATTCTATAGAAGGGTAGGCCATTTTGATAATTATCCTATATTATCCTCATTTTATTATTGACTTCATAATTCATCCACTGCATCAAGAAGTATACTATTTACTTATTTAAAGCACTTGCATTCCACCCATCAGCAACCCTCTCTTTAAGCTGTGTAACTGTATAGCAATAATCAAAGCCCCGAGAAGCTTCTCTTTTGGGCTCTCTTGAGGTAGGAAATTTTGTCATCCCTAAGTGCTCCACAGCCACTCCTACAGAGCTTCACAGGGCACTGTGTATTCTAGGGAAAATATATTTTTAAAAAATGATTATATGCATACACTTCATTCCCATATTTCCCTAGGAGGGGCAGATGGGTGGGAGGGGCAGAGTAGCTTATAACAGCACTGCAAGGCAGACCACTGATATAGGATACTTGTACAGAACTGATTGCTTAGGGAGTACCTGTAGTGTAGGGTGGATGCAGGGGATCGGCTGCTAGACTAGGCTGTGGGAGTTGTGCTGTATCCTGAGGTAGGCTGCTGTAGCTGTGCTGTATCCTGAGGTTGAGAGACAGGAGTGGTACTTAGGCCAGCCTGGGACTTAGCACTTTTTCTTTTGTTTCCATCTTTACTCTGGCTTATCATGGGCCCCAATGGATCGACTTAGATTTATGCCAGCTCCTGAGGTGGCCTAACTTAGAGGGACAGGGAGGTAGCATGTCTGCCCTGAAAACAGGGTTTGGATATGGCCTGTGTTATTTTAGGCCATGACCAACATGCCTCTGTCACACCCCTGCTGTGCTGCTTAGGCTAGCACTGTTAGGCCGGCGCAAGTCCATTTGTCTTGTGCCAGCTTAGGTGGACTTATGCCGGCCCAGTCCTTTTTCTGGTGCAGCTAAGCTGGCCTATCTGGCATAAGGCTGGCCCAGTGCCAAATAGGTTGGCCCGACTGCACCCTTAATCTCATAATCTCAGCACAAAATTATATTTTTTCCAGAATATATTAAATAATTCCACATCAATAACCCAGAGAAAGAGTCATATATTTTTATCTAAAAAAATGAAGTGATGAAACTTGAACAAAGCCCATGTTTCTTATATGTTCATTAATAATTCTCACAAAATTTTGTGTTCAAGACATTCAACATCCTTCAATTTAATACCACTGGAAGACTTTCCCAATCCCAGAGACTTTTCAATAGATTTATTTCCAATTAAGGAATCCAATTATAATATATATACCATCTGGCTGGTAAAATCAGTGGGGGTTTTTTGCTACTGAGTATTTTAAAAAAATACCATGAGCTATCTTGTCCCCCAAACAAAAACTAACATTTTTAATGACAGCACCCTGTATGAGAGACGTCAATATGCTTCCAGGACACATTTGCAGTATCTATTTCCCAGCAATGGGCTCCAGAATAATATAGGCATCTCTACCCACACACTTAAGACAAATCATCTCAGGCGATTTCAAATTAAAAGCTTGTAAAATATGTAACCTCTCCTAGATTTTGCAATTAATAGGGTATGTCTGCAATTAGCCTGACTTACAGAAGGCTGCTACACTGTTGTCATTAAAAGATGTTTTGTGAAAGTGCTGCTGTTATTATGGAGGCTCAGGAGACCAATCCCTCCTAGAGGGCAAACAGTGTAGTGGTAGAAAACAACAGCCATAAATCACACTGTCAGGCAGCAGAGAGAACAGGAGTAAAAACACAGGCACATGAAGGCCATTCACTGTAGACACAGCACAGCAGAGTCCTACTCAGGATTTACTGAACCTGTAATTAATTAAAATTTCCTTCAAGCCAAATCTTTTATTAAACAAGGATTTGTGCTGACAATGAGGGAAAACACAGAAAGACAACTACCATTTTAAATACCACATGAATCACTGACCACTTCCCCAGTTTGAATGAAGGGTTTTTGCTGAAAAGAGTTTTAAATTCTGTGAAGTGGTGGTGGGGTTGGGGTATATCTGCAAGGCTCAATGGGACTCCAGAGCATTCTTCCTCTAAACAATACTCAGTGTTATATAAGCATATTCAAAATTGCAACATTTTTTACTTCTGATGATGGAGGATGGTTTTATTTAGAATGATGGTGAGTGCATCAAGGGTGTTCCGTGTTCTCACAATGTGATTATTGAAGTTTGGCATAAGTGATAAGAGGTCAGGATTAAGCAAAAATATTGTGTCATGGTACATGGCTTAATTCATAAAGATGCACAGGCAATTTGAAGAGGTCACTTGATCTGCTATCGCTTCAAGCAGAATACACCAATAAAAGTTTTATGCTTTGGCTTTGTGTGCTATTCACATTCATCTTAGTCAGGGACATTCTTGCTTTTTGCTTCCATAATAACACCAAGTTCACTGTTCTTCAGAAACTTTGCTTAAGCGCCTCTCCATTTTAATATAACTAAATATTTAAATGGAGATTTCATTGGTTTCTGAGAGCTTATTACCTAAAACTTCAGTTATACTGAAACAGCCTTTTTATCTTGGTCTGAAAATTATCTCACTGGAATGCATGTACAGTATGGGCTCCAGCTTACAATTGCTCTCTCTCTGTCACACACACAAATTTTGGAGAAGTTCCGAAACAGCGCCACAGCGAACTGGAAGGGGTATGGGATGTCTGTGGCACCCTTTCTTCCTGGCTTTACCAGGTACCACAATCTTGAATTACACAAAACACAGGTATCAAATTATCCAAGATGGTGGCACACAAGAAAGGCAGGATAAAGAAACAGCCAGAGAAGGAGGGCACTGTGAGCAAATTACGTTTGGGAAACACTGGACTCATCTAAAAAGTGTAATTAGTTAGTGGGGATACAGAATAAGGGATATGGCTGGAAATTTAATATAGAATGTCATGATATGCACAGCATTGAGGAAACATCTTCCATATTGACCTCCATATACAAGCAGCGATTCTCAATATATGGTGCTCAGGAATGAAACGGCACCCCACCCCATATTCAAGTACACCACATGGTGTTCAAAAACAACAGAAGTTCATAGATTAGCAATCAGGAGCAAACCAAAGTAAGCCTGTATGTAGCTGGGCTAAAGATCTCCCTAAAGACAAAGACAAGATTATAATAAATGATCCAAGGAGCATAGGAGTTTTAGGGTCAACAACCTGGCTCTCTTTTCAAAGCACACTTTCCGAGTCCAGCTAAACAAATAATTTAACAGACAGTAAACCTATATAACCATTAATCTAGAAGCTGAACTACAGGATATGCGTGTGCAACTACAGAGCATGTGCAAAATAGAAATCCATCTAACTGCATTTTTTAGGAAAAAATTTTGAGAGGAGGCAGTTCCAAGTAGAGACACAGAAGGTGAGGTAAGCTAAACTTTTCTCCTGCTGGCCATTTATTCATTCCCTCCCTGAATAACTTCTATGGCAAAACCTCTATACCCAAAAGAAACCCTCCTTTCCTGACAATTGCAGAAAAATAAATGAGAGTGACTTCACCACAATCTCATTCCCCTCTCCCCCACTACCAACTACTACATGGTGGGCAGCAGAGTCCTCACCATAAAGGCCATACGGATGGGAGGAAAAAAACGTCTGCCCATGAGAAGGAAGGAGATAATTCCAAGAAGATTTGAATAAGAGCCCAGAGATAATGCTGAATATCTGTAGATCTTTAGATAGCTTGGGCAATATTCAACATAAATTCTAACAGCTGTTTCATAGATAAAGCAGGTGCAATCTATAAAACACTAAGGCTGCAACCCTGATCTTCACTTGGGCTGGCCTAATCCCCGGCATAAGTCCTGCGCTCACCTAGGGTGTGTCACAAAAGTGCAGAAAGACACTTCCGTCCCACTTCTGGGGAGGTTAAGCAAAGGAAGAGGCATACACTCCCCACACCATCACAGAAATATAGGCCAGGTGAGTTAGGCTAGCCTAAATTTCTTAGGACTGCACCCTAAGTAGGTGTAGAATAACACTGTTGGTCCACATACTTTATAAAAAAATAAATAATACGAATTCTTCATGTCCAAAGGGAAAAGTTGGTAGGTCTGAATTTACAGGAAGTACCTTTTTGTTGGTGTAAGACCCCGTCTCATGGAGAATGGCAACTCTAAACGGAGGCCACCAAGTATGAAACTCTTTCACCCACTGATGCATCACAGTAGTTGGACACACAATCATTGTTGGACCCAGCCCTTTGAATCTATAATAGATTGGAAGAGACAGCACCATGAAAAGAGGATATATTACACAAACCACAAGGAATAAGCATTTCCATTGTAAAAACACAATCAAAAAACACAATAATTTCTTATTACAAATGTATTAACTGAGTAAAAAATCAAAGTGAGAATCTGAGATGTTGGCAGCATCTAAAGAAATAAGGAAAGAGGGAACAACATGGTCTCCTCCTCATTTAGTTTGTTAGTTGACTATTCGCAGAAAGGGGTTCCTGTATGTACTTTCATTTATACAGTTTGGTTCTCAGGTTAATATCTCAGCACTACTTTATTGGAGTGGTTTCCCTACAATACCTTATTAGTATGAGATTCAATTGTACATACTCTTTTATTATGGAACACAGGATGTGAATAGTAATGGCTAATTGACTATTTGCTCATGTACCTGTATACTATTGTACCTGTAAAAGTAGTTGACAGTCTGAAGGGAAAATGGTACTGGCAGAAACAATATCAGAGATAGTTTTACATTTCCTTAATCAGACCAGCTACACATTCAGACCAAGAAGGAAACAAGGAAGATGTCTGATCAGTTAGCAACATCAAACTATCTTCTAATTTGTCCCATTATTGAATTGCATTTCATTAGTGATTATTTTGGGAGGAGTTGGGGGGAGAGGAGCTGTTTTAATATTGTTTTAAGCTGGTTTTTATTGTACATTTTTAGGAGGGATGTTTTAACATTTTGTTTAATCTGTATTTTAACTATATTTTAATTGTGTTTTAATCTGTATTTATTATTATCTATTTTTAATGGTGTTTTATTGTTGTTTTTAATTGTCGTTAGCCGCCTTGGATGCCCTTTTATTAGGGAAGAAAGGTGGGATATAAGTAAAATAAATAAATAAATAAATTTTTAAGCTTATCAGTTATGCAACTAGCAGCCCATTCCTATGCATATCTACTCAGAAATAATCCATATTAAAGTCAATAATATCCAGGAAAAGGTGGATAATATTGCAGTCTAGCAGTGCTACAATTTTAGTGCTAAATTTTATTTGACTATGACATGCTTGGAACTACAGTATGGGAGGACTGCAACTGCAGTTCAATTATTGGGGGAATAGGTCCACAGGGTTTTCAAATTTCCCCTCCAGAAGTTGTGGAACAAAGCATGAGGCCATTGCTGGGCTTCAAGAACCCTTTGGAGGAAGAGGAGCAGAGCTGCCCTAGCCTCCAGAAGGGTATGGGAGTGTTCTCTGCTATCTGAAGTTTCAGTTTCAGTTATATGTATTATTAACTCTGTTACAAAGCTACAGCAAGGAAGAATTACCTATAGGAAGTGAGTTACTTTTAGAGAACTGAACTTATTCAAAATTCAAAATAAAACTCAGTCTATGAAACTAAAAAATAAAAAATAATTTGGATGTAGAAGACAACATTTCTACTAATACTATATAGTGCAAGGTTCTGCACTTAGGAAATAAAAACCAAAAATACAGGTATAAAATGGGGGATACTTGGCTTGGCAGCACAACATGTGAGCGGGACCTTGGAATAGCCATGGATCACAAGCTGAACATGAGTCAGCAGTGTGATGTGTCTGCAAAGAAGGCAAATGCCATTTTAGGGTACATTAAAAGGACTGTAGCTTCCAAGTCACGAGAAGTTATAGTTCCTCTTTATTCAGCATTGGTGAGACCTCACTTTGAGTACTATGTTCAGTTCTGGGCACCTCACTTTAAGAGAGATGCAGCCAAACTGGAGCAAGTCCAGAAGAGAGCGACAAGAATGATCAGTGGGATGGAAGGGAAGCCCTACGAGGAAAGGTTGAGGGAACTTGGGATGTTCAGCCTGGAGAAGAGGAGGCTGAGGGAAGACATGATTGCCCTGTTTAGATACCTGAAGGGCTGTCATAGGGAGGAAAGGGCTCATTTATTCATAGCTGCTACTGAAAGCAACACTAGAACCAATGGGTACAAACTGCAAGAGAGGAGATTCCAGTTGGATATCTGGAAAAAATTCCTGATGGTGAGGGCGGTTCGGCAGTGGAACAGATTGCCAAAGGAGGTGGTGGACTCTCCCTCACTGGGGATCTTCAAGCAGAGGCTCAACGAGCACCTGTCGGGGATGCTCTAGGAGGATTTCCTGCTGCAGGCAGGGGGTTGGACTAGATGACTTACTAGGTCCCTTCCAACTCTATGATTCTATGTCCCAGTCTAGAGAAAACATGACGGACTTATGTAGTGTGTGACGGACTCATGTAGTCAAAGGCAAAGGAAACGTGCATTGATTCTGATAACCCTGAGTGTGCATGGCCATTTTAGTGAACAGGGGGCCTACACTTGACTCCCACATTTCAGTTCTGCCCTCCTCTCTCTACTCAGGCAAGGAACACAAGGCTCATATTCCTTTACTAGAGTTGAGGGTCAAGAGGTGCCTCAATTTCCTGTGGTCCTGATATAGTGCCTAAAGCAACCAGGTGTACATATGAGGGACTGGACTGAGCCAGTATGGTAGAATTCAAAAGTTAATACATGGATGCAAAAGCATGAAATATTGTGGAAATATCAAGTTTGTTGCTTCTTAACTGTTCAGAAGGTGAACGATGCCTCTTAGACGAAGACCCCAAATAACCATTTTAGGAAAAAAGTTTGCATTTTCTAGAATTCTCATTAATTCCAGTGGAATTTGACATATGCAATGGGAACAAATGGGACCTTAAAAATCTAGTAGACATCACAATCCTGGGCAAAAACATCTTCATCTGGCATCAAAAAGAAACAGGACAGTGTCAGGCAAATCTCTTGGTAAAGAGGTTTCAAACTGAAACCTGTTTCAAACTGTTTCAATTGAAACAGCCCCATTTTTGGTGTCTGCCTGATTTATGCTTCATGAGGGTCACAGAGGACAATCTCCAACTGGATAGATTAATGAGGAGATAACCCTTTAGATAACCAGGTTATTAAAGGATATAAGCAACACTTTTAAAGGCAACACTTTTAAAGGATAAAAGCAACACTTTTTTGTTTGCAATGAATGAAAATCCAACAAAACTGTTGGACTGGCAAGAACTGGAAAGAGATGGTTTGTTTGCCTGGTGCTTGTTAGAAATTAAGCTGCCCCATTTTGAAACAACAACTGCTATAATTATTATGTAGAAACAGACAATGTTCCATGCATAATAGGGGTATAGGTGAATTATGGGCTGTGGGTGGCGCAAGTGGTTAAGACACTGTGCCTCTTAACCAGAAGGCCAGGGTTTAAGACCCGGGACCCCACAATACAGGGTGAGCTTCTGTCCTTACCCCAGCTCTGCGACACAGCTGGAACCAATTGTATCGGCTCTGCCGTTCCATTGGACTATTTCAATGGCGTGGAGAGGGGGGATTTGTTCCTTGGGTAACAGTCTATCCTCCATATTAATCTACCCAGGCCTTTGTGCTCTGCAGAGGACACTTCAGCTTTGCATCAAGCACGATAACATAGTCTTTTGAGTCTGATGGATGCCCATACTAATAGGTGATGTTCACCTGTCAACAGACCAACAATTACAAACTTTCTCCTTCTCCAAATTGCAGCAAGAACCTTCTTAGATCTTCCCATGAGGACCAGGGCACCTCTCCCTGGAAAACTGGATCTGTGGGGACTAATTTGGTCTTTCAGTTATTTTCGGGGTGATTCCAATAATTGGGTTGATAGTATTTGTATTTGTATTTGAGGTTCCTGGGATAGATGAGTAGGAAGAATAAGAGGCATGTTATAAAACATTGAGCTCCAAAATTCATAAACAAAAGGTATATGTGCTGACCTGAGAAAGCCTGTTCCTTAATCTCACTTTCATCATCATGAAGACAACGGTAACTTCCTGGTGCCTTGTTACTAAAAGTAGTATCTTGCCAGAGCAAATATTTTAATGTAAAATTGTAATAAATTGACCTAAAGTTATTACATCTAATTGAAAATCCCATACTGTGTAAACTATCAATATTAACATAATTGAGTTTGTAAGCAATCCATTTGTTCTAGCTAACCTTAGACACAGTATTGACCCAAAATATCTGGTGAGGCTTATCTGTAAAATGAAGCATCAATGCCTGGAATTCATTAAGAGTGTTACATGTTTAATTTTTCCTGCCCTCCAGCTCCATTGTCTCGTAAAATTTTTCCTTTGATGTCCCCCACTAAAAGAATTAAAGGAATATTGTAATTGAAATGTCGTTAATAATTCACAGGGTCCTCCTCCACAGCAATACATCCAATGAAATATTAATTGAGCTCCACAGACTGACAGTCTACAGAAGAGCACTTGCCTGTAATTTGAACCACGAGTCCTGATCTTGCTGTAGCTTAGACCTGCCAAGAAAGCAATTATCTGAATGGTCTTGCCCAATCCCATCTCGTCTCCCAGAATTCCTCCCGCCTGCTGGCAGTGCAATTCCCAGAGCCACCTAACACCTGTCTGCTGGTACCTACAAACAAGAAGGAAAAAAAAGAAAGCAAATAGAGATCATAACAGAAAAGGATTCATGAATTAGTCATTCATAAGATTCTAAAACGAGTTACCGTAACATGCTGGATGTGTGTTTTACATGAGAGCTGTATTTATAGTGTCATGCATTTTTTATGTACTTAGACATTAGATGTGATAAACTAATTCTTCATGCAATGTTAAAGTATTTATAATTAAACCAAGACATCATAATTAGAGGCTATTTTATTTCATTTATTTAGTAAATGGTGCTAGAGTAGCCCCTTAAGTTTCTTCATAGCAACAAGTACAAAAAGGTTTTAGCAGTTTATTAGATAGGACATTGTTAAAATGCAATGGAGCTTGAAAAGACTGGGAGGTCTAGTTACCAAATGACCCCAGCTGAAAAAAATAGAAAACAGTAATCTATGAACTACAAACCGAGGGCTTTAGTAGTATCAATATAATATCTATTTGATAAGATAATATCTAGTTGTACAGTTTGTTAGTTATTACATTTACAAATCATCTTCTTCCAAACTCTCAATGTAGATTATATTTTATAATTAGCAGAACTGACCCCTTGTCATGGGAGTAAAATTTCAAGAATATCTGTGAGCTCCAGGCACAGCTGGGGACAGGTAGGTACTAGGCACTGGGCAGAGGGCATAACTGGACAATGACAGGCAGTGTATACCAGAGGGTACCAAGGGCGGGCAGCAGCAGGCACCAGGAGACATCACCATGGGCAACAGGCATCTCTATCAGACACCATTGGGCAATGCCAGGCACAACTGTGCAGCAGGCTCCAGTGGACAGGGGGCAGAAGTGGACATCCTTACCATCTGGTAGTGGCCACCTAGGCAGCAGACACCAGTGGACAGCGGGCATTACCAGGCAGCAGTGGACAGTTGGCACTAGGTATCCCTATCAGGCACCACTGCACAGCAGGCACCAGTGGGCAGCAGGCATCACCAAGCACTGGGCCCCATCAGGAAAGCAAGCATGTTCAGACACACACTTAAACTCTGTTATACAATGAATCATATAAAAACACTGCAGCTGATAGAGACTGTTTTGGGAAGGGAGAAACCAAATGGTTTCAGCCAAGCTAAAAAACCATAAATGCTGTAGTAGGTAAATGCTTACTAAAAAGCCATAAATCAATGATCAACTTAGTGATAGGGACTTTTTGCCCCACAGTGCAACTTACACTTACTAAATATAATTTGACAGGTAGTTGCTCAGTCACTGTATATAGTCTGTATGGAGCATTTCACCATCTATTTTGGTTTTTATATCCCAAATAGTTTGGTCTTATCTGAAAAGTTGGCCAAAGAGTTGTACTTTGTGGATTACAGCAAGTGCAGATACATCTGATATATTTATTTTTAGACGTACCTTCATCTCTATGGATCTGGGCAAGTTGAATAAATTTTACAAGTGGTTACTCTATATATACAGTAAATTGAAAAGTCATTGACTGACTGACTCACTGACTGACTCTTTAGTAATCATAGAGTTGGAAGGGACCCAGTGGATCATCTAATCCAACCCCCTGCCTGTAGCAGGAAATCCTTGTCTTGTGGGGATCCAGGTCTCAAACCGTGGTCTGCTGGTTAACAGGCACAGTGTCTTAACTACTTGCGCCACCAGAGGATCTGTCTCATCAATGCCCAGCCAAAACTGCTGGACCTAGAAGTGTGAAATTTGGGGAGGGTGTTCCTTCTGTGATGCAGGCACCCACTAAGAACTGATTTTGGGAAATTTAAACCAGAAGGGGGTGAAAAGGGGTGTAACGCATTTTGTCCTTCACACTGAACACTGACTGATCAACATCCAGCTCCAAGCCCTGCACCTAGAAGCATGAGATTTGGGGAGCGTATGTCTTCTGTGATGTAAGCACCCATAAAGAACTGATTTGATGCCCGATGGTGCCTGCTACCTGGTGTTGCTCACTGGTACCCAGTGCCTCGTGCTCAGTTGAGATATGAGCTGCCTGGTGGTGCCTGGCACCCAGTGCCTGGTGCACAGTGGTGCCTGGTGTCCAGTAGTAGTGCCCATTGCTGCCCTGTAGGGATGCGCAGTGCCTGGTGGTGCCCGGCATCTGGTGCCCCATGCCTGGGGCCCAGTGGTGCCCACTGGTGCCTGGTGCCCAGTAGAGTGCCTGATTAGGGTGCCCACTGTTCACTGTGTTGTGGTAATTAGTGCCCTGTGGCATCTGTAGGGATGCCTGGTCCCTGGTAGGAATGCCCAGTGCGCTGTCCACTATTGCCGGTGGTGCCCAATGTCCACTGGTATCTGCTGCTCACTGGCACCTACCTTATAATATACAAGGAAGGACTAGCTACATAACACCACCACACATTTATACTGTACTTCTTTCTACTCCTGTACTCCTCCACCCACCCCCCATCCCCACAGTGAACGATAGTGTGCACTGAAAGCAGAAAACATTAACAATATTTCAGAGAACATGAATTGATTTGCTCCCTTTGACTTGCACCCTTAGTAAGAATTTTGTCACTGCTAGCTGAATAAGAAAAGCAAAGCCTGGACACCCATCCAAACTCCCAGCAAGCATTTCTCATTGAAAGTGCTTGGGGAAAAGCTCTCTTTCATTTGTCTTAAATGTAAAGTGAAGGGATTAAAAAAGAAGCCTTTCTTTACCAACTAAAAACACTAATTCAAGAAGATGGGTTCTAATACACACCTTATTGACTACGGTTTTTTTATGCTACATCTCCAACAGAAACATCTGAACTATCTGAAGACTACCATGTCCAGTACACAACTGATATGAAGCCAAAGTGTTTAGAGCTGTCATGGCTGATTCTCAAAGGCTTCATTCTAACCAAAGAACAGATTTCTAGCTCTAATGAGTATACAGAAAGCATGAAAACGAATTGAAAAAGTGCTCTCATAAAATGGAAATCTCAGCCGGTACACCACACACACTGTAAAAAAGCCTATTGTGTTTCTCTGCTTTGTATGATTTACACTTATTTCCAGGGTGAAGCAGACATTAGACTGCCACTGATGGGCCTATTAAACATAAGAGCACAATCCTAACCATGTCTGCTCATGCATCTTGCAGTGCAATCCTAAGCATGTCTACTCAGAAGTAAGCTTCATTGTTTTCAATAGGACTTTCTTCCAGGAAAGTGTGTTTAGGATTGCAGCCACATTCTCTAAAAATACTTTTACAAAGACAGTCAGTCAGTCAGACAGAGATTTGAGACACCACCCATGCCTGTTTCCAGTGCTCCAGCTTTTCTAAAAGAATGCTTCTGCCACTCATGAATGCTGAAATATTTTTTTTAAGCTGAGGTTTCCAAGATTTTGAACCATTAAACACACCCATGCCCTTATTCCACCTTAGTGAAAGAAAGCCCCAGAAACAAATACAGGCTTCAGATGATTTGTTGGGAAGACTTAAGACACAGGATTAAACACAAGTGGATACAATTAATCCATTTCAGGATTCATCATTGCCACCTTCATACTTCAGTGTAGTCAAAAGAGGCTTGCTAATGTCTATTGACTGCAAGTTCTCCCTCCTGCTGTGGAGATCTTGGCTTTTAAGTTGCAAGTCAGACAAATCATTCAGCTTCATTGATCTTTTTAACCACTCAGGAAGTTTTGCCAGCTGACTCATGCCTGCATGGGGATACCCCTTCATTAGGGAGGCTTACCTTGCCAGGACTCATTTTAGTAGCCTGACCTGGTTGATTTCCTTTTGGATTGCCTTGATCACAGATTCCTTTTTAGAATGATAGTTTCGGTAGCATAAAGTTATAAGTTCATATGAGGGACCTGCCAACCAAGCAAGGAATTCAAGAGATGCACAAAACACCACTCAAAATATCATCTAGTCTCCTAACAAGGGAGCATTCCACCTGCACAGGTGGAATTATTTCATAGAACTGGTTGAATGGGAAGTCTGGCATGAATAAAGTGATCCCTTTTTCTACACAATGATCAGGCTTATGTACAACTGGCCACACTCTTTAACCAACTAGGCAAAATGTGAACTCAAAGACACATCAAGAGGCTAGTTCTTCAGTCCCATGCAAGGTATCATGGCAGATTTAAAACCATTTGCCTTATTTTAATATTTTCTGTTTTTATTGAGATAATCACTCATGACAAAGATATCTCTTAAACACTTCTGTTATTAGTTATTATAATATTACGTACTTGAAAAGCTTCTTGAAGAGAAAGCCTGGCACTCTAAAGCCATCAAATTCTGCATCACTTTCATCAGAATCTTCTGCTGCCTGCCGCTCTTCTTTGTCCTTTAGCTGTTGTCTGTGCCACCTCCTGAAATTATGGTAAGAACTGTCACTTGAATACTTACATTAACTATAGATATTGTTTCAAGCACATTACATCAAGTCAAGTTAAAAATAGCTAAGTCAAAGTTAAAAATAGCTACAGCACTTCAAAAAGACTCATAAGAAACTGAATGTATAGCTGAAAGTTAAGCTCAATCACATATTTTCTGAAAGACCATAGGTAAGGTTTTCTGTTCTGAACTGAACTTCCTCCTCTATCAAAATGGGTGTAGGAAGACCATTATGAAGGTTGCACTTTACAATAATTATGAGAATGAGTGTAAAAATGTTCTCCAAAGCAAGAGTAAAATTTAAGTAAAACAAAAACATATGAACATGATCACAAGGTTAATATGTATAATACCTAAACCCAGCAAAATAATGAGGACGAATGAAGGGTTTAACATGGAAATTCTATGGCTCTGTATTCTAGCTCTGTTCAACCCTCAAGATCATATGGATATTGTCCACACAATTCAGGTGTGGATGGGAAAGACAGTGAAGACTTGCAAGGTCAAGCTTTACCAATGCACTTATGAAGACTTGTCTCCCTTATTCACGGTCCTATGTTTCAGGACTGTCCTATTACCTTTTGCCAAGTCCTATTTGCACCGTCCTATTACCTTTTGCCAAGTCCTATTACCTTTTGCCAAGCAGATCTTTAAACTGTTTTTTTAAAATCTTGCAATAACAATTCAATAGAAGTCAGAAGGACTTCTACAAAAGTACAAATACTTGAATAATAAAAATACCTGCCTGTTTTGGATAAACTTCCCAAACAGAATATGCCTGTGTTTGGAAAAACACAGAAATATTGCCTTGTGCTACAATAGCCTGAATGCTATCATGCCAGATGCCATCATGCCTAATATCTAGATAGCAGCCTAGAATAAATATGGCTAGAGAAATATTTAACAGGACTAACAATAGTTGGGTCCAGTATGCACAAATTAATCCCAGACTTTTTCATAAATTTTTTTATAAGCCCTTTTCATAAGTGGAAATCACTCAGTAAAAGTGAAGAAGGGGAATGCAACAGGCTCCATTCCTTGAATGCTTCAATGGAAAATTCTTGTGTATAGATTATATGGGGGAACTGCCCCACAAAGGAATGATTCCCAATTACATGTACGGTATACCTTCTGTCACTAGAGCTGTATATTGTATTAATTTCAATAAATAAGATGACATTCCCCCCTTTTTTGCTGTGGGCAGAAAGATGAGCCCTTTTTACACCTGAAAATCATGTATTTAAAAAAGCACACTCAGAAAGGGCAGCAGATTCCACCCACCTATAATCAATGTCAATTTAATGGTAATAAGTATAAGAACAGATTTGAATTTCTAACATTTGAGGAAGGGTGGGGGTAAA
Organism: Cryptoblepharus egeriae; assembly: GCA_030015325.1. Classification (NCBI taxonomy): domain Eukaryota; kingdom Metazoa; phylum Chordata; class Lepidosauria; order Squamata; family Scincidae; genus Cryptoblepharus; species Cryptoblepharus egeriae. The sequence goes on from JAREYC010000006.1 coordinate 8,919,872, forward strand.
ATGAGAACCCCCCCAAAGATTAAATGAAGCTTTCCTCCCACTAGCGAAGAACAGGACACCCTCTGGTGGCTGACAAGAAAAACTAGAGTACTGTATTGAGTATAACTCAATACACAAACTCAATCACTCAATATAATAACTCAATACACAAAGTAAAACTCAAAGACACAACATTATGTAGACTCAAAGCACTGGGCCCCAATGGTGAGTTGGGACACACAAGCATGTCATTGCCTGCCTTAAGAAAGACTGAACTAATGGCTGAACAAATGGCCACACTATTATTTTCCAATTTTTTGATAGGTTTTAAAAAGTTAAAGAAAAAGAGGTAGAGAAAGAAGAATGGAGAAAAAGCGAGCAAAGAAGGACAGAATTTATTTAATGTTTACAAAGGGCTGTGGGTGGTGCAGGCGGTTAAGACGCTGAGCCTGTTAACCAGCAGGCCAGGGTTCGAGACCCGGGTTGGCCCCACAAGACAGGGTGAGCTCCTGTCCTTAGCCCAGCTCTGCGACGCCAGCTGGATCCAATCGTATTGGCTCTGCCTTTCCATTGGACTAATTCAGTGGTGTGGAGAGGGGGGATTTGCTACTTGGATAACAGCCTATCCTCCATAACAATCCAACCCAGGCTTTCGTGCTTCACATGCAGCGTATGCAGCGCTGAGCACGATACCATAGTCTTTCAAGACTGATGGAGGCCTGCTTTAAACTTTGGAATACATTGCTTCTTCACTTGCGCACTTATCAAAATTCATTACAAAAAGAAGTCAGAGAATAAATATGGAACAGCCATCTTTGCAGACTGGGAGAGACGCACCTTTTTCAAGTGGGGTTCCTTTTGTATTTAGCTGAGGGAGATTTTTCACTCCATCACAAGATGTTTTTAGTGGCTGTTTGCTGATATTCAGCTGCATCTTTTTAGACTGGGACTTTTTTGGGAAAGGGAGAAATTTAAAGCACAGCTAACCGTGTCTACTCAGAAGTAAGCCCCAGGAAAGTGTATTTACAATTGCAGCCTTAGGGCACAATCCAGAGTAACTACGGGAAGTCCTTGTTCCGGTGTAAGAACAATTTACTCTGGATTGCAATATGCATTTCCCATAGGTTTTCACTAGGTGGTGCCGTAACTACAGGTGCACGTAATGTCTCCTACGTGCTCCCGGAGTTACTCTGGATTGTAGGATTAGTTATTTGATTTTCTATGTAAATAAAATTGTGAACTTTCTGTTGAAAATCAATATATAAGTACCTTTATTAAAATATTGTATTGTTAAAAATATTACAATCATTACAAATTATTGTTACAAATGTTACCACATATTACACATGTGATGAAGACATTATCAGTGCACCAACTTCAATTTAATGGAAGTTCAAAAGCAATAAGTGACTGCTATTTACTAACTCATTAATGGTCTATTTTATTTTGTGCAGGAGATGCAAGCAGGATTAGTAAATCATTTATAGTTTTACAAGCATTTTGAGTATCCAGACATTGGCTTTCTCTATCAATAGACTATAGTGCATTTGTGGGAGCCCAGAATATTAAAGGGCTGTCATGAACTAGGCATCAATGGTAGCAATCTGCACTGAGACTGCTGCTAGTCTAAAGATATTAACAACAATTGTCAAGCAAATGTTAACTGCAGTGATTGTTAAAATCTTAACTAAAGTTCCAAATCTCCCTCATGGAAAGTGACTCCTATACAGCACAGAGATTATTATGGAGTCAGGAGACCTTTAGGGAAAGAGAAGGAGGATCTGGTCCATTGGGTCTAACTGAGAGAAAAGGTAAACCTGTAGATCAGAAAGGGAAGCGAGCCTTCTTGGGGACTGATCTTTACAATTATGCATTTGAGTTTAGAATCAAAGATTCAAAGATGGCATCTTCATTACGGCATTTTAAAAAGAGCATTAGACTTTCAGGTTGCTCAGTTTTTAGAAGCACCACATCAATTCAAGGCCACCCAAAGTTTATTAAAAAAAAGATTGAGGAAATTGTTAAGAACTGTAGTGGGGGGGGGGGGTAGTTTTAAGAGAAAGTACTGTGCCAGAGTAACTAAAAACAAGTTGCATATTTTAATTTTTATAAACCTGTCCTAGTTTATACATTGGTTTATGTAATCTGAAGGCTGACCTGAATGTAATGCCAAGCCATCTAATGCCAAGCCTGGTAAGGCAAGTAACTATGAACCTCCAAACTGAACTCTGTACTGAACAGAACTCAACAACTCCGAGATGTCATAATAATATTATATATCATATCATGGATATCATAATGATGATAATGATGCAAAACATCCAGAGACAGTGTTGTGACTCAATCATGTGCCTTATAGCTGAGAGGTCTGCAAAATGGTGCATAGCCGTAGAGAGAATACAGATGCTATGTCATGTTTGTTATTAACAAAACAGCCCATCCCATATCCTGAAGATATAGTAGTGAATTTCTGTTCCAACAATGTAGAAACCATCCTGCCAACAGCTGTGCCGTTTAGAACAGCAAACTCTGGAAAAATGAAATACTGGTATAGTTTAAATGGTATGTGGCTATAGTTTGAATGGCACACAGACAATAAAACTGCTGGCAGAGGACAAAACAGAGAGCAAATTTATGTACACCATTTTCTCACTCCATTCAAACAACAGACATCTCTCCAGCACCAGAAAAAAAACACAAATTTTGGGCATAATCCAGAGTAACTACAGGGAGTCCTTGCTCCGATGTAAGAACAACTTATTCTGGATTGCAATATGAATTTCCCATAGGTTTTCATTAGGTGGTGCAGTAACTACGGGTGCACGTAATGTCTCTTACGTGCTCTCATAGTTACTCTGGATTGTACGGAAAGTCAATGAAAGAGCTGGTGTTGGTAGAGAAACTGAATAAGAAACAATGAGAAAGGCAAAAACTGACCAGAAGGCAACAAGATAACATCTCCTGACCCACTGTTGATGTACAACTTTGGACCATTTCAAGCAGGCCTCTGATCCCTGAGTTGCTAGACTGCACCCTGAAATCCCATTTCAATGATATAACTCAGACATGAAACTGCCTGAACAGAATGGCCTCTCTTCATAGAGAGAAACCAGCCCATCTCATTTATTTACTTCTTCACCAGTGACTGCCAGGACCAACTGTAGAATTACTGCATGATGTGTAGGATGACTGTATGAGGTACAATTGCATTTGTGCTGTACACACACAAATATGAGGTATGATCAATAAGTATCAGGACTGGTGCCACAGTAAAGGAGCTAAAATACACAGAATGAAGCCACTTGGCACAGATTGATCTTAACCCCGACCGTGTATGCACACTAAGTTTTAACAGTCCTAGCTCACTTCCTCTCTTTACAGTAGTGCTTGGAAGGAATGGGACTAGAACTTCTGCAGCAGTTTTTGGCCAAGCACAACATCCCCAAACTGCAGGTCCGACAGCCACCGTATTCCCCAGATCTCGTCCTTTTAGACTTTTTCCTCTTTCGAAAAATTAAATCCCACTTGAAAAGACAAAGATTTCAGGACATCAAGGAAATCCAAGTGAATGCAACGAGGCAGCTGCTTATTATCCCAGAAAATGAGTTCCAGGAATGCTTCCATCAATGGAAACAGCGCTGGATTAAGTGTGTGGCTTCCGAAGGATATTTGAAGGATATTAAATGCCAGATTATTACGTGTTGTAGTTTTCTTTTTATAGCACCAGTCCTGATAGTCATTAATCACACCTTGTACTTCTTAAAATTGGACTAAAGAAACAACATAAACCTCCACACATCTAACGCTGACTTGAATGCAAACAAAATCAAGAACTATCCTTATCAACTTTGCTATCCAAATTGATTGAAATTTTTAAAGTTAAAACCTGTGTAACAACAGTTAAGTATTTGTTTTTAAGTCGTGTTCAAACTTATAAAGGTATATTCCCCTTTGGAAATAAAAATAATTAATAAATCATAATTCCCCTTTGGAAATAAAAATAAGGAAGCTTCCAATTTCCCATCCACACATATACAACACTGAGAGCATAATCCTATCTATGGGCACAATCCTAACCATGTCTACTCAAAAGCAAGCCCCATTGTGTTCAATGGGACTTACTCCTAGGAAAGTGTCTTTAGGATTGCAGCCTATGTCTACTCAAAAGTGAGCCCCATTCTGTTCAATGGGCCTTATTCCCAGGAAAGTATCTTTAGGATTGCAGCCTGAGAGAAATAAATTTTCTCTTTTACTCTTACATCTCCCTGCCTAAAATCATGGCTGGTATCCCTAATCCTGCAGAACCATCAGCTGCAAAAAAATAAAAATGACAAGCCAGAACTACAATAGAGTTTCCCTGTTTGCATATTCCAAAACCTCCCCCTGGAATCACAAACTTTTAATTGGACTCCTGCTTCAGATGTTCAGAGGAGAATCACAGCTGGCTCACTGTCAGGCTTTAACAGCGTAATATTTTTACCTTGATGCAGAATCATCTGCCCAACACAATCTTGAAAGCTTCACTGTGGAAAGAAAACTCATTTTCTCTTTTTTGAAGTAAGTGGGACTCCCCACACAGCAAAGTGCTCAGTTGAGCAATCCAAAAGGACTGCTTCTCTCACTTGGGGATGAAACTTGCCATGCTCCCATCCAGTCAATCTTTTATCAACAACTAAAATTCTGACAAGGAATGAAATGTAAATGTGAGCAAATGACGTTTCTATAGCAAATTCACTCCATTTTATCTCCTAGCAGCATTTCCCCCAAGACAGATTGCCTGGGGAGTGTTAGTATAACAACGTCAATGTGGACAGCTGCAGTTTAACAACCACAATAACTGAAGCGATGAAATTTTTAGAAGATATAATGTTTTGGTGGCAATTACAGTTATTGATATTTCTAAAATTCATTTAGGCTTTTATTGTAACTTTAGCAACTGAAGGAAATGTATGACTTCGGCGAGGATAAATTGTTACAGTCTTAACGTTATTAAAAAACTTGTCTGAATGGATTTAAATTGTGAATCATATTAAAACTTTCAATCAAAATAAATTACTCTTGATGAAAACACTGAATTAAAAATGATTTAATATTGAACTAAGTCAATGGAAAAAGTACAGCTCCATTCAATAAAATGGCAAATATTTTACAGATTAATACTTTTATTAATTCTTTAGTACATCTCTCAGAAATGCTATTATTTCTGCAGTGAGAGGCATCATTTAGATTCTCAGAGGCCCAGATATGGATGGCTTTCCTTTTTAAAATCAACATATGCTTCTATATATCAAGTAATTTCAGTGCTGCACAATACTGCCCTGCAACCACCTTTCATGTTAATCTGGGGGTGTGATCATGGTGGTATCACACCTGATGGTGTCACAAAAGTGCTCCAAGGCTCTTCAGCGCCACACCTGGAGGAATTAGGCTAGTGCACAGACATGTATGGGCCTTGCCACATCACCATGGGAATGGGGAGCAGGTGAGTTGGGCTGGTCTAAATTGGTTAGGATCGAGCCCTTATTTTGCTATGGTCACGGAGGATAAAAGCTGACAAAAAATTGTTGTGATTTAAACAGAGTGGGCTTTTCCATGTTTAAATTTCAGGCATACAAAAAGTGTGGTTTTGATTAAACAAATGAATCTGAGGAAGGGTGAAGTCCCAATTGACTTTCTAGCACCAATATAAGAGTAATGCAGCTCTGAGGTAATTGAACAAACATTCCCTTACCTTGAGGAAAGGCAACCATGATTACCCTCCCTCCAAACTGCAGGATGCCCCACTGGAACTGCTTTGTCAGCACTAAACATTGGTTAGGATTTAGGAGTAAGCCATCTCAATATGATTAGCTTCTCTGTCTTTCACTAGGTCTGAATTTTTCCTCACTCACCTTCAGAGTTGTGTCTAACAATATTACAGCTATACAACTGTGACAGAATATCAAAAACTTGGTCTAAAAAAAATGTGATAGAAACAATCAAAGGACTAGAGAAAGGCAGTTAAGAAATGGCACATGCACACAACCACCATCACTCACAAGACCACCATAATGGAAAATTCTCAAGATCAATCTGAAATTTCTACCCAAATGAATTTTGCATCACCATACCACAGTACAGTACAGGCCTCCGTCAGTCTTGAAAGACTATGATATCGTGCTTGGCGCTGCATACGCTGCATGCGAAGCACAAAAGCCTGGGTTGGATTGTTATGGAGGATAGGCTGTTACCCAAGCAGCAAATCCCCCCTCTCCACGCCACTGAATTAGTCCAATGGAAAGGCAGAGCCAATACGATTGGATCCAGCTGGCGTCGCAGAGCTGGCGCCAGTGTGACTATACAGATATAGAACCATGCACTAGAAGACATATATCCCTATGTTGTGTAGGTTTTTTACAACCTATGTTGTATATACAACATATATCCCTATGTTGTATAGGTTTTTAACAACCTATGTTGTAAGGTTGTACAACATTACTGTACAACATTACTGTCAGAAAAAAATGTGATACTAAAAATGCTCAAATATTTCATTTCCAAGCTACCAAATAAATTACCAAGAAAAACTGAATTCGTTATCTACTCTCAATTTGACACCATATTACCAGGTCTGAAATATCAGAAACATACAATGTGCTAGCAACTGTATGCATTTTATATCCACTGGAATTCAAACTATTATGTATGCTTTATACTAACCTTAACCTTTGCTTATAATAATCTGCATTGCCATCATCTTTACATCTCTTTATTCTGTTTTTTCCACCAATATCCTCATCATCTGAACTTGGGAAATAGTCATCCTCCCCACTTTCTTCCCGAAAGTCTCGGGTTAATGAAGGTTTTTTCCTCCGTGGTAGAGGTTTCAATTTATAATCATCAGAATTACTATCATCATGATCAAATTCTTCCTCTTCTATTTCCATATCATTGAACTCTTCTTCATCAGGCACATATTCAGACTCCTCACTGTCATCCAGCTGGTCCCCTGTCTGCATTTCCTTGACCTTACGATGATTGACCTTTGAATGAATCTGAAGAACATGGTTTTGAAGTCTTCTCATATGTTTATTCAGGTGACTCTCCCTTTTTAACTGGTGTTTGCTCTTGTTACCCTTGCTTTTCATAAGGTGCACTGAAGTTTTGGTTCTATTCTTCTCTGAAAGTGCTTTCTGCTTGGTTTTCTTATGCCCCAAAGGTTTCTTCTTTTCAAATGAGAGCCTTGCTTGATCTGCCAAATACTTTTCAAAATCGGATCCTTCACTTAGCATTATCCGACGGACTTTCTTTTCCTGTTTCTGGGGCATTTTTGTTCCAAAAGGAGTCATCTGTCCAGTACGGATGAGATTTTCCCATTCAGTTTCCTGGGCTGGCATTAGCATACTGCCAAGTGATGATGGACCAGGTTCTGCCAAAACAAAACCTTCGTCTTAAACAAGTCATATATTTTCTTAATCAAGGTAATCCATATAAAGGTGGTTTAGGACATACTGTTTATAAACAACATTTTAAGATTTCTGTGGAGCTCAAAAACACACTTGTTTTAACTATGCTATATACCGGGGACATCATGAACACAGAAAGAGATGCAAGACAAATCAGTGGTGTAAATTTAACAGCAATATACAAAGTAATTGCAAACAAATGCAAAACAGAAAATGGTGATGGGAGTGATTAACTTTTGTGTCACTTTGGACAGAATAAAAGAGAGGAGAGAAAGGAAGACTGACAAGAAGGCAGAGATGGTCATGTGTTCAATAGAAAGCCAGATGTGCCATGGATGTGCCATGGAAAACTATAAAAACAATGAGGCAGGAGAAAAAACAGGACTAAGAAAATAACCCCAGTACTGTGTGAAAGCAGTCTGCTTCCAACAATAATTGGGAATGTGGGTAGAATTTAGATCAGGGGTCTCCAAACTTTTAAAGTTCTGGGCTCCTGGACCTTTAACAAGTGTGTAGAAGAGGGAATTTCAGTGTGTAATCTGTGAGATGAGAAGCTGCACCTGCTGAAATTCCCTCCTTTAAAGGTCCAGGAGCCCTGAAGTTAAAAGTTTGAAGACCCCTGCTTTAGATGAAGTAGTTTAGGAATTTTTATCTCTGTTATTTATTTAGTGTATGACAAATACATTGACTTATGGTAAAGCAAATGTTAATGTCCAGTCCACCCAGCCAAGGACAGAGTGAAATTGAAAAAAATTATCCTGCTTGCATGTGGGTTTGGGGGCTGGTGGAGAGCCACGTGCTCACATCTGGAGAAAGAGGGGAGGTCAAAGCCATACCTTCCACAATGATCACTGAGAGGAGACGGGTGGAGAGGTAAGTGAGGGTAGAGGGTGGTTCAGTTCCCCCTTCTGACACCTGCACGTCGGTGTTGTCTCTTTTTCTCCAACAATAACCAGAGATTTTTTCTAGGGGTACTCACTAATAATCAGTACCTGCACTTTTTTCTACCTGCCCCCCACCCCAAAGCTAATTAATAATTAGTCATATGGGGATGACCTATGATGTGTATCAGCACCTTTTCTCCCCAGAAATAAAGCACTGCATGTAACATATTGTTACCCTTAACATACTGTTAATGTTTATGGTTTATTATACAGGATTTTCTTTCTACATATTAAAAATTGTGAATGCTGATTAATAGTACTTCATTTCAAGACACAATTCAATCATAGTGTTTGTCAGTTTAAACATTTTTGCAGCTAATCTGATTAACTGTTCCAATTTATTAACAGCAGTGCTCCAGTGATTCTAGTAACATCAGTCATCCCTTCTGAACTGAGATTTATTTCCATTTGTGAAGGTTCCCACATGAGCAATCAGATAAGCAATTCTGCAGGTGCACAGAATTAACACAGTCCTAAATCCCTCTGAGAAAAACAACCCGCTGAAATTAAAAAATTAACTCATGTTCACTTGGAAAAAGAACATGTCAAAACAGATACTAAACTACCACTTGATTATAACAAACTCACTTAGATACAGTAAGTTGTTTCTTTGCTCACCTCCATCTTCCTCAAATCCTTCATCATCTAGTCCAACAGAAATCTCTTCACCAAGAATTATCTGAAGACGCTTCTGCTTTGCTTTTATTTTTTTCAACTGTTGCTCCTGGAATAATGAGTATATAAGAATAAAAAACTGAATAGCAAATTTTCAATTACCCAAAAAGCAGGATATAATAGACAACTCAGTAGTTTTCTGTGAACAGGTTTAGAAGTTTCCTTAAGAAAGTCGGTCCCCTAGGAAAAAATATGTCAACTTTTCTGTTAGGTACAATTAGTACATTAAAATATTTTTTATATACAAGTGTAATTAAGGTTCAAACTAATGGGCTTTCATCCTACATGTTTTATGTGCATCCTAGTACTGGGGATTTTGTGATCAAAACCACTATTGTGGTTTTTACATTATTTTAAAACATCTATATGGCCAGCAAGGCTGTTGCCTTTCCAATAATACTGCAACCTGCCTATAGCCGTTATATGAAAGAAAAATAAAATAAAACATCTAACACTTTAAGCTATAAATATAAATTATGATGCTCAGATAAGCTTCAAAGATGCTTCTGCAGGGTTCAACATCAGAAACTTATGAAGATTCAAATGGCATTTCACACAAACAAAATCAGTAACATCCAGTTACCTTGTTGTATTTTTGTCGCTTCACAGAATCTAATTTTCTGTTAATATCTTTATTGGTGCTAGCTTGAGGGGTAAGTTGCTCAATAATGGTGGTGATTTGTTTCAGGGATGTCATACATGACCTGGAATACAAATTAAATCAAGAGATATGAAGCATCAATTAAAAGATTTAAAAGTAGGGTACAAGAGCATGTTCAACTCTGGACAATGCTTCCAAGTGAAAACCTAGTATTGTTTCCCACAAGCAGTTTTTAATATCTGAAAAAAGTTCATGAAATTTGCAACTTTTCCAACTTTGCTTTACAGTTTATTATCTGCAATAATAAAAATGTATAATTATATAAGAAAAAACCTGTTTAATGGAATTTTCATTCAAATTTCAGCACTGTTAGACACATATCTATTATTGCTTTACTCATATCTAACTTTATAAAAAGCTAGATATGAGTGAAGCAATACCAGAATACCTAACGATCATTCTGAAAATTATTTAGCATATACCATCCTGTAGTTCATTGTAGGATGCAATATGAATTTCATCTCATTAATAACACTACCAACTTATTCTGAATTGCAGTATACAGTAGGTTCTAGACTGAAATTGTCAACTAACGCACGTTATTTCTTCTAAAAAAACCTGGACACTCACAATGCTAGGGGTATATACAATGGGATTGTATCAATGGCAGGGACCAACAATTTATTTATTTATTTATTTATTTATTTATTTATTTATTTATTTATTTATTTATTTACTTAGCATATGGAAAGGGACCATCAAAGTATAAGAATACAGGAAGGCAGGAATATAGTAATGACCTAAACAAGACAATGGGTGCACCCCTAGTAACCAATGTATAGGTTTTTTTTAATGACCAAAGAATCTAGAAAGACAATAGTACTATGCAATGAAAATATTTAAATAGTATGTTCAGAGAAACTGCAACCTGAAAGCTCATCCTTTTATTTTTTAAAAATAAAATACTAACTACAGGAGGAAATCCTGCGCTATAGAAATTCAAGACAAAATATCTACTGCTTTTAGTGGAGCACTGTAACCTCAATCACCATAGCTGTCAGCTTGAGACTTGCACTAGAGGATCATGTAGGCAAGAAGGAAAAGTATAAGACACCTCTATCTATGGAGCTATGAATTTCTGGCAAATGTCCTATAATGCCAAGAACAGAGCTTTTGAGTGCAATCCTAACCATATCTACTCTACTTATTTACTCCTAAATAAGTGAGATTAGGCTTGCAGTCTTTATCAACAAAACCAGAGCCTATTTATTTTATCATCATTCTTTAGTAGGTCCACTGGTTTCAGTAACAGATACCCAGCATACACCCTATGCTGGACGAACTTCGCCCTAACATTTCCAACTGTTAGAGCAGCTGACCAGAGTGCTTGGATTACTTAAGATACTTCTAAATCTAACCCCCAAGTAAAAAGTAAGAAATCACCCAGCTTACCTCAAGTCATCCTGTACAGACTGGTATTCTTTTTGTGCATCAGCAATTTGCACAGCCTTATTTGCTTCATTTATTGCATTGTCTACTTGCTGCAGGACTCCCTGTTCCAATACATCTGTGTCATACACATCAACTTCCAGATCTTTGAGTTCATCAGCCTGAGCACCACGGGCCACAGACTGAATTTCCTGCCTATTGATGTGCAGCAACGATTGTCCCTTTCTCGACATTCCAGAAGATACTGCGGTTGATGACGTGGATGGCTTACTCTCAGAGGAAGGAGTTTCCCAACTGTCTTCCATCTGACATTCACTGGGAGGTAAAGCACGTTCTTGCACAGCCTCTTTTGCGCCTGCGTTACCCGAATCATTCCCACTGGCACCATACTCTTGTTGTTGGGCGCTGCCTTCTGGCTGGGGTTTTTCAGCAGACATCCTCTGTTTAAATACAAAAAGGTTGTTTTAATGTTTCAAGCTTTTTTAATTAGAGCAAGACCACAAGTAAAATTTCCAATCTCTTGGTTCCTTCCCTCTAGATAAGATACAATTAAAGTCTAGGAACTGGATAGCAGGATCTTTTGAAACACCATTAATTCTATACACTTTACTATACACTACACTATACACTAAGAGCACAATCCTAACCATGTCTACTCAAAAGTAAGCCCCATTATATTCAGTAGGTCTTACTCCCAGGAAAGTGTCTTTAGGATTGCAGCCTAATTCTATACACTATTGCAACCATGGCACTGTATTTGGAAGTATGAACAGAAAATCCTGCTCAGTCACCATAGTTTCCACTGACTGGCCTAGAACGGACACAATTTCACAGTCCTGGTTTCCAGGGTTTAGAGATCAGTTTTTATAGGATTCCTCTGAAGATAGATGATGAGGTGATGCCATGAATCAGTGAATTTCTAACCTTAATTAAGCTGACACTGGGTTAGTAAACAACACATTCTTTTAACATAATTCTTTATTCTTATAGGGCAAAATCCAGAGTAACTACGGAGAGTCCTTGCTCCGATGTCAGAACAACTTACTCTGAATCCCAATATGAATTTCCCATAAATAAATAAATTTCCATAAATAAATTTCCCTAGGTTTTCACTAGGTGGTGCAGTAACTACGGGTGCACGTAAAGTCTCTTATGTGATCCCGTAGTTAGAATTTGGGGGTTAGTGTTTGCCAGGACTGCTAAGCACTTCATACAAAAAGGAAAGGAAAAACACATCAGGTAGAATCCTATAGCTACCAAAACAAAAGTCAAAACTTTAACCTTATACGTGTTTGGGAAGAAATATCACTGAACACAGCTGAGAGTTGTACTTATGAAACTGCCTATCCTATCTAACCATCCAGCATTGTTTACTCTTAATCATTGATTACTCAACAATAAGTGGTATTAGACTGCAATCCTAACCTCAATTTAGGCCGGCATAAGCCCTAGCACAAAACCCGTGCTGGCCTGGTAACATCACAAATGTGCTGCAGTAAGGCTCTTCTCCCCACTCCTGTACTAGCAGGGAGAGAAAGTAGGGCAAAAATTATGTAAGTTAATACATTTGCGGTCAGCATTTTTTAAGATCAAGGAGATGCCAGAGGCTAAACTTCAGACTTTCAACATAAAAAACAACGGGAGTGGCAAATTGTGACTAAAGTTACTTCTGGATATAATTTCCCATTTCTGGAGACGCTTGTTAAAAAATCTCTAGGATACTTTTCATAAGAACTTAAGGAGAGTCCTGCTGGATCAGGCCAAAGGCCCATCCAGTCCAGCATCCTGTATCTCACAGTGGCCCACCAGGTGCTTCAAGGGCATAAAACAGAACAAGATAACTGCATCCTGCTTCCTATCCCCTGCATCTGGCACAGGTGCCTCCACCACATCCTGTGGAACGGAGTCCCACAGACTCAAGACACTCTGAGCAGAGAAATACTGTCTGTCCTCTGTCCTGCCTCTCCCAGCCCAGGTGCCCCACCGCATCCTGTGGCAGGGAGTTCCACAGACTCAAGACACTCTGAGCAGAGAAACACTGTCTTTTCTCTGTCCTGACTGTCCCAGCCCAGGCGCCTCCACCACATCCTGTGGCAGGGAGTCCCACAGACTCAAGACACTCTGAGCAGAGAAATACTGTCTGTCCTCTGTCCTGCCTCTCCCAGCCCAGGTGCCCCACCGCATCCTGTGGCAGGGAGTTCCACAGACTCAAGACACTCTGAGCAGAGAAACACTGTCTTTTCTCTGTCCTGACTGTCCCAGCCCAGGCGCCTCCACCACATCCTGTGGCAGGGAGTCCCACAGACTCAAGACACTCTGAGCAGAGAAATACTGTCTGTCCTCTGTCCTGCCTCTCCCAGCCCAGGTGCCTCCACCACAACCTGTGGCAGGGAGTCCCACAGATACTCTGGGCTGAGAAAGGGCCTTCCTGGGATCCCCTGGTGAGGGCCAGGAAGGGAGAGGCGCTGCCTTACCAACCAGACTGTCCCCCTACCTCAGAGTGAGAGCGAGGCAGGGGAGAAGAGCAGGCACTCGGTGTGGTCGGTGGGAAGGGGCTGTCGACGGCACGAAGCGCCCCCCGGGAACGCTGCCTCAGCCCCGCCACCCAAGCAACCAAGGCCGATGCTTCAGTTCTACCTCCTCCCGGAAGAGCAGGCCGAAGACAGCTCTGCATGTCCGGGCAAGTGCTCATGAACAGTGCTAGACTTAGGCAGAGGCTAGAGTCACGCGCTCGTGCGTATGATTTGAATGAGGGTTTGTATTCCTCAGTGTCCGTTGGTGACCGTTAGTGACATCAACCGTCACGGCTTGAAGAGCCTTCAACTGCAGGGCCCTCCTAACCTCCCTCCTTGCACTTATAAAGGCATGTCTGCCTGAAAGTGAAGAGAGTGGGCGTGGCCTGGTGGTTGGGAGTTGGGATGCCAAAGAAAGCTAAGCAGACAAAGACCTGGGTAGCTCCTGGATGGGAGACTCCACACTGATAAGGCTGTCACAGTCAACAGAGCCAGATGCTTGCTGCAGTGTTAGACTTAGGATAAGGCTAGAGTCAAGCATGGAGAGTTAATGACCCTTAGTGACAACATGACTGCTGGCCTGCTGAAGCTAAGCAGGGAAGGATCTGGACTGCTCCTGGATGGGAGACTGCAAGCTGTCATGAGTCAACAGAACCACAAGGTGTCATTTACTGCTTGCTGCAAGTGTTAGACTTAGGATAAGGCTAGAGTCAAGCATGGAGAGTTAATGACCCTTAGTGACAACATGATTGCTGGCCTGCTGAAGCTAAGCAGGGAAGGATCTGGACTGCTCCTGGATGGGAGACTGCAAGCTGTCATGAGTCAACAGAGCCAGAATGTGTCACACCTAGGCAGGGCTAGACTTAGGAAGAGGCTAGAGCCACACACACACATGCTCTGGGGGTGACCATTAGTGACAGCAACTATCACAACTTGGAGTCCCTAAACAGGGCATCCCGACATTCCTTTTTGCATTTACAAAGGCAATGAGAGTGCATGAGAGTGAAGGGAGCAGGCATGGTCTGATGGTTGAGTGCAGAGTTGTCGAAGAAAGCTAAGCAGAGAAGGACCTGGACAGCTCTTGAATGGGAGACTGCAAGCTGATAAAGCTTTCATGGGTCATCAGAGTCAGAAGGTGTCGCCCTTTACAGTTTGGATGACCTGGAAGCTTGAAGCCATTCCCTGAAGCCAGATGTGATGATGACCATGCTGTGAAGGAGCCCACCCGGAAAGAGAAGAGTTCTACTAGCTGTCCATAGAACAACAAAGGCAGCACCCAACTTCTTGTGACCCACCCCAAGGGGGTCCCAACCCCCCCCCCCATTTGAAAACCACTGCTCTCCCAGCTCCCAGGAAAGTGTGATTAGGATTGCAACCAATGGGCACAATCCAGAATAACTATGGGGAGTCCTTGCTCCGATGGAAGAACAATTTACTCTGGACTGCAATATGAATTTCTCATAGATTTTCACTAGGTAGTGCCGTAACTACGTCGACGTAAATGTCTCTTACGTGCTCATGTAGTTACTCTGGATTGTAGGGTAAATTTTCTTGAGCATGAAATATAAGCAACAAGTATCTATCAGAAACACAATGAAGTGAATAAATCAAAGCAAGAGTGATGTTTATCAGTGTGAAAACAATTCATAAATTTGACTGTTGCAGTTGTTGTTCCATTCACAGTGGGAAAAGCAGATTTCTCTTTGGCGAATTACTGAAGGGATTTTCTGACACTTTATTAAGATTTTGCATGCAAAAAAGAAAAAAAGCACACAAATAATATGGCACAATATATAGTACCCAAGGTGGGAGCGAAATGGATATGTGGGGTGTCAAGTTAAAGCAGGCCTCCGTCAGTCTTGAGAGACTATGGTATCATGCTTGATGCTGCATACGCTGCATGCGAAGCACGAAAGCCTGGGTTAGATTGTTATGGAGGACAGGCTGTTACCCAAGCAGCAAATCCCCCCTCTCCACGCCACTGAATTAGTCCAATGGAAAGGCAGAGCCAATACAATTGGATCCAGCTGGCGTCGCAGAGCTGGGCTAAGGACAGGAGCTCACCCTGTCTTGTGGGGCCGACCCAGGTCTCGAACCCTGGCCTGCTGGTTAACAGGAACAGTGTCTTAGCCTCTTGCGCCACCCACAGCTTTTGTCAAGTTAAAAAGTTACTTAAATTGCATACTTTTCAATATAACTTTTTTGGCCATTGTGTGGATACAGAGAGTCAATTTCTGTTGATCTGTAGAAAGTATTCAAGTTACAGGTAGGTAATTCACAAGATACAGGTCACTAAATATCAAGGGTTGTTGAAGAACTGTATTTGTAAGTATTAATTATATCACCCCAAAAATCAGCGATTACAGGAGACATTTTTGGTGATGATTAGTTGTTGGTGTTTTTTTTTTTTCCATTTAGTTCATGACTCTTACACAGATTTCCTCTCTGGAATAATAGCTTTCTTGTCTCTTGAAATTGAGTTTCAAGGCCTAAAATTTCAGTTTTAAGTGGCTGTGAGTGGCAAAATCTCAGTGAGAATCATTAGATGGAAGGGAAAATCTATCCTCGGTTTGGCTTTTACTCCATTTTTATCTTGGTTTTACTTTTAACTCCATCAAGCTACACTCTTGCCCTGAAATTGCATTGGGCAGATTCCCCCATTCAAACTAGCAAGCAATTGCTGCCTAGGAAAGACATGCAAATTCATGATAATATTAATGTGGAAAGATCTACAATGGATACACCTTACTCCTAAAATGTCCACTTGCTTCTAAGGGCGCAATCCAGAGTAACTACGGGGAGTCCTTGCTCCGGTGTAAGAACAATTTGCTCTGGATTGCAATTTGAATTTCCCATAGGTATTCACTAGGTGGTGCAGTAACTATGGGTACACGTATTATCTCTTACGTGCTCCCGTAGTTACTCTGGATTGTAGGGTTAATCTTTTTAGACTGCCTGCATCTTTTATTATGCCAGGAGTTCATTAAAGGACATAAGATATTCCCTACAATCCAGTGTAATTACAGGAGCACATAAGAGACATTACGTGCACTCGTAGTTACGGCACCACCTAGTGAAAACCTATGGGAAATTCATACTGCAATCCAGAGTAAATTGTTCTTACACCAGAGCAAGGACTCCCCATAGTTACTCTGGATTGCACCCTGAAACAGTTAAAAGTTAAAATGGTGGCAGAAACTATTGATGTGATTTCTATAAACATTGCTTATGGAACCCGGCAAAGCCTGGCCTTATTATAGCAGGTTTCTGTACAAAGCAAGGAAGATTTCTCAAGGTGCTGTTTAAGGCTTCCTGGTTTGTGCTGGCAAATTGTTAATCAGTCTGTGACAGCATAAATAAAATTAAAGGGTTTAATTAAAACTAATGAATGAGTGAACAGAGAATAGACAGCACGTTCCATTGGCAGAACCCTGATGCTCTCAATAATTAAAGTGTCACAGAGCTGGAGATGTCTTAGAAATGTCAGAACGGCAAAAGAAGAGATACCAAAAAAAACCCTTCCGAAACAGCTTGAGGTTCATGTAAACAGCAAGCATCAAAATCCAGAGGGAGCACATACAGCACAAGCTCAATGGAAACGGACAAGAACACATCTCGTCTTTTTTGTGTCTAATTTCAGCAGCTTTGCTCAGGAGATGTCTTTAGTGGAGAGTGCTCACACCAGATAGTAGGGGGAAAAATACAGAAATACTATAACCCCCAAATCCAGAGTAACTACAGGAGAACGTAAGAGACATTATGTGCACCTGTAGTTACTGCACTTCCTAGTGAAAACCTATGGGAAATTCATATTGCAATCCTGAGTAAATTGTTCTTACACCGGAGCAAGGACTCCCTGTAGTTACTCTGGATTTTGTCCTAATTTTCTGTGGAAAAGATCCTAACCTAAAATACATGTCCATTTTGAGCTTTGTAAGCCATAGGTTGTGATCTAAAGACACTTTCCTGGGCGTAAGACCCACTGAACACAATGGGGCTTGCTTTTGAGTAGACATGGTTACGCTTCTGCTCAGTGGAATTTGTATGGAAGTACTCCTGTTTTGCAATGTTTTCTTTCATTCCTTGAGTTGTGGACTATCTTTGTTGGATCCTGAAATTAAATGTCATTTAAACAGAAATGTTCTTGTATGCATATTCAGAAGCACATTTCAGTCATGAACCAGAAAGCCTCAAAATAGATATTAAGGCTGCAATCCTAATCAATTAGGCCAGACGAATGCCCTGCATAAGCCCCATGCTAACGCTGGGGTGTCACAAAAGTGATGTAAGGGGGTTAAGCCAGCGCAAAGGGAAACACCGACCTCCCTGCACCACCAGAATATATGCCAGGTGAGTTAGTCTAACCTAAATTGGTTAGGATTGCACGCAAAGTCATCTACGATTGTATTTGAAATTAATCTTTTGCACTGATTTCCAACCTGTGATGCATGAAGCACAGGTGGTCCTCAAGACCCTGAGTAGTGGTTAGCAAAGTCCCAGGAAAAAAAAGATTGCTGTTGATCACTTCCAGGCTTGCTCCCTATGGACCACCAGAGATGGCAGAGAATGAACAGCCCATAGCTAGCAACAAAGCCACAAGTGGTTAAGTCACTGTGCCTGTTAACCAGCACAGAGACCTGGGTTCGAGACCTGGGTTGGCCCCACAAGACAGGGTGAGCTCCTGTCCTTAGCCCAGCTCTGCGATGCAGCTGGAACCAATCGTATCGGCTCTGCCATTCCACTGGACTATTTCAGTGGCGTGGAGAGGGGGGATTTGCTGCTTGGGTCACAGCCTATCCGCCATATCAATCTACTCAGGCCTTTGTGCTTCACATGCAGCATTGAGCATACCATAGTCTTTTCAAGACGGGTGGATGCCAAGCTAGCAACAAAATTTATCATTTAATGGGGTGGGATATGTGGTGGTGGTCCAGCCAGGATCCTGCCTCAAGGAAGTAAAAGGAAAGACCAGTCTTGTGTCTATGCATGCTGTGGTGGCTCTCCATTCCTGCTTCAATGATGACTTCAACTTCACTGGTGACCATCACTGTTCCCCCAAAAGTGACCTCTTTAGGGTGTCACTTGGCAGGATGCAACACAGCAAGCCAGAACCAAGAAAGTGAATTAAGGTGATAGGAACCCCAGCTGTTAAATAATCACAAAGGCCAGTTTGAGAGACACTGCTTTTTTCAGTGGAGAGTAAAAGGAGACTTTTCCCCAAATCCAGAGTAACTATGGGAGCACATAAGAGACTTTATGTGCACCCGTAGTTACTGCACTGCCTAGTGAAAGCCTATGGGAAATTCATATTGGAATCCAGAGTAAGTTGTTCTTATACCGGAGCAAGGACTCCTCGTAGTTACTCTGGATTTTGCCCTTAGGTTACAGGGTCCCTGTAAAAAGGGATCTTTTACACTGACGTAGTTACGGTGCTACCTATGGGAAACCTATGGGAAATGCATAGAGCAATCCAGAGTAAGTGCCTCTTACGTCTTCCCATAGTTACTCTGGATTGTGCAAATGTCTACTCTGAAATAATAGACCTATTGTTACCAATGGGACTTACTCTCAGGAAAGTGTGGTTAGGATTGTAATCTTAGGCTGCAATCCTAAAGACACTTTCCTGGGAGTAAGAGCCATTGAACACAATGGGATTTACTTTTGAGGAGACATGGTTAGGATTGTGCTCTTATTGTCAGACTTCCCTGAAGGGTCACAATCCCACATAGGTAAACTAGAAGGCAAGATGCAGTCTAGAACTAGATGTAGGACTAACAATGCTTCTCTCCCATCCCTTGGCAGATAGTAACAGGTTTTTCAAAAGGGTCAAGTAGCTAGTGCCACAAAAGGTACATACAGGTCCAACCACGTTATACATGGTGGATTTGACTCAACACAAATGGCCACTGTAAATCACAATTAAACTGCTTTTCTACAATTGTAGCGAGGCAGTCAGGCAAGCTATCATTCCTTTCTTTAGCTAAGTCAGTGAAACGCAAGGGTCCTTTGCATTTCTAATTGCAGAATGCCTCTCTACAACAGTAAGAAAAAACTGTTTTTAAACAATTGCAAAGGGATTCGCTTTTTATTTGTTAAACTGCTTTTATTTAACACATTTTTGTATCAGCAGGGAATTCCAGAATCAAACTCTAGCAGCTACTTATTCCATTAGGAGAGATGGAAGAGCAAGAAACCTGGAAGTGGAACCCTAGAGGATAATGAAGGACATTCCAAAATCCAGTGAATCTCTACTCCAGGGGTGTCCAACCTTTTAGCTTCCCTGGGCCGCATTGGAAGAAGACAAATTTGTTTGGGCCGCACATAAACACTAACAACTTTTTTAAAAATTCGGACAAAATGTAGAATGTCCTATATTTTGTCCTACATTTTTAAACCCTGGAGTAATTCATTTTAATGGGGCTTACTTCTGAGTAGGCATGATACATAGGATAGGCAGTGATCCTCTCCAAGTTAAACCTTGGATTAAGTCTCATTGATTATCATCGGGTTTTCTGCTGTGTAGCCATGCATAGGATTGGGCTCTCAGACTGCAACTTGGGAGTAAGCCTCACTGACTTTAATGGGGCTTACTTCTGAGGAGGCATGATGCATAGGATGGGCTGTGATCCTCTCCAAGCTTAACCTTGGAGATATGCTGCAATCCTGAACACACTTTCCTGGGAATAAGACCCACTGGGTACAATGGGCCCTACTTCTGAGTAGACATGGTTAGGGTTGCAGCATATCTCCAAGGTTAAGCTTGGAGAGGATCACAGCCCATCCTATGCATCATTGGGCTCTCAGACTGCAACTTGGGAGTAAGCCTCATTGACTTTAATGGGGCATACTTCTAAGTAGGTCTCAAGGGCAGCAGGTAGCGGCTGGGATAGAGGCTGAGGCTGTTTTGGGGGATGCGGGTGGGTGAACGCTGCAAGGTCTGCAGGGGCCTGAAGCGCTCTGAGTGCCAGGAGGCAGGCAGAGGGAGGAGCCAGGCAGTCCAGACCAGCTTTGAGGTGGGCGCCCAGGGCAGTGCACAGAGAAACATGCAAAATTTGAAAATGGCTGCTGCCGCAAAGCCAGTTTTTCCAATGGTGCTGGCCAGCTTTGCAGGAGGGCCGCATCCATCCTTGTCCTGGACTGCATGCGGCCCCCAGGCCGCGTGTTGGACACCCCTGCTCTACTCAATGGGGACACTATGTTCCAAGCACTGTACTCACTGGCACTGCTAATCATTTCCTCTTTCTCCACCAATGGTTACTTGTCATGATGTTCAGAGCATGTTTTGAATACCAGTTGCAGGAGAGAAGTTGGGAAAGGGAGAGTGTGGCTTTCTCTCACACAAATGACCCACTGTGGGAAAAAAGGCAAGGGCTCCAAAGGCATGGTGACCAGATGCCTCAACCTCAAAAGGAGGACAAGGTCTTGGATTCCTCTCAGCCTGGCCTTTCCAGCAAACAATGACATGTTTGCCTACTCATGGGTAAAGTCACGATATTGGGCACTTTCACTTTCCCATAGCGCTCAATGCATATTTTTTTTGTTTTTTGGCTATAATGTTTGATAGGAAGGAGACATTTCAAAACCAATTTTTGCATTGGATTCTACTCCTCAATACAAATCCAATGACATGACAGGATGGGGTATTACACACCATTGCAAAGCTCCAAAATGAAGCCAAAATGGAGGACAATGAAGCCCTTCTGGAGGACACCCAGACAGGAGGCTAAAAAAGAGGACAAATCCGGAAAAATCTGGTCATATGGTCACCCTGTCCAAATGCTCTTCCTATTGCTGCAACCCTCCCTTTCCCCATTTCATCCCCTTCCCAGTGCTGTTCTGCCCACCCCTGTCACCCCCCCCCCCACCTGACTGCTTCACCCCTTCAATCACTCTTTGGGAAGTAACCCAAAAGAAACAATATTCTCCCACCCCGATAATAAAATTCTGCTTAGGGCTATGGTTGCATGTTTTTAAAACTGATCTGCAGTGTCCATTCGTGTTGAATCACACCCGTGTATAAAAAATCAGTGTATAACAAGGTTGGACCTGTACTCTCCTCAGATGGAAGAGTTACTATAATCATCTCCCAATCTGATTGTCCCGGCTGTGCAGCACATTTGAAGCTACCCCTTTTATAGGGTAGGTATAGGTTACCCTTTTTATAGGTTCGCTATCCTGCTATAGGCAGGGGGTTGGACTAGATGGCCTACTGGGCCCTTACAACTCTATGATTTTATGCTTCTATATGCTGAAGGCAAGATCTGAAAATATTTTCCTCCCAGTTTAGTGTTAACTCTCAGCCTGATGCACAACCCCATTCTTCTGGTTGACACCTTTTGCCACATATTCCACCTGAAAAGATCTTAGTAAGTTGTAGGGTCTGATCCTTTTGGTCTGATACATACCTGCAAATAATTTAAATCCGCCTCATCTTCCTCTCTACCATCCCCGTCTATACATAAGAGATTTGTATACATCACAGATACAATTTGCTTGCAGCAAAAACCAAAACCTCAGCAAGTATACAAAGCAAAAGCCATTTTTAAGTGATCTGTGGTCAAGCAATTCCCTTCACAACAGGTATAAGCAAACCCAAACTGATGCTTTCTACACAAATGATTATAAATAAAAGCCAAAATTTTGTCAAAGTGATAGTGTAAGTGTAACATATTGGTCCCTTGGTATGATTTGAAGGAAATTAATGTGGAGGGCCAAAGAGATGGAGTCTGCAATATGTAATGCTCAGGAGGCTTGGCTGCGATTTTTTGTTTCTAGTGTAGCAGAAATAAATGCTCTTGGCAAACCTTAAGGGAGAAATAAGACATATATGTAAGTGAGATTAATCTGTAAAGCTGGCATCTATCATGAGTCATCTTTTACATTATAAAATCTGAAATGTGCAAGTTGTTGCAGGTCAGATCTGTGTCACTGCACGGCTAACATGAAAACACTTGTGCCTTTCTTGAATCCAGGCAGTTCTAGGAAACATGAACACCAAAGAAGCAATGAGGATGGAAATGTTGGTGGTCCTGTAGTCTGTTCTTGTGCTTGTGGGACTTCTCAAGAGTCCTAAGCATGAAAAAAGCAGCTGCTCATTTGCAACTGTGCTCTCACACATTCTCCCCACCATCTGTGCCTACAAAAAGTCCTCAGTTTGGAAGATATTTGAGTTCTTGCAATGGTCTAGGTGCAACCAGGACCAGAAGGTGTTGACCCTACATCTTAGCTGAGGAAAGACCCTCAGAGGTTCAGAGCTGTAACCTCTGTGCCTGCACATCCATGAAGAGGACCACACAAAGAAAGTCATTTATGAGTTGGCACTATCCGCATGTTACCTGTATGATCAGCAGTTCTAAAACTGTGGGTCCAGGACATACTGGTGGGTCATGACCCAATGTTTAATCTGTCATGAAACTAACAGGGCAGATTAGGCTATGTGCATCAGGGGATAATGCATCAAGCTGCTACTGTGTAAGAAGGACCAATTGCCCAATCAATCAATCAATCAATCAATCAATCAATCAATCAATCAACAGTATTTATATACCGCTTTCAATAAAAAAGTACACAAAATGGTTTATAGAGAAAATAAAGGTGCTAATGGCACCATTATGGCATTTATAATGCCAAAATAATGGCACCTCTGGCATTTATAAGTTAGACAGCAGCTTTTAGGCCCTCGAAAAGTTTGGGAACCACTGCTGCATGTCGTATAGTAACACTAGAGCCATATATGATAAACTTCAGACGTCTGAGAGCTGGAAAAGAGATGCATGAGAACCGTACTATTTAAAAAACATTTAAATTCTTATTCTGTATATATTTAAAATATTCACCATTAGTATTAAACATATGTTTTAATCCAGTGGACTCTCAGGCTGAAATTCTAATCACCCTTTCCTGGGAGTAAGACCCAGTGAACACAATGGGGCTTGCTTCTGAATAGACACGGGTAGGGTTGTGCCCTATTTATTTCTGGTAAATAATTATAAAGCTTGAAAAGTATTTATTTGTTGTGATGCAATAAGGAGTTCAGTCAACATATTTCAGAGAGCCATACATTATATGTCAAAGAGCTCTTTGCAGCTCACAAGCCACTGTTTGGCCACCCTGTCATATAACCTTACAGAGTTGTTGCCAAGATTAACGAACTGATAAATGAAGAGTGCTTAGGAAATTATATATGTATTTTATCTGCATGCTGCTTCTCAGGCTGGGGCCTCTCAAACATACCATTAGTCTAATTAATTGCATACAAATTAAAAATGTAGTAATAATCAGGTTTTTGTTTACAGCTGGTGGACCTGAAAGCTCCACCAGGAAGAACCTGTCAGCAGATGACAGTCGCAGGGGGCATGTCTACTCCTCCATTAAACTGCAGGTATAAGAGCACCCCCTGGCTGCCATTTGAAGGTGGTCTAAGCATGTTCCTTCTCACCATGTCCGTTTAGAAGTAGAGGTGTCCAAACCCCGGCCTGAGGGCCAGATGCAGCCTGTGGCTAGTACTCACACGGCCCAAGGTAAGACCCTCCACCCAGCCCGCATGCAAGCTGTTATCCTGAAAAAGCAAAGGGAATTCTGCTCTCTACACCTCCGGAGGGTATTCTCAGGGCTGAGGAGGATGCACACACCTCCTCTTTCTATGTATGAAAGGGATTTATGAACTGTTTTGAAGATCATCCTCTGTGTGTGTGTGTGTGTGGTGTGTGTGTGTGTGTTAGAATTTATGAATTGGTTTGAATTTGTTCATCTATATCAGGGGTGTCCAAACCCCAGTCCGGGGGCCAGATGCAGTCCCTGGTGAGTCTCACTCACCAGCAAGTGACCCCTCCATCTAGCCCACCCATAACCATCATCATCATCTTCTTCTACTTCTATCTATCTATATCGATCGATCGATAGATCGATAGATAGAAAATCAAAGAGTCACTGACTGATTCACTGACTCATCAATGCCCAGACAAAACCATTGGATCTAGAAGTGTGAAATTTGGGGACAGTATTCCTTCCATGATGTGAGCACCCGTTAAGAACCAATGAAAAGTGGAACCCAGTTTTTTTTTCAGCTTGCTAATGCAAAATGGCAACAGAAAGGCATAAATATAACTTGCAAGAGTCTAAATAACTAATATTTATTAGCCAAAATACATAATGAGGGACCTGCAAAAAGCAAGGTTATTTTTCCTGACAAAGGGATGTCATCCTTTATCAGGAAAAATACCCCTGCCTTTTGCAGGTCCCTCTACATAACAAATTCCAATAAAATGAACAAAGACATGTGTATTGGTAATGAATATCTTATGTATTTGAATGATGGAAAAATGGAATGAAGGAAGTCATTAAAAATGCCAAATACAGTTTGATTACTATAGAACAATGCTAATCATGTCTATTCAAAAATCAGCCCCATTGTGTTCAATGGATTTTACTCCTAGGAAAATGTCTTTAGGATTGTAGTCTATCCCTACAATCTAGAGTAACTACAGGAGCACATAAAAGACATTACTTGCACCCGTCGTTACTGCACCACCTAGTGAAAATCTATGGGAAATTCATATTGCAATCCAGAGTAAGTTGTTCTTACACCATAGTAAGGACTCCCCGCAGTTATTCTGGACTGCACCCCATATCACATGCAAATCAACTTCAGGGAAAACAATTTTAGTCTTTAGACCAAGAGAGAGTGAAACGTGTTGAATGAATGAGTCCTGGTACAATGTGTTGAAAGAGCAGAACCATCAGAACACAAACCATCAGAAAGTAGGGAATGTGCACAAAAAGATCTTGTCTTTGCACCCAGTATAAGTTCTGTTCATCAGTGAAAGACAAACAGAAAACAAATACTGTATTAATTCACATGAATGGAACATAAATCCATAAACTGGATTTACTGAAGTTACTGAAGTGCTTGGATGAGAATAAAACGCTAGTTGTCTGAAACTGGCTGCAAGTCTCCTTTACAACCAACAATCTCATCCCAGCACTGAGCAATAGGATCACTCAAAATGAGCTGTTGTCTCTGAGGTACGTGGTGTTGGAGGGTGCCCTGGATCAGAGTGGGGTCTGTTCGATCGTGGTGGGCTCATCATGAAAGGTCCCTCCTCTCCCTTATCCACAAAGCTCTGCATTGTCTAAAAATACAGACATTCTTTGCTCTGCAGCTGTCATAACACTTGGAAACTTCCTTTCCTTCCCAAACACCATTCTGTATAACTTCAAGCGCCTGCGTTTCTGTAGCACAGAGGCACCATTCTCCCCGATTGCCCCAAAGAAGCTCATTTATCTCATATTCATGTCTGATTCATGTTTTCATGATATTCTTGTTTTCAACACCACCAACTTCAGCATTCCAAGACGATGCTTTTGCGATGTGTCTTTAAGACTCGCTGATTTGGTGAAAATCCATAGCCACGAAAATGGTGGAGGTATCGCCCTTTGGAGACCAGACTGGTGTCACCTTAGATTCCTTCCTGCCCCTTGTTGGAGATTGAATAACAGGATGATTTATTTCTCACTTAACCGGATTGGATTATTTGTCAGTTCCATTCTCATCTCATTTGATTCATTTCACCTTTTCCTTTCCCCAGCACAGATGTGGAGCCACAACATTTGATAGTGATTTATTAAACACTGTCACTTACCTTTTCCCCACTGGAGAGAGTGTAAGCACAGTTTAAGGTAGAATTACATGTTACAGACATTTTTATGTTACAGAGCCTACACTCGAAGCCACCCTTGGGGAAGCCCAAGAGGTCCAACACTGGCCTTCTTGGTTCTGTGGCCACTAAATAGTTGGGCAAAGAACTGAGGAGACCCATTGCAGACTTCAGGATTGCACGTGGGGTAATAGGATATTTGTTCCCTCATCTCAGAGAGATTTGTCAGGGTCCTCTGGGTACAGTGGTGGCCATTTTGGTGCCACTGTTCCTTATAGTTCTGGGCAGTGGTGGGATTCAAATAAATTAACAACAGGTTCTATGTCCTAATAACCTAAATTAACAACAGGTTCTATGAACCATTAATAACCATTAATAACCATTAATAACCGGTTCTCAGAACCAGGCGCTCATTAGCACAGGGTTCTATAGAACCTGTGAGAACACCTGAAGCCCACCGCTGGTTCTGGGGCAAGCTAAAGATTGGGTTGCTCAAACCATTGGACAAAAATTTCAATGGCAATTTTTAATGTAACCACATTTTGTATTTTAATCTAACCAACGTTCAGAATAAAGTCACCATTTTCAAACACTCATACTGATAGCAGTGGTGCTCCTAAGGTTGTGGGGAGTAGCAGTTGCACTGGACAACAGGCTTTGAGTGGGGCATCACTAGTGGCCACTATTTGACACGGGTGGCCAAAATGGTGAGAACGGTGACATTTATGAATTATACCATCATGTTATATACAGTTCAATGGGGAATTTAATGCAGAATGCAATGAAACAAATTGTGTCAAATATCCCTATTCTATCTAAAGTTATAGCCAAATGACCAGAAAATAAAAACAATACTGCATTATGTTACAAAAACTGGATTTCCTTAACTCAAAACTGACCAATGAGATTGATTGTTCCAAGAGCCAAGAATTAGGTGTTATAACATAGCAAGGAAACAACAAGGTGTCAATGGAGGGGCAACATTCTTTGCTCAGCACTGGGCTACTCAATCATTAGCTACTGACTGATCAACCTCACCAGTGATGGGATTCAAAGAAATTAACAACCGGTTCTATGCCCATCTGACAGCCACTTTTAAATGGCTATTTTTAAACTTTATATGTCCTATCTCTCATTAACAACCGGTTCTATGGAGTAGGTGCAAACCTGCTGGAGCCCACCACTGACTACCTCACTGACCTCTTTAGAGGGCAGACAGTTTGCATTCTCTTTAATAGAGAGTTCAGCCTCATTCAGTGTCCTTCAACCTCGTGCTCACTGAAATAATAAATCATCTGTTCTGTATTGGAGGTGAGGGCTCCATGCTGAAAATCCTCTTTTCAAAAAGAACTTGCATATCAGGGAGGCAGTTATGATATAATCCTTGTTCTTGATGTCTAGCTTTCTACATGAAGGGAATGTGTGGGTATTGCATATTCAGGGCGCAATCCAGAGCAACTACGGGGAGTCCTTGCTCTGGAGTAAGAACAAGTTACTCTGGATTGCAATTGGAATTTCCCATAGATTTTCACTAGATGGTGCAGTAACTACGGGTGCACGTAGTGTCTCTTACGTGCTCCCGTAGTTACTCTGGATTGCAGCCTCAGTCACATTTGCTACCTTCTCAGGTCTGGACTGATATAAAGACCAGATAAAAGATTTTCCTTTCAGTAATAGTTCAACTCACATGGTGTTCAGTTGGGTGGCCTTTTTGTTTCTTTGATCCAAAGTGAATGCAGTATGTTGCAAAAGTGGAAAACGGTAGAGAGCAGAAATGGGGAAAGAAACCTTCAGGGCCCCTTTTCTTGTCAAGAGCATCCATAATATCACTGGGGCAAAGATCATCTTCTAATCTAGGTGATTTTGATAAGGAAACTCATAAATAAATAAAAAAAATCATCATTGGCACCTACTCCACAAACTTCCAATCTGCAGGTTTCCAGAGTGGTTTACATTTAAAACATCTTACAGCCTGACATCATATGCTGATTCACCCTCAGAAGAAAAGCATGCACCATGCAACATCTGAACCATGTTCTATTCACATTTCTATGCAGTTCTATGTACATTTTTATGCACATTTTGTGCAGTAGTCTATGCACAACAGCAGTTCTATGCTAATTATAATCAGTGCAAGCCTTGCTATTGCCACGAGGTGGTGCCCTCCTCTAAGTTGTACACCAGGCCCCCCAACTGACTTTCAGAACAAAACATTTTCAAATACAACACTTTTATATTTAAAAGATATCACTTTACCAAACAGCTTCCTGAATAGGTGGATGCTGTTTCTGGAACATCCTAAAAGTACTGCTTTGCCACATGGTAAAACCTCTTTGGTAACAGGTGTGGTAGCTGGCCTGGGGCGACTATAACGTCATAACCACAAAAGAGGATGAACCCCACAAAATGTAGGACATCAGAGAGTCAGCGTTGTCCAAAGATGTCTCCGTGGGCATGTGGCCAGCATGAGTATACGCTGAGGGACATGGAACACTGTTACATTCCCACCAAGGTGGTACCCATTCATCTACTTGAATTTTCATGCTTTCAAATTGCTGGGTTGGTAGGAGCTAGACAAGGGATGGGAGATCACTCCATCTTGTAGAACTAGGGTCTCAAACCCTGGCCTGCTGTTTGACAGGTACGGCAGCTTAACCACTGAGCCACTCTAAAACTATTACCTATAATTTATTACCTATAATGTATTTATTCAAGCAGAGGCTCAAGGAGCACCTGTTGGAGATGCTCTAGGAGGATTTCCTGCTACTGGGAGGGGGTTGGACTAGATGACATATTGGGTCCATTCCAATTCTATGATTCTATTACATATACCGGTAATTTATAAATTATTAATCACAAGTAGTTACATGCTCCTTGCTCACAAAGAAAAGGAAGACAATGAAGACACAAGACTAAAATCGAGGACATGTTCTAGAAAAAGAAGACATTGGTTTGCCCTGTGCAAGTCCACCAAAATGTAATGAAGATGTGGGAGAAGATAGGCAGCCTGCTTGCATGTCTCTTTTTCACTAGAATTTCTCCTGAAGCAAGTGGCCATAGTAATAGGGCCAACTCTTCTAATCTGGGATTTGAAATCTGTTGTATTAGTAATTAAACCTCACTACAGAATAAAATAGACAAGCCCTACAATCCAGAGTAACTACGGGAGCACATAAGGGACATTACGTGCACCTGTAGTTACTGCACCACCTAGTGAAAACCTATGGGAAATTCATATGTCAATCCAGAGTAAGTTGTTCTTTCACTGGAGCAAGGACTCCCCGTAGTTACTCTGGATTGCGCCCTTAATCCTAGATGAAAAGCACATGAATGGAGCCTCCCTCTTCAAAGCAATTGCTAAGAGTCTCCAAGCAGCAAATTCATTGCTGGCTAGGACATCAAAGTTAGCTGTAGATCTGAGCCCACGGGGTCACCCACTTGCTTCTAAGCTGGTCTTGCAGAGATCTACTGTGATACCCACTACTGTCTTGAGCCAGCAGGTGTGACTGCGTGGAAATCAGCTGAAAGTCTGGGTTAGATAGTGCACAGGCTTTAGAAGTTCTGGTGAGGCAGCAACTAGTGTGATTTAGGGTGCAATCCTAACCTAGGCTGGAACAATTCATCAGCCTTCCCAATCCCGTGGAGATATAGGGAAGTAAGTGCATGTCTGTGCACTGGCCTAACTCTCCCCCAGGAGTTGGGACAGAAAGCTGGAAAATTCCTGGGATCTCAGAAAATGTTTGTATATATAGTGCAAATTTATATTTTGCATAAGCCTACATTGTTTATAGTAATTTTGTAGAAATGATGATGAAATGAAGCAATGAAGAAGGGAAGGGGTCTCTTAAGTCCTTGGGACAGATTTCTCTGGGAAAAGAGATCAGGAGAATGCACATTTGACTGGTTCGAAATGGGGGGAAGAGGATTTAGCTTGAAAGGATGACTGTGAATTGTGGGGAGCAGTGGCACTCTCCCAAACAAGTAAGGCTACAATCCTAAAGATACTTTCCTGAGAGTAAGATCCACTGGACACAAGGGGGCTTACATCTGAGTAGACATGGTTAGGATTGTGCTCTAAGTTAAAAGCCATTTGGTGCCATTATTGCCATGCCTGCATCTCAGTGTTTTTGTGACTAAGGCCTCAGCAGTCATCTATCAAACACTGAAGACAGTCCTAAATCAAAACTATCCAGGAAGCCAAGAGGGCCTCTAGCCATAGAAACAGCTGCTCTAACCTCTGGAGCAGCAGATGGCCAATGCATGACACCACAACACAAGAAGTGGCAATCCCATGCACTGGGAAGAGTCCCATGGAACTTGGTGGGGCTTACTTCTGAGTAAACATGTTTGGGATTGTGCTGTGTCAGATGTACCCTCTCGTCTTCCCATGTTATACTTCATTACTCCCACCTTGTCCACAGACTATAACTACTGCCAATGTAGCAACACTTGTACAACCTTCCATAGGCATTGCTGTGTGCATCACATCTTTTGTCATTTGAGGTTGTGGTCCTCTGGCAGTGTGCAACAGCAATCCTATCTATCTATCTATCTATCTATCTATCTATCTATCTATCTATCTATCTATCTATCTATCTATCTATCTATCTATCTATCTCTCTCTCTCTCTCTCTCTCTCTCTCTCTCTCTCTCTCTCTCTCTCTCTCTCTCAAAAGTTCACAAAGCAGTTTACAAAGAAAATGAAAAAAATGAATGGCTAATGGTGCTCTCCTAATTCCTGCTTTCATGATACCATGAAGTGACTTGCATTGTTGAAACTCTTGTTCTGGCAAGATCCCTATAGGGCTTGAAGCATATAAAATTATGCATTGTGTGGACAGAGGGAAGTTTGTTCCTTCGAGCAGGCCTCCGTCAGTCTTGAAAGACTACAGTATCATGCGTGGTGCTGCATACGAAGCATGAAAGCCTGGGTTAGATTGTTATGGAGGATGGGCTGTTACCCAAGCAGCAAATTCCTCCTCTCAACGCCACTGAATTAGTCCAATGGAAAGGCAGAGCCAATACCATTGGATCCAGCTGACGTCGCAGAGCTGGGCTAAGGACAGGAGCTCACCCTGTCTCGTGGGGCTGACCAGGGTCTCGAACCCTGGCCTGCTGGTTAACAGGCACAGTGACTTAACCACTTGCCCAACCAAAGCCCTTTGAGCACAACACTGGAAGCAGAGGACATCCACCAAAATAATTTTTGGAAATAATTTTCTACCCTGCATGTAATTAATGTGTGGACCTCCTTGCCACAGGATGTGGCGATGGAACCTGGCCTAAATGGGGATTGGACAGCTTTATGGAGGAAAAGTTCATTATGGATCAAAAGTCATGACAACGATATGCATCTGGGTTTTTGAGAAGCCTTGTAGGCCAGATGCAACAGAGTAGCGACAGGATACGGATATATAGTCTCTGTGTCTTCCTAGCGACATCTGGAGATGGGCCTCGGTTTGTTGTTCTCTCCTTAAAAAGAATTAAAAGAAAAAGACACATTGAAGAGTGAGGAAAAAAAGAAAGATTCAATAAAAATGTATACAAATAGGGCACACACCAGCTTTGATCTGTTCATGCACATAATGTAGGAGACAGGCTTCAGGGCACATTTTTGGGGTTCACAGCATTCATCACATTCACAAGGGGATTTATAACCCTCCAAAATGTTAAGAGCCAGAAATCTATAAATAATAACATTTAACACATTAAATGTAATGCATGTATCCTTATGTATCCCTACGCTATATGTGATACATTTGTCCTTTTCCTGTATCTGAAATTACTAAGAACCTTATCAAAATTGGGGAAAAAACAAAATGTTAAGAGCCAGAAATAATAAAAGCAAAGAAATCACTCATTTTAGGGGCCAGTGAGATATTGCTGCATTTCATTGTGGTTCCGTCTGTGTTTTCGGGGTGACATTTTTTAAAACAAATACACAGATTGATAAAGTAGTAAGCAAGTAGGCTTAGAGGCAGGTATGAAACAAAATGAAACACAACAATATGTTTATCAGATACAGTGACAAAGAATCACAAGACACACAGCTTAAAATCAGTCTCTATTAAAGCTTTCTGAAATAAAAAGGGGTTTACCTATCAGTGAGGAATGTGCTAAGTAATGTACTTAGGCAGGAAGTTCCACATTCTGGGCTGTCGCCACCATCCATCTTATGGTACCTGTCAGGGCCACTCAACATGTAATGGGACCACTCATGTGACAGCCTACAGAAATAAGCTCTCCATGAACAAGGTTGAGCACTATGCACCACGGGAAGACACATCCTTTGGTTGAGCAAGATCTACTGTATTTTTAAGGTAGTGCTTTCCAGGTCAAAACTCACTGACTTGGGTTTATAGTAATCTAGCAAAAAGTGTACCCACTTTGCGGGAGAAAAAATTCCCCTGAACGTCATCCCACATCTGCAGCAAACCCCTATGTGCAACTTTCCCTCATGTGCAACATCACCCATGCGCATCATGTTCCCACACACAACTTTCCCCATGCGCAACTTCCCCACATGCACATCAACCCCCATGCACATCATGTCCCCATGCGCATCACCCATGCGCAACTCCCCCATGCACAACTTCCCCCATGCGCATCATGTCCCCATGTGCAACTTCCCCACATGTGCATCAACCACCCATGCGCAACATCCCCCATGTGCATCAAGCCCCCATGTGCATCAAACCCCCATGTGCAATATCCCCCATGCACATCAACTTCTCATGCGCATCATCTCCCCATGTGCAACATCCCCCCATGCGCATCAAACCCCCATGCGCATCATTCCCCAATGTGCATCAATTCCCAATCGCAACATCCCCCATGCGCAGCATCAACTCCTATGCACAACATCCCCCCATGCACAACATCCCCCCATGCGCATCAGTCCCCCATGCACATCAACCCTCCCATGCGCATCAACCCCAAATCACAACATCCCCCATGCGCAGCATCAACCCCCATGCGCATCATCCCCCCCGTGCACATCAACCCCCAATGTGCAACCCCCCCCCCATGCGCAGCATCCTCCCCAGTGCACCAGGCACGGAACACCAATTGGCTGGATGTTGATCATGCTTCCATGTTAAGTATAGGACAAAAACACTTTGCCCCCTTTTCAGCCCCTTAAGGGTTACATTTTTAAACATTGATTCTTGGTGGGTGTTCATGTGACAGAAGGATCCCTCCCAGAATTCCATGCTTCTAGGTCTGGGGGTTGGGGCGGAATGTTGATGAGTCATCAATTCACCAATGCAAAGTATAGGGAGGAAAACGCGTTGCGCCCCTTTTCATCCCCTTCCCATTGGAATTTCCGAAAACTGGTTCTTAGTGCACCCCTCCATCATGGAAGGAACACCCTCATCAAATTTCACACTTATAGGCCTGGCAGTTTTGGCTGGGTGTTGATGAGTCAGTGATGATGATGAAGACGCCTTTTATATATATAGATAAATAAACAAAGCAGTTTTTTATAGGACTGGCATTAAGGACTGCAGAATTTTTTTAAGGATAGTGCATTACCTCGTCTCAGTGGTGCATTATCTCGTCTCAGAGGCTTGCAACAGTTTAAATCCTTCTTGTTCCATTTTGATCCCATTGAAATTTTTGAACATCTTCAAAGGCAGCCCCACATAGAGTGCGTAACAGTAGTCCTGCCAGTCAGGCCACTCTTAGTTTCCGATGGACTAATTCCCAGGTCTGACCCTTTGGCCCGAACTTGTGGTGCTTCTGCTTTCTGGTATGATCATAAAAGAAGAGGTGGAGGCCCTAGCTCTTCACATCACCCGTGGTGGTATCTTGTGCCGAGGATTCAGTGACTGCAAGCATTGTGGGAACTGAGTTTAACACCTAGGAATGTGCAGTTAAAAGCAAACAGTGCTTCTCCTGACACACATTACATCTATTTATATGACTAGAGCTGAAAGTATTTTCCCAACAAAACCTGAAGTCTTTCCAGTACTCTGTGGAAAGCAAACTTGGGACCACTGGAATAATCAGTTTTCAGTCCCTCTCTCATTTAATTTTTCAACATATTCTCTATTTTTTCGATTGGCGAAATGTTGCTTGTGTACAAATTGATATCATTTGCCTTTCCAAGTAAGATCTTTCCAAGTATGATTTCCAAAATACCTAATATCATTTCCAAAATTTCCAAATACGTTTCCAAGTATGACAAAAGCCTATTGCTTTGATGGGCATTAATCAGGCATTGATGAGCAAATGCCCTATAAACAGCCAATCTTGTGTTTTAATGTTGCATAGTCATGAACATCTGGTCCTGATTGTGCTGCCTGAACTCCAGCGTGGCCTGTGTACAGGGTTGTTGTGCTGTAAGAACACAGGAAATTGCTCAGGAAAACCACCAACACTACCACTGAATGAAAGGTCAGTGTGTTGGTGTCAGGGAAAGGCTCATTGGAGTGAATGATCAAAGTTCTCCCTGCTTAAGGGCAGTTTTACAATTGATCGGGCCCTTTAAATGTCCTGGCGACTAATTATGTGACAGATCTTTTAAATGTTACCTTCGTGCTGTTCTCAGTGTTCTTGCATCTTCTCAAGTGACTTCCAGATGTGAGGTTTTTGCCACTGAATTGCAAAATGAAGATGAAATTGCAGCAGAAATAATCATCAGATAATAGGAGGGGTGACCATATTGTGGCGCTAAGGCAGGTTTGGGCACTCATGCCCCTTGAAGCCCCTTGGGGATGTTGGTCTTTCCAATAGCTTTGGTTCCATTGTGGGGGTCATCAGAGAGGGGGAATGTACTAGGCAGGATTCCATGTGCTGTCGGAAAAGTGGTGCTTGAGTATTAAAGACATGTTGAGTAGCTGGGGCCACATCTAGGCTAAAGGCATGAACTATTATTCCATTTAAACTTCATCTCTGTCATGAACACTTTCAAGTGGCAGCTTTATGTAATTCCTCTCTTATCTGAGATATGAGAAATATTGTATATAGCTCATGTATAGCTCAAGTTCAAACCTTATTAGTAACCAGCCCACTGGAATAGCTGTGTCGGTTGGCTATGTGCTGCATCTTACAGTTGCATGGAGGTAAGGCACTGTTTGTTCCCTTATCTCGAAAGTGAGTTACCCTTAAGTCACTGCTGGAACATTGGTTAGGATTGCACCCTAAGTGTTCTGTAGGCAATGATTTTGCTAGGTCTGAGTAGACCTCTTCACACCATGAATCCTTACCCCAGGGTTAGGAACAAATATTCCTTACCCAGAGGAGACTACATCCCTTAGCAGAATGCCGCACAAGCATCAGCTGGGGTGGGGAGGAAAGTGCAGAATCCCTTTGCGACATTTTAAAAACAGGATAGATCTGAGAGTTCGTGCATATGAAACCATAAAAATTATGGTGAGAGGTGGGTAAGGGTTAGCCTTACCTAATTTCTGCTGTGGAGCCAGGACTGAGTTCCTAACCCAGGTGGATGTTCTCCTTTGTGTAATATTGAAGAAGAAGAAGAGGAGGAGGAAGAAGAAGAAGAAGACGATGACGACAACAGTGGCGGCAGCAATGGCGGCATTGGCTTTCCTTTGAAGTTTTCAAAAATATATAAATAGCAGGGGGAGGATCAATTTAGGAACTGTTGTAGGAACTAAGTGATAAAGCCCCTCTACCCTCTCATAGTTTTTGACTGTTGGCCAAGGCCCCTGGAACTACTTGTATCTGTCCATAAATACAAAATTTAAAGCATGCATTTTCATGCACATGTACTTTGACAATTGGGGTGCAATCCAGAGTAACCACAGAGTATAAGTATATACTCCTTGCTCCAGTATAAGAACAATTTACTCTAGATTGCAATATGAATTTCCCATAGGTTTTCACTAGGTGGTGCAGTAATTACGGGTGCATGTAATGTCTCTGATGTGCTCCTGTAGTTATTCTGGATTGTAGGGATAATCTGAAATATTCTGATTTTATGAATTAGCTCAAGCTCAATTCTATCTGGTGACCTGCATTTTTGTGGTACAGCAGACCTGTTTAACTGCTCCCAACCATTGGCCAGATGACTTTCACCTCTTCCCATTCAGAGTCATCCAATATTTGAGAGTGGTACTCCAGTCAGTAGCCAGTTCCTACATCAGACTCCATTTTATCTGCTTTTCCCCCTTCTCAATTTTACAAAGAAACAAAGGGCGCAATCCTGAGTAACTACGGGGAGTCCTTGCTCCGGTGTAAGAACCATTTGCTCTGGATTGCAAAATGAATTTCCCATAGGTTTTCACTAGGTGGTGCAGTAACTACGGGTGCACGTAAAGTCTCTTATGTGCTCCCGTAGTTACTCTGGATTGTAGGGTTAGTCAAAACAAAGCATATGAATAAGACATGGATATGCAACCTGACCTCATTTGCACCATTCATTTTACAATTTTGCAGACTCCTAGCCAACTTTCCAGAGCCGATGCAGTTGCAATTCAGACCCAAGGTAAAACGGTTTTTTAAAAGCTCCTTGTTCAATTATAACTGATAGCATTAAGCATGTTAATTGTGCCATAGTTCAGGCTTATATAAAACTTATTTTTCCATTGGCCCCATTTATGAAATACATGGTTCCTGCAAGAGCAAGATCTTTTACATGCAGACACACACACAAGTACACAAGGTCACTCACTCTGACAGCTTTGTAGATGTTCTGATATCCTACCTGCTGAGCAAATGAACTGGAGCTGACCAAGAAAATATATCATAATTTTTTATTTTGGTTTTTCTCTGGCTTTTAATTTAAAATTCATTTGTGGGAGGAAAAGGCTAAATTAAATCAAGTTGCTGAAAGACCATAGGGGAGCTTTAAGGGGTCCTTCATGTCTGCGCTTATATCCCTTCGGCCCCCATTTGTGTGTATCTCATGAGTCTTTAATGTTTATTGCTGTTTATTTTTCATAGCCAGGACTTTATGTGGTTTTAATTATTAACTTTTTTTTAGAGGAGACTAAAAGTGCTTGCTGGCGTTGACTCTGGCAGCTGGGAACTGCAAGCCGATTGGCTGTGCTTCTTGTGTTGTGCATCTCACCATGGTTCTCTGGAATGTCCTTGTGAAGTTTGTGACCATGCTGACAACTTGGGCTGGTCACAAAAGAAAAGGTGGCTGAAATTAATAAAATATGTTTCACTAAAACAATTTCCTGCAGGCAATTGCTGACCTCCAAACAACATTAAAAAAAATTAATTTGTCCGACCAAAAACTAATTCTTAAAAATGCTTGCTTCATGATACAGCTTTGAAAGAGGGGAACTGAAATCTGAGAAATGATGGGAATTCAAAGCCTGTAACCAGAAGAACAATTTTTATGCTTCCCAAGATTATTAAGAAAGGGACTGAGCCATCATATGGTGATCATATGGACAACTAGGAGAGTCACAAAAGTGCTGTAAGACACTTTTGCGCCACTTCTGGGGGACATTTAGGCCAGTACACAGACATGGGCTTGCCTCGCTTCATCATCATGGGAATGGGAAGACTGA
Organism: Cryptoblepharus egeriae; assembly: GCA_030015325.1. NCBI lineage: Eukaryota > Metazoa > Chordata > Lepidosauria > Squamata > Scincidae > Cryptoblepharus > Cryptoblepharus egeriae. The sequence goes on from JAREYC010000006.1 coordinate 8,957,620, forward strand.
TGACTTGTGCCAGCCTAGGTTAAGACTGTCCCCTCACTGTCAGATGAGTGGGCATAGAATTGCAACTCTCCTTAATAATAACTATTCCTATAAAATAGGTAAAGTAACGGTAAACGTCCCTGGCAAGTTGCCCTGCTAGCCTATGCAGGCACAGGTTGCCCTGCTGCCTATGCAGGCACCAGCCACAGCTATTGGGTGTTTACCTTCTCACTGATGTGGTACCTATTTATCTACTTGCTTTCTTTTGAACTGCTAGGTTGGCAAGAGCTAGGCTAAGGACGGGAGCTCACTCCATCTAGCAGCACCCAGGTCTCAAACCCCAGCCTTGCTGATAAAGGATTGGCATCTTAACCAGTTGAGCCAGTGCAAGCCCACCTCATCTAAGGACTGAGAAGTTTGAAAGGCAGCACTACAGGGTTAAACTACCAGACAATCCTATTGCTAGAAAACACCTCCACTGTCATGCTAGCTTTTGGAGAAACAACCTGGATTCTCACCATGGTACCACCTCCAGGTTTCCTACTGATACCTTTGATTAACTTTATGGTTAATCTAAGGTTGATTAACTTTTGGTTGCCAGCCTGATATCATGGATATCAGCCTGCCTCATGAGACACAAGTGACTTTTTAGCAAAGCCAAAATATTTGTAGTGATACTGCTTTCCAGACATCTTATCCATGAATGGTATTTCCAAGCAGGAGTGTGATTTTTATTGCTCCCAGATATGCCCCTTCCCTTCAGCTGCCTAAATATAAAGGTGGCATTTTTGTTTTCTTGGGAGCACTTGGGGCAGAGGGTCAGCTTGAAAGGATTCAGAGCTGTAAAGTCAACAACGTCTGGCTTTGTCCTTCTGTCTAGGGAGTGATGCAAAAGATTTTAAGCAGCTTTTGTCAAAGTTTGAGAATCCAGAGATTGGGGCTGCAAAGGAAATGGAGCTCATTGGCAAGGATGAACCTGATCCGATGGAATACAGCCATGGAATCATGATGTCACGATTGGGGGCAGATCCTGTGTCTTGATGGTCTCAATGGAGAGAGGTACTGGCAATTACTGGTATTCCGACTCAGTTTCTGATTGAGACATCATCTGAACTAGACCACTGTGCCTTGAGGACAAGTTCAGCATATTTTGTAAAAAAGGAACACTAATTCTCTCTTGTTACCATAATTGGAAGTAATTCTTTCTGGCTTTTCTTGTACATATAGGAACTTAAAATACAAGAGAGGCAATCAGGAAGGGAAGGAGGTGATAGAATGATTGGAGTCAGAATATATCAGCCTTTGCATTTTGAACGTAATCTGAGGAACTACTCTTAGGAATGCATTAACAAATGATATTTTTGGCATACATTAACAAATGTTTTAGGCACAATTTCTTTTGAAACAGAGGCCTTTCTGTTGGCAATCTGCTAAGGTTGCCAATATCTGATTTTTGAAAAATTGATCCCCTGGGTCAGGTTGAAATGGGGGTGGGGGGTGGGGTTTAGTTAGAGATACCCTGAAGGGGTCCGGCTGGCAAAAGGCACATTGTACAACTAGGGTAGAATTTCTCTGTTTAAGAATAGAAACTGGTTGACAGGCTGAAACCCTAACTTGTGCTGGAACAAGCAGGCTGGAATACCTGCACTACTTGAGATGATGTAGGTAGCTATTCCCTGAGTAAGGAGATTTCTTAGATGTGTCCGGACTTATGCAAGATCCTTTTCTTTATTTGTCCTTTTGAGTTGCTTTTGTGGTGCAGCCCTTATGTTTCAGCCAGGATGCCCTAAGGTTTACCTCTATGGCAGCCACCAGCACCTTGAGCCAAGAAAGGCCATCACCTCCTGGTGGATGAAAGCCAGGTGGGGCCCCATTAAGCCATAAAGGAGTCCAGAGCCCATAACATTACCCTTCCGTGAAAATGAGAGGGCTACAGTTTTGCTTCCTTTTTTCTGTCTCTTGAGTGACTGTTCAGTGGAATTTGAACTTAAAGGTTTCTATTGCATTAAACATGCAACCCAATTTCACTTACGAGGATTCCCAAAGAAGATTAAACAAGTCTATCCATTCATATTTCTGGACTTCTGACCTCCTGTCTTCTGTTACAACAGTATAAGAGCCTCCCAGTCCATTATTGGGATGGCAGGGGGAAAAAAACAGTGTTCATCACAGACTTCAACCTTCTCTGAAGTTGTGAAGACAAAATCCAGGCTCCATGAAAGAGCAAAAGAAATATACAAAATATAGTAGAAACATCAATATTTTTTGAAATGAGTGGCAGATGGAATAAATAGAAATTGGGACCACACCAGACAGAATAGACGGACACTAATCTGTAAAATGCAGCCAGCAATAAATTCTGATATACCCATATAGTCTCTAAACATATATCACTCGGCACAAAAGAAGTGCTTGTGGGAAGAAGCAGAGAAAGACCATGACCATGTGTTGTATCCCTTTCTGTCCCATAGGGGGAGGCATTGGCTGTACGGAAAGATCTGTGAACTGCATTCGGCTCCTGCGCATAACACACATTATGGTCACTGAAACTGCCACCAAATCATGATCACCAACTTTGACTTGCTTCACTCGAGAGCAAAGGAGATGAAATGTTTTGCTTCTCCAAAGAATGATGCTGAGCACGTACAAGGAGCCTTTTTGCTCTATCAAAACATCAAAACATATTATACGAGGTATTATCTGTTTATCATCTTGTTCCTAAAAGCGTTATTTCATTTGACAAAATGTATCTTTTGGCAGTCATTATTGGCTTGTCCTTGAAACTTGGACATTTCTAGATTCCAGAAACAGTTTTGTCAACAGAATACATTTATTTATTTATTTATTTATTTATTTATTTATTTATTTATTTATTTATTTATTTATTTATTTATTTATAACAATCGTATATCAATTTCCCCCTACCCTAAAGGCAGTTGCTCTTTCTCCAGGGTCCACTGCAGGCCCAATGTGTTAACTCAGAGCTGTGTCAGCATCCTGGCACAAGTCTGCATTGGCCTGATAAGTTGAATCAGGTCCAGAAAGGGAAGATCAGAATTTGGTGGGCGCTTTGTGACAGCACAAGAAACCAATGTGTCAGAAGGACAGCCAATGTTTACCAAAGCAGGTAAGTCCAGTCCATGGGCAAGGGAAGAGCTGAGTGGAGGTGGAACATGAACATGAGCAGATCATGCCTGGGAGGAAAGCAGAATTGGAGACATTGGTACAGTCTGTATCCAAACCCCCATCCTAGGCTCATTTTATCTGCGCAGATCAATGTGGACTTGCTCCAGAAATATCACCAGTGCAGGTCTAAGCTAACCTATTGTGGCTTCTGGGGTTTACCCTGGGGCAAGGGGACAAATGTCCTTTGCCCTTAGGAGATCTCCAGCAGCCAGAATACCCACAGAACGTTATGGAGGTTGCATTATAGTAGGATTTGGTTGGTTTTGGTAGGATTGGGCTGTCAGTAGCCTTGTTGGCACATGCCATGATGTCTCATGGAGGGGGGTGGCACTGTGCCAAGTCCGATGCTGAATAGTGGTGAACTGATGGAACAGAGAAGATCCACAAACAGGGGAGGCTGGAGGGATGGACCAGCAAACTGGATAGAGTCAGAATGGATGACCATTTATGATATGGTCATGGAGGGGAAGATGGTGACCATTTATGATATGCTCATGGAGCCCCAGAAAGGTTTTCAGAATTCTCTTGGCTCCTAGGAGCACATTTTGAGAAATGCTGGCTTAATAGGGAAGGAGTGCCAAATGAAGAAATATTTCATTGGATGATTTTGTTAGATACTGCATAGGAAGAATAAGAGGGAGAGAGGAAGTGTCATGGTGAGGACCACAAAAAAAGACATCAGCTTTGGGTTCAGACAGATACAGGGTATCACTTGAAAAGTGAAGGAAAGTCCACAGCAGAGAAAAATACAGCCAGCCCTGTTAGTAGTATTTCAGTGCCTTCTGCTTCAGTGGTCACCACTAGTTAGCTCTCTTTAATGAAAATGTTACAATTAAGAGTGTCTCCTCTTCCACACCAGCTTCTGAGGACATAACCCAAGTGCTTTATGATTACGGTGCCTGTTGCTTCAATGCTTGCTGCCCGTTAAGGCTGGTCATGAAACTGGCTGCTCTGTGCCATCCATCACATATGTATAGCAAAGGGCAACTGTCTGACAGCAGGAAGGAGGGAAGGGGGAAAAAAGACCCTGCTTCAGTCTTCCATCATCTAACACTTTGGCAAAACTCCCTAGTAGGGCTGATGAGGCGAACCTTTCCCAGAGAAGTATTTTTGGAACAGGTTGCTGATTTCTCATGTAGTTTCTCCTTTACACCATGCTTAACTAACCACAACATGACTAGAGCTGCCCACAATTTTTGCACGGAACATTTTTCCATCCCAGAAAATAGCATTTGTCAACTTTTTAAACCAACATTTTCCTCTGGTTTAAATGCTTTTTCCAAGATCAAATTCTGTTCTGTTTTGCTGGTCCTTTTATCAACAAATGTACACTATACCTCTTGCCTCAACCTTCATCACAAACATCTGCTTATACATTGCTGGACCAGCATTTCTTACCATTTGTCCCCCATCATACCATTTGTGTGTCTCCCTATTGAAAGTACCAGCAGATGTATCTAGACTATCTCACACTGGAGAGTGATACCAGTACTCATACCAGTAAGTAGTTATATGTTTACTCATACCAGTAAGAGGCTCAAGGTGGACAGGAGGGCTTTTTCAAGCACGTGAAATGCACATATTGGAGATCTGTCTGCTGAGTTGTCACATTGCATCACTGTTCTTTCTTTCAGGTGGTGGAGTTCTGGATCACATGTGTGATCTTATACCAGTGGCTGATGCTATGTCCAAATTCATATCCCAGCATTTGGTGCAAAAGAAGGAAGTAAAAAGACAATTTTTTTTTTAAATTACATATCAGGTTTTGGAAATCTCTTAGTTTCCTTTGTTTCCCATTTAGTTGAGGAAATAATATGATTCCAAGGGGTTTAGAGTTATCAGATTCACCCAGAAGAACATTGGCTCTTGGGAGTGATAATGTCTCCCTCAAGTGTGGAGTTGCAATGGGAGGAACTAGGAGGTAGTGGCTGCCTCCAGCAAGACTCAAGGAAGTAGCCCTGTCCAGTAAAAACCAGTGACATCAGGCACTTGATTTGGTACTGCTGGTTCCAGTTCAGGAAAGAACAACTCCAATGGGTCTAATTGGAAGAATCCTTGAATCCTTGGAGGGAGGACTCAAATCCTACCTCCCATTCAGTGGTGGGCACTTACTGGTACAGGCCTACACGCCAGTACCGCTTCTTCCAGTTTCCCTGCCACTAGCGTACCGCCAGCGACAGGGAAACGCAAAACATAGCGGACGCAAAACATAGCCAGCTCCTAGGAAGGCTCTGCGTGAGTGTCGGTGTCGGCGCTTGCGCAGAGCCTTCCTAGAAGCCGGTGCCAGCTCCTAGGAAGGCTCTGCCGGTGCCTAGAAGCCGGTGCCTAGAAGCTGGTGCCAGCTTTTAGGAAGGCTCTGCGCGAGCGCCAACACCGGTGCTCACGCAGAGCCTGCTTAGAAGCCGGCCTGCCAGCTTCTAGGCAGGCTCTGTGTGAGCGCCGGTGGCGGCGCTTGCACAGAGCCTGCTTAGAAGCTGGCAGGCCGGCTTCTAAGCAGGCACTGCGCAGGTGCCAACGTCGCCCCGCCCCTCGCCCCTCCCCAGTCCCGCTCCTCACCCCGCTCCTCATCCCGCTCCTCACCCCGGCTGGCCCCTCCCACTTCCGGCGTACCGGATCTTGGGATGGGGCCAGCCCATCTCTGCTCCCATTCCCTTCCCCTCCTCTGCCCATCCTCCTCTGATCCAAAACACCTCCCTTCCACCTCCTCCCTGGAGACCTTCACATCAGCTGAGCTCAGCCAGCACAGTGGTCTCCCTGCAAACCACTGCTGAGGCTGGATTCAACCTTCACAGGATTGTGCACTTCCATACGCCAACTCAGCATGCTCAAGTAGAGGCACAAACATACTTTATGGCTTCATTGCGACCCTCCTGGCAGAAGGGACACCATTAGGTTGAGTTGTGAGCTATGAATGAGCATCTCCAATTAAAATCTCACCTCTGGCATGATCTTAGCAGATGGTTTGGACAAGTCACTCCCTCTCAGCTTCAGCCCAAATCTGCAATGTGGTGATTATAAAACATTGCTTTTCAGACTTGTAAGGATAACACCGATGTAATCCCTGTGAATCATTTTGCAAATCAAAAAAGTTTATTATTATTGATTATCTCAATATTTATGTTATCTCTGTATTTCAATATTTATGTTTTCTTTTTATCTCAGTATTTTTATTGATTATCTCAATATTTATGTTGGGATAATTTGGGAAGGCATATCATCCCATGCTACTGAGGAGTATTTCCATCACAGTTTAAAATTTTACAACTGAGATTACTTTGAAAAGCTGTATATTGACATTGGTCTCAACCCTAAGAAATTTAGAGCGGCCTGACTCACATGGCCTATCTTTCCATGATGGTGTGGGGAGGTTGGCAAATGCCTGTGCATTAGCCTAACCCCCTCCCCAGGAGTGGGGCAGAAGGGCCATTTGTGACACCCCAGGTCAGCACAGGACTTATGCCAGGGCTTTGACTGGCCTAACTGTATGTTAGGATTGCAGCCTGTATTGAATAAATATGGTAGAATATGCGTACCAAGCATCAGACAACTACCAGGGTCCTGCAGCCCTCAGAAGGGCACATTGATCCCAGACACCATTTCTGTGCCCATAACCTTGATATGAGCTGCAGCAATTCTCTTGGGTTCTCAACCAGGAGGGAGCCCTGAAAATCCCATTGGAAAATGGGGCTTATGTGTGGCCTGCCCATATAAGCTCCCTTGAGTCTTTAAGGGTGCAGTCCTAGCCTAGGCCAGCAGAACTCTTTCCATTACTATCCATTTCTTTCCATTTCCATTACTTTCGATTTCCATTCAGTCTTTCCATTACTATCATGATGTAAGGAGGCAAGCATCTGTCTGTACACTGGACTAACCCTCCCTCAAGAATGGCACAGAAGTGCCTTACAGCACATTTGTGACACCCCCAGGCCAGCACTAGACTTGTGCTGGGTCTTAGGCTGGCCTAACTGAGAGTTAGGATTGCAGCCTTATCAAAAAAAACGGATGATATGCATTGAAAATTTTAGTGCTGCATCAGTATGCCATGAGGTGAACTGGGTTGAAAATTGCTTGTCTATGAGAAAGGCAGCAGACAGAGAGACAGACAGACAGACAAACAAATATGGAGTTGACCTGCCTTGGGCATACCATTTTCAGCTGGACTTATTTATTTCTTCATTTAAGGGATTTATACCTAATTTTTCCCATGCTAAAGCAGTTGCCTAAGGTGGCTTACAAAGCTTTAATTTCTCCCCTTCTGTTGTCCTCACAACAACCCTGTGAAGAAGGTAAGGCTGAGACTGGCCCAAGGTCACCCAAGAAGCTTCATGGCCAAGGATGGATATAAACATGGATCTGGACTTGTTAACAGTCGGGTAGTTGGTCCCGGTATATGACTCAGATACAGAACAGCTAGATTAGTAACAGCAACATTTGTTCCTCCACAACATGCAAATAATAGCACACAATACTGTACTTGGGCCACATCCACACCTAAAGCCATTGTTTGCTTACAATCTGGGAACACACGACAGCCAGCCAGAGCTTGTTTACAATGGCATACCAGTGAAACTGCTGCTACTTCAATGTGACAAATAGCAAGTGATTAATGTTGCCGCAGGAAATATGGGGAAGATTAACAAAGGATTTGTGAGTACATGGTTTGTGTGGCCAAGCCAAATGCCCCACCTACTGAGTGTGGTCATCTCGGCTGAGGAAGAGCTTCCCCCCAAAACATGTTAATACCGTCCCAGTTCGGAACTGTTTAGAGACTCAAAGTCTGCTGGACATTCAAGGTTTCTCTCTGTCTGAGCCAGACAACTGCTTTCCTCCTGTAGCAGAAAATAACTGTAGGAATCCCAGATCTGGATTATGATCATGGCAAGGGCAAAGCATTAATTACTCTCCCATATTATGGTCCTAATCCAGATCTCTTTCCAGCCACTATTTACCAAGAAACAAACAAGCAACACAAGAATGATATGAACTGGGTGCCCAGAACCTCTGGGGTTCCCCGGAGGTCTCCGGAAATTTGACCCCTCCTCCAGGGGTCAAGGAAGGGCCCTTCCTCCTCTGGAAAATGGAGGGACAGGAGGGTGCTCTGGGAAGCTTCGGGACTGCCTGGTAAGGGTTGGTAATGGCCTCCTGAGCCACTGCTGACTTCCATAGCTTGGCTGCACAGCCACGTGCAGCTCTAATCCGGAAGCAGTGCTTCTGGAAAGGTTGACCCAGGTGTGGGCAGAGCATCCATCCCCAGGCTGCGCTCAGGCTGTGCGCACCTCTGGGAGACTGAAAGTGGTGCACAGAGGAGAAAAGAGATATCAGAACAGGAGAAAAGAGATATATTGGAGTGATCCTGCTACAACCGACTGATGTAAAGTTGACAACATGCAACAGGCCTCATTTCTTATTTTTGAAGGTACAGTAGAGACAAAAGGTGCTGTATATTTCTGGATGAACATACCACATTTTGCAGGATTAGACCTGGGGGACTTGAGCCATTAAGCCTGCAATTATGTGCCTTTCTTCAGATGACGGCTGCCTTATTTTAGCAGTTATCATTGGGTAAAACTGGCACCTTTGTGATGATTTGTGTGGTGAGAAGTTAGGGTAGGACTCAGTGGGTCAGCCAAGCTCTGTGATTTCCAATACAGTATCTGACTTCTTGTGCTAATCAAGGATGGTGGTTGTCATGTAATCTGAACTGTTACTTCAAAAGTAAGTCTTGTTTGTGGCTTGACTCTTCCTTGGCAGCCACCATCTTTTCAAGCCAACAATGAAAGCCAGAACGGTGCTGTGGTTTGGGAATTGAAGATCTGGAAGCTCCAGGTTCATAATCCCCACTTATGAAGCTTCCTGTGTGACTTCCTAGGGACAGTCAATGTCTCTTAGCTTCACTGTTTCTTATCCTCGCTTACCTCACAGTGTTGTGAGGACTAAAGGAACCAAAGAATGAAATATACCATTCTGAGCTCCTCAGAGGAAGTGTGATATAAAAATGTGAAAATAAGCCCCCTGTGGGAAAAGTCCCCTAAACTGTAGAGGCATCACTGTGTTATTGGTAAAAAGAGAAGCTGCGTCTCCTAGGTCAAGCCTCCACTAGATGTGTGGGGTCCATCAAGGTGTTTGAGTGAGAGGCACCCAAATCCAGAGCCAAGCCTGCTTATCCTTTATGGTGCATACACTGTGCACAGGATACATCTGTTGAAAGTATTTGCATGCCATTTAGTGGAGTGTATCTCCCCAAGTTTCCCTCTTCTTTTTGGAGCCTCTGAGAATCAGTGATTGTGAAAGGTGAAGTTCATCTGAAATTATTTTTAAAACCCTAAATCTGGAGGGAAATGCAGATCTGGACAAGAAATGCTTTTTCCATCTCTAATGTAAACAGCAGCAATGGGGGAATTCTCCAGGCATTCTGGTCTCTTGCTCTTTCTGTTCCCATCTCTACCTCTTTATGTGTCTTCTGGCTGTTTCCACTTTCAAGACTTGACAGACCATGGACATCCCCTGAAAGGTCTGTAATCAGGCCAGGGCTTTCATTTGTTGACATAACAGCTTCCTTTAAAGCTGGATTTTAGATAAAGGCTTACAAATGAAAAATACAACAACTCCTACTAGCCCCTTGCTAAAATGTACTCTGTCCTCGTGACTTGACCCACCATCTCTGCCCATCTCAACTTGTCAAAAATTGGCATAGGATGTGTTTGCACAATCACTTGTATCACATCTAAGTCATTCTGGATTGTAGCCATTCCAAGATTATAGCCATTCCAAGATGGCAGTACCCAGCTTTCCACAACCTCCCACTAATATGAAATTGCTATCACCCAAGGGGATACTGACCCTGACTTTGAGAACCACTAATCTACTATATGACAGGGATAACCACATAATGTTTCAAGAAATTATAAGTGCTGTCTCATGGAAAGTTCTTACATCTGAAAGGAAGAAGTTAAGTGTCATGAAGCAAAAGTTTCCAAAATTTAAGAAACCATTTTAACAGCACAATCCAGAGTAACTATGGGAGCTCTTACATCAATGTTAGAAACATTTACGTCAACATAGATACGGCACCACCTATGGAAAACCTATGGGAAATGCATAGAACTATTCAGAGTAAATTTTTCTTATGTCAACATAAGAGCTCCCAAAGTTACTCTGGGTTATGCTGTTATTCAGCCTTCACATTTCTGATGCTAATGCTGTGTAGACAGTGAAATATATAGACCCTTAAGTTTGTCAACAGCCAGGACTGTAGTTATTTTGTTTATAAGAAAATCAGCAAATTTCCATTCATTTCATTGAAGCCTTGCCTGGAAATGTGGCAATCTCTGACTAATTTAGGCTGCAGCCCTAAAGACACTTTCCTGGGAGTAAGATCCACTGAACACAATGCGGCTTACTTTTGAGTAGACATGGTTAGGATTGTGGTCTGAGTAATGAAAACTGGCAGTGGAACTGCGTATAGTGAAAGGAACATCCTTTTTTGGTTTGTGTATGGCCTGTGTGCCATTTAAGAAACCGCATAGACCATTGGCCTAAAGCTAGAATGCCGCACCTGGATCTGCCCTCTGGAAGACATGCTAGTTTTCAGACTGATGATTATGCATTTTCCCCCTGCATTTGTAATTCAAATGTGAAACCTTTAATAGTTAGACTGCATATTTGAACCAAAAATTGGCTTGCGTTTGCTTTTTGTCCCCTATTCACAATGCCTATGAGTGATGCATTCCACATTAAAAGGCATTATTAGACTCACTTGTGAAAACAAGAGTGAGGCCCTTGTTCTGGGACCAGAGAGTATGATTGTATGTTGCGCCACATAATTGTTGCAAGATGGAATTGCAGACTGCAGGCAAGTAGTCCATGACCCAATGCAATGTATGCCAAACCTGGCCCCTCTAGTCATGATCATGCTACTTTTATGTAACATGTCTTTCTGGAAATGGGGTGATCCATTCCAAATTGTCAGAAAACCTTTTAGCCATTCAGCATTGACAGTCACAAATGATACAGTGGCTTTTTCTTATATGACTCCACATAATTTGTGTCAGGCTGGCTTGAGAAATCCTTCCAGATTGTTGTGTGAACCGATCCATTAATCAACTAATGACATGAAAGAAGGCAAAGAGTAAGAAATTCAACTAAACAACAGAATACTAGAGGTTTAATTTGTTGGGACTTGTGTATACCCACTAATTATATTCATTTTCTTCAGCCTTTTTATGAACTCACACCTGTCATATTAAAATGCAACGCCCATATTGTTGGGGACTTTATTTACACAAAAATATTGCACTTATTTGTCCTTCTAAGGCCAACATTTATAATTTCCTTCCTGAATAGAGGGAAGCCTTCCTGAAGTGTAACTGGGAAATTACTTCCGTGAATATATATTGCAAATATAGCTCTGGACTGAAGGAGTTTGTGCAACTGAAGTCACCCTAATAGTACAATGGTTATTGTATGCCTGTGAATGAGAGGAATGTGTTATCGGGAGGCCAGGTCTACAGTCAAGGTGCTTCATAAACTATCTTCCAATTGGCCCCTAGTAAAAATTCCAGCTCTCTCTAGAGTGACTCAGATGAAGGTATTCTGGGCTTAGAGAATTTGGGAAGCTTCCACTTAGTCTACTCGAAGTGCCGCATTACAATGCCAAACCTGCTCACAAAACAATCTTACATTGTTTCATTGTTTCCTGAAACTAAGATCTTGACCTCATTTATTGTCCTGATCTAATTTTGCAGTGCTTGCAAGGTTTCCCTCAAGGGCAAAAATGCTCCGAAGAGTTGTTCTCAAGGGGAAAGGACTAGTGTGGGGAAGGCTGAAGTGTGTTTAGGGGTCTCCTCACTTCCTCTTATTATTGTGACTAAATGCAAGTGGTTCTTTAAATGTGGCTGAACCATGGTTTTGTATGGAATATTATACGATTAGCAGAGGTATTGCTGATCCCATTTCTTATGCCCTCTGTTATTTGCCTTTTTCACTGCCAGAGCTCACTGGGTTGACATTTCATTGAGCTATCCACTGTCATACCTAGATTTTCCAGTCATTCCAAAGTGGCTACCATTGCATACTGTGGCCTTGTGGCAGCCACTGGAGATCTCTTCAGGGAAAGGTGACTTTCATCCCCTTCTCCTGGGGAAACCCTATCCCACAATAGGGCTTCTCAAATCTGCACAAGCCACTGTAGTTTGCAAGAGGCAAGATTTCCTTTTGAAGAAGCCATACAGTATCTCCTTCAGCAAGACTTGTTCTTCTGATACTCAATAATGTTATTTCTATTTTTCACCAATTTACTCAGAACAGATGTTCAAAGCTGACCAGCCTGGATTTCCCTGGATCCTGTTTCAAATCTTGCTGTTACATTGGTGTCCTTCCAAGTCCTTTGACATGGAGTCTAATCAAAAGGACAAATTAAATATTTTTGTTAGTAGATCAGAAATTAGAACTGTTGGTTGCATGACGTCGACCCAGCAATTTTTTTCATTTGCCAATACGCTCTAGAATGGGTTTCAAACACAGCTGTCCATGCTATGTCTTCTATCCTGAAGATATGGATGCAAAGAATGCACCCGTATCCACTTTAACTTTCTGTTTTATTCGCTCATTATTCCCTCATTACCTCAGTTCCCCAGCATCATCAGGTCCTTTCATGAGGAAATGAAGAGTACTGTAGCTTTTGATGGCTTAACATCAGATTCCTTTGACATTCGAAGTGGAGTGAAGCAGGGCTGTGTCCTTCCACCAACGTTATTCAAGATCTTTTTTGCTGTCATGCTGAAACAAGCTTTTGAAACTGCAACAGAGGCAATTTATCTCCAGATCAGATCAGATGGAAAACTCTTTAATCTCTTTAGATTGAGAGCAAAGTCCAAAGTCCAGCTGAAATGCTTGCGGGATTTCCTCTTCGCTGACGATGCTGCCGTTATTGCACACTCTGCCAAAGACCTTCAACAACATATGGACTGTTTTAACAAGGCCTGCCAAGACTTCGGACTAACAATCAGCCTGAAGAAAACACAAGTCATGGGTCAGGATATGGGATTCACCTCCCTGTATTATGATCTCTGAACAAGAACTGGAAGTTGCCCATGACTTTGTGTACCTTTACTGAACTATCTCCGACACTCTCTCTTTAAATGCTGAGCTGAATAAACATATTGATAAAGTGGCTACCATGTTTTCCTGACTTACAAAGAGAGTATGGCTTAATAAGAAGTTGATGGAACATACAAAGATCCAGGTCTATAGAGCCTGTGTCTTGAGCACACTCTTGTACTGCAGCAGTCTTGGACCCTTTATGCATGGCAGAAGAGAAAGCTGAACACCTTTCATATGCATATTCTTGGCATCACCTGGCATGATGGATTTTCAAATGGTGCAGTCTTGGAATGTGCTAGAATCTCTAGCATGTATACACTTTTGAAACAGCGATGTGTACCCTGTCTTGGGCATGTCATGAGAATGGCTGATGGTCAGATTCCGAAAGATCTCCTGTATGGAGAATTAGCGCAGGGAAAGCGCCCTAGAGGGAGACCACAGCTGCTATATAAGGACACTGCAAGAGGGATCTAAAGGCCTTGGGAATGGTCATCAAAAGCTGGGAAACACTGACCTCTGATCATTCAGCTTGAAGGCAAAAGATGCAGCATGGCCTTCTCCAATTCAAAGAGACACTCGTTTGACAGGCTGAGGCAAAGAGGCACTCCTGGAACCAGCGAAATCTGGGGGCTGGGCAGGGGACAGAATGTATCTGTCCTCAGTGTGGAAGGGATTGCTACTCCCAAATTGGCCTTTTTAGCCATTTTAGATGCTTTAAAAATTGGCCTTTTGCCACTCTCGAATTGGCCTTTTAGATGCTGTTTTAGGACTTCCATTCACAGCACGATATCATAGTCTTCTAAGACTGAAAGATGCCAATGATGATTGAATGGTCCAAGTGTCTCTCTGGCATGTTTCCTATTTTTTATATGTAAAGAAGATTTAGTGTTTGCCTGGATGGTTTTAAAGATGCATTCATTTTTTTCACACCCCTTAATGTCAGTTTACCATCAGTTTGTCTCATTCGGGCAAGGCTTTGATGTGCAAAAAGTTTTTTTTATACTTCCTTATCTAGCCATGCTAGCATCCTCCTGGATCTACTGTTGCCTTTAATGCTTACTGGTATACATTCTTGTTGTGCTTCCGTTATTGTGGTTTTCAATATGTTCCATGCACTTTCCATGCTCTTCCTATTCATCAAGAAGTCAAATATCTCTGTGTTGGACTTGTAACTGGACATTTTCCAATTTCAATACAGTTATTTGGGGGATTTGCTCCTCTGAAGCCAAACACTGCATGAAAACAGTAGTAATGGCAATACAATTAAAAACAATGGGAACTGAATGGCCCCACCTTAACCAGAAATGCACTGTTCCCGCAACCCACTGTGGCTGTCAATCAACCCAGGATGAAGAAACCTGAAGTTAAACCATGCTAATGGATAGATCCATCTTTATAGGAAAGGTATTCCTCTGTGTTGAACTTAATAGCATTCTGGTCACTGTTCCCTTTTGGTTCAACAACACTTATATCACATACTAGTTCCTAGATACTACATAGGATTAATCCAGACTCCCTTCTGGTGAGTTCTAAGACCAACTTTTTTTTAGGGACCTTTAAGTTGTGTACATAGTCCTTAAGAGACAGTGCAATTTCATTCAGACTGTATATATCTTAGGATCAACAGAACCTCCAATTATGACAGCACTACTCTCATGTCTGAATTCAGTTTCAGCTAGTATTGTATCAGTACAAAACACTAACTCAGGACTACTCCTTTCCCGGTGAGATCAGATGGAAACTAGTACTTCATAAACTGAAGGCCAAGGAGTAGAACATGTAGCTTTTAAATGTCACTTTCTGAGACTGTCCTGGAATGGTGCCCCCAAATTCATTTGAAAGATCATTTAAGAAGAACACTATGGTTGTTGGTATAAAGTGTATGTAAGAGGTCCCACAGGGTTGCAATTTCACTATCCATTTAATGGCACTATCCATTTATTTACCCATGAAGGTAGTCATGATGAATTCAGTCTTAAAATGAAGCCAGAAACCAGACTGGAGTGGATCTAAACAGAGAAATGTTTAGTAAACAGCTGAAGCTGAGCCTTCGCAATAGTACTAAATGATGCCAATAAAGCATCGTTTACTGAGCATCTTGCATAAATACATGTGATGAGCAATAATTGTTCAAGACTCCAGGGGTATTATTCAGACCTACCAGGAATGGAGATGTAGATGTAGACTGTAGACACAAATGGGCTGTGGTGGCGCAAGTGGTTAAGACACTGTGCCTATAAACCAGCAGGCCAGGGTTCCAGACCTGTGTCCTACAAGATGGGGTGAGCTCCTGCCAACCTAGCAGTTCAAAAGCACCTACAAGTAGATAAATGCATACCACCTCAGTGAGAAGATAAAAACAGTGTTCTGTGTGCCTTCAACAGTCATGCCGGCCCTATGACCATGAAAGTGTCTTTGGACAATGCTGGCTCTAAAGACTTAGAAACAGGGATGAGCACCGCACCCTACAGTCGGTCACAACTAGTAGTATAACTTGTGGGGGACACCTTTACCTTTTCATATGGACAGTCAGGGTCACAAAGCTCCAAGGGAACAACTTGATCCAAGGCAGAAGAACATGGTCCAGATTCCTACTTCTTAGCTCTCCGTCTCCATGCCTGGAAGGCAGATAAAAGCAATCCCTCTGTTTTAGAGTCTTTCACTCTTCCATCACATGCATCTTCTAGCCCACTGCCAGTCCCTTTCCAGAGCACCACTGAACGAATATCCCAGTATTGGTGGTGGCCCTCTCCATCATAACACCAAGGATGTATCTCATGCCAGGGAACAGGTGTGGCCAATGCAGACTGATGCCTCATGGATCTCTTGGTGTTTTTCCTTCCTCACCATGGCACTTTTGCCATATATGCCTCCATCTGGATCTATATAAAGAGATTTAATCATAGCCCACGCCTCCATAATTATTTGGTTGTCAGATAACATGCAATGACTCAACAGCCCTTCTTGGAGGAAATGGTTGACAGTCCCAGGTGCATGTTTATGAGGTACTTCACTATCGCTGATACCGTTCAGTAGACTTTGGTGAGATCACACTTCTGCTATCAGCTCAAGAAGATTCCTCTCTCCGTAGTTTCCTGACCCATCCAGCACCAGGGAGAGGTTTCGGGGAGGGGGGTGCATTTTCCCATCAGTAATAGAAACTGACAATATGTCATGGCTTCGTTGTGTGTTAAAAGAATTTCTGCAATGGGCTCACCAGGTTTTCAGCCACAGATTTATTACGTAGCTTTAGGCAAGTGGTCTCCCTCTCGGCCTCAGCTGGAATAACATAGCCACGACCTATGTTCTGTGTAGGAGAGTGCGGTTTGGGTTGAGGACAAATACAATTAATATTAGAAGGAGATGTGCCTTTGTAATTGGCTTGTAGGGTGCAGAGGGTAACTGGCTGTCTTACTTCCTACAGGGCCTGGCTGGTTTTGATAAATGATTTTATATTCTGTCATCTCTACAAAGGCCCACTCTCGACCTTCAGCTTTGCAAACAGTCTGGAGTATTGTCTGCTTGTTATTCCTCCCTCTACAATCAACCCAAAATATAATTGCCCTTTGTAAGAGTAGTGTTTTTAAAAACTGTCTGAGCAATTTAACTTTTATTTCTCTTGTATTGTTACACAGGAACGGTGTAAGGAAGGAGTTGCGGATACTTGGTGACTGCTTGGGTGGATGGAGTTAGGAAGAGCTTGGGATAGTCTTTTGAACACCCCTTCAGCATCCCTACTCTATCCACAACTCACTTTTTCCACCAGTTTTTCCATAACTTCTGCCACTCCTACGATATATGAAACTCATGGCTCCATAGTAAGTCCATAGAAAGAATAGCTGCTGGAGCCATGAGATAAATAGGGAGTATTTATTGAATCTATTGCACTAAAAAGGTCTTTGTAAGGAACTTGATGGCTCCACTTCTTTCTTTAACTGCTTAGGCACAGATCCAGAGCAAACTTAGGTCTCCTGAGTTCACGATGTCTTTTCCTCCTGAAAGGCAGAAAGGGGACCCCAGGCTGCCTAGAAGGCACTGAAGATTTGAGCTTCACCTGGGGTTCAGCTAGATTTGAGCTTCACCTGGGGTCTGTCACAATTCCCACTCCTAAAGTTCCACAGTGATGATGAGGAAGAGCCCACAAGGGACACTGACATTATCATGACAGCATTATCTTTGCTTAGAAATGTCCTCTGGCTGCACTTTAGGAAGGGTTGAGCCTACAATATCTGTGTTAGAAGCTATCATAGGTTCCTTCTCTCCCATTGTAGGATGTCTCATTGGATCCTATGGCAAAATACTGGTGGGTCCTTTCAGTTCAAAAGTTGGTACCTTTGCCATTTGCCTAATTTAATTTGAGCAATTCCCTAAAGATACTGTGGCTTGAGAGGCACTCAGAAGCAAAGAACGCATAAACATGCATATTGACCAACTGCTTGTGTTGAAACACAAACCACATGACGATAATCAAGAAGTCCTCAGGGGGTCCAAGGAAATCTCCCAAAATACGGGAATAAAACATTTCCTTATGGAGGTATAGGGTGAAATATGTTATAAAACTGGTATAAAAAAAGTATTTAAAAAATAAAAAAAGTTTAAAAAAGTAAAAAAGTTAAAGTTTTTTTAAAAAGCGAGCGAGTGAGAGTCTGAGAACAAAATCCTTTTCAGATGTTCTCTAAGAATGGACAATTTCCATGTTGGACATTGGGACTATGCCTTATGATCTCCCTTCCCATTCTCTCCATGGATTGTAATGGTTTACATGACAAATGTTGTCCATGAAGGCACAGCAGGATAATCGGACTAGAAATGCTACAGTGATGGGAGTAGGCTGCACTCCTAAGAATTATGTCAGCAAGGGGTTTCTTCACATTTCCAGAACATCTGCAAAATACTATCAAGATATCCGCACCCCAACAAAAGATAATGCTTTCTTCTGACCAAGCTAAATCAGAAAATAGTAAGCTTTTGAGTCCAACAGAACTCTTTCTCAGGCAGATGGTAAGCCAGAGGAGAGGAGGGAGCACTTGTAAGAGCTCCAAAGTGTGTTTTTCGTTAACTCCAAAACATGGAGGTTAGGAAGTTGTTTCTGGGCTTGGAGGATATAAAGTTTCCCTTTCTGTTCTCTCTATATTATAGTTGTAAAATAAATATTTATCTTTTCTTCGGGGTCTCTCTTACAGCACAGCTGCTGCTCTTAGCAATCACTGACGTTTGCTTGCAAACTAAGTGATTTGGACAGCAAGGACAGTGGCAAGCAGCCTCTATCAGAATGAGGTGAAAAGGGAAGAAGTGGAGTTGAAGAAAGAATGCTTGGAAGGAGTGGGGCCCACTCAAAGGCATCTTGCTCACTCACCTTCTTCCCAATATGGAGCCAACTTAATGCCTACCCAAAACATTTCTTTTTAAGAACAGGATCAGGTCTGGATCAGGTCACTAGATCAGGTCACAGGCCCATCTAGTCCAGCTTCCGTTGTCTCACAGCAGCCCACCTGATGCCTCAGGGAGCACATATGACACCTGCATCTAGGTGCCCCCCAGTACATCTGGCATTTGGAGACTGTCCACATCTACACTCACCCCTCGCTGCTTGTAGCCTTGATGATCCTTTCCTTTAGGACTTTACTGAGTCCCTTCTTTGGGCATGTTTTAACTACAGGGACAGTATGGGTCCCCCACTCCTTATTGGTCCTGCCTTTTAGAATGACAGGATGACTTTTAGATCAGAGCAGTGGTTCACAAACATTTCAGCACCAGAAACCATTGTTCAGAATGACAGTCTGTTGGGACCGACTTGAAGTGATGTCATGAATCTAAAAGTGATGTCATGGCCTGAAGTGACGTAATCAATTCTGGCTTCCAACCTAAGCCACAATCAGCCAAAGGTCTCATTACACAGCATGCTCATGCTGTTGTGTGGTATGGCTTGGAATTCAGCTCGGAAGTAAAAGCAGAAGGCAGGCCTGGATTCTTCTCCAATCATACAGCCTTTCCTTTTCCAGCATCACAGCTTCCCACCAATTCAGGGCAAAGTACCATGTAGGGATCTCACCACCAGGAGTCCACTGTGCCCAGTACTTTCAGCCTTATATTTTTAATGGTGGCTGAGCTATGTGCTATGCAAACTACCTGAAACTGGTTTCCAGACAACGCATCCCTGACCCATAGTATGAGAAACACCAGATTAAAGCCGTTGATAGAGGAGAAAAGAAGGTTAGCTTGTTTTCCTGGAGCTTATCCTCAACAGGCTCTTACTATACAGTACAAAAGTGGCTCAATCTGTCTAATGAGCCCAAACCAAAAATTTGGGGCAGTGGTGGGCTCCAGCAGGTTTGCACCTACTCTATAGAACTGGTTGTTAATGAAAGATAGGACATATAAAGTTTAAAAATAGCCATTTAAAAGTGGCTGCCAGATGGGTATAGAACCGGTTGTTAATTTCTTTGAATCCCATCACTGGTTTGGGGTTGTCTTGAGTCTGAGGGATGATGGTGGACCAAGAGGCTCTTGGCAATCCCAGGTGACAAGCGGTGGTCCTCAGTTGGATGCAGGAAAGAAAAGACACAGTTTATTGGATGCCAGGGGAACTGCAGAAAGTTCAAAGCCCATTCAAAATACAAATATGAGCTCACAGCTCCAAGACCCCCCCTAGACCTGTGATTTGAGAGCTTAAAGCCAAAAACAGCCAAAGATCCTAAATTAATTTAACTTCTGGGAAAAGGGAGCAAACTGACTGGCTGGAACCACTTCATAACTGCTAGGGGGTATTCAGATTTGTAACTTAGATATATCACCCTGTCAGAATTTCACAAACTGAAATCATTCAGATATGGTTGAAGAAGAAATGTCAATGGAAGAAGGAAAATTTGTGTTTCTGAGTGTGTAGGTATCTTACAAAGCCGATGGGATTTTAGTCAAATCTTTGGCTCTTGCACATACCAGAGTAACCAAAGGTAATGCAGGGATTACTGAATTTCAGAGCTCAGGGAGAGAAGAGGAAGGAGAAGAAAGGTGCCAGGTCTTTCTACAAAGGGGTGCTGTGATGTTTAGATCACTGAGTAGTGTGAAATAATAATTAGCTATAGGGTGCAATCCTAAGCATGTCTGCTCAGAATTAACTCCCATTCTACTCAACAGGACTTAGGCTGCAATCCTAAAGACACTTTCCTGGGAGTAAGATCTATTGAATACAATCGGGCTTACGTTTGAGTAGACATGGTTAGATTGTGCTCTTACTCTCAGGAAAGCATGTTTAGGATTGCAGACATAGGGTGCAATCCAGAGTAACTACGGGGAGTCCTTGCTCTGGTGTAAGAACAACTTACTCTGATTCCAATATGAATTTCCCATAGGTTTTCACTGGGTGGTGCAGTAATTACAGGTGCACATAAAGTCTCTTACGTGCACCTGTAGTTACTCTGGATTTGGGGGCAAGAGAAGGGGCTGCAGTTGCTCAGTGATTAAAGATGCGTTCCTTCTCTGACCTAAAGCTTGGCAGATCAGAAGTTCGAGACCTGAGTATAACTCAGTGGTTAGCTCCCAACACTTGCTCAAGTTCCTGCCAACCTAGTGGTTCGAAAGCCAGCAAGCAGATAAATAGGTATCTTTCGCATTTAGTCATGACAGCCACGTGATCATTGAGATATCTTTGGACAACGCTCTTTGGCCTTGTAATGGGGATGAACACCATCCTTAGTCTTGGTTTCAACTAGCAGAGCAATCTGCAGAGGACACCTTTACCTTATAGAGAAGGGGATTGTTAAAGCTGGCTGTAAAGGTAAAGTAAGGTTATTCCTTATTACAACAGTGGTATTCAAAATTTAAGGAATATTTTTCCTCAAGTATGTCTTTGCAGGGACTCCCCAACCCTGGCAGCATTTCATTTTAGTCCTGAGACAATCCCCCTTCACCCACAGGGACAGGATTTATGCCGGGGCTTAGGCCAGCCTAACTGGAGATTAAGATTGCAGCCTACAACAGCTGTAGTGATTCATATGTACAACACAAATGTAGTTTTCTTATGTGTATGTATTCATTTGGATCACCACTGCATGCCAAACAAAAGCCCTCCACTGATGTTGCACCCTGTGATGTATTTTTCAAAAGCATTAATATGCCCCTCAAGCAAATGACAACTGACAGTAACTTTTTGCATTATCACACAAGATCTGATACTGTACTTATTTTTTGTGTATTTTCATTTTTCTAAATTAAATTACAGCTATCTTTGCAGGTAGGGTGACCAGACGTCAACTTTTCTAGGATATGCCTCTGTTTTAGCTTCTTGTCCTGGAAAAGAATTTAAATGGTCTCCATTTCTCTGTGAATCGGCTCTTGCAGACAGTGCTTGGCCTTCTTGTAATTAATAAATTATATGTAATATAAATTTAATAATAAGCAATATAGGCCTATATCCTAAAGTAAAATTAAGGCCCTTGCTCCGGAGCAGTTAAGATGACTTTCCATAAAATAACACTAGAGGGTGACGTAACTGCATGGACCCGTAACTGCTATGGATTTTGCCCATAGTGTTTAAATTAACCACATGAAATCAATAAAGGAGTTCTTTAGCTTTTAATTTGTCATGCCCTACAGTTCTCTTGTATGTATTTCATTTTGGGGTACCCCAAGTTTTTGGGGTAAAACTTTTTTGAAGTTTTGACCTCTGGTCACCCAGTTTGCAGGTGCAAGGACCAACAACAGCCAAAAAACTCTGTGAATCCTCATTAATGTGAATCCTATATAAATTAACAATGGGGCACAGGAGACAAACCATTCACAGAATCTCCATAAATAATTTTTAAATTAGGCAACTGCACAAAAGTCTCTGTTGGGGCAAAATGGCTGTTTGAATCAGCACTTGATTTTAAACCAAAAACAATATTCATCTCACACAGGAAACTTGAAAATTAAAAATCCTCAGGGAACCTTGTTTCCTTTGCAGACTTTAAAGCATAGTTTTCTTTTTCTGACTGTAAAAAGGGAGACAGCTTTCACTGAAAAACCAGCAGAGAGACATGTTCAGAATATTTGACAATAATATCAAAAATCTCATCTTAATTCAGGATGAAGCTATTGCACAAATATAAATCCAATTCCCTGAACATAACGTTACTGAATAAGTTGCCAACGGGAAGTGAGCTCCCACTGGATTTTACTGAATCTTTTAACAACAAAACTGTGCTGGTCACAGCCAACAAATCTCTTACGGAGAAACAAATTAGAATAAGTCAGATGCATGATCTATGAAATCACCTGGCAATCAGTTTCACATGTAATTGGAACCACACAAAGATACAATGTTCCTTGCACAGGTTTTATGGCTTTTTCTATTTATGGCTGCTTAATTCCCTCTTGAACCTGCCTGTGAAAATGCATCATTAAATGCATTTGGTAATAAAGATTACAACTACCTCTGCTGCCAATCACACTTTACATATTCCTTTCACATGGTTAATCAACTTGTTCAATAGGATGAGGGGGATGATGAGGGGGTCAGAGCTTCTGCTGGCTCTGCCCTCAGTCTCCACCTACTTTATGCTAGGATTTGAAAGTGGAGCCTATGGGCGCAATCCAGAGTAACTACGGGGAGTCCTTGCTCTGGTGTAAGAACAATTTGCTCTGGACTGCAATATGAATTTCCCATAGGTTTTCACTAGGTGGTGCAGTAACTACGGGTACACATAATGTCTCTTATATGCTCCCGTAGTTACTCTGGATTGTAGGATATGTTGATACAGCTATATTCACATGTACTTATGATGATGATGATGATGATGATGTACATGATTTTTTAGATGTCATACCCAAAATATGGATGCTGTGGAGCTAATGTTGGGGAATGGTGATCAGCAGGTATGGTCCCATTTTTCCTGTCCACACACTGAAGACCCTTTGCAAGATACACTCTTTTCTGTTTTGACATGAAACATTTAAAATTTTGGATATCAGTCTGGAAGCTGAGTTTTTAATCTTAGGAAAAGTGGCAGGGGATGTGGCAGACAGTACCATAACTAGAGGGGGCAAAATAGTAACAGCAAAACAGTAACTATTGCAGATGCCACAACATGCAGTGTAAGTAGCCCTTCCCACTCTCTGTCGGTGGGATTCCAGCAGCCACAGGAATGGACGGAGGATGGAGTTTGGTTTGGCAAGAGTCTATACATTGCTGTCAAAGCAGATCAAAGTAGCCCTATTGGGGCTACTGTGGATCTCCTCGGGTACGGGGAAATGATTAAAGCAGATCAAAGTAGCCCTATTGGGGCTACTGCGGATCTCCTCAGGAACGGGGAAGTGATTACCTCTGCATGCTAAGTGCCTAAATTTTGTGCTGGATCCAATGTAGGCATGCTGGCTTGCAAGTTTTAGTACAAGTTAGGTTTGTGCCCTTAATCATAGAAAAACACTTTGAAAAAATGGGATTTATGGTTAGCCTGCCTCTGTAAACTGCCTGGAAGTTGTTGAGAAATATAATATACAAAATATTGTAATAAATACATATAAATACTGTAAATATTATAATTAATTAAATAAATAATTTTTGGCAATATTCAATTCCTCTGAAATACTACAAGAAGGGAATAAGTGGCTCTCTGGCACACAGTATAGTTTATATTTAATTTTTCAGGAACCTGTGCCAAAATTTAATATCTCCAAGGATTCCAGCCCCAATGGCTTTTAGATGCCAAATAAAAACAATGTTTTTTCTCAGGCTTTGAGTGATCTTTCATATGACTCATTTATCCTACTACTGTTTTAAGATTGTTTTTCTGTGCTGATAACTTTGATCTGTTATGTGTAATTCTTGATTGTTTGGATTTATACTTTATTTCTTGAACATAAGCCACCTTGTGGATTGCTATTATAGATCGGAATTTTTTTAAATCATTTGCCATGGGTGGGTAAGTAAATATTGGTGCCAACCTATTACAACCAATACACACAAAGAAGGTCCTACCAAACTTTAAAGACTAACAGGTTTATTGCGGCATAGCATCCTTTTGTAGGCTGGGAGGCCTAGAGCCCCCTTTATCCATCTCCCTTTGGGTTTTTTCACAGAAGAAAATATTTCACAGAAGAGTATATAAAACTGCATATTTTAGTGGGGTTCTATCCCTCGTTTCTATCTTTATGTGACAAGCAGCACCTTTGGGAGAAGGAATTTCAGTCAGGGCCTTGTAGCCCTGGAAATGGGTCTTTGTCCTGACCTTAGTCTGGGAAACCTGAAGATTTAGAAGATGGAAACATATTTCCAGATCTGTACTTTGCATTCTTAACACAGCAGTTTCATATCACACAGGAAGATCCAGTGACACATTATAAACATAGGAAAAGTGATATATGCTTGCATTAAAAAGCTTTTTTTATAATTTCTTTTTTTATCCACTATGTTATAAAACTTACTGAGGTCTTGTGGGAGAGAAGAATCCCAAACTAGTATAATGCACACCTCAGCCTGTGCTAATCATATGGCCTCTATGGCATATGACTACCACCGGCTGAAAGTTTGCACCAAATATGCAGGATTTCCAAAAGGTTACTCTAGCTCAGTAGATTTTCAATCTTTTTCATCTCATGGCACACTAACAAGGCACTGAAATTTTCAAGGCACACCATTAGTTTTTTTTACCGTTGACAAGGTACACCAGGCTGTTCAAATCCCCCAATTTTCCTATTAATTAATGTCAATCACCAAATTCCCACGGCACACCTGAGGAATAGGTTGATACAGGTTGATAGACAGGTTGATAATCACTGCTCTAGCTAGTGGTTATATGATTTGAGGTGCACATATATATGCTTACCTCTTTGAAGTGGTGTATCTTTTTCTGCTACAAGGCAAGCTTTGCTTCCGTCTTAAGCTTTTCCTTCCACAATGAATGCCTGCAATAGCTCAGAATCTACCACAGTTTTCCGACATGCTTTGGGCACGAGTAATCACGAGTCCATCTTTGAGTTCTTGTGGAAGCAAGATACTCACCGAGAGCTCTCTGTGGTTCTATAAGGGAGAGAAAGGGCCGCCAACAAAGCAGGGGCCTCAATCACGATCACCATCTGCTATGCTTTTAAAAAGATATGTTTTTAAAATTGAATGTGAGCCACCCTGAGGGCCTCATAGGAGGTGGAAAGGTTACACATGACCACCCTGATTATTGTTATTATTAATGATAATAATTCAGGGACCTGGCATATTTATCTCATTAAACACTGTATCAATACATTTTTATTTATGTGCTGCTTTTGGAAGACTTTCTTGAAAAATATGCATATAAAGCAAAAACCACTGACACATTGCTCCAGGCACAGTAGTAAAAGTGGCTTTGTGAGGGTTCACAAGAAGTAACCAATCAATAGCTTATACTACTAGCTGAGGCAGGAGGTGGTATCAAGATTTTCTCAAAGGCCAGCCAATCAGCTCCCTGCATAGATGGAAAAACGGAAAAAGGAAAAACGGATGGCTTCTGAGGTCAATTCTCAGGGGAAGCCATAACCCTACAAGAGATTTCGCAGCATAACTCTTGTATTTATCAGCATTTGTCAAAGCTAAAGGAAACTGACCGAGTTCTTGACTGAGGCTAACTGATGGAAGGCACTGTCGACTTTCAAAACATTTCAGGATGGGACAGAAGGCATAATGGATATGTTGCAAGAGAACATGTTTTCCATTTACAAAATAACAGATAAAAGTAACTGACAAATTTTGGGAATAACGTTAAGCCAACAAGCCGCAACATTGCGCAATGGGGCTAATGGCCCATTCCTTGGAGCACAGCAAGAGTTCAATCTGGCTTACTTTTGGTTTCAAGTCCTGTAGTTGTGGGAAAAAACCCCTTCTCACTTCTTACTAAAATCCGCAGACTGTTATTCACCTCACTCCGATGAGGGTCTGAATATATGTTATTACAGATACGTTGCCAGATCTGTCTATTTTTGTCTTTCAACTACAATAATGTATCTTATCCTTCAACCACAATGAATCTGGCAACACGTGGGGAACAATAAATAAGGGGAATGTTCATAACTGCTGTTACTGCTGACATTGCCAGTTTTTGAAATGAACCAAATGAGCAGAGTCTATGTGTGCTGCACATGTGTAAGAAAAAATACACCACAGGCCCTCTTGGGGTCAGGACAGACCTCTAATAAGAAACACATTTGGGAGGCAGCAATCCATTTTCAGTGCACAAGTTTACAAGTGCTGTACAGTTTATTGGAAATTTAGGCACACGTCAGACAACTTTCAGTCTTGCCAGTCTTCCTCTTTGTTAGTAACTTCAGAGTGTTTTACTCACTTTCTACATTCAAGTTTTGCATTTGAGCTGCTTTTGTTTTAGTTTTCACATTGCATTGCATCCCCCCCCCCAAAAAAAAATATTCAAAAAGTTCATCAGTTTCAGCAGCCCACACAACTGACCCAGAATTTGTTTTAGAAAGTAAAATGGTGACTGGAAATTTGCCTGATATTTCAAAATTTCCCTCCAGTCATCTTACAACACATTTTGATGATGATGTGGCTGAATGTAATCCACACCTCATTGCGAAAAGCATAATAAGTTCAGGTCATACTTACACTGTGGCATGAACATGTGGACAGAGATTCTCAAAGGAGAAGATAATGATCAGAGAAATGGGCCATTTGGTGTTGCTACCTTTCTCTTTTCATGTTGATTGCTGCTACGGAGTCAGTAGTCTCTGGTAGGTTTTCTAATGTTCAAGAAAAAATTTTAATAGTTATTGTGAATCTGATGTATGACTATGGAAATAATAAAATCACATGCCATTTACATTGCTTTCTTGAAATGTAATACTGAACTAACTAAGGGTAGACATGAGAAGCTTCCTGCATTTTGAGCTTCTACTAAAATCTGTCACTGTGCTTTGATATATGAAAAGGGCACCCCCACCTACATAATTATCATTGCCCCCTGTTGAGGTGTTTCTTTTTTTTTTCCACCACTTTCACTCCATCTAACTTCAAAATTTTTTGAAAGTGCACAGCGGAAGAGGGAGTGTGGTGTGAGGGAGTGGGACAGGAGGCGGACAGAGCTCTAGCAGATCCAGAGCCCCCTGTCAGGCTAAATATCTGGGCAGACAGTGGCCATATCCTGTGGTGGGATTCAAATAAATTAACAACAGGTTCTATGTCCTAATAACCTAAATTAACAACAGGTTCTATGTCCCATTAGTAACCGGTTCTCAGAACCAGGCACTCATTAGCAAAAGGTTCTGTAGAACCTGTAAGAACCCCCTGAAGTCCACCACTGGTTATAACATGCTGCAGCAGCCATTTTGATTCCACCTCTCTTTTGGGAACAGAGCAACAACTGCCAGGCCTTAGCATGCCAGACCTCTCTCTCTCTCTCTCTCTCTCTCTCTGTGTGTGTGTGTGTGTGTGTGTGCGCGCGCGCACATATTTGGGTGGTCAGATTAATAAGACCTAAGGTGCAGTCCTAGCAAAGAACTTTACATTGGCTTAGTTAGGCCTCCAAGTCAAACCTTGGGTGCAATCCAGAGTAACTATGGGGAGTCCTTGCTCCAGTGTAAGAATAATTTGCTCTGGATTGCAATATGAATTTCCCATAGGTTTTCACTAGGTAGTGCAGTAACTACAGGTATACGTAATGTATCTTACGTGCTCCTGTAGTTACTCTGGATTGTACGGTATGTCTGATGTCAGAACAGTTGTGACAAAGCAGTCTCAAGAACCTTCAGTTACCATATGTGTGGTTAATTGCCATGAAGAACACACTATATGCTGTAGTCATAATACAACTGTGAAGAACTCTATGCACCATGCTTGACAAAATTCAAGCCTTGTCCATTTATAGCTTGGCAGCAACTTCCAAATGTGACAACGGAATAGCCGTGCAAAATTTACCAGACTAATGGCATTAGATGTAATTTTACTATAGGCTGGTTCCTATAGTAATTTTACTATAGGCTGGAAATTAGCAGTTCCACATTCAGCAGAAGACCCTGATTTCTGTCTGAAATTCCTTTGGCAATCTGCTGCAAAACTTTAAAAAAAACCCTGATATTTAACAGCAGGCATTAACTCAACTTTTAAAAACTGTCCGTGACATCAAGCAAGGAGGTCCTGGGGTTATCAGGGAACCATATTTGTATGAACAACCAAGAAGGTGAAACTTATGAGGTGAATGTTGATAGGCCTCAACTAAAGATGGCTGTCTGTCTGTAAAGTTCTGTCACACTTAGGGATGGCCAAGAAGAAATGGGACTATGACAAAGTGATACTGATGAAAGGGCATAATGGGGGATAGGCAAGTTCATGGCTTGGCTCTGTTTTCAACGTCTCCCATTAAATTCTGTCTGGAGCACAACTGAGAGAAAGTAACCCTCACCCTAAACAGTGGGGTCACCAGTGTAAGCAGCTATAGCTTCCCACCTCAGTGTCATTTCTTCTCCTACACAGTATAAGGGAACACATGCCATCCTTATGTGCACAGAAAATTTCCTCCCACTGAGGGTCTCTGCAGTATGCATGCCCTTAATCAATTGAGGGCAACACTCCGATACCTTCTTATTAGAAAGTATATTTCACTGAACTTAGTAGTACTTACTCTTGAATAAAAATACATAGCATTGCACTGTGTATGCAATATCCCTTTGATCTTCCTTGTGTTTCCCTTTGAATAGTGAAATATTGTTTTCATTCTGTTGGTATACAGTTAAACAACTGAAAGCTGTCAATATAACCTTGTTCACAGCCACACTGCCGACGTTTTCTGTTTCTCTAAGATCTCTCTAGAGAGAGCTAACATAATGTATATCTGGAAGACTTCTTTGCTAAGTGGATATGAAATCTAATTAGAGTAGCTTGTGTTGCTGCTTCCTCTCTTCTATAGAGCTACAAACTCATTCAGCAGGTCTGCAGTCTACATATGTAAATTACAACCACATGTAACACCATTAAATTTCCCCACCCACATTATTCTGAACACCTATGGCTGAAGTTACAGAGGTTATCAGATTTTAAAAAATAGCTTTTAAAAAAACAAACTTGGATAAGCAAAGTTAAAGCTCAGATCCTGAAAGATTCCAATTCAGCTGGATGTATTGCCAGATTCTGCTTTTAATCATATGCAAACAAATTATCTTATGTAGAGAACAAGCTTGTAGTCTGTAAATGAAATGACTGCCTAAAATAAAAATAAAATGTATCTAGATCAGTTGGAAACAGTAGCATGTTCACCCTTAGGCTTCAGTTCTATGGCAGTCTTTCCATACCTTCATCCAAAATCTCAAAAACCTTGCACAGTCACCGACACAGATCTGTCTGAAAATAATCGGGTTGGTACTTCTACATATATAATGGCCACATGCCAAATATTAGTTGAAAAATCCTAAGGGTTTGTGTGCTACGGCCCTCAAAACCAGGGTGTCATACCCATTTTTGACAACCCTTTGGATTTTTCACCTATTATTTGGCATGTATAAAACATATATCAAAATATATAAAACTACCAACCCAATTACTGGTATTTTCAGTCAAATCTGAATCGTTCACTATGGGACCTCTGGTTGAGTTCATACGGAAGGATGCTGCACACTTTCCTAGAAGTACGCCCCTCTGAGCATAGAGGAACTTGCTTCCATTTAACCATGCATAGGATTGCACTTGGCATCCATCAATCTTGAAAGACTATGGTTTCGTGTTCGATGCTGATGTTGCATGCGAAGCACGAAGGCCTGGGTAGATTAATATGGAAGATAGGCTGTTACCCAAGTAGCAAATCCCCCCTCTCCATGACACCGAAATAGTTCCATGGAATTGCAGAGCCAATACGATTGGTTCCAGCTGTGTCACAGGGTTGGGCTAAGGACAGGAGCTCACCCTGTCTTGTGGGGACCCGGGTCTCGAACCCTGGCCTTCTGGTTAACAGGCACAGTGTCCATCATCATATGTCTGAAAGGAATCTCTACACTTAGCGCTGCAGATTCACCCTGGAAAAGAAGAAACATATCCAGCATTGGTGGTAGGAAGGTTTTAAGGGCTAAGTAAAAGTGTGGCAGGAACAAAAACACCAGGAGATACGTATATGGACTTGGCCATATATGAACTGGAGGACTGGAATCTTTCAACAAGGACTAATAATAGCTAGAGACATTCTTAACAGCATTATCAATCATGCAGCATGCTAATTATCCTCAGAAGGTCTCAGGGGAAAAGGACTGAGCAGTCAGAACAAAAGGAATCCTGGTTATGTCACCAAAAATCCTGGAGTAAATAAAAGTGAGTATAAACAGGACCAAGCAAAGGAGGTCTGCTTGGGCAGGAGTAAGTATGGAGTAAGAATAAAAATAAATAGGAACCTTATAATGGTACGTACACACATACACATATTGTGTTTCATTGGTGGCTTAAGGCAAAGTATCAAAAGATCCATAAGTAATGATTCATGTCCTTTCTTTGTATTTGTAAAGTACAGTGCAGTCACACCAGATTCAGACTTCAAACCTTGTCTTCACATTTCAAAATGTGGGTAAATTCATCAGAAGGTTCTGAAGGTAAACACTTTCAAATAAAGGTCACAATCCTAAGAAATTTAGGCATATCAACTCACCTGGCCTATTTTTCTGAGATGGTGTGGTGAGGTTGGCGTATGCCTGTGCATTGGTCTAACCCCCAGGAGTAGGGCAAAAATGTCTTACAGTACTTTTGTGGCACCCCCAGGTTAGTACAGGACTTATATCAGGGCTTAGGCTGGCCTATGAGGAAAATAGGATTTGCAGCCAAAGTCTGTTTATGTATTGATCATTTTATGAGATGATTCCATTATTACCACTTATAACTCCTACTTGTTAATCAGTTGAGCCATTTTACTTGTACATTCAGTTTTTTCTCTCAAACATGTAATATATTTTGCATTTGCTTTGTCGAATTTTATGTTGTTCTTTACAGTCTGTGGTTCTGATTTATTGAGGTGACTTGGAAAATGAATCACACCCTCAATGGTGCTTGCAATTCCTCTCCTTGTTAGTCAAGTCTAATGCAGTTAGTTTCACTCAGTGGTGTGCTGTGGATGGTTTGCTAGTGTGTCTGGGGATTTTAGGGAGAGTGATTTATTAGGAAGACAGTAAATTGGGGAGGGGGGTTAAGCCCCCTACCAGCAGAATGGTATTCCTTGTCAATGGTAAAGAAAACTGCTGGTGTATCTTGTCAGTGTGCCATGACATGAAAAATGTTGAAAATCACTGGTCTAATAAATATGCAGCCAATGTTTCACCTGCCTTACTAAGAGCATATTGAATTAAACTCAGTTTTGGCTATCCATACCTCTCCCACTCATTCAACTACTCCTTGTGTCTGTTATTGTAGAAGCTTAGCACAGATCTTTTTATAAGATTGCTTACAAGAGTCACACAAGTGGACACCGCCATGGTGGGAACAATGCTAGGAAGATAATGCTTACATGAGTGACACATATAAATTGTATCACACCCAATTTTGGTGTTGTATTAGTGGAAAGCCAAATGTGATGCAGGGGAAATCTTTTACAGAGGCTTGAGAGACATCCAGGATTGGAAGCCCACCTTAGAGAATAGATAGTGGATGAGTTTATAAGTGTATACATTTCTGTTTATACAAAAAATTGCATTGTTTTAATTTTATGCTGTTAACCACCTTCATTGTAAGGGGAAAAGTGGGATAGTTGTATTTTAAAATAAATGAACATATGAGAACTATACATTCCCAAGCATTGCAAAGTCCTTTGATATAGAAATACATCTCTTTTGTAGAAGATCATGTGCTAGTGATGAGAAACCTCTCTAGCACTTGGATGCAAAAAAGAATCCCCATAAGCCCTACCTTATGCCGGAGGTCAGATTAATATTGGTTTCGGGGCTTGCCGACGCTTCCAGCTCAAGCCAAGCTTAGGAAGGCAGGTTCATATTACATGGGCTCATCCTTGTTATTGACATGGGATGTTGTAACATTTCCTGCCAAAGCCAAGGCAGCTCTTTTCCTACTAAAGAAATACTTCTGGTCTCTGCACCTTTTGGGTCAGCACAGGTCAGAAAATGCCAATTCCTGCTTTACAGACAACTGCGGTTAGCTTCTCAGGATAAATTTACAATATTATGTCCTTGTAAATGTCAGATACTATTCTAAGAGGAAACTTATATCTGTCCAATATTCATCAGCTCGAAGGTGTCGTATTAGTGGAAAGCCAAATGTGATGCAGGGGAAATCTTTTTCAGAGGCTTGAAAGACATCCAGGATTGGAAGCCAGCCTTAGAGAATAGATAGTGGATGAGTATATAAGTGTATACATTTCTGTTTCATTGGTTTCATTGTCCAGTGAGACTTTAGCAAGCTGTGGATGATTTGGGGAAACTCGTGCAAATAAAAGAAGCATGTAATTGATTTGGGATTTGAAATTGAGCATATAATCGTCTTCCGTATTTATGTCGTGTTGTTAGAGAAAGTTCCTGTCTTCCACTCTCTTCTAATGTAACTGAGGCGCAGAGCACATCCCATTTTGCTAGGGTGATTCTATGTCCTCTTTTTCTAGGACATGTCCTCTTGTTTTCCCTTGTGTCCTGGAAAAAAATATTTGTCCTTTTTGTTGCGAGCAGGCAGCATGAAGCCTTCCTCTAATTAATTATATGTAAATTTCAAATTTAATAATAATACAGTATTTAAATTAACCACATGAAAGCAATATACCTAAGAGTTTTTAGCTTTTATTTTGACATGTCCTAAATTTTTCTTAGGTATTCCAGTTGGGGATGAATTTCCTCTGGTTATGACATCTGTTCACCCAGTGATTTGGAGATATCAAAACAAAATGCCATTGTATCAAAAAAGATTTTTTTAAATTGACTGGTGTGCACATATGTGCCTATATGTCTGTGTTTATACATGTGTGATCAGAACCATTTTCCACTGAAAAGGGATATAATTTGGACATGAGCACATTTATCCTGAGCATCTCATCATAAATAATGTGGACCCAGTTTAAGCAATCAGCTGTCCAAACCGGCCTTTAAATATACAGTTATAAAGGAGTTAATACAAGATATTTCTTGTATTTTTAGCAGAACCTAAACTTCTGATTTTTCCTTAGAGGTTTTCAACCAAGCTCTGAAATACAAACAGATGTGCACCTTCTGATTTCTCTCTTTTGGACTATACACTGATTAGCAAGTATGGACTGAGAACACTGCTGGAGTTTCCATAGGGATACCAGCATGGGGCTTTACCTCCGGATATTCAGAAGTCTGGAAACAGCATTGATCCCAGGCCATGTGAGAGAGGGTCATGACAACAACTACAGGCATCCCCCACTTTCTGACGTTTCATTTTATGAATGGTTCTGCTCTTTCAACAACTTTCAGTTATACCCGGGACTCATCATTCAACACATGCTTCACTCTTTCAACCTCCCTCTGCTGGCCTAAAGGTTAAAATTATCTTCCCTGATGTTGATTTGCTTGTGACAAAGTGATCAAACTGTTTTTGGCATTTCCTTATGACTCTCTTCAGTAAATACCCATCATTCAATTACATAAGATATTCAATGCCCACATGTGCCTTTGTTCATTTTACTGGAATTTGTTGTGTATTTGGCTATATAAAATATGTGTTATTTAGGCCTAAATATTTGTGACATTTTGCATTTCCAAGCTGAAAAAGACTGGGTTCCACTTTTCAATGGTTTTCACTTTTGGATGGTGCTCCGGTCCCTAACCCATCCAATAAGAGGGAGATGACCTGTATGCAACCTTGAGCGAAAATGGCTTTAAGGAAATGCCAATCTCATTGAGTTGGCATTTCATTGAGTAGCCCAAGCCCCAGATGCTCCATGCTAGAGAATAGCACAAGGTCTCAGTTAGAGTTTTGGTAGAGAAACCAACCTCCTTTCACTACGTGCTGTACACACTGCGGGATTAAGACAGAACACCTATCTGCAGGACTCTCTGTGTGTTGCCTTTTACAATGACTACAGTTCCCATTAAAGTCCTTTATAAAATATCAGAACCACCTCCCAGAATTAATCTTTTGCTATTGACATTGCCCAAGCTGTCAACTTGATGTTCCAGCTTTGTTCAAGTTGATGAAGCTTTAAATAGCAAGAAAAGAGGTCAGAGCCAAAACTGCAGATGACCACAGCCTTGGGTTGTTTGCAAGGTGGTGTCAGTGAAGGAAGGAGTCATAGTTGCAGCTGGAATATTTTGCTAGAAATAGTCTTATAGGAGTATTTCTGTTTGACATGATTCAGACCCTGTTCTTGGAGAGCTTCTCCCTTTTACCCAAGGATGGAGAGGATTTATTATCTCAGAGAATTGAGGCTTAAATTGTCTTGCAAACAAATATCACTTTGACCAAGAAGTTCTTTTGGGGGGTTATTTGTTATCTTTCCCCATAGTTTCCCTTGCTGAGTGGTAGAAAGTTTGCAGATATGATCATTCATTGCAACTAGAGCTGCAAATTTAGTGGCACGGGCCTCGGTCCTCTTGAGGATTACAGGAATGAGATGTTTCCAAGCATGTTTAGACATGCTTTGCTGCTGAAATTCTCCTGGTGCATTATGCGGTTTCCCTTCTCAACGTTATAGCCATTTTTTCTGTGAAAGGTCCTTTTTCACTATTCATTTTCTAGGTAATCTTTGGACATGATCCAGATTAGTAGCTCAGAAAAGCAAAGTACATCTTCATTCACATGAACTGGATGGAGCTCAGGAGAACATTGCACGATCCACAGGGATGCACAAATGCTTTGATTTGGTTTGTAGACGGCTGTTCCTCTATGGATGAATGCCTCAGATTAGGGAAAGAGTAAGAAATATGTTGGCTTGGTTGGATCAGCACCTGGACCCCTGATGTTTAGGGTACAATCATAATTTTCTGGCTGCTGACAGACATGGCTTTTTGATGTAGATTTTGGAGAGTTCCTTTGAGATTGGTGGAGCCCAGCGTGTCATGTTTAGTGCCAGTCTTTCATGTATATCTTGAGAATCAAATCTCCCTGAAGTGATTTCCAGGCTACCAACATTTTATATTCAACTGTAAGAATTTATTGTCACTCCAGTACGATGGACTGTCACTGATGAAAAGGAGACACCAGGGCGCTTGTGACTTAAAGAAGTATGTGACCTCTGGCAGCTGGGGCTTTTCACAGCAAAATAAAAAACGTTGTTCTTGCTGAAATATTTTCTCCTTTATTAGTATACTGTAACTATACCAATGACTTAAGCAACTTTGTAACTGCTCACCTTGTATATCAAGTGTAAGTAACAATTGCATCTTGATGAAAACACAACACAAATTGATATTTCAATTCTGCAAAAATGATTACCAAAGAGTGCTCCAAGGAAAAGGAAATTTGTGTGTATATTGTGTGTGTGTGTGTGTGAGTGTGTGTGTGTGTAAAGCATGCAAATGCAAGTAGATAAATAGGTACCATTTCAGTGGGAAGGTAAAAAAACATCATTCCATGCACCTTGGCATATAGTCATGATGGCCCTTTGTCCAAGATCACAACTAGCAGTACAACCTGGGGGATATCTTTACCTTTATATAAATAAACATTTAGAAAACACGGAGGGGGGGGGGGGAAACTCCCTGTATCTGCTGATCCACAGATTCTATAAGTTTGAATGCTGACAGTGACTTGTAAAAGCAAGAACATTTTCACTCTGATAAGAATCTAAACAATGTTAATGGTCATGTGGGTGGTGCATGGAAGCTGACGAGACATATCCACAGTTACTGTATCCACATGCACAGGAGGGCTGAAACTGATACAGGGACCCATCTGTATATTATAATAACTCTAAAATACAATGAAATAATATTGTGACTAATATGATATAGTGACTAATATAATATGGTGACCAGTGGTGGGCACCAGCAGGTTCGCACCTACTCTATAGAACCGGTTCTTAACAAGAGATAGTACGTATAAAGTTTAAAAATAGCCATTTAAAAGTGGCTGCCAGATGGACAGAGAACCGGTTCTTAATTTCTTTGAAGCCCATCACTGATGGTGACTATCTTCTAGTAGGGATTTCTCAGTTGCAAGCTGCTGCAAGCTACAGTAGATGGTTTTCCTTTTACTGTGCTTCCATGTTGGGATAAGCTTTACCTTTTGGTTTTCTGTCTGTAACACAGCTCTTAAATCAACAGATCAGCAACGGAGCATACCCCGTGATGCTTTTAGTTGTCTCATTTTCAGGAGGTGCCAAAACCAGCAAGTAGTTCAGCATATTTAATGGGGCAAGTATAACATACATGTGCAGGAAAACTAATTAGGATCAGCAGGATAATTTTTTTAACCTCTTGTATGAAGAGAGAAATGGGCATCCTGGCAAAAGAAAGTGTCAGAAATTCCAGACCTTCCAGCCGCACTGCATGTCTTGATTTCATTATACTACTAATTCACAACTACAGAATAAAAGGTGACCAAACTGTTCAGTGCAAAAGAGTTCTGCAATTCATTGTGCCTGGAACATATCACTAGCAGCTCTATAATCCCTTTGCCATTCAGATCAGTCTTGGGGGTCCATAAATCATTCCCAATCTGTTTTCAGTAAGCTATATGGGGAGTTATCACAACATAGCACTCTTGGAAGGGCTGGAAAATGTCTTTCCACTCAACATGTAATTCACCTGTAGGATTCATGGCCACAGGATGTCCACAGGTGCAGGGATCTAGAAAGTGTCTCCTCTTGAATTGGGGAGGACAAGCAGTTGCCTGTCTTGCAGCTGCTTATGGTACAGGAGCCTTTTTCTGAGAACAAAGGTGGCAAGCTTAAGAAAATATCATGCTGATAAAACTCTGCACCTGTTTGTTGCAGTTGCAGAAAGTTTGCAAGGAAAAAAAACTTACAGTTCTAACACATACAGACATCTGCATGGATAAAGCAATTCATTCACTACATCACTACACATCCTGTGTACATTCAATTCATTCACTACACAGGAATATACCTGTGTCTTTAATTCTTTTGTCCTGGAATTATTGCAGTGCATATTGGACAATTTTGGAATAGAAAAAATCAAGGTTGCCCATTCACCATAGCTCAATAGTAGAGGTACTGTGTATTGTGTACTGTGATATCGTACTAAATTTCTCTTGGCCAGTAATCTCTTTTGTTATTTTCTTTGTTTCATATTTTTGGGCTAGAGGGAAGCAGGGGAGGAACAAAATCTGGTGGACCACCAGGAAAGGGAAGGAAGTAGGGGGTTTGGCATGTTGTCTCAGGAGACAAAAAGACTTGGATGGGCTCTGGCAGTCCCTTGTACATGTATTATTGAGAGCTAAATCCTATGCATGTCTACTTAGAACCTAAGAAGAGCCTCCACTGGATCAGGCCAAAGGTCCATCTAGACCAGCTTCCTGTATCACACAGTGGCCCACCAGATACCTCACCAGATGCATTCAAGTGTCCCCCCTGCATCTGGTATTTTGAGGTTGTCCGTGTCTACACACACCACTCATGGCTTGTAATCAATAACATTACAGATAATGGAACTTATTTTCTGTAAGTGTGGATAAGATTATAGTCATTCACTGCCTGTAGGTTGCCCAGATCAGCCCCACATCATCTTCATCTGGTGGGCTGAGCAAGGAAACCCAGAGGTGGTGTTTGACTTACAGTACACTTTCATTTCTGCCCCTCTTGTTTTTCCAACCTGGGGAACAGAACTGTGGATCTAGCGAGTGGATGGTGTGGGTTCCCCCCAATCATCTACCTGAGGGACTTCTTCAGTTGCTTCATCAATGGCCTGGCCTTGGATAAGTGCTATTAAGACAGATGGTGGAGCGGCCAACGTGCGGCTTTGCCTCAGGGTTCAACAACTTGGCTCTGGCAATACTTCTATAAGTGACTGAGAAATACTCCGTGGGGGAATCGTCGATTCTTCCTAGTCCTACACACAAAGCCCCATTCAAACATGAGAATACATCTCGGTGAACTCTGTGAAGCTGCACTTGGGAATAAACAGTGTCAGTCAAGGCAAACATAAACACAGACAGAGTGCTGAGTGTGAAACCAGCACAGTAAGGAGGCCCCATATATATTTCTAGAGCATGAATGAAAACATCGAAGGGCCATGGTCTAGTGAATTAAAATTGCTGGGAAAAACCCTGAAAAGTCAATGCATTCAAATACTCTGGGGAAAATAAAGTGCCTGTTTCACATTTTAAAGGTATTAGGTTGATTGTCCTCAGGTTATATTTTCATCCAAATAATCTGGAAAGTATAAACTGTCACATAAGTGAATGGTAGTATATTCTTGGGACTTTTTCTCTCTCAAGCAAGGATGTTTTAAAAAATTAATAGTAGACTCTTATACGTATGTCCTCAGAAGTTAGTCCTACTGCATTCAATGTTGCATTCAATGTTGCATTCAACTGCATTCAGTGTTGCTTACTTGCAGGAAAATGTGCACAACATTGCAGCAATAGCAAGCTCTGGGAGTCCCATATGTTGCTTTGAACCTGATCCTTCACAATGAAATCCACACAGATCCCATCAGTTTTTTTTTATCAGATTCCATCATGACTTCAATAGTAGACGGGAGTCAAGCTGAGCAAGTGAAATTTCATTTCACATGAATGTATTTCCATGAAACTGTAGTAAGCTGTTGTGTCAGAGGTGATTTGATTATGTGGTTTAGGGCTGCAGCTGACCAAAGGAGCACAAGGAATGTATGTCAGGAACATGATGGAATTAATATGGAATGTCTCCGTCCTATAATGATTAATGGGAGCTTGTTAAGATGTGGCACAAATCTTCTCATCAGAATTCAAAGGAATTGTTTATGATTCTTGGAGGGTCCTAGAAATGGGAAGTCCGTTTGTAGGAAGAGCTTGTAATAGAAGAAAGGGACACAACCTATTTGTCAACTCTATCCATTATATTAATGCTTTGGGGAAATGACTGTCTCAACTCAGATTTAAGTTTTGCATCACTATTCAGCACCTATTGGGGCAATCAAATAAGTGATGACGACCATGACCAACAAATCATTTCCAAGTCTTAAGGAGAATGAGAAAGAAATTGCACCCATATGGGTTCAGACCTTGATGTATAACAAAATGGAATACCACAAACAAAGACCTGCCATTGGCAAGCAATGAAGCGGTGCAAAACAGTGCCCAGTTGTAGTGATGCTAGTATAAATTCTCACTGCGCCATGCAATACAATCAATCAATCAGTCAACAAAATATTTGTGTTTCACATCTGGAGGCATTCTAATAGACTCTCTAATACACCCTCCATGGGGAGTAAACCTGTCTGCACTGGGGCAATATAGGACCTTGATCTTCTCTTGAAATTCAGATCCTGGGATCTCTTGAAATTCAGATCCCTTGAATCTCAGATCCTGAGATGTTGGGAGCTAAGAAGTAGACCCAGAGAGTGGATCCTGTAGGGGGATCCACTTAGGGGAAGACTAATACCTAGTGGAAAACTTAGTGGAATTAGAAAAATGGTCCTAGGTCTTTTTATGCTTGTTGTCTCAAAGTGGAGAGAAACCAATGGATATAAGAAAGAGTCATCCAGCTGATTCTGGAAAAAGATCGGGAAAACCATTTCCTAGTAAGAACCAACTGGTTATTTCCACCATCCTTAGGGAAATTTTTACCCATCATGATATTCCTGTTCATGTAAAATAAATTTCAATAAAACCTGCCCAATCTGACAAATAGCCATCATGGCAGATAAGAATTTTCAAATGGCAATACTTTAATTCTAGCACATGCTTTATGCTTTCTAAACTTCCTGATCTAAATGGGATCAGGGTCATTGATATTTTCAGTTTCAAAAGTCATGAATCAGACTTTTGGAACTGAAAATATCAGTGACCCTGATCCCATTTGTGGTGATGTTATTTTTTTTTCAAGAAGTATAAATAAATTTTCAAAATCACTACAGGGAGATGTGAATTCCCAGATTGCTGCAAGTCCGTCCCCATGTGTTGGGCACATAAGATCACATTGAGGGCAACTCAATTGCTCTGGATCCTTGTGGTCTTGCTATGAAAGTAAACAGTATGTTATCAGATGCCAAGATGGCTACTGAAGATGAGATACAAACCACAAATGAAGTCTTCGGAAACCAAAAGAAGGCAGAAAGCCACTGTATTATGAAATCCACATCTGAGAATGAGCAAAGTCTTTCACAAAAAGTTACTTTTAAAAAATATCGTTAAACTTATAATACAGTAATCCAAAGTATTAATTGTTCTTGCAAACAATTCCATTCAAATCAGATATTTTTAAAATTAACATTCTAGCAACATATAGGATCATGTGTGCATAGGATATCAGCCTAACAGTCTTTTACCAACAGTCTACAAATTTCATCTTTTCTCATAGGAAACTGCATTGTTTCATTTTTTTCAGTGACTATTTAAATAATCATCAAATTCATCACTAATTATTAAATAATCATCAAATTCATTATTTGATTATCATCAAATAATCATTGTTGGCTGTATACTTTAACTTCCATAAAGTTTTTCCTGCTCTTAACAAGTTCCCCCAAAGCAGATTTCCTAACTTGATAGATGTATTTGGGTTACATTAAACAAGACAATTAGTGGAACACAATTCGAGATCACCAATACAATTTTCAAAACTTGTCCTCCCAAAGTTGGTGCTCTCTCACATTCCCATCCCAAACACAACAACATCTGTCTGATCATGGGGGGAAACACTTCCAGTGTTTAAAATGTTTTGTGTTTACATTTTGTACAAGCTTGCCCTGTTCAGTCCCATCTGTTCCATGATTTATATTAGCTTATCTGAAAATAAATAAAACCTTAAACAGCTAATGATCAACAAGAGGCTACTATTCTTGGTTTCATTTTCTCTCTCTCTCTCTCTCTCTCTCTGAGTGTGTCTAATGTCTGTCTAGTGTCCATCTAAGATGTCTAATGAAGATTTCACTTCAGGCACCTGGTGAAATGGATGTAGTCCTCAAAAGCTTCCATTTGCAACTGTCGTTTCAAATACATACATCCTAGCTCTTTGGTTTCTTAATTCGGCCTTTAATTCGGTTTCTTAATTTGGTTTCCATTTCGGCCTTTACTATCCTCAAATTCCACAATAACTTTTTTCTTCACCTTTAAACATTGTGACAAATGCAAAATTTCCACATAAATTGTATTCTGAAACCATGAATTTTGATTAATTCTATTTTGCATAATTTGAAGCAGAAATCTCCTATTAATTAATGAAATTCTAATAATTTCTCCAAACTGCAATTTTGTTTAATTTTTCCTAATAAAAAAGAACACAACTTTTTAATGTTAATTAGGTTGTAACCTAAATGAAA
Organism: Cryptoblepharus egeriae; assembly: GCA_030015325.1. Lineage (NCBI taxonomy): Eukaryota > Metazoa > Chordata > Lepidosauria > Squamata > Scincidae > Cryptoblepharus > Cryptoblepharus egeriae. The sequence continues at coordinate 8,999,200 of JAREYC010000006.1, forward strand.
TTATCCTAGGGTGAGTCCTATTAAACCAGTGGTGGGCTCCACCTACTCTATAGAACCGGTTGTTAACGAGAGATAGAACATATAAAGTTTTAAAACAGCCATTTAAAAGTGGCTGCCAGATGGGCAGAGAACCAGTTGTTAATTTCTATGAATCCCATCGCTGCATTAAACTCAGTGGGACATACTTCAGAGTAGACCTGCATAGGGTTTTGCTGTATATATTGAAAACATAACAATAGGAGCAAAAGTCATATTATTACTACCCCCGTTTACATCTTATGGTCACGAGTAATTTTAGGTGGTGGCTAGTTTTTTGTAAGACTTTGACTTTTTGAACTTTGAAATACAGCCTGGCAAACAATAGACCCAGTTTCAGAATCCCCAAATCTCTTGAGGAAAGTGGTTTGCCCATTTTTCCTCAGAAATGCTTTACGAACCTTATCTTACCACATTTCTGAGAAATGATACATCAGTTTCCCACTTTGTTTCTCTTATTTAGTTTTCTTAAATAATATATTTTCTTGACTTCAGTTTTAGCCTATTAATCTTTTCCTAAATGCTTTACCCTCAAAAAAACTTAATTCTTGCAACATATACAGTTAATTCCATTAACTTTTTTCACAAGGTCACAAATGGTATCCTCTCTCTCTCTCTCTCTCTCTCTCTCTCTCTCTCTCTCTCTCTCTCTCTCTCTCTCTCTCTCTAATTTGTTCAGTAATGCTGAGCCTCAGTTCTACAATGTTCTGTCTAATCTCTTATTATTCTAAGCTATTATTATTTTCTTCAAGCATTGACGGAGTCTTTTTCTGAAGGTTGCAAATTCCCAGAGGTTTGTGAGGCTGGCAGGGATGGCATTTGGGGGGGGGGGGCAGACTGTTAGAGGGTGGGCTGGGCCCAGGAATGGGTTGGTACCAGAATCCAGCACTTTGGCTGGATCCTAACTCCTGGCAGCCTGGCCTTATACAGCACCATTCAGATCTGTGCCACCTCTACAGGTAGCCTCAACTATCCACGTAGTGGCAATTGCCCCTGGAATTCCCCTACCTCCAAGTTGTGCTGCTACCTAACTCAGTCCAACTCTGGATGCAACACAGGCCAACCAGCGTCCCTACTCCTCCTCCCACCATGCCCCCACTCACCTCCCTGCCACCCCATAGTGCAGGCAACTGCTGAGCAGCGTAGAATACTACCAGCATTCTACCAGTACTAGCCCAGCACCAGCATGTGCTAAGATAGCTCTGATTCTGGGGCCTGCAAACATGCTTTACCACATGATTGAGATATTCAGGCTACAATCCTATCCACACTTTCCTGGGAGAAAGCCCCATTGGCTATAATGGGACTTACTTTTGAATAGACATGCATAGAATTAGGTTCACAGCTGTTGCAGGGCCAGCTGTATGAACTCAGGATTGAACAGAGAAGGCCCAATCCAGAGCAGTTGCATTAGTAGATGCGTTGATGTATCTTGATGATGCGTCGATGGAGTTACGGCATCATCTAGTGATAACCTATGGGAAATTCATATTGCAATCCACAGGAAATTTTACATGCGTCAACGCATCTACTAACATAACTGCTCTGGACTGGGCCCTAAGGCTGCAATCCTAAAGACACTTTCCTGGAAATAAGACTCATTGAACACAATGGGGCTTACTTTTGAGTAGACAAGGTTAAGATTTAATCCCTTAAAACAGGTTCCTAACCTCTTTGGGTGTGTTTGCATTAAAGAAAAAGAAGCCACTTTTTTTAAAGACTTCCTCAAAGGGCAGACATAATCTGATCAATGGTAGTATTGGGTTACTCATGGTGCATTCAGAGGGTCATAGGTTATGCAGAGGTGGATTTGGCTAGGAATAAAAGAGGAATACTTTAGGAAGGTAAGATGGAGATTTAGTTTCCTCATGTACTGGAAAAACAAGTGCCAGTTCATAAGAGCTGACAGAGGACACGCTTTTTGGAGGTGTTGATAGAATTTGGAGACGATCACTTTATACCATCAAAGCACCAACCCCAGGTGAAGACAAACAGGGAGCAGGGACAGGACAACTGTTCACACAGTATTCAATCATCAATACTCTCCCATTAAAAGAACTAAATTGAATATTTTTTTTTGTTCTCCTGGAATGAATATCTAGTCAAACTCATGTCACAGAGTTTGATAAAGAGTTACACACTTTTAAAGCCTCTGTAATAACTCAGACTAGTGAGAGTGGTCTCCCTTGAACTATGAGAGAATATATGTATCCCGTATATATTCAATCCAGATTAATGGACCACATCTCAATGTGGGATGGACCACAATTGATTCAAACTCAAGTAGCAAAAAAACATTCATCATCATGACTTATATGGACTCATGTCATCTGTGTCAAAAACATGGGACTCATGAGTTTTATTCTATGAATGAAAAAAACATGAATAGACTCAAGATATGGTCCTGTGGCTCCAGCACACCCTGCAATTAATTCATAGTTGGCTAAAACATTTCTTTTGGGAAAAGACTGTAAGTATAGAGTTATAGCTGGCGTTGGGAGAAAACAGTTTTATTTTTGGGAAAAGACTATAAGTATAGAGTTATAGCTGGCGTTGGGAGAAAACAGTTTTATTTTTGGGAAAAGACTGTAAGTATAGAGTTATAGCTGGCTGGGTTTCATTTTTTCACAGATTTTTGTATTTTCAGAGGTGAAAATGCAGAAAGCAGTGTTAGGGTTTTTTAAATTAAAAATTAAAATATAATTATAAATTATACTAATTTTAAAAATGGTATGGGATTTAGGCAGTATAGTGTCAGCAGATGTAGCTAGAGTTGTTACCAATGTACCCCCCCCCCATTAAATTAAAAAAAACTATAACTTTTTTTATCAATTTGGGGAATTTTTTGTTTGTTTCAAATGAGAAGTGCAGAAAGTGTTTTTTTAACATCATTGTTTTGTCCCACTTCTAGTTACAATGTAGGGAAGTCAGGGCTAGGGTTATGATCACTGCACAGGAGAAAGCCTCCTGAAATTGGGGGGTGGTTGTCAGATGGGCTAGGGACATCACTTGGGGTTAACGGCAGTTTAATTTTATTTTTACAACAGAATAGTATAGTGCAAGAAACAGAATTTAGTACAAGACCACCAAATGGTAAAAAGGACACAAATTGCTTTCTGGTGCTTTTGATAACTCCAAATCCCCTCTCTTGTGGTAAGATTTGCAAAAGAAAGCTCCTGGTCTTGGAATTCTGCAGTTTATTTACCTTCAACTAAGACCTTATATCCTCTAAAAAAAGGTTAAGGAGCAAATTATTAGAGGTCTTATTGCACTGGAGTGTGTAAGAATCAACGCTAACTTATATTGGGAGTACTAGCTTAATTTCATTTCTACCCAAAATCTTCAGTAATTTGATGCACCAAGATTAAGCAAGTCATGTCTGAATTTGGGAGGAAGATGTGGAGGCTGAAATCCCAAAGAATGTACCTGAAATAAATTGGTTGCGAGGTCCATTGCTCTTTGTCTGTTGTAATGCTCAGTAAACAATTTCTAGATGGTAATTCTGTCCCATGCAACATGGGCTTAGGGCAAAATCCAGAGAAACTATGGGGAGTCCTTGCTCTGGTGTAAGAACAACTTACTCTGGATTCCAATATGAATTTCCCATAGGTTTTCACTAAGTTGTGCAGAAACTACAGGTGATCCCGTAGTTACTGTGGATTTGGGGGCAAGACATACTTACCTGGAAGTAAGTTCCATTAAAATCAGTGGAGCTTACTTCTGAGGAGGTACAGTATATGTAGAATCGTATTGTTTAATTCTGCCATTCTTGAACTTTTTGGCACTGGGATCCAGTTTTTAGAATGACAATCTGTTGGGACATACTGGGACTGATGCCATTAACCTGAAATTGATGGCACGGCCAGAAGTGACATCATCGAGAATTTTTAAAAAATCAAATTAACACACAGCACAATCCGGTCTTCTCAAAAGTAAGCCCCATTGTGTTCAACAGGAGTTTCTCCCTGCAAAGTGTCTTTGGGTTTGCAGCCCCAGTCAATGAAGGAAAGTAAGTTTACAATAAGTAGAAATTTAAAATTTAGAAAAAGGAAGAACCCTCCTAAGCTTTCCAAGCATCAGCTGATCTGTTTAAAAAGTTCCACACACATCTCAAAAGCTGCAATCCTATCCAAACTTACCCGGAGTAAGCTCCATTGACTACCATTGTTAAAAACATATAAAGAGAAGCCTACAGACCTGTAATATTTTCCCAAATATAGTCATACACCATAGCAGCATTATATCTAATATATTAAAAAATAAACTGCACATTGATAGGAATGGGGATCCATCTGATTTGGCTTGTGACCCAACCTTGTATGTCCCAATGCATAGTTTGAGAAATGCTGGTTTCGTTTATAAAAACCACACATTTCTGTGTGTGGCCAGAAATGTTATGATGGGGATACCCAAGGGCATATGAGAGGAACTCTTCGTAAATAAATATGATATTGCAAACACTTAATATAAATCTGATAGTTTTCAAATTAATTTATGAATTCTGTTAAAAGAGGCGCCTGCTATATCTCTGGCCCTTAAATATTCTGGAAACTTTTGAAAGAATCATAGGAAAAAGGAACTTTTCTTGCACAATAGTTGGACTGGACACAAAATCTTGTTGCCTAAAGATGAAAGACCTCCTGTCCCTTTGCTCCGGATAAGGCAGTCCGGATAAGGCAGAATTTGCAAGATCAACTGCAGGCCTTTCTTTGGCTGGCTGTGAAGCATTCAAATGCTCCAATGTGGAAATCAGCTTCTGTGCCAACTGTTGACAGTCAGCATGACTTATAAAGACAGGATCTTAGGATTGCGGAAAAGCCCTCTCATCAACTGACACATAAATGGAGCCGAAAAAGCCCAAGGACTTGACATTGAAGTGGATGCCTTTTATTGCATACATTGAAAATCACCCATAGAACAAAAGGCAAACATTCATCTCTAACCACTTCTGAGACTGTTTTCATTTCTTGTCAAAATAGTTATGCTCTTATTGGGTCAGGCTGTCCACTTTTTTTTGCTTGCATGTATACATGATGTACCCTTCTATTTATGGTGGTACTCTTGATCAGCATCTTTAGCTCAGAAGTGGTTGCTCTTAATACTCTTAAGTGGTTGTTTATAATACTCTTAAATTCTTGCTCTTAATTTTTCCTAATATGAAAAAAATGAACAAAGCCATACAGGAGGCCCAGAGATTTCAGCATCTATTAACAGAAGGTCATTGTGATTATATACTGATTATATAGTTCTTGCTTGTAAAATCAACAGTTCTTGCAGTAAAATCAACAGAAAAATACTATAAGGTCATTAGATGTAGCAGTATGAACAAGCACTTTGCCAATTCCTGTGGCAATATTGTGACACCCATCAAACATGGTACAACTGCACACTGATAGTAGCTACACATAGCCAAATATGAAAGCAATTAAGCGTGCTGTCAATGATACAATCACTTCAGTATATTTGGCTTCATTTAACTGCAGTATTATAAGAAATTTCCTCTATCCCAGGAATCCACCTCAACCCTTCATGACTCATCCATGAAAAAGATTCCGTGGCATTTGTGCATTTAATTCATCATGGATTCTTAGGAGTAAACTGCTTTTGTGAGTAAAACAAGGGAACAAATGCCCCTTGCTCCACGTACATTTTGTGATATTGCTATGTTTGGAAGACGGAAGAACACTTGCATGTTTTTAGTAGGATTAAGGAAGTTAAGGGATTGGGATGAGAGCTTGTTTTAAGAGCTTTCTACTTTCCCATCAATAATTTGAGATCTGCCTGTGATGTCTACCACAAATACAACACAAAAAGATCAGAGCGTGATGTTTTATTTTGTAAGCTACCTTGAGAGATCTTGAGCTGGATGAAAGGGAGGGCAGTTTGGGAACTCTATCTGAATGACTCGGACCAAGTCGTCCGAGTTGACTTGGACCCAGTAATGAAAATTTGCATTTTTTTCTGACTCACTGACTCGCAAATTTCACATATGGGAAGACTCTGAAAAATACTTGCGACAAGGCCCCACTGACTTTTATATTGAAGTCATTGTCACATCTGCCAGTGTTGGGGGAGATCCTTGCTTAGTGTTTTCATGGCATGAAAAACCTCATGGGCTGTCACTGAAACCAAGTGAGCAGCTGGGAGTTCCAGCCACAAGAAGGGAAGGGTTGATGTATCCTTCGGCAAACAACGGAGGTGGGAGAAAGTTCTTTATCTGGAAGGTCATTGAACAGGCTGCCAAGGCTTTGTCATTCTGGTAAGCCTTGCAGCTGCTGCTCATGACCCTCCTCTTCCCTGTAACTTCTCCATTCACCACTTTTTCACAGCCCTTCTCACCCTTCCCACACTGTATGTAGATGGGTGGGGACAGTGGGGACAGCGGGGAATTTTTTTCACAGCAAGTTTTTTAAAGGGCTTGACCTGAGTCCTATAAATTTGTAAAGGAGTGACTCATTACACATCTTGTGACTTGTTTATACCCCTGTTACATACCCCCATTATGACTTGTGCCCCTGTTAATTTGTGTTCCCCGTTATGACTCATTTTTGATTCAAGTTGCAGGGAAAACCCTACAATCCAGAGGAACTATGGGAAGACGTAAGAGGCACTTATTCTGGATTGTTCTATGCATTTTCCAAAGGTTTCCCATAGGTGGCTCCGTAATTACATCAGTGTAAAAGGTCCTGTAGTTATTCTGGATTGTAGCCTAAGTGACTCAAGTCCCATGGGACTCTTCAACACTGTGATGGGGTATAAAACTATCAAACAAATAGACTACAGAGGCAAAGTTTCCATAGGTCATGTCATTCTCCAACCCTGGAGAATTGGGGTTTGAACCTCCTTATAACATAAATCTACAAAATCTATCAAGTTTCTTTTCGTTGGGTAGAGTCCAGGGTGGAGGGCTGGTGTGGAGAGCATGAGAAAGAAAAGCAGTGCCTCTGTGAGGGTAAAGAATTGTGCTTGAGGGGGTAGGGTGGCAAGAAAACCAATAGGTTTTCCTGAAAGTACTCAAAAACACCATATAAGACAATGGGACTGAAAGAATTGATACATATAGGATTGTGCTCTGAGGCAAACAAGAATGGAAACCCCAGCTGCACAGTTGAAGGAATCAACCCTGCTGACTCAATGGAAAAGAGCACAGAGACAGGGAGCAGGATATGGTGGCTTTAAGGAGGGGGAATATGACATTTATTCCAAACTCACATTCTTAGATGCCTCACCAGCATCTGATCCAGGAGACCTCTTCTTAAGTTCTCATGGTAGTAATCATAACTGTCAGAAATATGGTTAAATAAACCAGATGGCATAGTGATATGCTCTTTTGGAGAGTGGAATTGAAGTCTGTGGGAGCATAGAATATCAAGTAACCCTATTACACCACTGATTATGTCCATTGCTGAGCCCCTACACTGGTGTGCATCCCCAAAACCAGCATATCTTTAAGATTCATCAGTGTGACTTGATTGGTGGTATCTTATAGCCCTACAAGGCAAAGTATAGGGTTCCACTTCAAGATTCTTGTTCCGAATGATGCATGAATTGTGATTCTTACTGCTTTGCAATGAACGAACAAAGGAAAGAACCAACAAAGGAAAGAAAGAAAGAAAGAAAGAAAGAAAGAAAGAAAGAAAGAAAGAAAGAAAGAAAGAAAGAAAGAAAGAAAGAAAGAAAGAAAGAAAGAAAGAAAGAAATTAGAATCACAATATTAGTCTAGGAAAAAATGAGTCAGTACAAAAGTGCAACCTTAAATGTTCCTATATTCTTCTCAAGAATGCTTTACTTCATTAATAGTGCAAAAGGGGGAGAAAGGCATAATCATATTTAAAAAATAGATCATTCCTCAAAACAATGTGATTTCTTCTCCAAAAATTTCTTCAGGGACGACACATGCAAGCAATTTCCATTATCCATGCATTGAGAAGGTTTAGGGCTGACTGGTCAGGCTATATAATTCCTTCAGAATCATTCTTGAAAAGGATGCAAGGCTACAATGGACTCAGGTTTGTCCTGAAACAGAAAGTATCATATTTCTATCCCTTTTCCCACACACAGCAGCAACAGAAGCAAACAAAAATTAAAATAGAGCAGAGGTGATCAAACGTATTTGATACTGCTATCCAAATAATAATCCAAATATTAATGATGGTGTTCATTAATAGCAGTTTCTTGGGCCGGAAGTTATTTCAATATGCAGGAAGTGACATGCAAGTAATCAGAAATAAGTTACGTATTTTTTTCTCAACCAGAAACTCGTTAATTGCAAATGAAAAAAGAGAAAATATTTATTTATTTATTTATTTATTTATTATTTCTCATCTTTCGAATGTTAATGCAAATGCCCAAATACACAAGACTTGATCATATTTTCAAGTTATGAGACAACCCAATTGTCAGGCAGCTGCACCTTGGACTGTGTTCTTGGACTGTGATATATGTACCTAGATCACCCTTGCATAGTGGATCTATGCAATAAGATAAAAGTGATGGTGTTCATGCCATAGGCTTGCTAAGGCTTTTAAAGATGCACCAAAAAAGGTGTTCTGAATAGGCCAAAATTGCCCTCCCACCCAAAAAAAGGTTGTCTCCCATGTTTACTCCCAGGATTAAAGATTTGCTGGCAGCAGTCTAGAAACAGCATTATATCATATGCAACTATCATTTATAGTATGCATGTGCTGGTGCTGGCACATACAAAGTTCTCCAAGATGTGATTAGTGGTGGGCTTTGGGGGGGGGGGTCTCACAGGTTCTATAGAACCCTTTGCTAATGAGCACCTGGTTCTGAGAATCAGTTACTAATGGGGCATAGAACCTGTTGTTAATTTAGGTTATTAGGACATAGAACGTGTTGTTAATTTATTTGAATCCCACCACTGGATGTGACCCATACACTAAGTTTGACGCTGAAGGTCTGGATGTTGTCCTTCCAAACTTTCTTTAAACTGCAAGATGTTTACAGTCTGAAATGCCTTTCAACACTAAGAATAGGTAATCTTGGGCTTACAATATTGTATTTTTTTTACCCTGTATGGGAATGCTCTCTATAATGAGAATCCTCAAGAGATCAGGGACTTAGAGACATTGGAACCTGATGCTGAAATGAATGGCCTGGCAATGGAAACATCATGTGAGTGATTAAGCCACATTCTAGAGCCTTGAGGTCATTCCCACCTTATTGTCTCTGCTCTTTTTTTGCAAAGTACTTCTCCTTGCCAGCCTTTTGTTTCCTCACAGGAAGATGACTGTATGTCTGTCCTTGCTTCATGGCCCTTACAGTTTATAAAAAGATCTCCTGCTTGTGGCTTACAATATGAGTTCTCAAGAGTTATAAAGGCTTCTTAACAATCAGAAACAGAAGGAAAATTAGTCCCAACCACAATGATTACATATCATGTGACACCTTACATATATAAGTAGCCAGTATATATAGCGTGATTTGGCACAATCGTGCTTTGTCCAGCAAATAAGTTGATGTAAAAAAGCAAGCTATTCTCAAACTCAAGTTGCGTGCCATTTTTTTTTTTTACAATATTTATTCTCGAATTGATTTTTACTTCTCCACACATCTACGAAAAACAAAGTTGTTCTTGTTTCTCCTTTGCATTTACGTTACAAACTTAACTTCTGACAAATTAACCATGTCTACTCAAAAGTAAGCCCCATTGTGTTCAATGGATCTTACTCCCAGGAAAGTATGTTTAGGATTGCAGCAATAGTGCGTATCTTGGAAGTCCCTTTGTGGGATAGAGATTAGGCGTCCAGTCTGATCACCACCTTCCAGTCTGATGCAACCCTCATCTCCAGTTAGGTCTGCACAAATCCCATGTAGGTCTGGGAGAGTCACAAAAGCGCCATAAGGCATTCCCACACCACCATTGGAATGGTGAGTTGATTTATTTCAGAGTAGGCATGCATAGGATTGGGCCCTGAGGCTGCAATCCTATCCACATTTACATGGGAGTAAAGGCCATCCTGACTATAATGGAATTTATTTCAGAGTAGGCATGCATAGGATTGGGCCCTGAGGCTGTCAGTCAGCCCCAGTGCGTGCGCAGCTACAGCCAGAGGTCTGGCAAGCCTGACCTGGCCCCCTGTACCAGGGGTCTTTAGGCGACCCCCAGGAAAGCTCTAGGCGACCCCCAAAGGGGTCCCGACCCCCACTTTGAGAAACGCTGATCTAGGGAGACAAAGTGAAGGTTGGGAAGTAGCAGTGGTTTTATATGTTTTTGTAGCATGACACGAGTTGTTTCCACTAGAACCTGGAAAACTAAAGTTAAGCTGTCCTTATCTGTTTAGTTAACAAAGCAGAAGGAAACGATGAATGAGGGAGCTAAATCCTATAAGCCTTTGTAAGACTAGATGAGATTTGATAATCTATGATAACCTATGATTCTCCCTCTGGACCATACAAATTGACTCCTGTGGGCCATTTGGTGGACATGTGTAGTGCTAATCTACAAAAACTCATCCAATCATGTTCGGTAGGTTGAAGATCTATTGACTCTAGCAGTGCACAAGCAGAAACTGAGCAAATTCTATAGGTTTCAGCACTGGCGGTACAAATGTTTGAGGCATCAAGAGACAAGGGAGTGCTGGCACAGAGCTAGTGCCAATTGACGCTGAGACTCTGTGCTGGAGGTATTTTACATTGCCAGGCAGCAATGTAGCTTTTCAGGTGGGGGGGCATGCGGAGGTAGGGGGATGATCGAGATGTGGGGGGTGTGAGGAAGGTGGGACTGACAGAGGCCTCCTTTGCCAGATCTTATTCTCCATGTTGGGCTCCAAAGGCAGACATGGAGATTCTCAAGTCTACACAGGTAAAATAGCCAGCACAGACTTGAGAAGTCCTATTGATGGGCTTGGGGTTTACCTTTGGGGAAGAGAACAACAATAACTTCCCCCCAAGAGACCTCTGGTGGCTTCCCAACGTTCACAGGACACAGCAGTGGCCACTGTGGTACCACTGTTCCTCTGGATGCAAGAAGTATAGGATTGGGTTCAGAGTCTCAGCTAGGAGGGGATGTTCAGAAATCAGATGAAATATAAAAAAGAGAATGTTTTACAAATTTGTGGGACAATTTCATTCATCTACCCAAATCACTTAACCACACGTATGAGTTTTTATACTCAGTATGAGATTATGCTGAATATGAGACACTAATATTTTAGATTGATTCAATCAATTTAGTTAATTTTTATTTCTTTTCAAATATATGCATTTGTTTTTGTTTTTATTATTCTGTTTACCAGTAAATATGGAATATTTTGTTACATTGATTGGTACTGGAAGGGCTGAATGAAGAGAGAGAAAGAAGGTATGGGGGGAAGTTTCACAAGATTTATTATGCACTTAAAATTTACGAAACCGCCTTAATATATGGGAAGCTCATAATAGATCTCATGTAAGCAACCTGAGGCAATGCAGGATACAAATGTGACCAGCCTCTGTGACAACTGCATAAAAGAAAAGGAAGAGAGGAGAATCATTGACGTTTTCAGCTCATTCATTCATTACATGGAGAGAGCTGGGAAATAATCCACTCAGGTTTGCTCCTGATCACTGAACTGTACTCAATAAAAGTCTTTTCACAATGAAGCTGGTGAGGGTCAGGGGTGGGCAGGGCAAAGTGCATGAGAACTTCCTGGAGTACATGAAACACACTTTTAATAGAACATTTTTTCCCCTTAAAATACTACCCCCCCCCCCCCAGGAGAGAATGAGGTAGACATTTTTACCAGGCTGCCTTAATACACAAATAAGAAAATTCAGTATTATAGGAGAAGATTGTTAACCAACACATTGGGTACCCAGTCACCATAAGATAAATACATTGTGTAGAAAAATCTTTACTACTTTACTACACATCAGCATTCAGGGGTGCGAAGAAAGGTGTAACAGCTATTGTGAAGGGCATACAGGTTCAGTCTACAGTTAAAAGGTTTGAAAAAAGATTTCTAAGATCCTGGAGAACTCTTGCCACTCTAACCCCCAAATCCAGAGTAACTACGGGAGCATGTAAGAGACTTTACATGCACCCATAGTTACTGCACCATCTAGTGAAAACCTGTGGGAAATTCATATTGCAATCCAGGGTAAGTTGTTCTTACACCGGAGGAAAGGACTCCCAGTAGTTACTCTGGATTTTGCCTATAATAAATACTGGGTGAAGAATCAATGGCAGGTTCATAGTGGCTCTGATTTCAATCATAGAATTGTCTATATGTCGATATGACTTAGATGATATGACTTCTATGTATGTTTAATTTATCCAATGCCAATAAAGGTCGATGAATGGAAAAAAAAATAGAATATCTGGTTTTGCAACACCTTCACAGAAACTGATTTATTTCTTCCTGACCTAATTCTATTTTTTTTAAATACTATTTTTTAAAAACACTGCTGAGCTAGAAGCCAAACCCTACTACCTTCGTTTACTAGTATAACTCATTGTGGAAGCATGCTTGTAATTCAAAATGCTTGTATATCAGCTTGTATATCATCCTGAAGTTGAGAGGCAGGGGTTGCAGACAGGCTAGCCAAGAACTCAAAATTTTTACCAACTTTCCCTCTGGTTTATCATGGACCCCATGCAGGCTTCCCATAGAGCCAGAATTGGCCAGACATGTCGGGCTTTTGCTTATGGACTGGACCGTCTGGTCCAATAAGCAAATGTCTGGCTTCTGGGGGTGGGAGGGTGCTTGTGGGACTTACAGAAACCTAGGTGCAGCCGCGGCACAGCATGGCTGAGTTCTGGCCAGCCGGGCAGCCATTAGTGGTAAGTTTAAAGTGCACACATGCATGTAGCGTCGGAGCTGCAGAGTGTGCATGCATGGGTTGTTTGTATGTTGGAAGCAATGTGGGAGCCAGAGCGGTTACTCTGACATCCCCAGAGCGGATACTCTGCCCACGCAGGCTCCAAGCCAGTAGGAAGCAATGGGCAGAGCATCCACTCTGGGGATGTTGCCAGCTCCGACATTGCTTCCTACATACAAACAAACCCACGAATGTGCGCTCAGCAGCTCTTTTGCTGCGCGTGCATACACACTTTAAACTTACCCCTAATAGCTGCCTGGCTGGCCCTCAGCCATGCCATGCCGCAGCTGCCCCCTAAGTGTCCATAAGTGCCCCCACCACTCTCCATGAAACAGTTCCCCAGCAGCAGCCCTGGTAAGCCCCCTAGCCATGTCTATGCAGGAGTAAGCCCATTAAGTCAATGGAGCTTACTCCTGAGTAAAGGGTGACCATGCTGGGACCCATAAAGGAGGACAAGGTCCTCCAATTTTTTTTTTAAAGTCTGGATTTTCAGTGGAAAATCTGGACTTTTGGGGGACCCTGTCCCACTTTTTGGGTTACAGCATATGGTCACCCTGACCCCATAGGTCTACTCAGATTTATGCCTGCTCCTGAGGTGTTCTAACTCTGAGGAGCTGTGAGGGGGCAAGTCTACCCTGGAAACAGGCTCTGGATCAGCCATAGGGGGCAATCCTAAATATTCTTTCCTGGGAATAAGACCCACTGAACACAATGGGGCTTACTTTTGAATAGACATGGTAAGGAATGTGATCTAAGTCTCTCAGGTCTCTCCAGTTGCAAACTGCTGCCCTTACATAGGAATGAGCCCCACTGCTTATAATAGGGCTTACTTTAGAGTAGACATACCAGGGTACCTCCTTTTCATTGCCCTCCTTATATTGAAGTGAGTCCCATTGACTATAATATACTTACTTCAGACATGCATAGGCTGGTCACTCAGGAGAGGCTGAGCAGTTGCTGATGGAGCACCGAAACAAGTCATATCCTGCCTGGGACTTAATTTTTTTACTTATTTATCAAGACAACACATAGATGTCAAGTCAAAATTTATTAGAAATGTTTGCTTGTCTTGCAAAACACTCTCAATCCAAGTTACTCTCAAATCAAGTTTTCTCTGTTTATGGGGGTCAAAGCTGGTGTGTTTTCTTTTCCAATGTCTTTATATTGATCATTTTGATATTAAGATGACTAGAGTCTCTCATGCAAAAGGTGCAAATGTTGGGATTCAATTTACCAGTATATCTTTCTTTTTGTGAATGTTAAGTTGCCATCAGCATACCTGCTTAAAAAGGGAAATAAAATAATATTGTTTTAAGAAATAAAATAACACCAAAGCTTCTTTATGGTTATACCTTCAGGAGGCCTTCTCAGTGCAATTACCCAATAGCTTCTTAAACTTGAAAAAGGTCTGCAGAACACATCAGCATTATACTGAGTTTTACACATGGATCCATTAATCCCAAAGGAAATTAAAGGGACACTATAAAACCCGCACAGCTAGCACCCGACATGATTTCTTTTTTGGTTTGTGCTGCTACTTTGCACATTTGAAAACAATTTGTCCATGCTCAATTTCACTCTTTTTCTGCATAGCTTAAGCAGGCATACATAAACGGTGGATTTAACTTAATGAGATGTGTGCCCCACAATAAAGTGCCTTTACGCATCTGTAGTGCTGGGGCCTCTGTGTGTGAGTGTGAGTGTGCGCATGTGCACACACACTAATCCTGCAATTTCAGCTCTTTCTTTGGTCCTTTTGGGAGTCCTCACATTACCAGCATTGCACGGTAATTAGGATGCGGTAAGCCGATTTACCTGTTAGCTTCCCTCTGGGTCAACAGGAACCTGCTTTTGTGTGATTAAAAGGTTTGTTCTGCAAAAGCACATAAAAGGCAGTATAAGCTGATACAGCTTCATTATTATTAGGTGAAATACTGTGATTGAATCCTGATGGTCAAACTTGACAGAAGACCCAACTCGGGCCCTGCTGAATCCATATGTAGTGTGCAAGATAGCTTTCTAGTTGCACTGGGAAGGAGAACTAAACTCTCCCTCTACCCAGATTTGTGTCAATCCCCCTTCCTCGCACTATTTTTTCTTCGAGTACTAGTAACTTTCAATTTTGGGACGACACGAGGAAAAAACAACCTGTACGCAGAAATTTTAGGATGAAAAGCACCATTGTGGAAAGTTGAAACCCCCCCCCCCCCCGCCCCTGGCCACCCGTGTTGAAGTTTAAATCATCCCCATCCCACACTCCCATTTTATAGGATTTGGATGTAGACTCAACTTTGACACTTGGGCCTGCATTATTACATCTATTTTGTCCATTTAGCAAATGTTCCCATCATCTCTTCAGTTCATTTTGTACTTTTTTTGAAATTCATATTGCTATTGATTCCTTAAGCCACTTGGGAGCATGAGTAGGATTTGCATATAGTTCATTTGTGGAAAAGGAGTAATGTTCATGACTTTTTCCTACAGGTGTCTCTTTAAAAAGAACCACAACATGAAGTAAAAGCTTTTCTGATTTGTGGGCAGCTGGCACAGGGTGATCATATGACTGGAAATTTCCAGACTTGTCCTCTTTTTTAGGCTCCTGTTGGGGTGTCCTCCAAAAGGGCTTCATTGTCTTCCATTTTGGCTTCATTTTGGAACAATGGTGTGCAGTGCCCTGTCATGTCATACGTTGTTAGATTCGTATTGAAGAGCAGGATCCAATGCAAAAAATAGGCTTTAAAATATCTCCTTCCTATCAAACGTTATAGCCAAAAAACTAAGAATAAAAAATATGTATTGAGCTCTATGAGAAAGTGAAAGTGCCCAATATCGCGGTTTTACTCATGAGTAGGCAAATATGCCACTGTCCACTGGAAAGGCCAGGCTGAGAGGAATCCAAGACCTTGTCCTCCTTATTAGGTTCAGGCGTCTGGTCACCCTGAACTGGGACCACCTAAAGATTTCTTTTGTCCTAAGCCTTCCTGTGAGAACCATCTCTCCCATGTTCATTGTATGCTTCAAACACGGTCCTTCATTAGTATTTTTATGGTATTAATTACTATGTGGGTATGTGTTCATTGTCAGCTGCTTTGAAATTTTTTAAGGAAGGATATAGGGTTTTTAATTAATTAATGAAATATTCTATAAAAGACAGAAAAAAAATATGTTTTTCATTGAAACGTCTGAGCATGACATTTAGCAGACAGCCTGTCTCTATTTTTAATTTGTCTTGCTAGTAAGATTTCAAGCTGATACGTGGACCAATCCTCCCCAAATCAACTTTCTCTTGATCATACAGCTAATAAAAAGTAAAATAAGTAATTACTAGCTAACTTCATGATTCAGTCCTCCTGCTGTGTGCTATGTGATGAAGCTACGATTGTAAACAAGCCTGGGCACATTCGTAATACTGGGGAAGCATATTAGGAACTGAACGTCATGAGAGCAAGACCCAGATAAACCCTACAAATATACCCACTCAGTACCAATTCAAGATCAGAAATAGATGACAGAAGTGTCTATACTCTGCTTGGTCTCCTCTACATTATTCCGACACCTAAACTGTAAATAAAATTGTCAGGGGACTGAATACAATTCCTCCCTCCCCAATTTTACCAACTACCACAAATTGTAAATAAAAAGCCTTTACATATAGGCTAGTATAAGGAAAGCATGGGTGGTAAAACAAAAAATGCACCAACATACTGTACCAGATATATACATCACCACCAAAGGTGCATCTAAACATTTTTTTTAATGCGTAGGGGCTCTCCATAGATTTCCAAAAAATGTCAGGGGACTGAATACAATTCCTCCCTCCCCAGTTTTACAAATTGTAAATATAAAAGCCTTTACATGTAGGCTAATGGATTTTGAGATGATTGTGACAGATCAGGAGAGAGATCTTGGGGCGCTGCTGGATAGCTTGTGGTGGTGGTAAAAAACGCTATCTCCATGCTTGAGATCATTAGAAAAGATATTGAGAATAAAATGAGGAGTATTATAATGCCATTGTACAAACTGATGGTTAGATCACATATAGCGTATTGTGTCCAGTTGTGGTCACAACATCTAGATAAGACGTGGTGGAAAAGGATAAAATGCAGAAAATTGCAACCAATATGATTTTTGGTTTGGGGCACCTCCTTTGCTAGGATAGGTTATAGTGTTTGGGGCTCTTTAGTCTAGAAAAGGACACCTGAGAGGGGACATGATTGTTACGTACAAAATTATGGAGGAGGTAGAGTGGATAGAGAGATTCTCATTTGCCTCACACACAACACCAGAATAAGGGGACATCCACTAAGAGAGAATTATACCCTGCCTTTTCCATGCAAAGCAAGCCTAAGGCAGCTTACAAAAATAGTTCCTCCTCTCCCGCTATCCTCACAACAACCCTGTAAGGTAGGTATGGTTGAGAGTGAGTGATTGGCCAAAGATCACTCAGGAAGTTTCATGGCCAAGGAGCGATTTGAACCTGGATTTTCCAAGGTCTCAGTCCAATTTCCTAACCTCTATACCATCCTGCTTCTTAGGAGTTAGGACAGACCAAATAAAACATTTCTTTGCTTGTAATTAATTTATAGAACTCCCTCTATAAGACATGATTATGCCCATCTAGCTTAGATGCCTTTAAGAGAGGATTGGACAAATTTATGTCCACTCATAAAAGTTCATCACAGGTAACAAGACATGATAGGTATGTGCAACCTCCTTATTTTAGATGTAGAATGGCTGATATAGAAGACACCAGGATGCAGGTTCTTGTTGTCTTGTGTGTTTCCTGAAACATATGATAAGCCACTGGAAGGATACATAAAACTGGCCTAGATGTGACTTTGATTTGATCCAATGGGGCTTTTCTTATGTTCTTAATGTAAAAAGTTATTTGGTGACAATTTTCAGATCAGTAATAGAACTTCTCCCCAACTGATTTGCAAAGATATACCCTACAATCCAGAGTAACTATGGGAGCACATTACGTGCACCCGTAGTTATGTGTGAGACATTACATGCACCATGTAGTGAAAACTTATGGGAAATTCATATTGCAATCCAGAGTAAATTGTTCTTACAATGGAGTAAGGACTCCCTGTAGTTACTCTGAATTGCATCCTAAGTTCAAGGAAGATATTATTACAGATCAAAAAAGCAAACTGATCTGATGATCTGATATTTTAAAGGCATAGTCTCTAATTGTACTTTTTTGGCAGTCTGGGAACTATTATGGTTACTTCTCTCTCTGGGCTCACTTATGTACAATTTGAATGCTGTCTTCTCAGTTTGGGGGGGGGGGGTGCAATGTTTTTAACTTGCCCATCAAAGAGGAAAAAAATTGTTTTTATTTATACAATCTACTTCCAAGCAACAGAATGATGAGTGGTACTGAAAGAAACATTTGGGGATAGAGTCATGGGGAATAGCAAGAATTTTGACTTCCATTGCTTTGATGTACAGTCCTGTTAGATTGGTAGTTTTCAACCAGTGTGCCATGGCACACTGGAGTGCTGTGGTTGGTCTGCAATTATGCAGTGGGACTTTCGGGATAGGCATTTATTAGTTGAGCTCTTGGGGGACAACCTTTTTATAGGTGGAAATAAAGCTGGAGGCACCCAAACAGCTTTCTAAAAAGGTAAAGTCAGAACCAAGATACTCTTATGTTACACACTCCTGTTTCTTTTGTTCAGAGGGATTAGGATCCAGATTCAATCCCCTTTCCATCTCCTTCTCCATCTCTTTATGGTAGGTATGGTATAGAATGCAACTTGGGTTACAGGGTTTTTTTACCTCTTACCTATATTGCATGCCACTCACCCATGGGATTATTCGGATTTGCACCAGCAAGTTTACTGTTGCAAAACTGAATAGCCCATGTAAGGCCAATTGAGTTGGGAGTAGGGCTTAGGATATGACCTAAGGTGATGTGACTGGTCCCACTCCTCCACCCAAGCTCGATCTGGCACCTGGTCCACACACCTCAACCCAAAACTACTCCATTCTCCTCCCATCCATTGTTCCATCAGCCTCTCCAGCCCTTACACCAACGTGCTTTGGCCAGCATGAATTTACCCAGTCCGCTCCTGGTTCCAGTGCTTGTCCCCACACTTGCATAGCTGACTCTCAAGGAGGTCCAAATACAGCACATTTGTGACACCCAAAAAGCAGTGCAAGTGCCTTGAGTGATGGTATGGATTGCACTGCCTGGAACATGCCAGATGGGATGGTCCAGACTCCAGACTTACATACAGTTGCTGAAAAAGGGGACATTCCAATAAAAGTGGAATTATTATATTTGAGCAGGAAATGTATTGCAGTGGTTAAAGGGTTTGCACTGGGTTACAGGCCAGGGAGACATGGAAGCCCGGCATCACTAGGATGATGTGGGGGGTGCAGCTGGCATGAGGTATGTGCCTGGGGGTGTGTGACGTGCAGTAGGGGACTGTGGCACCCAAAAAATCAACTTTGCGATGGTGTGCACTACCCCATCACTCCATATGTCATTGGATTTGTCTTGGAGTGCAGAGTCCAACGCATTTTGAAACATATTGAAACAGCACTTTTCCAGCCAAAGTTATGGCTAAAAATGTTTAAAAAGACCTCAGATTAGCAAATTGAGGCTTTACTCGCGAGTAAATGAATGCACCTTATTTGGAAGTGAAAGACACCTGAAGGGTCATGATCCAAGGAACAGAGCCCCTAAAATGACCCCAGGAGTAAGTTTCCTCCTAAAAAGCTCCCCTTTGCATTGTTTACTCGTGAGTAATCAGAAGTGTGTTGGCTGGTGTGGAAGGTGCAAGGCTTCCAGAATGGTCCTGATCCCAGGCACCTGGAGTTTGAAAGGGCTCCAGAAGGCAGCCCCCCCCCCCCCCCCACACACACACTGAAATTGGCTCAGCAGATAAAGGGACATTTTTAAAAAAAATTATTAGTAAAGCCTTCATAAAGTCCAAACTTCTCTTCTTCCTCTACTCAAGCCTCATCTGGATATCCAACCCTCTTCTCTCTGGGGTTTTAATGCCTTTTTTGGGAGGGGGGGGTTAAGGCAGTTGACCTTTAAAATATTTTTTACCAGATGTCCTCTTTTTCCAGGACATGTCCTCTTTTTTCAGCCTTGTATCATGGAAAAGCCTTCCTTGTATCCATTTCCTTGTGAGCAGGCAGTATGTATTGTACTTTTAATTCATAAATTACTTTATTTACTCAAATATAACACACACCCTTTTCAGCCAAATTCAGTCTCTAAAATCAGGGTGCACAAGAAAAACTTGCTGGGTTAAAACGTATTTAATCCCAAATCATGCTAAACCTGTTTAAATCTAGGAACTTAAAAATTGAACTGGATGTTGAAAATCTTGCTAAATTTTTGGGGGGGCTGGGGGTGTTTGAGATTATTTACTTGATTAACTTTAAAGTATTTACAATTCTGTATTTGTTTTACTTTGGTTGATGATGTCTCTTCCAGCCTTGACATCACTTTTAGTGGATCCTGGAGAGTTTGTCCCACTACAAAGTGGGTCCCAAGCTAGACAGTTTGAGAATCACTGCAATAAGTTGTTCAAAAGGTGGCACACTTGAGGGGGTGATAACGCTAGTGAACAAAATGGGTAAAAAACATGGTTTTTAGGAATAATCCCATTATGTTATATACTGTTGGATGCATAATTTGCAGCAGAATGCAGTGCAACAAACCACTCTGAAATATCTTTATTACAATGTGTGGCTAAAAAACCAGTAGAGATGGGGCAATGGCACATAACCAAGCCCACCATCCAGGTATTGCCCTGTCCACAGCATGGGGGTGACGCTTCAGCCTCCCGCACCGGGTGATACAAACCCTAGTGATGCCCTTGCATGGACGAGATGAGTTGCAAGATTTTTGACTCCTTCTGGATTTGGGGTTATCAATTTGTAGGGAGGATTGGCAGCACTTGAAAGTTTACAGGACGCTTCAAATAGAACACTCCAAACAGAGATAAAATTCAGGCACTACGTACATGCAGAGAATTAAGGGTGATGACCAGTTTTTAGGAATGTGAGAAAACAGAATAAACAGTTCATCAAAGGAATGTGCTATATAAACTCTCCCAAAATTAATAATGTGAATAAGAAAAGATCTGCACTTTTTGAGATATCACTGGTGGGCACAGTCTAATATTGGCATTGATAGTAAGATGCTCTTAAGGTCCATGTGTCAGTCAGTAAGTTCATAGGTGCATCAGAGAATGAATCATTGGCACTAAGAACATAAAAAGCCGCTGCTGAAGGTTCATCTTGTCCAGCTTCTTGTATCTCACATAAGCCCACCAGATGCCTCAGTGAGCACACAAGACAAGACACCTACATCCAGGTGCCCTCCCCTACATCTGACATTTAGAGGCTGCCTACATCTACATCTATCTATGCACACATGCACGCACGCACGCGCACACACACACACACACACACACACACACACAAACCACATACATTCTCATCATGGCTTGTAAACTGCGATGGTCCTTTCCTCTAGGAATTTGTCCAATCCTTTCTTAAAGGCATTGAGGCTAGATGCCATCACCAATCAATCAATCAATCAATCAATCAATCAATCAATCAATCAACAGTATTCCACTTTTCAACAAAACGTTCGCCACATCCTATGGCAATGAGTTCCACAGACTAATTATATGCTGTGTAAAGAAATCACCCTCCCAACTTTCGATTTCAGTGGATGCCCCCTACTTCTGGTGTTATATGAAAGGGAAAAGAGCATCTCCCTGTCCACTCTATTCATTCCTTGCATATCCAAATGCACTACTTAAATGGCCTGATTTTTGAAACCGCAGAGGGTTGGAGCCATTGCAATATCCCAGTCAAGAAGCAGAGGGCTGCTCCTTCCACATAGATCTTCCCACAAAAGTTGGCATCATCAATTGAAATAATAACTTTATGTTCATCCAATACTCTTACATCCCAAGTTGAAATTTCTTTGTTGGGTCCTGATTATTTTGAGAAGAGCCAACACTCCAGATGTACAGATATCTTCCCTAAGCAGATTCTGCAATCCTAACTTGCACTGGATCAGGCAAACTGTCCTAGACTATGCTGAATCTTGCTGACCTCCTCACACCATCATGGAAAGATAGGCCAGGTGAGTTAGGCCGGCTTAAATTTCTTAGATTGTGCCCTTAGTAATACAGCTTACCATACTATAATAGACAAATTATATTTGGAGAATTAACCATCCTAATCTAATAAAATCCATCTGTGTAGAAAGTAAGATTTCAAATAATGCCATTTTAGAGTGTAAGCTCTTTAGAATCTCATACAGTCTGCTGTTGTACAAGCAGTAAGCTGATATAACTTTAAAAGATACTTCTTTGCCAAGTTAAAACTGATAAATATATGTTATGATACCTTTAAACTAATGTATGGCGTATTTGTATTGGCATTAACTATCCATGTCTACTCATAAGTCCCATTAAAGACAACAGGGTTAACTCTTAGTTAAAGTGCGGAAAGGATTATAGCCCTTGGGACATTTGGGCAATTTTTAAAAACACATCAGCGACTATTTGGGTGTGTTAGGAGGATTCTTCTTTCTTTTGAATAAATTTTTAAATTTAGGCTGCAATCCTAAAGACACTTTTTTGGGAGTAAGACCCACTGAACACAATGGGTAGATTTTTGAATTAGAGTGCAATCTAATCCCTGTCTACTCAGATGTAAGCCCCAATATAGTCAAAAGGGCTTACTATTGTTACGTTTGTTAGGATTATTAGGATTGTTTGTTAGGATTGCAGCCTTGCAGCCATAATTAGATATGATTTTGTTGTATGGAGGTTGTTAAAAAATTTTCCTGGTTTATGATGTCTCTTACAACCATGACATCACGTCCAGTGGATCTTGTAGACTATCAATTGAAAAAGTGGGTTCCTAAAGGTAAAATGTTTACAAACCACTACAATATAGAACTGTGACTTTTGTACTATCGTTTTGGTCAACTGTACACATTTTAAAAAGTTTTCTGGGTGTTAGTGCACAGATAAGTGCACAGTGGAGATAAACCATTCTTAGCTAACAGGCACAGGTGATAAAGCAGCACAGTAGGATCTAGGTAGGATAGATATCATGAGACAACTTTCTGATATGATTACTGATTCTGATCTGATTATGATTATCAGGATTACTTTCTGTAATTAGAAGCCACCCTAATCTCTATGGAGTCCAAGTTCTATATTGGTCAGGACTAGTCCTAGAAAAAATTAGTTTGAGGAGGTGAAAGGAATTAAGGAAAATATTAAGGAACTAGCAAAAGGCGTACCCGCGTTGCGGGAGTAAAATTCCCCCATATGCCATCCCCCCATATGCATCAACCCCCCATGGATAACTTTCCCCCAGGCGTAACAACCCCCATGCGCAACTTCCCCCATACACATCAACCCCCCATGCACAACTTCACCCATGCGCATCAACCCCATGCACAAGTTACCCCATGCGCAATGTCCCCCATGCACATCAACCCCCATGCACAACTTCCCCCATGCGCATCAACCCCCTATGCATCAAACCCCATGCGCAACTTTCCCCCATGCGCAACTTTCCCCCATGCGCAACTTTCCCCATGCAAACTTTCCCCATGCGCAACTTTCCTCCAGGCGCAACTTTCCCCCAGGTGCAACTTCCCCCCATGCGCAACTTTCCTCCATGCGCATCGACCCCACATGCGCATCGACCCCACATGCACAACTTCCCCCCATGCGCAACTTCTCCCCATGCACAACTTCCCCCATGCGCAACTTTCCTCCCATGCGCAACTTTCCCCATACACAACTTCCCCCCAGGCGCAACTTCCCCATGCACAACTTTCCTCCATGCGCAACTTCCCCATGCACAACTTTCCTCCATGCGCAACTTCCTCCCATGCGCAACTTTCCCCCGTGCGCAACTTTCCCTCATGTGCATCATCCCCCCATGCGCAACTTCCTCCCATACGCAATTTTTTCCATGCGCAATTTTCCCCATGCACAACTTTCCCCATGCGCAACTTTCCTCCATGTGTATCATCCCCTCATGCGCAACTTCCCCCATGCACAACTTCCCATATGCGCAACTTTCCCCCGTGCGCAACTTTCCCCCATGCGCAGTTTTCCTCCCATATGCAACTTCCCCCCTGTGCAACTTTCCTACATGCGCAACTTTCCTACATGCGCAGTTTCCCCTCATGCGCAGTATCCTCGCCATCGCAACCTCTTCATCCGAACAACATCCCCCCAGTGCACCAGGGTCTGAGCACCAAAGTGGCTGGATGTTGTTCAGTCTCCCATGTTAAGTATAGGACAGAAACACGTTGCCCCCTTTTCAGCCCCTGAAGGGTTAATTTCTCCAGATGGTTCTTGGTGGGAGTTCAGGTGACAGAAGGAACTCCCAGAATTCCATACTTCAGGCCCAGCAGTTGGGGCGGAATGTTGCTGAGTCAGCAATTCTCAATGCAAAGTATAGGGAGGAAAACGCGTTGCGCCCCTTTTCACCCCCTTCTGGTTGGAATTTCCGAAAACCGGTTCTTAGTGCACCCCTCCGTCACGGAAGGAACACCCACCCCAAATTTCACGCTTCTAGGGCGGGCAGTTTTGGCAGGGCGGTGATGAGTCAGTGAGTCAGTGAGTCAGTGAGTGACTTTTCTCTTTTATATATATAGATTAGTGGTCTATTACGACAGTGTGACTGAAACCTGGGGAGCATATGAACTAGTATTCACTCACTTCCTTTAAATTATTCTTCTTCAGATGCCATCTATCCATTATATTAATTGAGGCTGAAATCTGCACAGATTTACAAAGAAGTAAGTGCCACTAAACTCAGTGGTGCTCGCTTCTGAGTAAGCTTGCATAGGATTGCACTGCTGGCCGGATTTCTCATCTACTAGATCATTCTGATTCTCAGTAAAGTTAGCACCAGATACTATTCAGGGACTCCTCATAAAACGTTTAGGCTGATCTTCAGTTCCTGGATGCAAACTTGCTGAGAAATTTCCAACAATATGTGAAGACTCAACAAGTTGACATTTCCTATGGGAGGAGATAAATTCTGATGGAATTTTCCATTAGAAACTCACTGACCTACAAGACCACCAAGTTCTTAAAATAGAATTCCACTATTTCACAATATCAGTGAAACTAAGCAGAAATTCTAGCGATAGAGAAAACATCAACAAATCAGAGCGACTTAACTTTAGTTACCAATGGGTTTATCCAATGCTATTGCCATGTTACTGAAGAAAAAGGTTGTCGGAATTCTGGGTGCCGCAATAGTTCTCCTTATGTACATAGGGTGGGTAGCATGTTGAATATTATTGCTTCCACCAACACTGAGGGTTTGGGGTTCGGGACTGATCAGCCCAGGCCAACCTTCTGATGGTTCTTTCCCTGTTTCAGTGCCCAAACTGGATGACTCCTGATGAGACCCTGGATTTATCAAAGCTGTAGGAAATAATAGATTTAACTCAAATACTTCCAAGAGTGCAGCAGGTTAGTTCATGAACTTCCCAAACTGAAAATACCAGATGTACCACCGCTTGGGTCATGATGAGTCTAATTCCACACAGATCTGCAAGTTACTTATGTACAGTGTTGCACTTGTAGGAAACCTATTTTGGTAGAGGGGTGGACTCAATGATCTTTTAGACTCTTCTGATTCCCACAGTCCAATTGCTCTTTCCAGAATGCTTTGGTTCTCTCTCAACTTCATTCCTCATCTATGTTCACAAGATAAAATGTACCCTCTGGCTATGTTTGTTACCCCGTGGCTTACTTTATTGACTATATGAAATTACCTTACATCAGGATGAACCCTGATGTTTCTGTTTATGCCTTAAGGTTAATTCAGTCATTTATGCCTTATGCCTTAAGGTTAATTCAATCATCTCAGCTTTCAGCTATTCTATACTGACCGTTCCAGACATGAGACTTTAATGGCTCTCACCCAAGGTCATTAAGGAGAACACCTTAATGGCAGCTCCCTGGTTGCACCTCTGAGAAAACATAAAGGCAAGGAGCTTTGACCTCACACCTGATTCATATACCCCCAAATCCAGAATAACTACAGGAGCACGTAAGAGACTTTACGTGCACCTGTACTGCACCGCCTAGTGCACCTGTACTGCACCACCTAGTGAAAACCTATGGGAAATTCATATGGGAATCCAGAGTAAGCTGTTCTTACACTGGAGCAAGGACTCCCCATAGTTATTCTGGATTTTGCCCATGAGCAAGAAACTCACATTTGAATGCAATCACATTCAATCACATTCAACTATTTCCATTTTGTTGTGTTTTAGGTTTTTCTCCAGGTACTTTCTGCATGTGAACATAGGATGTAAAAAAAAGCTTAAGGTCCGAGCTCCCTCTTTCCTTCACCTCAGTCAATTTCACAGTAGACCTGAATGCACCTTGGAAACAAATCATATGCTGCTCATCTGGTGGCTATTTTTCTGGGAATGAGATAGAATAAAGGAGCACTTCGGACAACCTCTCTATGGGGGGTATGCGTGTTCCAACATGTGTTCACAAAGCTCTCCTCTATGACTTGCCCAGTGACCATCCTTTCACCCATATCTTCATAATATCCTTTGCCTTATTCCATCCACTCACCACAAAAATGGAAACAAAGGTACACTCAGTCTCCATGGTACACTATATTGATGCAATTGGCAAAATGCATGCTGAGATTATTCTGTGTACCTAAAAGAAAAGCAGACTAGATCACGACCCCACAAGTTGCTCACACGTTTCCCTTGTGGCTCCCAAAAGGCTTTTGGCTGCAAAATCTCAAGCTGAGCAGGTTTATTGTTTCGTTAGCGATCAAATTACATTCATATTTTTCAGATGGATTTTGAAGCACCAAATCTCACTTTTCCTTCCATCTCTTTCCTCTGCAGAATACAGAGTTGGGCAAGACGGCACTCACGGCCACCTCGTGGCCCTTCTCAAGCGTCAGATCCAGACGCTCCTTTTTCTTGTGAAAGGGACAAACGTTTCCACCATGTCAGCACTTCAACCTCAAGCAATTCTAGATACGAAATATGAAAAGGCCTGTCCTCTATAATGGTCTCTGAGGAGATGGTTCAGTTTATACGACTCTCCTCATGGGATGCAAAGAACCACACAAGTGGGGAGCTGGGGATAGTTTGCCAACATTGTGTTGTTTCATTTGTCTTCACTCAAATCCTGTTCACATTTCACCAGCACATTCTTTAACCTTCTTCACTCTCCCACCACCGCATGTTAATTTTTATCGGAGTCCCACATTGCGTGCCAGAAAGGAAGCTTCATCTTCTAGTTTTTACAAGCCTTTCTTCTCCACTTTTACACCCAATTCAGCTTGAAGACCCACCAGCTGTTACGTTCGCCGATCTTCCAAAAGAATGCTAATTACATCATGTCAGAATTACCATATACGGTGGAGAGCAAAACTATTATAAATAATGTATGACAATGTGCACAGGAAAAGGATAACAAGTCAAGAGTGCAAGAAGCTTTATGGCATGGATAAAAGGCAATGAACATGACCAGCCCTACAATCCAGAGTAATTACGGGAGCACATAAGAGACATTTACATCAATGTAGTTATGGCACCACCTAGTGAAAACCTATGGGAAATTCATATTGCAATCCAGAGTAAATTGTCCTCACGTCGAAGGGCAAGGACTCCCCATAGTTACTCTGGATTGTGCTTTTAGACTAACCGAATTATGCATGGTATGGAGAGAGTATTAAGCGAAAAGTTTCTTTTTCCTCCCAGAATGGACAATGCTACAACCAGGTGTCATTCATTGAAAGTGACAGGCAGAAGATTTAGGCTGGATAAATGGAGATACAGTGCTACCTGGCTTAACAAGTGTTTCACATAACAAGCAAAAATTTCCAAGATATTTTGCTTCACATAACAAGTTCCACTTCACTTAACAAGCAAGCACGCTATGGGCACACGTGCTATGCAGCCCTGACACTCCACATGAAGGCTCTTTAAAAGGGCTGCCGGCCAGCACTGCTGCCTCTTACTGCCCCCCAACTTGGGGGCAGTTGCTCGGAGGTGCCAGAGGCAGCTGCCCCTAACTGCACCCAAGTGCCCCCACCGACCTCCTTCAACCTCCAGCAGCAGCCCAGATAAGCCTCCCAGGAAAGTGTCTTCGATTGCAGCCTCTTAACCATGTCTACCCAGAAGTAAGTCCCATTGTGTTAAATGGGGCTTACTCCCAGGAAAGTGTCTTCGATTGCAGCCTCTTAACCATGTCTACCCAGAAGTAAGCCCCATTGGGTTAAATGGGCTTACTCCCAGGAAAGTGTTGTTAGGATTGCAGCCTAAGTAGACTTCATAGGATCATGTACATTGAATGCATGTTTTGAATTCAGTTCCAGTGTTTTGTCATCATTTTTACATCCAGTTAATATTTTTATTTTTTATTTTTTGAGGGTTGTGGAACCAATTGTCTGAGTTTCCATATTTCCTATGGAAAAATCTGCTTAACTTAAAGAGTGTTTCACTTAAAGAGCATGCCTCTGGAACAAATTAAGCTCTTTATGTGAGGCACCACTATACTTCTTCACAGAGTGCAAAATTATTCTATGGAATTGGTTGCCACAAGAGGCCACAATCATGAAAGGCTCTGAAAGGATTTGGGACAAATTCAAAGAGATCAGCCCATGGCTACTAATAGTGATGGCTGTGATGGTTAGATGAGGACATAGGGAGGAACAGCTGGAGCAGCAGTGATCTATTGGCTGTAATAGTAATTATTACAGCTAATAGAACTATTAGCTGTAATAATACAGATGTCATCTGTAAGAGCACTCAAGTAGTACCATTTTTTATATTGCATAGGCTCAACAGGAAGCAATCTGAGATGTTTGTTGTATCTGGAAGGAGTTGGACACCCCTGGCCTAGGGGCATTTATTAATACTTTTCAGCCACTGTATTTCCAAAGACCTCCATGAGGAAAAATATGTAGCTCATGTTACATCAAGTTTCCCTGGGAGTGCGTTCTATGGAACATAGGGTGCAATCCTATGCATGTCTACTCAGAAGTAAGTCCTATTGTGTTCCATGGGGCTTACTCTCAGGAAAGTGTGGTCAGGATTACAGCCATACTGAGACTAACTTCTGAGCAAAGATACAGGGAGTAATATATCTTTTATATTTATATGGGATCATTGTAAATTCCATTTCCCCCAATCGTGTACATTTGGTTTTAACAACTGTAAGCCATTCCAAAAATTTGGGATAACATGAGCTATATTTTTAAATGAAGTACAAGTTTCAAAGTAGGAAAACGTGGCAAGAGAAGAAAATGTTCGAATAAACATTTGAAGTGGATTTTTCTGCTGTTATTGTATGGTCAGTGAGGTGTGGCTAAAAGGGTGTCATGATGAGTTCTGCACTCTACACCACTTGCTATGAGTGACCTCCAGGTTCAATGGCAATGTGTCCCTGTATCCCAATTGCTGGTAAGCAATAGTGGGAGAGAAGCATGTCTTTGCCTCCTGTCTCCAGAGGCAGCTAATGGGCTACTGTGGGAAACAGGATGCTGGACTAGATGGTGTTCATTTTTGGATGGTGTTCATCTAGTAGCATTTTTTAACATTATATTCTTATGTAAGAAAACTGGCAATAATAAATATTTGTGTACTCCTTGTACCCTTGGAGTGTTGCAAGCTTGAAAAGAGCTTTGCAGTGGCCCCGTTTGGTTTATGAACCAAATATTTCATTCCGATCTCAACCTGATACTGTATCTATCTCCCCAATTTGATTATAACCCTGCAATCAGATTTGCATGTGTGCTTTAAAAGAATAGATCTAGGGACTAGTTTGATTGGGCCAGGCTGATGTTAATCTAAATTAATTTTATGTGACTATGAACGTGTGGGTTCAATTATCCTCAAGGGTTTCTCTTGCACTTATTAAAATAAACATTTATTTCTTAAAGATGACTGACTTGGCTGAGTTTTTCTTCAAAGATATTGGGGTTCACGGCATGTGCTCAGACTGCCTACTGGTAAATTCAGTTTTACCCATATTTTCTTTCATAATTTGGAGGGGGTGCCCCTGGTTTTTGATGCCACCAAAAAATATGTGCCTAAGTTCAAGATAATCATTCAGACTAAATATGTTGTTATGGGTTTGCCTTTGACAAAAGAATGTTAATGGCCCTTAATAGTTAGCAGATGTTTCTTATGAGGAGTGTTAATTGATGATTTCTGAGTATAGAGCTTTCTCTGAATATTTGGGATGAGGAAATCCATCAGAGCTCAGAAGAGGTGATCTTCTCTTGCCATTAAAAAGCAGGCCCCCTGTCAGTCTTGAAAGACTATGGTATTGTGCCCGGCGCTGCATATGCTGCATGTGAAGCACGAAAGCCTGGGTTGGATTGTTATGGAGGATAGGCTGTTACCCAAGCAGCAAATCCCCCCTCTCCACACCACTGAATGAGTCCAATGGAAAGGCAGAGCCAATACAATTGGATCCAGCTGGTGTCGCAGGGCTGGGCAAAGGACAGGAGCTCAACCCATCTTGTGGGGCCGACCCGGGTCTCGAACCCTAGCCTGCTGGTTAACAGGCACAGCGTCTTAAGGGGGCACTAATATAAAGGGGTGTGTGAATAAACAGCCCTTTGCAAATTGCAATTTGGACAGAGGGATGAACTGAGAGCTGAAGACATTTAAGGGTGCAACAACTCTCTTCGGAAATGTGATATGAAATAATATGGGACACTGACCAGACAACTTTTTTTCCAAGATGTGTTCTAGGCTGCAATCCTAGCCTCCAGTTACGCTGGCTTAAGTCCCCGCACAAGTCCTGTGCTAGCAGGGGGTGTCACAAAAGTGTCAGCAAAAAGTCTTGTGCTGGCCTGGGAGTGTCACAAAGTGCTGGAAGACACTTCTATGTCACTCCTGGGGGAAGGGTTTCATCCAGTGCACAGACACGCTCTGGCCTCCACATGCCAATATGAGAATGGGAAGGCACATGAGCTATGCCAGCCTAAATTAGAGAGGCTGTCCTGAAAAAAAACTTAAATCCACAATTATGGAATGCTCTGCCCAGGGAAATGAGAAATGAGACTGTGGTAGCTCAGTGACTAAGGGTGCAATCCAAAAGACACTCTCCTGGGAGAATGATCCATTGATACAGTGGGGCTTACTTTTGAGTAGACATGATAAAGATTGTGCTCTAATACACTGTGCTTATCAATCTAAAGGTCAGCAGTTCTGCAGTTTGGGACCCAGGTACGGCAAGTTGGAGTGAGCTCCTGTCACTTGCCCAGCTCCTGCCAATCTGGCAGTTCAAAAGCATGTAAATACATGTAGAAAAATATAGGTACCACTTTGGTTGGAAGGTAACAGTGTTCCATGCGCTGTGGCATTTAGTCATGCTGGCCATATCAACCATCTGGTTTGGAGGCCAAATGAAATGTGAGAAACACTAAAAAGTAAGATGCTCATGATGGATGGGAAGGCTTTTTAAAGTATGGAAAAGCATGCTTTGGAGGCCTGCACCGTGAGGAAAACGTCCTACTATTGTTTATGGTGGGAACAATCCTGATTTCACTGCCAAGTGACAGGTGTCCAGGGGTCATGCAAGAACCACCAGATCCCACCTCAAGTACAACAGGTGATACTCAGAACCTCTGGTTAAGTAACACTCATCTACAATGCTGTCTCTTTTCACTTCTGTTTGGCTCACTTCATCAGACTTCCTGAGAAAACCAGCCAGACCTGGCTATCAGCCCGACATCTTCTACACTGAAGTCAGATGCAAAGAATTAATTCCAACTTCTTTATAATATCTCCATCCTTTTTAAAATTCCCTTTTATTCCTTTGTCATCCAGTGTCCTACCGCAGCTCTTTCCTGCTTTTGATTTATGGAAAACAAATTGTTTGCCTTGATGGTTTTTAGATGTTCTCTCATATATATTTTTTATCCCTCAATGTCTGCTTAAATTTTCTTGCCAGTGATTGTGTTCCTTTACCCCCTTCTCATTTAGGCAGGACTTCCAGTTACTGAAGGAAGCATATATTTTTGCCTATATATGCTTCCTTGCCTCCATGTGTCAGCTGTGCTGGCTGCCTCCTGGACCTGGTAGTGCTTTTCCTACTTAGTGGTCTACTATATTCTCACTGAGCTTCCATAATTTGTTTTAAATAAGCTCTGCGTACTCTGGAAAGGCTTGATCCTTTTGACTTTCCCTTTTAGCATCCTTTTTCCTAGTCCCTTCCATTTTCAGAAGTCTCCTTTTTAAAAATCTAGAGTAAAATATTGAATCTCATTGGTAAATTTCCAATTTACATCCATGTTGAACTGGATAGCACGATGGCCACTGTTTCCTCATGGGTTAAACAACACATGTTTCTGGATGTGTATATGTGTATCTGTGTTCCACAAGGTTTCTGTTATGCCCACTGTATCTATATAGTCTCATTTGCAACTTGCTCTCTAGGTTCCCTAGCCCAGAGGCTTATGAGATCTGCACATTTAAACATCTGCACATTGTGTCCACTCTCAGATGTTATCAGTTCATCTCTTTGTACTTATTTATTTCTTGTGGTCTTTTACTCTCATTGGCCTGCTGTGCTATCTTGCTCTACCACAGACATTCCCTAACTGCATCTTTCTGAATGATCTCCAGTATTACATTTACATCCTCATCAGTAGGGGATGCTTTGGCCCAAACCGGATGTTGTGCAGCTCTTGTTGATTTTCCTCCAGAGATCCATGTAAAAGCTGGTTCAAGTGGAGCCCATTCCTTTTGTTCAGACTCATCTTGTTTTAAAACATTTTCCATGCCTTACAAATGTTTTTCTAAACTACCATCTAAACTACCATGCTTTTCTAAACTACCATCTCATCCATGCGTTGAGACGTCTTCAGCTCTACCTGGGAACAGGTAGTATTTCTGAAAATAGAGGTCCTGGTCCTGTATTTCCAGGAGTCACCTCATTTCACAAGGTCATTAGTGGTGGGCTTCAGGAGGTTCTCACAGAATCCTTTGATAATGAGCACCTGGTTCTGAGAACCAGTTACTAATGGGACACAGAACCTGTTGTTAATTTAGGTTATTAGGACATAGAACCAGTTGTTAATTTATTTGAATGCCACCACTGGTGCTATGCACACCAAAATTGCTATGTCCTCCCCAAAACTATTTACCAGCTTATCTAGTTGATGTATGATATCTGCAAACTTCAGCACCTGCCAGGCAAGTCATCCTGCTGTCTCCACGTCCATCACAAATCCATCTTTCTATGTTCCTGATGATCACATCCCCCCATAATACCTCATACCGATATTCCATGATTTTGGCTCAAAAACTGTCCACAACCTAGCTGTGAAATCAACTTATACAATATCTTCAGTAGTTCTGCCTCCTGTGAAGCAAGCACACTTGGTTCACTTTCTACTTGAACAGTCTTTGCAGATTCTGAAACCCTGCTGTGGCTCCTGGTCAATCAGAAAGGGTTACTGGCCCGCATGAGCCAGACTTTTGTCTCTGTGGCCCCTCCAAGAATGCTGAAGTGGTTGTGGTATGAGACCCCTCCAGGCAAAAAGAGAAAGTGCCAAAGCATATTCCGAAACGGCAGCTTGGAATTAACAATGGCAACTCGATGAAAAACACATGCTATTCACATTTCATTCGAAAAAATTTGATTAAGGCCATTAACAATGCGCAACATCTGGTTGATTACAAACTCTAGGGTTTTTCATCTAGAAGAAATAAACCAATTGGTGAGTGCATATGGAAGGATTTAAAACAGCACAAAAAATGATTTTCTTCAAACCCATCAGAAAGCCATGGTTAGCAACTAGAAGCCTGTTGAGTAGGTTCAGTTCTCTGTGTGTGTATGGTGTGACACCAACAGACTTCCCAATGCTCTTCAAAACCTCACGGACCTATTCAGACTTGGATGATGCTAGATGTCCTCAAACATCATTCTGTCTTTCCTTTGCCAAAGTGCAAGAAAGGTAAACTTGCAAGAAGTACATGGGCATTGCAATCATATTGCCAAAGCTTTGCTTTTCCAACTAGTGCTCTCTCTCTCTCTCTCTTTCTCACACACACACACACATCCTACAATCCAGAGTAACTATGGGAGCACATAAGAGACATTACGTGCAGCCGTAGTTTCTGCACCACCTAGTGAAAACCTATGGGAAATTCATATTGCAATCCAGAGTAAATTGTACTTACACTGGAGCAGGGACTCCCTGTAGTTACTCTGGATTGCGCCCATCATCTAAAAATTAATCTAAGTACAGAGTCTGGACTTGCTATGAAAATGGGGGAGATATTGATGGTTTAAAAGGGATTTGCAAGACAGCTGACAGGAAAGGGGGGAAAGGAGAAAAATCAGGAAATACCTTGTCAAAGAAATTTTTTTCCAAGGGTGAAGGCATGTTTTTGAGACACATCACAAAAATCATAGAAGAAAGAAAAAAGAACAAGTTGGAAGGTAGGGGTTGTTACCTGATGCTGAGTAGTAGGGCCCCGGAGAAAAATATTTAAATATCAGTTGCGGTCAGTAAGGCGGGGGGGGGGGGTTAGTGATCTCTGAGACAGCTATCACTTGGCACTTCAAACAGAAGTGCTTCTTCCATCTGGATGGGCCCTCCAAGCTTGTAACAGACTTGGCATAATCAATCAAAGGAACAGGAGCAAAGGGAGGTTGAAGGGTCTCTTCAAGCATCCATCCCATATACAGTAGTTTAACTTCTCCTAACTGTTGCTGGAAGTTTCATGATCTTAACAGAGGCCTGAATCTCCAACAGGACTTTCAGCAAAGGAATGGAAAATGAAGTGTAAAATAATTCCGTGGAAAATTGTGTGAGTATCCATCTAATGGGGCTGTGTATCTCCTACAGCATTAGTCCTCAAAGTGGGGACCATTATATGTCCTATGTCTTGTTAACAACGAGAGAGATAGGACCCCCTATCTCTCGGGATCCTGTTTGGGGGGTGTTGTGAACTTAGGTGAGGGGAGTCATGAGAGGGTGGGACCCAATATCTTGGATTATGGCACTGGGCTTTCCTGGGAGTAAGTCTCATTGAACATAATGGGTCTTACTTCTGAGTAGTCATGGAGGAGCTCTGTCATCACAGTTATGTCACATCCCAGTAAGTTTGACAGAGGGTCCCAGAGAGATTTTAAGTTTGAAAGGGGGTTCTGCACTGAAATGCCCAAGTCCCACTATCCTATAGTCCTAGTAAACCATAA
The DNA here is from genome assembly GCA_030015325.1 of Cryptoblepharus egeriae. Lineage (NCBI taxonomy): Eukaryota > Metazoa > Chordata > Lepidosauria > Squamata > Scincidae > Cryptoblepharus > Cryptoblepharus egeriae. The sequence goes on from JAREYC010000006.1 coordinate 9,034,302, forward strand.
TGTTCACCAAAAAAACCAATGTGTTCCATGCATTTGGCACCAGCAAAAGAAGTAAATTCAATTCTAGATAGAATGCAGCTAACCTGACCTGACCTCTCCTTTGCTCTCCCCCTCCTCTTGATCCTTTTGCACACTTCTGAGATAGTGTGAAGTATTTAGTGTTAACATCTGGAAGTGAGGCAATGCATAGTCTATAGGGCTGCCTGAGCACAGCATCGTATGAGTGAAAAGGCAAGTAAATATGATCCTATTCCATTTACACTTTCTCTTCTTTGCTCTCATAATCCAGGGCCAAGGCCTGTTCTCAGTTACACCAGCATAAACCCAGAATACCTCCACAACGAAGCCAACTAATTCCAGTTTTATGCCAGAGGAACGGATCCAAAATGAAGTTTTCCCAGCAAAAATAAAGCAATAATTTTTTTTTGATAGAACGCCCTGGGATACTGCCATATATAAAAAAACACCACCACCCCCAAGAAATTAATTGAAAAACTCAAGTTAGCTTTAGAAAATAATTGGAAGATACAGGGTCATTGGAAAATGCATGTTTCTCTGTAAAGAAATCAATTGGAACCAAATGTCCCAAATCAATTCTGCCTTTTCTTGTTTGCTAAAACGCACAGTCCTGGGATGTCCTGCTTGAGTGTGAAACACAGCAAGACCAAACATTCCTTAATCAAAAACGCAGCATCCTTGGAGTAGAAACTGTTGCCAAAGATATCTATCCTTACCTCTGTTCAATGTTTAGGAGTGATTAGAGCAGCTAGGAAGAGATGATCTTATATTTCAGTGTGACTCAACAGCACATCTCTAAATGCACCAGCGTGACAGCACTCTACAGAAAACTGACCGCTATCTAACAGCCAATTAATTGGACATTAGACAAACCCTTCTAATACCGCCCTAGTTCTTTGTGGCAGTCTTTTAAGACTACACAGTGGGTGGTGAATACAGATAACTATTTTCAAAGTAACAGCTCATCAGGGCTCTTGGATTTTGTCCCGGGTGTGCACATAGACCAGCAGGTTGTTTGTATTATCCAACATATGTGCTTTTCTGAGTAATGGTGAAGAGGATTTTACCATGCGCGGGATCAGATATTGAAGGAAGCAGAAGGGTTATCAAGTTCTACTTGCGCTTTGGCAAGTCAATGTATCTTTATGGCTTATCAAGTATCATAGGATGATATTTAGGGTCCAATCCTACCCAGACTTTTCTGGGTATAAGTGCCATTGAATATAATAAGTCCTCTGGTGGCGCAAGTGGTTAAGACACTGTCCCTACAATCCAGAGTAACTATGTGAGCACATAAGAGACATTACGTGTACCCGTAGTCACTGCACCATCTAGTGAAAACCTATTGGAAATTCATATTGCAATCCAGAGTAAATTGTTCTTACACTGTAGCAAGGACTCCCTGTAGTTACTCTGGATTTTGCTCTTAGGCTGTTAACCAGCAGGCAAGCATTCGAGACCCGGGTCCCCACAAGATGAGGATTTCCTGCTACAGGCAGGGGGTTGGAATAGATGATCCACTGGGTCCCTTCCAACTCTATGATTCTATAGTGGGACATATTTCTGAGTAGCAAGCATAGGATTGGAATGTTAGGGCAAAATCCAGAGTAACTACGGGGAGTCCTTGCTCTGGTGTAAGAACAATTTACTCTGGATTCCAATATGAATTTCCCATAGGTTTTCACTAAGTGGTGCAGTAACTACAGGTACACGTAAAGTCTCTTACATGCTCCCATAGTTACTCAGGATTTGGGGGGATGTCAGGGGTCCTCATTGTTCACTCAACATCTGCATTTGATTTTTTTAAAGAAGAATTGGAACAGGAAGTTGTGGCAGGTGTGAGAAAAAGATTACTATGCTCAGTGGTAGGTTTAGGTTACACTGAAGTGAAAAGATAGACTTGTACATTTGGAACATCATAGAAACCTTCTCACTCCCTGTGAGATGCAATCTTATTTTTAGCCAGAGAAATTGTAAGCGGAATAGGATGGTACATTGATGCAACTCTGTTAAGCACCAAATTGTCACTGATGTTACCAATGCACTAGTACAAGAGTTGCTTGTGAAATCCAAAATACACAGCAATACAATACTCTGTCAATATAGGATATGCTTTTCTCCAGAGCTGAATGCTGTATGACGTTGCTGAGATGCAATGGAGACGCAAATGGAGACAGTGGGAACTGATTGGTCCCACCCTACTTAGAATGCACTGTGGCTGTAAATCAATCAACCTATGAAGTCAGAACTTAAGAAGTCACTGTTATAGGAAGGATTCCTGTATTCAGAAGGAGCTCCACATAGGCCTTGAGGTCCTGGTGGTAAACCAAAAATCCTTACTAGAGGACATCAGTCCCACAGCAGGATCTCCTGTCCACAGTGCCATTGTGTCTAGAGATGAGAAGTATCATGAAAGAATTGTGTGCATTAGTTGTTTAGCCTATGTTAGAAACAAAAAAAAAGAATCTTGTTAAATTATTACCATTGTAGATGAGTGGTTGTAGTAAGTGTTCCCAAAATTTTTAGTACTGTGTCCCACTTTGTAAAATGACACACTATTGAATCATAGAATCATAGAGTTGGAAGGGACCTAGTAGGTCATCTAGTCCAACCCCCTGCCTGCAGCAGGAAATCCCCCTAGAGGATCCCCGACAGGTGCTCGTCGAGCCTCTGCTTGAAGATCCCCAGTGAGGGAGAATCCCTGGATTCACCTGGATTTACCAGAGTTTTAAAAAGGAGTTGTAGATAGAAATAATATTTTATTTATTTAAAAGTATTTATTTATTTAAAAGTAATAATAACCAGTAAAAGACCCTCAGACCTTATCTATATCTATTTAAATGTGCTGGCAAACTGCAAAATTTCAGCTCCTTGCACAGTAATTAGCAGTGAGAGTATCTTATTTTTCAGTTGGGTTTGAGGTAATTAGATATAGGCGATCCACCAAAAAATCAGGCTGTGACACACCAGTATGTTCCAGCCAAAAGATGGAAACCACTGGCTTACAGAGTAGTTGATTATTTGTAGAGGTGAACCTCACTGGATCTATTCTGGCAATTCCACACGGAGGTTAAGCTTGTATATGAGGATAATAATACAGAAATACTCATAAAACCGTGAGTTGCACAGGACACTTCTGAAACTCCACCAACATGTTCAGCAGCATGTTGAAGAATCCAATCATTTTTGATGTTCAGTGAAATCCAATGTCCTTTAATACAGCTGAAAAAGCTCATTGATCTGTTACTAGAGGCAGTATTCAGTTTAGAGGCTGCCATATATCATATTCCATAGGCAATATACAGCAGAGTGGACATGAGGAAAGCAAAAAAAATTATATCTAGAAAGTGTACGTCAAAAAGTGTGTGTCACTATACTCTAGAATAGTGATTTTCAATCTTTTTCATCTCACGGCACACTTAACAAGGCACTGAAATTGTCAATGCACACCATCAATTGTTTTTACCATTGACAAGGCACACCAAACTGTTCAAGTCCCCCAATTTTCCTGTTAATGAATGTCAATCCCCTAATTCTCGCAGCACACCTGAGGACCATCTGTAGCACACCAATGTGCCATGGCACACTGGTTGAAAATCACTGCTCTAAAAAGAGGAATATTTCACACTATTGGAAAGTACCGAAACAATAACTGCCCCAGACTCCTTGCCAACTAGGGAAATGTGGAAGTAACATTTAGATCCAACTTTTAGCAAAAACCATCTCCAAAATGTTGATACATTTCTGGAGTAGTCTTTAAAAAAAAGTTGAACTGAAGCCAAGGACTTAATGTTCTAGAAATTCGCTTCTTCATACACTGTGTGTGTGCGTTGTGTGCATGTGTGTGTGTGTGTGTGTGTGTGTGTGTGCACGTGCATGCGTGTCTCTGTGTGTGAGTGAGAGAGAGAGAGAGAGAGTTCTTGTGGGGTTCGACTGGCTTGAGAACATGTGAAATGAAACACAACATTTTTAGCTTCTAACCTGGCAGAGACCACATGGCCAGATGGTGAGATGTGATCACTGAAGAAGGCAGCAAAGCTACCTCCCAGTTCTATCAACAGTTTTGCATTACTCTTGATATTGGGAGGAATTGCCAATTTGCATGGCTCGGACCCAATCCAGTTAACCTTGTTACACAGAGAACAGTTAACAAAGGATACAGCAGAGACCTGGGGAGGAAGAAACGTGAGAGGGCCTATCCTGAGAACTTGGACGGCATTCTGGAATCCCAGCCAAAGAATAGTTTTCCTTCAAGCACAAACCAGATCTGGGAGGGGATCCATCGTGTGGCTTGCCTTGTAATGGCCGAATGAGTTAACCCTTTGACACTGTGGCTTCCCAAAGAAATGGGGTGAAGGTTTTATGACTTTCATTGGCGCTTCCACAGAAACGTTTAGTGGCTGCCACAATTCACTACAGTTGAATGGAAGGAAGCTATGGGGTCGCAGCTGAAAGTCATTAGAAGCAAATGCACTACTACTGGTAACATAAGGAGCCTTACTCTATCCCACGGATATCCTACATAGCACAGCATTTAAACTGGTACCTGTATATTAGCACCCTCTATCAGTACCACCATTCTGAGTCTCACTGCTTTAACTCATGCTGGAAGGTGCTGGACTTCCAGGAGTAAGGCCGGAGAATCCAACCGTTACAGAATTGATCCTCAGTGTATCAACTACAGTGTGTGTGTATTGTGCTGTGAGTCCTTTATTGGCATAAACAACAGTACAAAACATAAATAAAACACTTGGAACTACAGTGAATACAGTGTAGTTGATTAAGAGAATGGATGGATTGCTAAGGGATTGATAAGGGACTTACACCAGCTGAAAATATATTTTTGTATATTTATCCATGTTGTCAGTGTATTTGCTATAAGAATTTTCACTTATCCATACTGCAGATGTCGAGACCATCTCTCTTTATCCATACAAATCCAGTGTAGAGAGAATGCCTAACTACCACTTTTCCCAATGAGTAGGGCTTCCCTCTGAGCTCTAGTGATAGAGAAGGGTGCATTTGCCTTGCGTGTCCAGAAGTAGCTCCTAGAGTTTCTGTTAAATTTTGGATTTCTTTACTTAGTTGGACAGAAGATCAGAAGAACTTCATTTCTCAGGTGTGATCTTGGATGCTAAAGCAGAAGTGCTCTTCAGGACCCTCAGAGGAAGGAGCAGGGCTTGAGAAGAGTGCCCTCCTTCATATGCGATCACCTTCCTGGTGCTCCTGGTCCTATTCTTCTAAGGTTCACCTTCCTGGTGACCCTTCCAAGGAATCACCTTCCTGGTGATTCCCAGTCCCATTCTTCCAAGGTTTGTGCATTGTATCTGTTTTTGTCCTGTGCCTTTGCAAATTCTACAGAGAACTGGGATGGTGTAATGGTTATGGAGCTGGACAGAGACAATCCGTCCTTAGCCATAAAACTTCCTGGATGACCTTAGCCACTCATTCTACACCTCACCAACCTCATAGGGTTGTTGTGAGCACTGCAGGAGAGGAGAAACTAAAGCTTTGTTAAATCGGGCTTTTGCGGGCATGGGAAAGACAGGATAGAAGTCCCTGTAAAAATAAAATTAATGTGAATCTGGGTACAAAGAACAGAAGAAGAAAAAGCTCATGGTAAAAGCTTGAATTTATTTTTAAACCAAGACCTTTAATCAGATCTTGTGGTAACTGATCACTGTATTTTTCTATAGTTTGGGTGTCCCTTGAATGGTGCTTTGAACCAGTAAGAATTACACTTGATCATTGTCATTGTGTTCACAATAAAACCTAGCACTGCAAAATGAAATGTAAATCAGCTTTACCTGATGAGAATGTAGAAGAGGTTATAGAGGCCAAGAGGGTCAGGAATATCTCAGGAATAGGACCACCATTTAATCCACTCATTTAAAGTTTCGAGCAGGTTTTAAATTAAATCCGTGGGAGAATTGTCAATGTGGAGACCACATTGAGATAGTAACTGGGAATTCTCCTTACAGAAAAGGTTAATTGCTGTTTAAACTCTCCAAAGAGTCCTCCAATAACAACACAGTGACTGGCTTGTGAAATAGGGATGTTACTTTTATATTTAGCCTGAGAGGAATTTACCATGGGGGATTTACAGCCCTATCTTAACCAACTTTCCAGGACCAACGCAACCACAATGCAGCTCTGAGGGGAAGAAAGAAATCTTTTCTTATCTTGAGAAAGCCAATTTGGGTGCAATCCTAACCAATTTAGGCTGGCATAACTCACCTGGCATAACTTAAGTGATGTGGGGAGGACAGGATAACTTATGTGATGTGGGGAGGACAGCACATGCCTGTTCACTGGCCTAACCTTCCCAGAAGTGGGGCAGAAGGGACCTACGGCATGTTATTGACACCCCTGACTTGCTCAAGACTAAAAGCGCAATCCAGAGTAACTATGGGGAGTCCTTGCTCCAGTGTAAGAACAATTTGCTCTGGATTGCAATATGAATTTCCCATAGGTTTTCATTAGGTGGTGCAGTAACTACGGGTACACGTAATGTCTCTTATATGCTCCTGTAGTTACTCTGGATTTGGGGGCTACACCAGGACTTATGCTGGCCTAACTGGGCACACCATCAGCCACTGACAAGGCACACGATGCTGAAGGACGGGGGATCCAATCCCCCAATACCCAAGCTATAATTGCTCTGCCAAAGTCCTGATACACACTTATGAACCATCCACGGCACACTGTTTGTGTGCCACAGCACAGTGTTTGAAAGTTGCTTGTTTAAGATGTTTTGATTGTTGCTTGTTTTTGTTTATTAATTTGGACTATGCCTTTTTCAGCTATTTCAAATAAAAGTATATATTTACCAGTATTTTGTTAAATGGGGAGGAGAAGAACTGTACTAAACTTTAGAGTGGAATCGTATGTCATATTTACCCCTCAACTGAACTCAACTCATCTGCTCTTCAAGTGTCCTGTATTCCAAGATTAGACTTTGTCACTGTAATGCACTTTATGTGGGGTGTTCCAAAACTGTGCTCTGGAATCCATTGAGAGATGACTAAATGTGAGAAAAGTGGAAGAAACATTAATGAAGCACCATTGCAGAGAGCAATTTTTCCCAGCCAAAGAGACAAGCTTTCCGGCAGAGACAATCACCCATGATTCACCTTCTGCTCCCATTCAGAGAAAATAGATTTCTGTTTTAAATCGGAGGATTAGCTGCAACCGATTTAGGGCTTAGAATAACATATGTGTGTAAGATTAATTGATGGCACTTTGACTTCCAAACACTTTGCTATAATCTATAGTTTTCCAGGCTGAAGGGGTTTTGCATTTTTCATCCCTCCTTTACATTCCTTTACTTGACCACTTTATTTAAACCAACAACTTTTTGTTTCTAAAGTTTCTTTCAAAATCTCTGTTGCTGCTCCTATTTCCACCGTTCCTATCGTCCCCACTTTTTGCATATCACCTAGATCTGAAAAGAACAGAAAGTCTTATTATAGATAAACTGCTGTTTCATTATTCTGGAAGAACGCATGTCTACATTATTCCATCCTCCAAATCAATTTGGAACAACCTTCCCCATTCCATAGTTTTATGTACAGTAGGCAGTTGTGGCTTCAGGGGGTTATCACAGATTCTAGAACCCTTTGCTAATGAGCACCTGGTTCTGAGAACCGGTTACTAATGGGACATAGACCCTGTTGTTAATTTATTTGAATCCCACCACTGACAGTAGGTAGTCAGAACAGAAATCCAAAGTCCTGAGGACTGTTAACTTTGACAAGAAAAGTCTTTGCTAAATACCAAACTATCAGCAAATCTACAACAAGTTTTCCAACGAGGAAAGGTAAAGTTATGAGATGGTCCACTTTAGTGCATGTGAAAATGAGAGAGGAATTGAAAAGGATTTGCAGCAAGTTGCATAGCATGGTGTAGAAGGAAGGAAGGTAAGTAAATGAAGCCTTCAAAAGCCATCTCAGATTTTCTAAAAATCCTTTGCAGATGACACTTAACAGGGAAGAATAGCTGTCACTGCAGAAGACAGTAGAAGCAATCAAGAAGAGTAGAATACTGAGCTGAAACGATAGCAAGATGAAGTCCAACAGAAATAAGTGTAAGGTTCTGCAATTACCCCCCCTGCCCCCCCAAAAAAGTGAAAGGGAAAAGTATAGAATGAGTGGTACCTGAATCGGCAGTACTGTGTGTAAAAGGAATCTTGGGCTGCAATCCTAAAGCCACTTTCCTGGTAGTAAGAGCCACTGAACACAATGGAGCTGACTTTTGAGTAGATATGGTTAGGATTGCACCCTTGACGTTGCAGTGGATCACACGGATCAGCAGCATGAAACAAAGGCGGCTAATGCAATTTCAGGTTGAAGGCTAATGCAATTTCAAAGAAGGCTAATGCAATTTCAAAGAAAGCTAATGCAATTTCAGCACACTTTAACAACCATGTTTCACGTGCGAATGTGAAAAAGTTGATCAACTGGATGTTCTTTCCTGTCAGAAACGCAGAAATTTATCAATCGAGGAAATAAGCATGATTATACAATAACACCTTATACACCTCTCATTTGGAGGGAGGGGAATCCTGAAATTTACAAGAAAATAAAATCACCTGGCTAAATGTTCCATGATGGTGTGGGAAGGCTGATGCATGCCCACAGGTCGGCACACGTCTTATGCCGGGGCTTTGTCCAACCTAAATGGAGATTAGGATTGCAGCCATAATCATCCAGAATGTAAGTGTCTTGGCTGGGCCTCTTCAGCGTCTCCTTCGCTTCTCTGCCACAGGGGGAAAACCCCCATTTATTTACCAAGCCATCTTGAGGGCTAGAAAATCAGGGATGTTAGAAATGTTCTGCATGATTCACATACAGTACTTTATATTGTTGTAAACTTAACATCACCCCCATATGGTAAGTTATAATTAATATCTTGTTAACAATATCCACCTTGAGTCCCTTGGGAGAAAGGCGGGATACAAATAAAGTTTATTATTAGTATTATTAGTATTAGTATCTCCATGAGTCAGGCTTGCAATCCTAAAGACACTTTCCTGGGAGTAAGACCCACTGAACGCAATGGGGCTTGCCTTAGAGTAGACATGGTTAGGATTGTGCTATTGAAAGGCAAGACGTGACCTATAGTAACCTTGCAAATGGCACAGGCAAGATTCCAGCCAAAGAATTTTGAATACATAGGATAACTACCTTCTGGACTAATTCCTGGTGCCAAATTCTAGATGTATGAACACTTTAGCCTTCCAATATTAGGACCAGTTGAAGCTTGGCGTGCTGGATGATCTTAGCTAGTGGTGTGTCAGCTGTTGGGAGAGGGATAGTTGCCTGTGTAAAAGATGTTTCACTTTCTGAAATCTTTAAACTGATAAGAGTCAGAGTCGCAAATTCTGCCTTAGAACGAACTTACACCCACACGTCCATTCGCAGGATATATGACTTGCAGGATAACAAACGTCAGGGCCTTGAGCATCAAAACAAAGTGTCCATTGTCCTTTGATACAACTAGTCTGGAATGCAACGCGGCACTGGCATAAGCAAGCTGTTTGGCTTGAGTGGTGCGGCCTTGCAACACAGCAGATACAAATCATGATTACATATACACTTATATAAATTATATTAAAAGAAATACAAATTATAATAAAATTGAAGACAACCACCAGAGATAACAGCGGGATTAGAGTGCACTATCGTGGAGTTTCAAAATGAAGCCAAAATGTAGGACAATGAAGCCAAAATGTAGGATACCCAGACAGGAGACTAAAAATCCGGACAAATCTGGGTTTTTCTGGTTATATGGTCACCCTAGTTTCCCTCCTTTTCTTTGCATAAGAACACAAGAAAAGCCCCACTGGATCCTACGAAGGCCATCTAGTCCAGCTTCCTGTATCACACTGGTGACTCAGGGAGGACACAAGAAAACAAGTCACCTACATCCTGGTGCCACTACCTTGAATGTGGCATTCTGAGGTATTCTACTTTTAAAACAAAACAAACAGAGGTATTTATATACCACCTTTTCTGGTCATTGGAGTTCTCAGACTTCATTCAGCTTGGTTTACATGAACATGCTTCACAACCTCAAGAGCGTTTGACAATTCACAATGGATCTGTCGTTCAAGAACTTCCACATTCTGATGCGGATCGATTAACGTCTGATCTCCCTGTCTGTGGCTTCTGTTTTGCCTCATGGAGCAGACTCAACTGTGGCTGGCTTTTCTTATCTTCACACACACACTCCCCCAGCCCAGTGTCAAGATTCCTCTCTGATGTTTTCAAGATAGTGACATTCAGATATTATCTTCATGCAATTAACAGCGGCTCAAACCTCAAGAAGAGTGATTTCCAAGCACTTTGGCCAGAGAGCTACATCAAATATCTGGCACATTGTCACGAGTTAAAAAAAACTATATACTCGATATAAAACTGAAAAGTCACTGACTGACTCACTCATTCGCTCACTGACTGACTCACTCACTGACTCATCAACACCCAGACAAAACCACTAGGCCTAGAAGTTTGAAATTTGGGAAGGGTGTATTGAGGCATCCAATAAGAGCTTTTTTTTTGACATTCCAATTGGAAAGGGGTGAAAAAGGGTGCAACACGTTTTCCTACCTATACATTACATTAAAGAATCCTGATCGGGGCCCTGCCCCAACCCCTGGACTGAGAAGCATGATATTTGGGAAGGGTGTTTCTTCTATGACATCAACACACACTCTGAACCAATGTTGAGAAATTTAACCCTTAAGGGGGTGAATATGGGTGCAACGTATTTTTTTACTAAACATGGAAGACTGACTCAGCAATATCCAGCCAATTTGGTGCCTGATGCTTGATTTCCTGGGAGGGATGATAAGGTCACAAAGAAGAATTATGTTCAGGTTGACAGGAATGTGGTCAGAAATTGGGACTTGACTGTGAGGAGAAGGATGTGGCATTCAGATCTGTCCATGCCCAATAATTATCCCTACAGATTGTACAATCTTACTAAAGATTGTAGTTTAATTGACCTCATGCCACAGGCCTGACGTGGTGTGGCTTGGGGCAAAAAGATGCACCCTCCGGGCAAAGATTTTCTCCATTGCATTGTGAGGAGTGTGATGCAGAGTTGACCTTGTGGTTGGTCGAAGGGGAGACCATAAATATTTGTACAGCCTGAAGAGCATTCGCACTGCTCAGTAGTACCACAAAGTAAATACTGCGCAGGCAAGCTGGAGTTTCCAAACAAAGTCTTGCCTCCCAATGGGTAAGCAGAAATACTTAAAAACAGCTGAGTAAAGAAATGGGGGAAACTCCCAGGAGATGGTGGAATTAGTAAAACTGAGCCCTGAATGAGCTGTAGCAATGCTTCATATTCATCATCCTTGAGAACGGGGCCAATGCTGTGAGGTGGCTGTAGGGTAGAACGGCTGGTGGAGGAAGGATGTTGGTGGTAGAAGGGAAACATCTGGTTCACATTGAGACAGAACAAGGCAGGAGTAGCCAACTCTATTACCTGGATTTGTGTCTGTCCATTACTTATTCGGACGTATTAGCAGTGGGGCTTTGGCCACAGTTACACGGAGCCAGAGTTTCTATTTCACCTGGGAACAATGGAGAAAGCGGCTGTGAGTAAGACAGAGAAAGAAAAGCAAACAAGCTGATTTACAACATTGATGGAAATGCATCTTGAACATTGTGCGTGCACATGTGTGTGGGGTTAGAAAGGCCACACTTAGTGCTGGGGAGCTTTCGGAACATTGAAGAAGTAGTGGCTAATATTACTTCTCCATGCCATGTTCCTTCTATGTCACTGGTTTCCTAGTCCTATGGTAATGAGTATGTTGCTCCTATTTGGAACATTATTCTGTTCTATGCAAGGGTTGTATTTGTAGCAGCAGAAATCCCATAAAGATGACAAGCTGGAATACCGTACAAGCGAGCGTTTTAGCCAGCCAAGTGCCACATGTACATCAGGCCTTCTATAACTGAACATGGAATGTGGTTGGTTTCCCAGGGTTCAAGGAGCTTCTGTTAGTTGTTTTAAAAGGCCTTCATTTCCTTCTCTTAAGCCAGTTGCCCTGATGGCACTATAAGGAAGGATCTGATGGCTGATGGATCTGATGCTTGATCTTAAGGGCTTAGTGAAGATGCATATTCAATAATCTTTGAAAGGGGAGGCACTCTCAGATTTCCACAGTAGGATAGTGTTATGAGTCAAACCAAAGTGCTGACTTTGATCCAGCAAACCCTTCCTCAAACTTTCCTTCACCTTAGAGCTTGTTGGGTGACTTGTTCACCTTAATCTACTAGACAAACCCTACAATCCAGAGTAACTACGGGAGCACGTAAGAGACTTTACGTGCACCCGTAGTTACTGCACCACCTAGTGAAAACCTATGGGAAATTCATTTTGCAATCCAGAGCAAATGGTTCTTACACCGGAGCAAGGACTCCCCGTAGTTACTCAGGATTGCGCCCAAAGTAGCTTTGGGGAAAGAGTTGGAGTAACCTGGGAGATCTGGAGATCTGGGATAGATGGAGACACATGCCACACTGAATTCTTTCAAGTAAGAGTGGGAGATAAATTAATAAATTAAAAAAGTTTGTGTCCAATGTTGTCGGTGACACATAAACAACTGTCCGGTTGGGATTCTGATGCATCCAGGAAACTGAGGCCCAGCTTAGGAAAACATTGTTTTTACTCCTAGCTTTTACTGTATGCAATCCAGGGAGACACACATGCTATGCAGGAGAACTGAATTCAAGTCACGGTGACCATATGACTGGTTTTTACCAGATTTGTCCTTTTTTTTAGCCACCTGTCTGGGTGTCCTCCAAAAGGGCTTCATTGTCCTCCATTTTGGCTTCATTTTGGAACATTGCATTGATGTGCAGTACCCCATCATGTCATATGTTGTTGGATTCATATTGAAGAGCAGATTCCAATGCAAAAATTGGTTTTGAAATATCTCCTTCCTATCAAACGTTATGGCCAAAAAACTTAAAATCAAAAATATGCATTGAAAGCTATGGAAAAATGAAAGTGCCCAATATCATGGCTTTACTCGTGCGTAGGCAAATGTGCCATTTTCTGCCAGAAAGGTCAGGCTGAGAGGAATCCAAGACTTTGTCCTCCTTTTGAGGTTCGGGCATCTGGTCACTCTGGGGTGACCTTATTTTCATGCCCTTTTTTGTTTAGCTTTGTGTCCTGGAAATAAATCCTTCATTGTCCTCCTTTTCCTGTGAGGCAGCATGTAGCCTTCTTATAATTAATAAATTATGGCTGCAATCCTAAGTTCCAGTTAGGCCACCATAAGCCACAGCATAAATCCAGTGCTGACCTGGGGATGTCACAAAAGTGCCATAAAGCACTTCTGGGAGGCTTAGGCCAATGCACAGGCATATGCTGACCTCCCAACACCACCATGGAAAGATATGCCAGGTAAGTTAGGCTGGCCTAAATTGATTAGGATTGTGCCCTACATGTAATTAATTATATGTACTATATTTCAATTTGATAAAAAGTAACATACCCTACAATCCAGAGTAACTACGAGAGCACATAAGACACATTTACATCACTGTAGTTATGGTACCACCTAGTGAAAACCTATGGGAAATTCATATTGCAATCCAGTGTAAATTTTTCTTACATCAGAGCAAGGATTCCCCGTAGTTACTCTGGATTGCACCCATAGTGTTTAACCACATGAACTAGTTTACCCCCTGGTTGGTTGTTTAAAACCACCTTGACCACTGTTTTATTTATTTTTGCCTTCCAGGCATTTAGCGTTATTGGTTTATCTTAATGGATATCAAAGGACAATTTAAAGCAAATGCTCAAGGATTTAATTCAGCACACAACAGTAATATAGCTGATGCAAAAGAAATGACATCATTCACAAACTAAGCACGTCATGGTGCTCTGTATACAGACCAGATCCAGTAATTTAGACCTCCAAACCCAAGTGTAGAGAACTTCAGAGGACATCTTTCACTGTATCATGTAAGTTGACCCAGACAAATATAAGGAGGAAAATTATCCAGAAGAAATACGAATTATCCTGTAGTTTTCTGACTGGGAGATGAGCTGGTAACCCTTAGAATACCAACCGGGTCCATTAGACCCGGTATGCAAATTAGGCTATTTTTAGATTGTATTCTAAGTTAAAGGTGTGGTTTTGTTGCGGAATTATCCAGCTCTTTTTGATAAGGCTCCTACTTAGGCCAGAACGGAGTCACAGTATGAGAGAGATCCAGCAATATATGCAACATGGGTGGCTGCGCAGGTGGTCTTGACTGACTCAGCCCAACCAACTTTCCAGCACTGATGCAGCCATGCCAGAGGGGCATGCGCTGCATCCTGACAATGAAGGAAAGTTGCAACTGCACGGCTGTGCAACACTGAAAAGTTAGATAGGGATTAGGTCCTCCGTTCTCCAAAGAAGCTCACTGGACCATCCTTGCCAGGGTGACCATATCTTCTTTTTTCAGGATATGTCCTCTTTTTCAGCCTTGTACCCTGAATGAAAACCTTCATTGTTCTCCTTTTCCTAGTGAGCTGGAAGCATTTAGCCTTCATATAATTAATAAATTACCGGTATATGTAATAGATTATACGTGCAATCCTGACTTGGGCCAGAGAGAATGGCCAAGCTAAGTTGACCTAAGCTAATCTGGCCAAATCCACAGAGCTAGGGGCCCTCTAGGCTGGTCTAACTGCTGGAGCACAAGGGCAACATGTTCACTGGGCTGGTGTAGTTATGCCATATCCTGAGGTTGAGAGGCAGAAGTGGTAATTAAGCTAGCCTAAAACATAAAACTTTTTCTTTTGCTTCCATTTTTACTCTGGTTTATCATGGGCCCCTATGGGTCTACTCAGATTTATGCCTGCTCCTGAGGTGGCCTAACTCTGAGGAACTGGGAAGGGACATGCCTGCCCTGGAAACAGGCTCTGGATACAGCCTAACTGTACTGTTCCAACCCATGCCCCATCTGCACTGAACACATCCCTGCTGAACTGCCTAGACTAGCCTTGCTGGCTGGGTCAGATCCGTCTTGGGCCAGCCTATGTAGACTTAGGCCAGCCCAAGCCTTCTCTGGTGTAGCTAGGCTGGACTATCTTGGAATTAGATAATATGTAATAGTTTCAAATTTAATACAGTGCTTAAGTTCTTCACATGAAAGCAATATATGTAGTCCTCTGGTGGCGCAAGCGGTTAAGACACTGTACATGCTAACCAGCAGAACAGGGTTCGAGACCCGGTTCCTCACAAGACAATGATTTCCTGGTACAGGCAGGGGGTTGGACTAGATGATCCACTGGGTCCCTTCCAACTCCGTGATTCTATATGAGTGTTTTTAGCTTTTATTTTTTCATGTGCTACATTTATCCTATACTTTGGGGAATGCTTGACATCTGTTTTGGTTATGATATCCAGTCACCCTGATACTTGCATCTGTATAGGTAAAAGAAAAGGTTTATTTTGACTACTGCCCCTCAAAACTGGGAATTGGAGGGGGTCATCAACAGGGAACGTGAAGGTTGGCAGCTGGAAAATGCAGCTAGATTTTTTTGGGGGGAGGAGATTCCTCAGGTTGATCTGAATATGATATTTTTGCAGAAGAGAAAATTGTTTCAATGCCTGTATACATGAGTAAACAAAAAAGCACTTTTAAGTTACATATAGTTTTATGTTGTGTTTATTTTCTGTAAGGATTTTTATCTTGCCTTCCATTTCCAAGGCAGTTTACAACTGTGATTAAAATAACTAAAAGCTGGAAACTAATAAACATTTTGTTTTATGAAGCTACCACAGTGGTATTGGACAATAGGCCTCAAATAGCTAGTATTTGTATGATTTCTGATCATTATGTTTGTCATCCCCCCCAGGGGTGGGCCCAGCCTGGCCCAACATCCGGTTTGCCGGAAGTGGGCGGGGCCGAGCAGGAGTCAGGGAGCAGGAGGTGGGGTCAGGGGGCGGGGGACAGGGCCGGGGAGGGTCAGGGGGGAGCCGGGGAGGGCACACCACCCACCCCAGCACACTATGGGTGCGGGTGGGCAGGGCAAGGGGCAAGGGGCGACGGGCGGCCCCCAACCCTGGCGCACTGTGCGTGCGCCAACCTTCGTTGGAAGGTTGACGCATGCGCAGTGCAGTGATGGAGCCAGGTGCCGAACCGGTGCGCCCGGTTTTCTGCCCCCCCCCCCAGCCACCGGATCGGTGGCAGGGGGTCAGAAACAGGAAGCGGTTCGGGCAATCCGGCCCAAACTGGCTTCAGCCCACCACTGATCCCCCCACAGTTTCACATCCTACAGTATACCCTTTCTTCCACACCCATCATACTTGAGAAAACATCCACAACATAAAAAAAGTCAGGATGAGAAAAAAGGAAAGGGGGGCATATGTAAAGCAATACTTACTGACATTCACAATGAATTGCCAGCAGAAATGTACTGAAGATGTCAGTTTCTTTAATTCTTCTTTGATATCAGCTCCCGATTTCTTTTGAAGTTTCTGAAATCCGCGTCCCTGAATAACACATTTTGCAGAGCAAAACCATATGGGCTGAATAAAGTGTACATGGGCAATTTTGGCAGCTTTCGCCGATTTCCATAGAGTGTGAGATATAAATCAGAGCTCAGTCCTTTCCAAGAATAAGACGTTAGTTATCAAGATGCCTGTATTATGGAGGTCCTACATGGGAGATAAGGCTTCTATTCTGATTGTGCTTGCTAACTGAGATTTACATTGATATCCGAGTGCGTCCCAAGGTTTTAAGCCCTGTTTAGTATTCTTCATGGCCATTATTTATGGGATCTTGGGACTGCAAAAGTAACATATCCATAATGCAGTTAGCCACTGAATCTTTCCGCCGGTAAAGACATGTTCTTTGTGTACAGGCTCTGCTGAGACTGAGAATTCACAAGACATTATTGGGGACTATCTCTGAAATACAAGGCATTTCCGGGGATAATTTCTACTGTACAAATTTGATTTTTAAAGGGAGATCCATATGTCTTTTCTTCAAATAGTGTACATATACAGAAATGTCAAATTTTACAATCTCTAAAACAAACCCTACAATCCAGAGTAACTACAGGAAGACGTAAGAGGCACTTACTCAGGATTGCTCTATGCATTTCCCATAGGTTTCCCATAGGTGGCACCGTAACTATGTCGACGTAAAAGGTCCTGTAGTTACTCTGGATTGTAGCCAAACAATCCTTTCTTGATGGTTATGTTCAGTGGTGGGCAGCAGCAGGTTCGCACCTACGCTATAGAACCGGTTCTTAACAAGAGATAGTACATATAAAGTTTAAAAATAGCCATTTAAAAGTGGCTACCAGATGGACAGAGAACCGGTTCTTAATTTCTTTGAAGCCCATCACTGGTTATGTTATAGAATCAATGGTATATGTATTAAGAGTGCCTCTGGGTCCAAAGCTCATGGGGGCCATCCAGGACCCATAAAAGGGGGATGTTATGACTATATTGACCTAGACTCAGGATAAAAAAGAATATCTGGGTTCCAAAGCAGGGGAGCCAGAAATTTCCTGGGATCTCAAAAAATGTTTGCATATATTGTGTGAAGTCTAGCATTCATATTTTGGATAAGATTACAGAGTTTTGAATATAATAGAAATTATGATCCAAGGATCATATGAAATTATAATTCCGTGGAGAAGGGAAAGAGTTCAAAAGAAACTTGGTATTCTTCTGATAACATTCCTCTTGCATGCCCCGGAGCCATTGCTAAAATTGACCTGAAATTGAGCACAAACTGTGCTCATTGCATAGAAATGTTTTCAATGTTCAGAAAAACTCAAAGTCTTTGGAAACCCACAATTCAAAACTCTCTCAAAGCCCACATGAGAGGGAACCCTTGTGAGCATTGCCTATTCCTAAAGAGTCACAATGGTTTGAATGAAAAAGAACTTTCACAAGTGGTTGATTTGCTTGCAGATTTTATAAGCCAGTTAGCCTTGATCCTTCTCCAGATGTTTGAGAATTCTACCTTTGAGCTCAATTCTAGCAAGAATACTAGGGTATTTGTTTACTGGATTATTCTGTCTTGGTCAATTTATCACGGTCAGTGGCATCCCTCAACATTTGTGTCTGGGTTTTGTTTACATTCCAAACGTTTGCATATCACGCTAACTGGACAACAAATCCCATATAATATATCCTAAGCTTCCTATCCCAGCTCTAACCCTAACCCTACTTTTGCATTTAAAAAAATTAAAAATTAGATATTATATAAATAAACAAACAAACAAACAAACAAATAAATAAATAAATAAAGATGGAGGGACAGACAGACAGACATACCCACAAATCCAGAGTAACTACAGGAGCACATAAGAGACTTTACGGGCACCCATAGTTACTGCACTACCTAGTGAAAACCTATGGGAAATTCATATTGGAATCCAGAGTAAGTTGTTCTTACACCAGAGCAAGGACTCCCTGTAGTTACTCTTGCATCTTGCCCTCAGTTACTCTTGGATCTTGCCCTGGATTTTGCCTATATACTTGTAACAGCCCACTGCTAGGGACTGCGATGGCTCAGTGGCTAGAACGCTGTGGTTAGAACACTGTGCTTGCATCAGTTTAAGTATATCCCAGTCATGTCTATGGCAAACCCCATTTAGGCAGGAATAAGACAAAGATCTATTCAACAGATAGTTTGGGACACAAATGTCTGGGAAGCCAAAAAAAAGCGGACACCAGTATCCAAAATCAGAACATGTTTCATCAAAATACTATTGTCCAGAGTTCAGGCACTGTTAGCAACATCTGCAATACAAACATTTGGGGTCGGATTTTGAGAGGAAAGGGCTCTGGGACAAAGCATTAACCTGCTCCTCTCCATGTGCCACAATCCTATCATTCCCCTGCAGAAGGAGTTGGGAAGGAGGAGAAAGGCATTGCGGTTAGCAAACCTTTTAATGACATGGTCTCATGAATATTTAGTTTGGCTATCACTATGTGGTGCATATTAAAGATGCCAGCACCACCCAATTGTCAGCATAAGTAAAATTGGTCCTATAATTATCTATTTCTGCTTTGTAGTCCATGCTATCCAACCTGGGCTACAATATTTACATATTCATTTTTCTTACAGTTAATTCTAAACTCCCCCACCTCCGAGCCTACAAAACAATGGTAACCTACAAAAAAAGTATGGAGACTTGCATTTTAAATCTCTGGCACGGTTGGGACAGTGGGATCAACCTAGGTTTATGAGACTGTAAAAATAAGATCTAGAAAGAAATAATATTTGTCTTAAATTATTAAAAATCAGGTTGTGACCCACCAGTGGGCCCCATCCCACAGATTGAAAGTCACTGCTCTTGGAGAATTTCCTGTTACAGGCTGTGGGGGTTGGACTAGATGACCTTATTGAGCTTTTCTAACCTTATGATTCTATGAATTCTGAGGCCCTTTTCACCATATCTTTTATGTGGCTCTTATCTGTTAAAAAGTGTTGGCTGAAGTGATTAACTCTGTGTGATTTGTTTACTAAAGTAAAATGAAAGCGCAGTGGATATTTTGTATGTTGTTCTTTTCTGTCTGGTGGTTAAGGGCAGATGTGAGATTTTAGCTGAAGCTAAACAGGTCTAGGTCTGGATTGGGTGATTGCCTGGGAACCTCAAACACAGTGCCTTGAATCCTATGACGGAAGAAAGGTAGGATTATGTAATAAAAATAAATACATGCGAAGCTTTTATCTCGCCTTATGGCCTGGTCTAAGGAACACGTGGCAAGAACAGTCATTCCCTGAACACAATAACACATTCCCTTTGCAAGAACACAGCAAAGATAAAAAGTATCAGTTACCACTTTGTATGCAGCTGATGCTCGCAAGGGCACCTGAGCGACAAGTAGAGCTTCAGCTGAAAAGACAAGAAACTGGGTTGGAATTTGAAGCTTCTGCCAAGAGACTTTACTAGTATTTTCTTCCCAGGTGAAAGCTGCATAAGCAGTGGGCTCTTTCTTGATCAAACTGAATAATCAGATTGATAAGAGACCTGATGTGAATAATTGCATTCTAGGATAGTGTCAATGGCATTACCGAAAGAAAAACAGTGAACCAAGCAAAACATGAAATGAAAAACAAAACAGGGAAACTATGCCCCGAGAGAATAAGAGAAGAGCAGCTGGAAAAAATCTAGGAGAGTCTTCATGGGAAATGCTGGGATGTGGGCTGGAACTCAACCTTGTCTCCTCTTGCCTGATAAATTGGAAACCTAACAGCCCAACCTAAATCCTTTTGCAACAATGCAATGGCACTAGTGTGGACCACACTACATCCTGCAAGGAATTTTTGGCTGCTGAATGTCTCCATGGGATAAGGGAATATTTGTTTCTTGCTCCTCATCAGCAGCCGCAATGGGTCAATTTGGATATGTGCCAATTGGCACAAGTTTGCATTGATCCATGCAGGTGGATCAGGCCTGGGAAGGAGCCTAGATTCAACATGCACCACCACCAATCCCATCCAATCTGCCCACCTTCAGCCCATCTCCTCTCTGATCTCCCCTCTCATGCCTATTCCCTCCCTGCCTCCGTTACCCCAGGCTTATCTGATCCAGCAAACCTCCATCATTTTGCATTGCTTACTCTATACTTTTTTTCTGGTGTGCCATCTCCCTGTGCTGGTGTAAAACTCTTTACAGCATGTTTCCAGCAGACAACCAGTAAATTGGATTTAAATGCACATACAGCTGCAATAAACAGTATTATTGACCTTGTTCAATCCAGTGTTTTGGGTTCGTGCAGTAATTTTCAACCAGTGTGCCATGGCACATTTGTGTGCAGCGGATAGTTGTCAGGTGTGCCATGGGAATTTGGGGATTGACATTCATTAACAGGAAAATTGGGGGATTTGAATAGTCTTGTCAATGCTAAATGTGCCTTGTCAATGCTAAAAACAATTGATGGTGTGCCTTGACAATTTCAGTGCCTTGTTAAGTGTGCCATGAGATGAAAAAGGTTGAAAATCACTGGGTTAGAGTCTTTGCACTATATGTTCTATACCTTTAAAAATTAGGTTACTGGATCAATTGTTTACATGTTTGTAACGGAATGTTTCCTAATAAATATCCTTTGAGAAAATTAATTTATGGATTTCCATTGAAATTCAAGAATTCTGCCTTGCTCTTGTCCAGGGATCGCCAGTCTTTTTGGCCAAAGGGCCAGATAATCGGCACAGTGTCAAGAGCTGGAAAAAATGTCAATATAAAAATTAAATAAATACTAGATTAATAAAGAAATAGGTTCCAATTTTCTTGGATTTCTGCAGGCATCAACGCACAGCACAGAAATAAAGCACGTACTAGAATGGACCAGCACCCCACCATCACAGTCCATTTGTGTTTCGTTAGCTGGGTCAGAGGCTCTTAGGGACCAGAGGGTGGCCACAGGCTGGTTAGAGGCTCAATGCAGGCCTCATCTGACCACAGTTATGGGTTTGAAGACTCCTACTGCTTTGTGATCCTGGGTAATCAGAGTGGTCATTGGATCCTATTCCAGCCCAGAAGGAGAAGCTTCTTGCATCTTCTAGCCATGGTCCCATGATGTTTACAAATGTCTTACTCAGGCTGTCTATTTTTAAAAAACAACATGTAGTAACAGTCTAACCAAGAGGATTCAGCAGTACCATACAGAAAACTTGGCTTTTTCTGTAGCATTGTCTTTACTTTGGGTAATGTTGTACTGAGCGAGAGAAGGAAATGCTTGTTCTCATGTTGCACCTCCAGAGGCATTTTCATCTCACATCTCAGTTGCCTCCAATTGGTTCAGATTTCGAGTTGTTTGTTTATCAGGAGCAAATTAACAAGGAATGCGGTGTTTGGCTCATTTATTCCTCCTCTTCATATTTGGTCTCCGATGGCCTGCTTTACAGATTTTTTCCCCCCCAAAGAGTGGTTTTTTCTAACAACAACAGATATAATGTGCGCTTCTGAGTCACTTTCAGTAAGTCAATCCTCACTTGGTGCAATGAACATGAAAGGCCTTTGCGGAGTGGAGCTGTTGCCAAAGCATTTAACAACATCTGTTTGTTGAACTGCACCATTCTGATGTTGGAATGGCTCCAGCTGCCCAGCCTGTCCATGGCTCCTGAAGCCATTTCCATATTTCTATGCTTGACAGAGCCAACTGAGCTTGAGCCTTTGTTCCAAGAAAGATCCATGTTTACAGCCATTAATTCCAGCAAACAAATGTCAGGAACAGGAGGCTTTGGAGGAGGAGTGGGAAAATGGCCTTTGACACCAGTGGACGTATAGATCTGGTGCCTGTTTTCTATTCTGGACATACAAAACAAATGCTAAAAGTTCACACACATAGGCTGCAATCCTAAAGACACTTTCCTGGGAGTAAGACCCATTGAACACAATGGGGCTAACTTTTGAGTAGACATGGTTAGGATTGTGCTCATCTACACTGAACCACCTTCACACACCAAAGATGGTATCCATTTTTGAAATATGGACATCTCTACAAAATGCTCCTCATCAAGGTCATGTCATATAGAGCAAGGGGTAACTGGAAATCGAAATTGGAGTTCAGAGCTCTCTTAAATGCCTAATGAGCAGCCCAGATCTCAAGTGAGGCTGTCCAGCTCATGCTGAGACCTGCAGTATCTTGAAGTTGGATATCCATTTGAAACTCACAAAGTCACTAAACCAGATGTTCGCTCTTTCAACCCTGCCCCCTCCAACAAGACAGTGCCTTAGGAGAAAGGTAATATATTTTGGTTGCTACATTAAATTATGTAAACAAAAAAAGCAGGGAGTCATGGATGAACACTGTCAATAAAGAAGACAATGGCCATATGTTTGTAATCTATGAAATCTCTCTAAATCTTCCCTAGTAATTCATATATTTTATTATAGTTAATATTTCAGTAGCTGGCCTTGCAGAAAACAGGATGATGGACTACCTGGCCCTTTGGACTATCTCTTTAAATGCTCTTAATGGCTGATGTATGTAAAAGTATATGTTACAATAAACTAGCTGAGTTTGTTTCACATTTCGATTCAGTGTGCAGTTAGTCTATTACAGTCCTAATCCCTGGCTAGGTCGACATACAAATCCAAGGAACAAGTCCCATTCCAGCCTGGGGGATTCGCTAAAGTGCCATAAGATGTAAGCCACTCTGCACCACTTCGGGGGTGAATGCATTGGTGAGTTAGTGCACAGATGTGCCAGCTTTCCCATGCCACCACGAAAACAGGGAGATGGGTGAGTTAATGCTGGCTAAAATTGATTAAAACTGTGGATTTAATGTGTTAGATACTACACTTCTACCAGAGCCTGTATTTCTACCCACTATTACATGTACAATGTTGAATATTATGTTGGGTGAGGACACATATCATCAGTCCACATTTGTTTCTGCGGAGGGTAGATAAAAGGTGGGGATATCTAACTATCTATCTATCTATCTATCTATCTATCTATCTATCTATCTATCTATCTATCTATCTATCTATCTATCTATTTATTTATACATACATACATACATACATACATACATACTTCACCTTTCCCATGCCACTGCAAATGCCTTAGGCAGCTTACAAAGCTTTATTTACTCCCTTCCTGCTGTCCTCACAACAACCAAAGGGAGTAGAGCGTAATGGGTAGCACATGCACAGTCCTTCTCCTCCTTGCTTTCTCTTTTACTGGAACAGAATAGGGAAGAACCTTGGTATCTTGGGGAAGAATCTGTATCTGCAGCCACCATTCCTGGCTACAGAGAATAAGAGCACAATCCCAACCATATCTACTCAAAAGTAAGCCCCATTGTGTTCAATGGTTCTTACTCCTAGGAAAGTGTCTTTAGGATTGTAGCCTAAGCCAAGGGAGACTCTATGGGGAAAACATCCCCACCCAAGCACAGATAGCACTGAATTCATTCGTGGATGGATGGATGGATGGATGGCGAAAGAAAGAAAGAAAGAAAGAAAGAAAGAAAGAAAGAAAGAAAGAAAGAAAGAAAGAAAGAAAGAAAGAAAGAAAGAACGACAGACAGACAGACAGACCTCTCCCCCAAGCACAGACAGCACTGAATTCATCCATGGATTCTTATCTAAAAAAGATAAATAACACAAGCTCTGGAAAGAAATGTGACAATCTACTGAATCCCATGATCAAAGACTAGGCAGCCAAAGGACCAAAATGTAATTAGTTTATGAAACATCTAAATGAAAAAGGAATGGAATTGAATAGACAAAACTGGTCCTAGATAGATAGGTTTGCTACTATGTGGGCAAGGAAAAAGCTCTGAATCGACATCCTGTATGTGTCTGGGAAACAAAACACAAAACTGCTGGAAAAAGATTTTCCAGGCGATTTTTTAAGACTATTGAACCTGCACAAGAGTTCCTGGGGAGTTGAGTGTAAAAAAAAAAAAAAACACAGAAAAATAGGTAAAAGAAAAAGGGGGAAAAAACCCACATTCACCATATATGGCAAACAGTATGTACTTACTTTACTCAATAGAGTAGGAAGCCATACTACTGAATTAAGTGAGTGCAATACAGTGAGTGTAAGCTATACTACTAAATTCAGAAATAATTGAAACGAATCAAACACCCACTTTTTAATGTGGGGGTTTGCCCAGAATTCTTCCTTTATTTCTGGAAACAGCATGGAGGGTTAGGGGCATGCAAACTAAATTAAAATTGCAATGTAGGTGAAGACTTAACACCTTTCCTTTGCCACAGGTCCAGTTTTAATTATGTGCCCCTCTACACTATTTACAGTTAAAAAATAAGTTTCCCCATTGGCTTCATTTAAAGCATTTTTGTTATGTAAATAGCACTTAGAGGGAGGCCATCTAGTTTGGAACTGTGGCAGGAGCAAAGTGATAAAGCCTCCTACCATGATTTTAATAGTGATTGTGCATCCCTTGTATGCTATTTAAAAAACAATACAAAAACGACAGGTCAACACATAACATTTTTTTTTTAAAAAAATGTTTGATTTACAACTGAAGACTTGCCAAGACTTTAAATCTTGCCAAGGCCATGAATTCTTACTTCAATAGATGGTTTTGGGCAAGTGGCTTCCTCTCATGCTTGGCACTCCATATACAATATGGGATTTTATGTCTAACCTTGTTGTACAGATTTTTTAATACAAGGATTTGATTCAACACAAATGACTACTGCAAATCACAGTTTAAAAAACTGATTTTCTACTGTTGTACACAGGTAAAAAATCAATCATTGTTTGCAAACCATGCAAACAATCATTCCATTTTTCAGTCCCAGAATCAAACCCCTGCAGATATTGAGGCACTACCTTATTTAATTAGATGCAATAGAGGAGAAAGAAACCTGGAAGTGGGTCTCTAAACCTATTTTTCCATTGTTTTCTTTATATACGGATTTTTTTAACCACGGGGAGTTCTGGAATAGAACACTAGGCTACAATCCATAGTAAGTACAGGAACTCTTACGTCAACTAAAAGTGGCACTTACTCTGGATTGCTCTATGCATTTCCCATAGTTGGCCCCATAACTACGTCAATGTAAGAGATCCCATAGTTACTCTGGATTGTAGCCCGAGTGGATAAAAAAGGAAACCTGTATAATATTTGGACTCTTTATAGAATTGTTGCAAGAATGTCATCAAGATGATATGCATGAAGTGCTTTGTGCACACAGAAAGGACTACACAAATGGTGGCGGCGGCGCTGCTACTTTTACGCTGGGCCGATTATAGTTTGAAATGTGGGATAACCAGAAATGTGGGACTTGCAGAGATATCATAAGATTCTTGCTAGTCCAAGCAATATATTTTGGAGCAGGGGGTGTGATTTGCTCAAATCCAAGAACACTGAGACTTCTAGGCACTGCTCCATATTATTCCGAGAAGCTGTTTTTTATTGCAATGTAGCTTTGTATCTGTGGCACATTCTGAATGATAAGACATTGATATTAACTTGGTTATAGACAGTGGCATTCCTGTAATAACAATTCCCTTTGCTGCCTCAGTTTGGGCTTTGAGCCAAGTATGACATCACTGTGATGATAAGTGACATCACTGATTGATTGATTGATTGATTGATTGATTGATTGATTGAAAAGGATTTTATACTGCTTTTCTTAAAATAGTTTTAGAACTTCTTATTACTCGAGGTTTCCAGCCTGCCTGCCTTGCTAGCATTCAGTACTTGAAACAGGTACATTCCATTCCCCTCCTTGGTTTTCATTCTCGTCCCACATGATTCCCCAGGTTGATATTTATAATCTTAACAAATGGCAAAAGGACTGTTTCTAATTATGTTTCTCTAGTGATGTCAAAAATATTGGTGAACACTTCATCAGGCCTCTTTCCTCCCCAGTTTCCAGCCTGCTCTTTTTACTGACAAACAGCTGCTCTGACACTGACTGCTCCCAAGCCATTGTCAGCAAAGAATCGAGGCAAAGGAATCTGGAAACTTAAATTTGATGACCGATTCCGATACCTGAAAGAAGCTCCAATGCTGCTCTTCATAGAGCCTTGGAGACAAATTCAAGAGAAGAAGAGGAAGTGAGGAGAAAGGAATGCAGCCTATTGAGCTTATGTTGAGATGAAGGTTAAAATCTTCATTGGGTTTTCACTGTTCAGGCCAACTACTCATCATAGGACGCAATCCTATGCATGTCTACTCAAAAGTAAGCCCCATTGTGTTCTATGGGACTTACTCCCAGGAAAGTATGTACTGTGTAGGATTGCAACCATAGTTTCCATTCTGCAAAACTCCACCAAAAGGGTTGGTGCTACACCAACCATTCCCAGAATAGATTAGAAATTCTGCAGCAGCATTACAGATTCCTTAACTCCGCTGGGTAAGTGTTCTCACATATTGTACAGTTATGATCTCTTCAGACCAGGGGTAACCAAACTTTTTTTTTTTTTTTTTTTTTGGCAAGGGGGTCACATCATTTTTTCTGACGCTATGTGAGAGCCCAGCAAAAAAAAGTCATTTATGTTTAAAATTTGAATAAATGTACATAAATTTATGAATATATTAGAAACTGAAATTATGTGAAT
Source organism: Cryptoblepharus egeriae (assembly GCA_030015325.1). Lineage (NCBI taxonomy): Eukaryota > Metazoa > Chordata > Lepidosauria > Squamata > Scincidae > Cryptoblepharus > Cryptoblepharus egeriae. Next base: position 9,061,354 of record JAREYC010000006.1, read on the forward strand.
GAATTCTACTGAAGCAATGATGCGCATGGGACAGTCATTGAACATAAATTGTTCAGACGCAATGATAAACACGGGACACAAAGTGAGGCTGGCTTTTGCTTCGCCAACACTGCTGCATCACAGATTTATTATTTATTTATTTATTTAAAAAAATTTGGTTCCCACCTTTCTCGGGTCATAGACCGACTCATTAAAACATAATTAAAACATAATAGGTGTCATCAACAGATGTCATCATCAGAGCGTTCTGAAGGCACAGATTCCTGTTTTCTCGTGTCCCCATGTGGGGTCTTTCTCCGGAGGCTGATGAATGGATTGCTTTCCAGGACCCTTGTGGTAATATTCCCACTGGTCTTGACTATCACCTTACATTTTTTGTGTCCTTGTAGATGCATGGAATTGCGGGACAAGTGACACGATAACTCTTCTGCATCCTCTCCCACCAGTTTACCTCAACAGGTTCCAGTTGTATTATAGAGAATATGAGACTAATAAAGTCCCTGGTGCTACAAAAATCCACTTTTTATTCTTCTAGAAGGATTCGGATCAAAAGCAAACACTGGTAAGATGAAGCTCGAAAAGCCTGGTAGGTTGAAGCCAGATACTACTGGGTATGTAAGAGAGGACAAGTAGATATTCCTGCCAATGTTGTGGAACAGTGAGAATAGCTAGGCCTGGGAAAGACTGGGATGCAAACAATCTTCCAGAAGTGTGGTGCTCTGATGTTGTTTCGATATTGTTGGCCTTTTTTCGAAGGAAAATATTTGCACTGAAACATCTGGTCCTGCACTATGGTCGAGATGTGGGTGGAAACAGTTCTAAGGACTAATCCTGTCACATGCCCAGCTTGAACACATGGGTGGTGGAATGTAAGTCCAGAGGATGTGGACCAAACCTCTTGCCAAAAACTGTAGAACAGAAAGCACTGCACCATGGCTATGTCAATAATTGCCCATAAACAAAAGATTGTAGCCAACACTTGCTTCAGCCACACAGGATTCAGGCCAGCAACCAAACTGAGACCAGGTGGAGAATAAAAGTGATACTGGTGCGCAAGAAGGAGGAGCAGTAATTCATCTGATCATCGTCACCTTCTTTGAACTCTGTCAGAAAAAAAGAGAAGGGTAGGGATCTCCCTTGTTCATCTTCATCAAACCACTTCCGTTTCCTGACCAGCTGATAGATGATGGCTACAATCCAGAGTAACTACAGGACCTTTTACACTGATGTCGTAGGACTGGCTGGGCCTTCATTCTTGTCAGAATGCGGCTACAATCCTAAACACACTTTCTTGAGAGTAAATCCTCAGGTCTTACTTCTGAGTAGAAATGCTTAGGATTGCACCCCAAGTCTTGCAAAAAGAGCCAGGATGGTGTAGTGGTTAGAGAGTCAGACCATGGGTCTAACTGGAAGATAAAGTTTCAAATATTCCCAGTCATGAAGCTTCCTGGATGACCATGGGCTAGTTACTTACTCTCAGTCTCACCTACATCACAGGGTGGTTCTGAGGATTTGTAAGCTGCCTTGGGCATTTGCTTTGATGGAAAGGTGGGATATAAATGAATGAACGAATAAATAAATAAAAATAAATAAATATTCAAATACCTTTATTGGCATAAAACATAAAATTGGCATAATAGACATTAAAACATCATGCATCCAGGACTGAATATTAGACATCTTCAAGCTTTACATTACGGATATACATTGCCTGTTTCAAGGAGTTATTAGCAAACCTTATTAACAAACATCGGAGAGTTGAAAAATAAATAAATTAATAAAGGAAGGAAGGAAGGATGTCTTTGAGATAGTGCACCAAGGGTTCCAATCCTACCAAATCCAACACAACTCATTGGTCTTCCCTTTCCTATGGAGATGAAGGGAGGCAAGCGTATGACTGTGCACTAGCCCAACTTTCTCCAAAGATAGCTTCACCCCAAATCCTGTCATTTCTGTTGTGGCTTTCAATTAGGGTCATCAGGAAAAAGATGTTTTTCACTGATATGGAAGTGGGCATATTTATTTATTTATTTTGTTGGATTTCTATCCCAACTTTCTCTGATTCAAAGTGGCTAAAAGTGGGCTCAATATGGATTCATATGAGGAGAAAGAGAACAGCTGCTTTGAGTTACTCTTCAGGGATGAGGAAAATGGGATATATAAATACTGCATATATATAAAAAATACAGCACAGATAAAAAATAAGCCCTGAGTAGTTTATCCAAATCCCAAACTGCTCCCTAAACCGATTCTTTCCTTGGCCTTGAAATCACCACCTCCTGTCCCTCTGTGATTAAAATAAGCATGATTAAAATAAAGCAGATAAAATTGCATGACTTCCTTTTCTTCAAGTCATATAGATAAATGTGTGCCTAAACCCAATACTAATAAGCTGCCATTTTTTTAAGCTGAGCACTTTGGTTTTCATTATTATTTTACATGTTTAGAAGTTCTAAGCTAATTCTCCTGATTAGCTTATTGACAAATTCAGCGTGACCAGATGTCACAACCAGAAAAAGGACAAGCACTCTCTGCCCAAATGTAGGACGCCCAAGAAAAACGGAGTACAGTGGCACCTTGTAAGACAAACGCTTTGTAAGAAGAACGCTTTGCAAGACAAACTAAAATTTCTAAGGAATTTTGCTTTGTAAGACTGTTTTGGCAGAGTTTGGCAAACAGTTTTACAAGGAAAATTTGTTGCAAAACAAACAAATTGATGGATCTGCATTGTGAGCAACAACACGAAGTGATGGGGAAGATCTCATCTGCAGAGGAGGAGGAAAATATGGAGGAGGAATCTCTCACATCAAATGAGATTAAGGGCCTTTGTAAACATCGGGAAATGGTGCAAAATTTTGTAGAAAAGCACCACCCAAATAAGGCTGTAGAAGTGTGAGTGATGAATCTGTTGAATGACAAGGCAATGCCACATTTCCATGAAATCCTCTAAAGGAGACAAATCCTTTGTTAAGTCTATGCCTTCATTGGTCAGAGTTGCCTCCATTGCACAGGGGCCAGTTTACACATAGGTTACACATAGCCCTACACACTGCCAAATCATCCCAGATGTATATCACCCAGATAAGACTCACCTGCCCTTGCCCTTGTTCTCCATTCCGGGATTATGTTACACCTTTGGGAAAGTCACAGCTAAGTTTTCCTGTCATAAAAGAGATGGTTTTTATAAACTGTTTTCATCTGGTAGAACAAAAGCTTTGTTAATTAGATTCTAGTATGTGGCATCTCTCTGCAGGGGAACTGGATTTTTAATCCCATGAATAACTGTTCCTTTTCATGGTACTCTCATAACCAAGCAAGTGATAAAGCCTATTCACTGTGGCACCTCATGCAAGTATTCCTCAGCATTTGTCCTGAGGAATATTTGTCCATTTTATTTTATTTCTTTGATTGCCACGTTATCTGAATTGTGTCGGTTAAATAATGAACCCAAATTCTTGCTTTCTATAAACCTGTGTATTCCAATGGGGGAAGAGGAATTTTGCAAGGCTTATCTCATCCACATTAAAGCCTTTGTTCTGTAAGTAAAATTGTGATTTTTTTAACTATCCTAATCCTCTAGGGGTATTTGGAGGTTGGGAGTTGACGGAGTTATAACTCTGGTTATAAACCAATTAGATCTCTAAACCAATGTAAATACACTAAAGCCCTTTAACCCTACCTTTCACAACTTTTTTTCTGTTTCATTAACCCTGTGTGTGTGTGTGTGTGTGTGTGTGTGTGTGTGCGCACGCCTCTTGCATCTGATGAAGTGAATTGTAGTCTACCAAAGCATGTGCTGAAATAAAGTGGTTTGCCTTTAAGGTTTTTATGCCACACAGTGTATCATTCCATGACATACCCAATGTGGGTGGTCCTGTAAGCCCCAAAATAAGATAGTGGTTTCTGCATAATGGGGGACTCACCATGTATTATTATGTAAATTAAAAGATAAAAGAATGTTCACACACACATATGCTCACACACATATACACAAAAGTACCAGTACGGAATGATTTTTGGGACCTATAGACATCGGGGATATTTGGCCACTGCATATTAAGGAAGTGAGCAGATAATAGGGAAAATAAGGAGAAAGAAAACTGGCCAACTTAGGGCACAATCTAGAGTGAGTGCAGTGAGGAGAGCCCTAGCTAGGCTGACCCAATTATTGTGTATCCAGAGCAGAAAGTTATGCTGGATCCAGAGAATCAGGAAGCCTGGACCGCCCTAGCCGCTCCACAGCATGCTAAGTAGACACGGGAAGACTACAAAACTGAAGATACTTTCCTGGGAGTAAGACACACTGAACACAATGGGGCTTACTTTTGAGTAGACATGGTTAGGATTGTGCTCTAAGTAAGTGACACCTGGGGAGGGCTTGCTCCAGAGGAGACCCTCTTCAGATCACATTGAACAAGGAGTAGCTGTGGTGCCTGCTGACAAGCAGTCATAGCTGCAGCATTAAAATGTGGTACAGCAGTACCTCTAGTGCAGGGTGGATCCAAGGGCTTCCTGGAGTGGCCTGCTGTAGCCCTAGGTTAGTGGGATGCAGCAGTTGTGCCATATCCTGAAGTTGAGAGGCAGGGTTGCAGCTAGGCTGGCCAAGAACTCAGATTTTTGGTCAACACTGCCATTCTTACTCTGGCTTATCATGGACCCCTATGGGTCTTCTCATTGTTATATCTGGTCCTGAAGTGGTACAACTCTGAGGAGCTGGAAGACGGCATTTCTGCCCTGGAAACAGGCTCTGGATACAGAGTAACTGCTCTGCCCTAGGCAATGCTAAACATGCCCTCAACATGCATCTCCTGAACTGCCTGGGCTGTCCCAGTTAGGGCAGCCCCGCTCCACCTGTCTTGGGGCCGCCTATGTTGCCTTAGGCTGCCCCAAGCCTTTCCTAGAATAACTAGGGTGGTCTATCTTGCAGTTGGGCTAGCCCAGTGATAGATAGTGTAGCCGAAGTGCACTTCTGGATTGTGCCCTTAGGCTGTGATCTTAAGCATGCTATCGCAGAGGCAAATCCACACAATGGGAGTTACATCTTAGTAAACATGCATAGGGTTGTGTTATAAAGCATGTAAAATCCTGGAGTGGAAATTCAAATTGGGTGGGTGGGAAGACATGTGAGTTCCTAACCTCTGCACTTCATGTTTTATGGGAATGAAGGGCCCCTTTTTCTTTCCCATTCTCCAGAAATCCTCTCTGTAATATGGCAGCCTGCCCAAACCTGAGCCCAATACATTACCATAAGGAGCTTGAAGAGATCTTATTTTTCCCCACCTCCGTTCCCGAAACCTTCCCCATATCTGCCCTGGGCAGTACTACATTGCTTCTCGGTCTGAAGCCCTGAAAAATGTGTTCTCTTATTAGGGTTTTTTTTGCAACACTTCTCATAGGTTGCACACTTATATCTTAAAAAAAGATTTTAAAAGTGTGGATTCTGTCACAGGGAATCAGCCTGAGTAACTGGATCCCTGAATCTAATCCAAGATAACATATGACCCCTGGCATGGTGGGGTAAGGAGAGGGGGTAAAGCCTCTCCAGAAGATTACAAGGACATGGTTTATCTCATTCCTGCAGTGGAAAAATTGACAATTCTGTGCCAAGATTCATGGAGACTGACCTTACAGCTCCATTTATAACATTGTTATTTCAAGGTTGGGGCACATATTTGATTTGTTGTAGCCCAGAGTAACACCCAACTGTGCTACTTAGAATGCAGAAAGGAGAATCCAAGCTGATTAAGTAGAGCAATGTGTCCCCTTAGAGAACTGGTATGTTTTCTCTGACATTTAATTTTCCATGTGGAAGAGTTCTCTTGTTTGGGTGGAAGAGCATTCAGTGATTCGAACCCCTATAGATCCCACCTGCAGACCGAAGCATTACACAGCCTTTCTTGTCTCCATGTGAATTCAGTCCCAGCATCCAGGAATAGATGAGCCCCATCATTAGGGATTGGGCAAGTCATTCCTTGACGGTCATGGGACCAGCCACCACATTGACTACAGAGTCGTCAACCTGGATATCTAGTCCCCCCCCATTGCCAAATATCATGAAGCTGGATCCAAACGGAAGTTTTTACTGCCAAGTTAGCTGTCGTGAAAAGGGTTCACTAGAATAATTTGAATAGCTCTTGCTAAAGATGCTCATCAGTAGCAGCTCAAAAATTGCTTGAAATTTTCCAATCTTGAAATGATGATCTTGAAATGAGGGACCCTGGGTTCTCGGCGGCATTTAAGGAAATATTGTATTACGCAGATGGTGGGAACAAGAACTTGATTTGAAGTCGCCCACCAACCACACGCATGTAAATCTGAAGTTACTTGCATGCAGTCCAACTGAAGTTTGTAAAAGGATAATGTGACTGGCTCCGATTACGCCACACAATGGATTTTTATTAATTCAGAGCTGAAAGCAGCTGAAAAAATCAGGCGGCGATGAAAGCAGCTGCTCGGCTTCTTCCATAGTTCTGTGAGGCTGGCGCAAGATGCTGTCACTCAGCAGACTGAGGTTTTCCAGATGTACAAGTTCAGTGAGTCAATCCCAGTTCATCTCTGAGTAAGCAAAGAGGACCTGGACTCCACAGAAGAACATCCTTGGAATGGACAGATCTTTCCAAAGTGGAACCGGAAGACACCCCCTACAGAGTTGTCTGTCACTTTTCAAGTGGTCTGGATGGGGAAGGCTTCGGAGTCTAGGGCCGAACTGAATAGATGACAGAGTATTACAAACGGATCCAACATTTTAGCAAATCTCAGCTGCACAAGGGCCTGATTCAAATCAAGATTACGATACAGGGTTAAGTGGGGGAGCAGTTAACACTTTGCTGGAGTACCATTTTCTTGGAGAGAATTGCTACTCTGAATTAGCTATTTGCCCCATTCACAGAGGGGCATAACTTGGGCAGGCTGGTATGGACAGAAAGGGGTGGTGAGGGGCAGGATTGAGCAGGACCAGGAAGATGGCAGATTTGTCAATGGCAGTGTCCAGCAATTCCTGGACTTGATCCTTGGTCCGGACTTGATTTCACAGGTCCATGTGGTCTTGTGCCAGTGACAGAGCAATATAGAGCCATATCATTTGTACCTATACAGATGGCCACAGAGTCTGTATACATAAGATTGTGTGGATTTGGGATGGCACACACACACACACACACACACACAGGATTTTACACACAAAAACTATATGTATATAGACTTTCAGTTCAGCACCTGAATGTCAATGTTGTTCATTATTCTGGGGAAATGAGCTCCAGTCCATGATAGCTGATATTACAATAAATCAGGCAGCAATCCTAAAGACACTTTCCTGGGAGTAAAACAGTGGTGGGATTCAAATAAATTAACAACAGGTTCTATGTCCTAATAACCTAAATTAATAGCAAGTTCTATGTCCCATTAGTAACTGGTTCTCAGAACTAGGCGCTCATCAGCAAAGGGTTCTATAAAACCTGTGAGAACCCCCTGAAGCCTACCACTAGGGTAAGAAGACCCATTGAACACAGTGGGACTTACTTTTGAGTTGACATGGTTAGGATTGTACTCAGTCTTGGAGTTAACCAGGAGAGATTCAATAGTTTTAAAAGTCACCTACTGACTGATATAGCAGCTGCTTCTGGATTAGCTATGTGTCAGCATGATTACGATCCAAATGGGTCATATTTAAATGTGTTGCAGATTACCCTTCTTTGAGTCATTCCACATTCTGGCAATACAGGGAGTTTCTTCCCAGAGTCAAGATCACACACCGGAAGCAAGGAAGTGGCTGAGACCACAGCATGGGGACTACGTTGAAGCCCCCTTCCTCTGCACTGTGGACTTGATCCAGTTGAGGCTCTCCATGCCTATTAATACCATTTTTAAAAAAAGCACAAAAGACTCAAACTGTGCAGAAATAGTGCCACTTGTCTGTAAACTCTGGTGAAGAACAGATAGCAAATGTCCAGATTTGGACACCATGTTGTAAAAAGTTATATGTTGTATGTATATCTATAGTTCAAATCCCAGTTTATTTTTCAATAAACTGAGAGGCCAAACTGAGAGATTGGAGATGGAGAGAAGAGATGAAGGAGGAAAGTGGCAGGGTGGGATAGCATAGTAAATGAAAAATGGCTCTCCATGAAGTTGTGCATTCAGTGGCTCTCCATGGCTCTCCATGAAGTTGTGCATTCCCATGAAGTGGGAAAAGCATTCAGGACGCTTTTCCCATGGGGAAGCATTAAAAAAAACACATAGAATACACCCCTACCTTCTGATGTGATATAGTTTAGGATACTGCCACCACATTCTATATAATATGTATGATGGCTCTAAAATTCTGTCATAGATTTGTTTCACTGCCTCTCACAAAGAGGAAAACTGCCTGTGTTTGGGCAAAAACTCATTTATTTATACGTATGCCTATAAAAGGGCCAAGATCTTCAAGAGTCAGGAGGCAACAGAAAAAATCCAGTTTTAAAGAATTAAAATAATCCCAAGCCATTGTCATATTATTATTATTATCATCATCATCATCATCATCATCATCATAAAACTCAATGTTGTATGCAGTAAAATTAAATTTTGCACCTGCTTTACAACTGCACATTACAATTACCAGTAAACATTTTTTGGGATCTCACAGTGGTGGGCTTCAGGAGGTTCTCACAGGTTCTATCGAACCCTTTGCTAATGAGCACCTGGTTCTGAGAACCAGTTACTAACAGGACATAGTTGTTAATTTAGGTTATTAGGACATAGAACCTGTTGTTAATTTATTTGAATCCCACCACTGGACTCAAGTCTTTTAAAATAGGGGTGCGTATTAGATTCAAGTAAATAGGGGTATTCCCGCTAATGAATTCAGGTTCCCTATGAACAATCAGAAACAAGAGAACGGAACATAACCCTTTTCCCCCCACCTGCTTCATTGCCCCATTTGCACCTTCTCTTTCCATTTTGGCTCATGCTGGCCTTCCATCTCCCTCTGCCCCTCCTGGCCCCCTTCAAAAAATGAAACCAATTTCAGCTGAGTAAGCATCCCCAGTTCCAGTCTAAGACCACATTTCACGCCAGCCTCTTCTCTGCAAGGTTTGAGCCCACTTGGGACCTGCCAATTGAATCAACGTCTCCTGTTGAAGCCACGAGGGAGCTGCTGCCTTCATGCTTCATTGAGACATCAAAACTGTAATGTGCGAGGTGAGAGTCTCCGCACTCAGGGCTGCGGGAGATTCCAAGCGCTCCTGCCGAACAGTCAGGACTAATATCCTGGAGGCTGATCCTTTTCGCACTTTCTTCGCCATGCATTTTCAGCTGGTATGAGTTAAATAACAAAGCACAAACGGCTTGAAAGTTGGTGTTCTCAAGGAAAATTAGTAGTTTGCAGTCCCGGGTTTGCAAGCAGGTAACTCACTATCAGCGCAATCCTCACCCTCCACCCCACAAGTCCCAGCACAACTCCCATGCTGGCAGGGCTAGGGGCAGTGGTGGGCTTCAGGGGGTTCTCACAGGTTCTATAGAACCCTTTGCTAATGACTGCCTGGTTCTGAGAACCAGTTACTAAAGGGACATAGAACCTGTTGTTAATTTATTTGAATCCCACCACTGGCTAGGAGGTCTTAACAGAAGTGCCATAAGGCATTTCTGCACCACTCCAGGGTGTTAGTGCAGAAGTGCACAGACATATGCAGCCTCCCCATACCATCACGGGAATAAGTATTGAGTGTGTTGTATTAGCCTAAATTGGTTAGGATTGCACTCTGTGATATTCAGGATATAGCGGAGCTAAACTCCACAGACCCACCTCCTCTATCCCACACCCTGCCTTCACCACCCCAGAATGCCTTAGCCCTAGCCCTCCCACACCCCCATTCACTGCTCCACCCCCCAGCAGTCAGGGCAATCACCAAGTACAGAGCTGGACCAGTGTTGGGGCTCACAATGATGCTTTATGGCATGTTTGAGAGATCCACCAGCGGTAGAGTGTCCATAGGATTGGGCCAAGTTGGCCAAAGTCAAGTTTGAACAGGTGTCCCTCTTTATCTACTAGGGTCCCATGAATAAAAAAATTAGTATATAAAGAAAATAGATTTTAAAAGACCCACTTCCAGGTTTCTTACTCCTCTTTTGTGCCTAATGGAATGAGGTAGTGCCTCAATATTTGTAGGGGTTTGATTCTGGGATGGAAAAATGGAATGATTGCTTGCATGACAACCATTCTACATTAGTAGAAAAGCAGTTTTAAAAAACTGATTTACTGTGGCCATCCGTCTTGAGTCAAATCTGTGAATAACAAGGTTGGGCCTGTATACTGTATGTAGCATGCTTGCATGATGAGCATGCAGTCCAATCCTATGTCTGTTTACTCTGAAGTAATTTCCAGAGTTCATGAGGATTGCTCCTAAATAAAAGGGTACCTAAAATTCAACACACATCTGATGCACACTATATAGTTTCACTGCCTAAAACTCAATTTCTTGCCTGCCAATTGCCATCAATGCCTGATTTTTTTCATGCTCACGAGGTTTTGACCTTCCATTTAGGGTAGGGTTGCCGTATGTCCCGAAAACACAGACCTAATGATGTGTCACTCACTGCCCCCACTGTAAAAAGAGAAAGGGAATGGAGTGAAAGAGGAAGTGTAGAGTTGACGGAAGCAGTGGATTCCAATGCTTAGAGTAGTCATCACTCTACTGTTCTTCACATTCTTCTTTCTTCTCCCACGTTCAGTCCAGTGTTTAGAACGAGAAGTTGAAGCAAGTGGTTGTACCCTGCTGTGTGACAGGTCTTGGCTCCAGTTCTGGACCGTGCGGAAAGGAGGGCATCAAAGGGACTACCTTCATTCATCTTTCTTATGGGATTAATACTCCGAATGCACCTGATCTCATCTGATCTTGGAAGATAAGTAGGGTCAGGCAAGGATAGCACTTGGATAGGAGACCACTTGGGAATACAGTGGTGCCTCACATAAAGAGCTTAATTCATTCCAGAGGCATACTCTTTAAGTGAAACGCTCTTTAAGTGAAGCGGATTTTCCCATAGGAAACAATGGGAACTCAGATGATTGGTTCCACAGCCCCCAAAATATTCATATGAAAATATTAACTATGTAAAAATGATGTCTAAACAGTGTAATTGAATTAAAAACATGCATTCAGTGTGCATGATCCTATGAAGTCTACTTAGGCTGCAATTCTAAAGACACTTTCCTGGGAGTAAACCCCATTTAACATAATGGGGCGTACTTGTGAGTAGACATGGTTAGGAGGCTGCAATCAAAGAAACTTTCCTGGGAGTAAGCCCCATTTAACACAGTGGGGCTTACCTCTGAGTAGACATGGTTTGGAGGCTGCAATCAAAGACACTTTCCTGGGAGGCTTACCTGGGATGCTGCTGGAAGTTCAAGGTGGCCAGTGGGGGCTGCTCTTGGAGGCAGTTAGAGGCAGCAGCGCTGGCCGGCAGCCCTTTTAAACAGCCTCTGTGCGGAGCATCCTGGCTGCATAAGTGCTTGTTAAGTGAAGCAGAACTTGATATGTGAAGCAAGATTCCTTGGAAATTTGGACTTGTTATGTGAAGCGCTTATTATTTGAGGTGCTTGTTATGAGAGGTATCACTGTACTGGGTTGTACTGCACCTGCTGAATGAAGCAATTGACTCCCAATTCAATCCTATCTAACTTTCCAGTACAGATGCAGCTACAATGCATGAGGTAAGGGAATAAAAATTCCCTAACCTTGAGGAGGCCTATGGCTACAATCCAGAGTAACTACAGGACCTTTTACACGTAGTTATAGGGCTGTGGGCGGTGCAAGCAGTTAAGACGCTGTGCCTGTTAAGCAGCAGGCCAGGGTTCGAGACCCGGGTTGGCCCCACAAGACAGGGTGAGCTCCTGTCCTCAGCCCAGCTCTGCGACGCCTGCTGGATCCAATCGTATTGGCTCTGCCTTTCCATTGGACTAATTCAGTGGCATGGAGAGGGGGGATTTGCTGCTTGGGTAACAGCCTATCCTCCATAACAATCCAACACAGGCTTTCGTGCTTTGCATGCAGCGCAGAGCACGATACCATAGTCTTTCAAGACTGACGGAGGCCTGCTTCAGTTATAGTGCCACCTATGGAAAATGCATAGAGCAATCCAGAGTAAGTGCCTCTTAACGTCTTCCTGTAGTCACTCTGGATTGTAGGGTCAGTGACTAAACCCTCTCCCCTCTAAACTGCAGGATGCAGCACATGTTCCATTGGCTGGCTGGATAGGGCCCTCAGTCACCCACACTGATGGGAAAGCCCTGCTTCCATTCCCTATACCCTCTTTTTGTACAAATTTTCTATAACCTCATTTTGTTCAACATTCTCTTGAATTGTGTTGTCCAAATTGCGCTGCTGCATTTTGAACCACAAATTCCATCTTAGACTAGGGCTCAATCATGAGGATACTTTATCCAGGCTTAGAAATCCAGGGTGGCCCAGCATGGGGTAAAAGTTCCTTATCATAAAGGAAAAACTTTGAAACAGAAGTGTTGGTCCTATTTGAGACTGTTTATTCAAATATATGTATATATTTCCATGTGGGGTGCCCAGATCTTGTAAATTGTCAAAGCCAAGGAGATGTATCTGTAGCATTAAGGCATACTATAACAAATGCATAACATGGGCATTCTGTATGGGTGCCCTATATATTGCAAACAAGGAATCCAAGTTTCCTGTTTCCAGGAAGGTCAGAGTAAATGTTCGAAAGATCTGATCCCATCTTCAGTTCATAAGGAAGTTTTTTTCCTCTTCTGATCTGATCAAATTTTGCCATGTCAAAGTTTATTTTCTATAACCGCTGGGCTTAGTTATTTCAATGCCGATCGGATAGAATGAAGGTATGTTGTTTTAAGTGTATCTCTCTCTGCTTTGAATGAGGCAGGGGAGCAATAAAATATTTTAATAAACACATGTATAAAATAAGAACAGGCTCCAAAATGAATTCAGTTCATCAATATGTATGTCAATTAATCAAACTGTAAAGGGAAGGGGACTCTGGGCTCACCTCCAGGGCTGAAGGACACCCTGTGATTCCCCTTTTTACATTATGTCTGTCTTCCCCCTCGAGCAGGACCACCACCAGACCTGGAGGAATGTCCCTGTGGAATCCTATTTCCTACATAACATTCTCTCATAAGACTCAACTAAAGTAGGTATTGTTTATATCATCTGTCACTGCTAACAGACTGTGAAATCCCTCCTTGTTGCCTTTCAAGTCCCTTGCTAATTACATTTCATTCTGGGCCTCTTCCCGATATTCTCCCCCACACAGTTTTGCTACAATTATGGTCATCCTTCATCATTTGTCCAGTTCTCCTTTTGCCATCAATTTTCCCTTTTGGTTTTGAATTCACTGAAAGGTTCAGGGTCAAGCCATGCTGTTCTTCTTCAGTCCTTCCTTCTCATAGCAGTTCACTGGAATTCAGTATTGCTGCTTTCAGAAATCCCCAGATTTATCTCGAATTGAGCACATCTCTTGCCAAGTGATGCTGCTCACTAATAATTCTCTGCAATCCAGCCAAACCTCAATATTTTTCAGCCCTATCCATCTTCTGACACCCCAATCATAATAATGCAGGCCATCCCTGGGGATGGACACTGGAGTGATTCGTGAGTAAGTATGTGGGGGTTCGGGTTGTCATATGTCCTGGAAAACCAGGAGAATCCCAGTTTTCAGGGATTATGTTCACAAACTGGCAAGTTTGACAGGGGTCCTGTCCTGGCTTTGTGGAAGAGAATTATGGCAACCCTAGTGGCGGTAAGTATTTTGAGGTAAGCATTTGGATAGGGTAATTATGTGCAGAGGGTAAAATGGGAAAGGGAAGGACAAGGTGTATGTTGGGGACAGGAGGAGGTGGCACCTGTGCATAACTAAGGTGACTTGGGTCGCAGTGGTTGGCTTCAGGGGGTTCTCACAGGTTCTATAGAACCCTTTGCTAATGAGCACCTGATTCTGAGAACCGGTTACTAATGGGACACAGAACCTGTTGTTAATTTATTTGAATCCCACCACTGGTCAGATGTTATCCCCGCTGTTAACAGTTGACATACCCCTTTCTCTTCTTAGATGTGTGCCAAAAAAACTGGCACCTGTCTGAGTAGATCCAGTGGTAGTTGATCCAGTACTGGGAGGTAAGGGTAAATATTTCCCCTTTCCTCTCCTTGCATCCTGATCCGTTCTCTCTCCCACCGCAATAATACAAGCCTCAGAGGAGAAAAGGATAAGATTGGGCTGTGAGTCAAGTGAACATAACTGCTTGGTTTCTATGCTCAGGATCGCAGTCTTATAGTTCCACTAATTATAAAGGAAATAATCGTGTATTTAAATACCATGCATTAATAATTCTTGCATCAGCAGTGAGCTTGTTGTTACTTTATGTGTAACTAAGCAGTGGTCCACGGTTTGGGGCAAAGTATAGTGCCATTGTGTGGAGATGGGGGTGAGTATGACAGTGTGAGTTTAACAGGCCAGATAAGGGAGAACAGAGATAGACCATCTTGGGTTATCTGTCCTTCCAGAGACTTCCATGTCAGCCATTCGTCAGACCTTAACTTCTCCCTAGTGAACTCCAGCAGCATTTGGATAAAAAACTACATGTTATTGAGAACCTGTTTGTGGATGAGCATGCTGACACAGCATGTTTCACCAGCCTAACAAGATTAAAGCACTGGTGTTATTTTTCCCCCCAGTTGTGTCTGCTGGAGTTCTCTGTGCAGCATACACATAGGATTAGTTAAGGAGGGGAGTTACTGTGGTCTTTTCAGAGTAACTATGGAAAGACGTAAGAGGCACTTACTCGGGATTGCTCTATGCATTTCCCATACGTTTTCCATAGGTGGCACCACTGAAAGATACTTTTTGCTGGATATGGAATTTAAAAGACATGGCATCTATTGCAATGACAGAGACCTTACCACATCTTGCATGAGCCTAGAGCAATGGCATCACTCGGGAGTTCAGAGCACACCTGGTGATACCCTTGTTAGGGTGACACCACCAATGGACAAAATTTTGAAAATATTTTGGAAAACTTTATGAAGAATACTCTGCTGTTCTATAACAATCAAAAAGAAATTTCATGAGGATGTAATGAAATCAGCTGTGTTGTTATCTGTATTCTCTCAAAGATTATGGACAATTAAACAGAAAAGGAAAACAGAATTACCCTATGAACAAAAAGTAGACTTTTTTAAACTCAGCGCTGATCAGTGATGTTGGATTTTTCCAATGAGCCAAACAACCAGTGAGCTGTTATACTGACAGCAGAGAACCAATAAGGTGTTAAGAACTATGGCTGCAATCCTAGTTATGCCAGCACAAGTCCCATGCTGGACTGGGGGCATCTCAAAAGTGCCATAAGTCATGTCTGCAGTGCTCCTGGGGAGATTAGGCCACTGTATAGACATGCGCTGGCCTCCCCACACCACCCAAATGAGATGGGTGAGTTGTACTTGCCTAAATTGGTTAGAATTGTACCCCTAAAGAGCCCACTGGATCAGGCCAAAGGCCCATCTAGTCCAGCTTTCTATACCCCACAGTGGACCACTAGAGCACACACAACAATGCACCTGCATTGTGGTGTCTCAGGGTGAAGGTGGCATTCTGAGGTAGCCTACATCTAAAATCAGGAGGTTGCACGTATCTATCATGGCTTGTAACCTGTGACAATCTTTTCCTCCAGAAACCTGTCCAATCCATGCTTAAAGCCATCTACCAATAGTCATGTCATTGATCATGGTAAAAGCCATGCTCATCACAACATTGACTTATATACGTTTAGAGTTATAATGGTGGCTTAAACATCTTGCTTGATCCTGAATCATGTTCAAAAGCTGCAATTCTACGCACACTTAGAAATCCTACAATCCAGAGTAACTACAGGAAGACGTAAGAGGCACTTA
Source organism: Cryptoblepharus egeriae (assembly GCA_030015325.1). Lineage (NCBI taxonomy): Eukaryota > Metazoa > Chordata > Lepidosauria > Squamata > Scincidae > Cryptoblepharus > Cryptoblepharus egeriae. Next base: position 9,077,262 of record JAREYC010000006.1, read on the forward strand.
CTCTGGATTGTTCTATGCATTTCCCATAGGTTTCCCATAGGTGGCACCATAACTACGTCGGTGTAAAAGGTCCCACAGAAACTCTGGATTGTAGCCTAAGCGTTATTGGATTCAGTGGGACTTACTTCTGAGTAGATACACTAAAGATTGGGCTGAAAATAAAAAATATTATATAACACTATTCAGTTAATTGAGATTCTTGTGCTGCTTCCAAAATAAAGATCGGATAGGAACAGATCTGTTTTGAGATTATGAGCTATTCTTTTTTCCATTTGAACTGAAACGGGTGTTCTAAACAAAGAATGCTTGAGAATGAAATTAATCCATTTGTATAGAAATTGTCTGTATAGAAAATTTATCTTTCCATGCACCAGTGGGAATTAAATGAAATGTCTAATGAATATTTGGACAAAAATTCAAGTTGGATGTAGCAGGGATATAGCTAAGGGGGAATAGCAGGAAATGAAGCTCTGGGATTTCTATATTGACATCATCAGCATAAACACTCAGGTGCTCCTTCTGAAATTTTTCCAAAAGACTTTAGCCAAATGGGGAAGAATTAGACTTATTAAGAGACAGAGAAGTTTAAGACTTCTTTCTAATTAATGGTCTTGCTTAAGAAAGGGCTGTAGTGGCTCAGCGGTTATATGATGTGCCCATCAACCAGCAGTCTGGGATTCAAGACCTGGGTGCTACTAGACAGAGTGAGCTCCCATTCCTTGCCCAGTTCCTGCCAACCTATTAGTTCAAAAGCATGGACATGCCAAGTAGATCAATAGCTACCACCTCAGTGGGAAAGATAACAGCGTTCTGTGCGCCTTGATGTATAGTCGTGCTGGCCACATGACCACTAAAGTGTCTTTGGACCAAACATGGTCTTCAGCAAAAAACGGGAATGATCTCTGCTCCCTAGTGCTCATCCTAGTCTGTCACAGCTAGCAGTACAACCTACGAGAAACACCTTGCTCAAGAACTGCCTGAAAAAAGGAATGTAGCAGATGTTACACTGGGGCACAGTCCTAACCAACTTTCCAGGCCCGGCATAGCTATGCCACTGGGGCACATGTGCTCCATCCTGCAATTGAGGGGGGGGGGGGAACAGTCAAAGAGGCCTCCTTAAGGAAACACAGCATTTGTTCCCTTCTTTAAGGGAGTTGCATTGCCCTTTCCTCTGAGGTGGTAGGTTGGTTAGGATTGCACCCTAAGTCCATAATCCTATATATGCTTACTCAGGAGTAGGCTCCATCAAATACAATGGGACATACTTCAGAGTAAGCATGCACATGCTTGTGCTGTAAGGCAACAATTTGATGCAAAATTTATTTGGGTGTAAATTCTGCTGAACACATTGGGACTTAATTCTGAGAAAACATATATATGCAACAATGTGTGTCTATGTGTGTGTGCACTTGTGCACACACACGCACATATATATATATATATATATATATATATATATATATATATATATATATATATATATATATATATATATATATACACACACACACACACACACACATATATATATATATATATATTTATTTATTTATTTATTTATTTATTTCCTAATTTATACCCTGCTTTTCCTCCCCTACAAGAGGGAGCCCAAGGCGGCTAACATAAGAGAAGAATAAAACACCATTAAAATAATAATAAATAGAAATTAACACATAATTAAAATACACTTAAAATACAATTCGATTTAAAATTGAAATGATTAAAAACAGACTAAAAACTTTGTTAAAACAATAATATATAAAAACACAATAAAACTACCCCCCCAACCCCTGCCCCACTTAAAAGCTTCTTTTAAAATAAAAGGTTTTTAGGCTCTGCCTGAAGCTCTGTATTGAGGGAGCTTTCCTCAGTTCTATGGGGAGGAATGTCACCAAATATGTGTTTGTGTCTGTGTGTGTATACATACATACATACATACATATATATATATATATATATATATATATATATATATATATATATATATATATATATATATATATATATATATATATATATATATATATATATATATATATATATATATATATATGTATGTATGTATGTATGTATGTATGTATGTATGTATTTGGTGACACTTCAACATGAAAACACACTTCAACATGAAAAACATGCATAAAAGTTATATTAGTAAATTTATATGAACACCAAATGGTAGCTTTAAGTCATGTTTGAATTATAAAGTTCATAGTAGGTGCTCATAGTGGACATGATTAACATCCAGACACTTTTGATTTCAGCTTAATAACAGGGCAGGTATATATGTTTATTCCACAGTATTATATAGAACATGTATTCTGTCTTGAAAATAGTGAAAAGCAGAAAACAAAGAGGGCCAAATGTATCAAATTCTGGATCGCTGCCCAGTAACAGTTCTGTCTTGCCCTCGCATCTCCTCGACATTGAGCTTGGGCTACTATTTCAAACCTGGGATTTTCAGTATCTTATCAAGGCCTCTCTACAACTGACAAGGAAATTTACATTGTACAGATGTTCCAAAACAGCAAAATCTCGAACAAGACAGCTCGTCTGTGGAGAGAACAAAGGCCAATGATAAAGCTGTATGCGTCTCTTTTTCCCTTGTGCAAAAATGGCATGCAGTGACAGGAACACCCATGGTGGGATCACATGCTGGGTCCAAGTGTCTGTGCTGTACAATTTGAGACATGAATTTCTTGGCTAGGGATAAATGAAAAGGCTGGACAAACAAGGCATCAAAACAGAAAACATCTTGCAAGACTTCTCAAAGGTACTGAGTGAAAGTGTCAAATGAGAGCCACCAGCTCCTCTAAGCCATCCCACAAATGGAATCGGGGACGACAAAATGATCATTTGCACAGACTTTGTTCTTACTCTTTGTTTTACAAACCTCAGCTTACAGGTCTGGATATAACAGGAAACTGGATATGGGAAATTTTATTGTTAACAGTAAGCTGGGGTTCCCTCAGACATATAAAAATGATACAGAAAAATATGGTGGCCAGAGGAGGCTTTTTATGAGTGGTTAATAGAACAGCCATGCTTTGACTAGCAATGTAGGTACAGGGGTCCAACCAGCTAGCGTCAGCAATGGAGGGAGTAGATCACCTCAGTGTTATCGGGAGAGAGGGGACTTCATCACCCTTGCCATCCTCTCCCAGAGCTATTGCCACCACACTCCTGGCTAAGTGTCTGGTCTTACTAGCTCCTCCTCATCCTCAGTGTCTTTTTCCCTTTTTAATGCTTCTCCCTTCTCTGGGTGGGTCTCCCTGACCATTCACAGCTCCCTTAACCCTTTCTCTCCCGTGCAGTTTCCCCATAACTCCCCCCTTGACACAGCACCCCCTCTGTCCCTCTGGTGTTCCCCACCACCAAGTGGTCGCTCTCCCCTCCCCTGGATTCCCCTGTCCCTGCCCCGGGGGTCCATTCTCCTGTTTGGGAGTCCGTTCCCCCACTATCGGTCCCTAATGCGCCTGACATGCTTGGCGCTGGGACCCTGCAGACTCCCTCTCTGACACCTGTCATAATCTGTCTGGGACCCCCAGAAGTGATGTCATCAACCTGAAAGTGATATCAAGAAGGAAGTGACATCACTGCAATGCCAATTCGAACTGCAGTGCCAGTTCCTGCATGTCAATTTGAAAGTAAGCCCCATTGTGTTCAATGAAACTTACACCCAGGAAAGTATGGATTGCACACTGAGTACCCTATTCAAAGGCAGCAGTGCCCAACTCCAGATTCTAAGATGGCAATGCATAGCTTTTCACACACTTCCAAAATGAAGTTGTGACCTCCCAAGGGGATCCCAACCCCCACTTTGAGAAGCAGTTTCAGATATACGAAATGTAAAATGGAAGGGAAAATAGAGTGATCAGGGGAAATCAGTCATTAAAAACACCCTCCCCAAAACATGCAACTCCATTGCTCGGGATGGGATTGAGCTGTGCGATAGACTGTTGAAGAGGCAATTAGACTGTTCATCAAACTCCTGAAACTACTCCACTGGAACCTGAAAACAAGAAACTACTCATTAAAAGTGCAGAAGTCCTAAAAAGTTTCAACAATACTTTGCCTGTCCACATTATACAGATGATACAACTATACTATACAGCTGTGTTTTGAATTTTTAAAAATTGCCACAAATTAGTTGTGGGGAAAAAACATGGGACTGCAGCATAGGTAAACCACATGTCAATTGAGGTATCTGGAGTATCCATAAAAAGTGAGTGAATCCAGAGGAAAGATAAGTGTGGAAGCAATTCTTGTCAAAGAGAGTGAGAAATCTATTACTAGAAGCTGGGCAAGACCTTTCCTGCCTCTGCAAAATTAAAACCACAGCATATACACAAATGGAAAGTTAAACGGCAAAAAACAACTCCTTTGCCATTAATAAAGGTCTATTTCAGAAATCCTATATTCTTTCACAGGGGAACATCACCGACATTCCAGATTGCCCACAATTATGCTCCTCAAGGGAACAGTAGCCTGCCCATCACGCCTGCTAAAGTAACTGGAATGTGTCTTGCATGTCTTGAATGTGTGAGCGAGTGAAAACAAAACTTATGTGCTGGTCCTGCACATAAACAACTGCTCCAAATAGGCCTATGCAAAGTGTTATCTTTATCCAGCCTGAAGCACCAACTTCTGAAAAACTCCAGCACATGCAGGTGAAGGGAAAAGATACGTAGGGCGCAATCCAGAGTAACTACAGGGAGTCCTTGCTCCAGTGTCAGAACAATTTACTCTGGATTACAATATGATTTTCCATAGGTTTTCACTAGGTGCTGCAGTAACTACAGATGCATGTAATGTCTTTTACATGCTCCCGTAGTTACTCTGGATTGTAGGGATACAAGCACCACAGGAAAGTAATGGAAAGGACGGAAATTCACAGTTCCAAACCCCAAACCCAGAATAACAAGTATTTGACCATGCATGGATATGGTCTAATTCCTAAAAGCCCATGAGTGAGGGGCTGGTTTTATTCCTATTCTGATGAAACTTAAACAGTAGTAAAAGTAGTAGTCCCAGTAGTAAAGCCCTCGGAGTGCTTGAGATGAAGAAGCCACATTCTTGACAGTCTATCAGACCAAGCCCTCTGGGCAGATGAAAGAGGCAAAGCCCACTCGATACAGTCAGATGGGGCAAAAAAATTTCTAAGTGATGGACGTTATGTTTCTTTTTGTAACACTAGTACCAAAAAAGTTCAAAATACGGATGCAGTTTTCACACTGCATATCAGCTAAAATCTTTAGGTACAACAGGCAGAACGGAATTGACTCAGGAGAATCAGTCCACCATATCTGGAATGTCTGAAGAGCTCACTGATTCCAGATTTGACCAGATATAATTTTATCCCTGCCCCATTCCTCCTCACTTTTAAAATTGTGGCTGACTTTAATTGCACTATTTAAAAGGAAATAGGACTTTTTATTGTTATTATTATTATGGTCTAAATCCCCTGCATAAGCAGTGAGTGAGCAATAAAATATCGGTGGATCACTTACAAAAACATGCCATTGGAGTCGTAATGTGTGACTAATTGATTTTTTGAGCATTGCCTAATTGTGTGACACCGGTTAACTAAACAGGCATGTATTTTTTCCATAGGCCCTGATATTACCTCCAACCACTCTGTGACCTCTTCCTGCTGAGAGACATATTTTATTTTCAGGCATAAATCTATCTGGGGCTGGGGGAGCAGGGGTGATGGTGGGGAGAAGCCGCCGCTTCTAAATGCATGGAGAAGAATGTGGTCAGAAAATTCTGCTTTTTGTCATTTACAGCACATAATATATTTTTGGCAATGACATTGGGAAGAAAGTTTGATTTCTAATTTCTGTGAATGATTCGTGTATTTATTCTGACACCTAAATTGAATTTAAATGGTAGTTCCAAGATTCTCTCTCTCTCTCTCTCTCTCTCTCTCGCTCGCTCGCTCGCTCGCTCCTGAAAGTCCATTTCAAAAAGGGATAAGACATAAAAAGAGAAACATGTTGAAAATGTTCAGTTCTTCAGCATTCTTGTGACCATCAAAGACATGAAGACCAAAACAAACTGACATCCTGTCTTTCTAGGGTGGACCCACCCGTAGCGCTCATCTGTAAGTGAAAGACGAAGTCTAACAGTGCCGCTATCTTTCATCTTGCAGAGAAAAACAATAACAGTTGAAAGAACGTCAAGAAAGAAAACCAGGAGCTCAGCACACATTATGCACAAGCCTGCGCATTAGAGTCCCACCACAGGCTTTGTTTTGTGTTATTAAGAAAGCAACTTCATTAAGAGGTGATTTGGAAAGGAACACCAAACACCTTCCTTCACCACAGTTTCCCTGCTCCAAAGTGCTGCCCCCCACCTTATAGACTTAGGACACAATCCAGTGTAAGGGCAGCAAGGAGAGCCCTAGCTGGGCTGCCCCAATTATTCTGTATCCAGAGCAGAGTTATGGAAGCCTGGGCTGCTCCAGAGCATGCTAAGTAGGCACCAAGTCAGTGGGGAAGGCTTTCTTCTGAGGAGACCCCCTTCAGATCACACGGAACAAGGAATAGCTGTGGTGCCTGCATTATAAGGAAGCCCAGAAGGTCCTGACAGTCAGTAATAGCTGCAGCATGAGAACGCAGTACAGCAATACCTCTAGTGGAGGATGGATGCAAGGGGCTTGTTGAAGTGGCCTGATGTATCCCAGGTTTAGTGGGCTGCCATAGTTGTGCCATATCCTGAGGTTGAGAGGCAGGGGTTGCAGCTAGGCTGGCCAAGAACTTAGATTTTTGGACAACACTGCCATTCTTACTCTGTCTTATCATGGACCCCTATGGGTCTACTCATTTCTATAACTGCTCCTGAGGTGGTATAACTTTGAGGAGCTGGAAGAGGGCATTTCTGCTCTGGATACAGAGTAACTGCTCTGCCCTAGGCAATGCTAAACATGCCCTCAACATGCCTCTCCTGAACTGCCTAGGCTGCCCCAGTTAGGGCAGCCCAGCTCCATCTGTCTTGGGGCAGTTTATGTTGCCTTAAGCTGCCCCAAGCCTTCTCTAGCATAATTTGGACATGGGCCTTCCCAGTGATAGATAGAGCAGCCCAAGTGCACTTGGGCACTTCTGGATTGCAGCCATATTTCAAACCTGTGAGAGCTGCTTGTGGGGGCCCATGTGCCTTGGACTTGGGCCTTCCCAGTGGATAGATAGAGCAGCCCAAGTGCACAAGTGTACCTCTGGAATGCAGCCATATTTCAAACCTATGAGAGCTGCTTGTGGGGGCCCAAGTGCTGCAAATACTGCTAAATGTGGTAAGGTGAACCCTTCTCCCAGTCCAATCCATGGCTATTCAAAATAATCCTCTTTTGAAATTGCTCTCCAAAAAAATAATAGGAACATTATTTTTTACTGTTTTTTGGAATGACAATAAAAGGACTGACATTGGTTTGTATGTGTAATATGTAACTTACTTGCCAAATTAATTCTGTCTTTCTAGTACGGCTCTTTCAGTGGGCACTATGTTCAGCTCTCTGATGAACATTTCAAAAGAAATGTTTAAAATTGTACTCAAGGAACAAACACAAGGATGCTGAGAAAACAAACCAAAGAAGAATGTGGCACTTTAAAAAATCAAATAAAGGGTGGAATCTGTTTTCAAAAACTCATAGGGATGTTAAGGATAATGTGACATCATTTCTTGGTGGAAGATAACAGAACTTTTCCTTTTGATGACAAGCTGAAAAAAATCACAATTATCACAATAAACTGAGTGGCTGGGCAGACAGAAAAAAGAAAGTCACCCAGCAAAGAAGAGATCTTGTCTAAAAGGAACCAAAGTCAGCAGTATGAAAATCCAATTAACGCTGCAATTTTTGTTGCTGTTGTTCACATATCTTTCCTATTCACTTATAAAATGCTCAGGTACCTCAGTTATAAAATGCTCAGGTACACATCTTGTTTGTATTGTTATACACAAGTTTCCCGAGCAAGAAGTTGTTTGAATGAAACCCAAAGCAAAATAGTGGAATTCAATCACAGTGATGTCTCAAGTAGAAAAGGGCTGCAGTGGCTCAGTGGTTAGAAGGCTAGAGTTAGAACGCTGCTTGACTGGAATTCTGCTCAGCAGGCTAGCAGTCCTAGACCCGAGTACTGCAAGACGGAGTGAGCTCCCGTCCTTAGCCCAGCTCCTGCCAACCTAGTAGTTCAAAAGCATGCAAATGCAAATACCACTTGAAGGTACCACTTCGGTGGGAAAGGCAACATCCTGGTGACAGGCCCCTGCAACTGGCCAGCCAGGTATCCCCATGTCACATCCATCATGGATTGGAGTTTCCTCCAATCCACGTGGACACCATCTCACACAGTACAAACACTGAAGACATCACCTTTTTTACCATTTTTGATGTCTCAAGTAGGTTGAGCAGTGGCCTCTGAATAGCAACTAGCCTTGTACTTTCAACTATAATTCAGTGAGAAACAATATATGGGTGACTTGACGTGGATAGGCTTGTATATTCATTATTGTTTGGCCCTGCAGGGTAGGAGGTGACAATTTCAAATAGAGCACTACAGTAATCTAGAAATTTTCAGTTCACTTTTTGTTTTGTCCAGTATTCATAGCACAAAGTTTCTCCATCAGTTGTCTTGCAGCAATTTTATACCAGTATGCCACAGCCTAGTGAATGGTCTTCAGGTGTGCCTTGGAAGTTTGGAGATCAACTTATTAGCAGAGCAATGAGGACGGAAGCCCTCCATCAGCAGCATGGTGTGCTTTGTAAGTGGTCCAAAAACTGATGTTGTGCCTTGACAATTTTAGCACAATTTTGTAAATGTGCCAGCATATTAAATTGGTTGAAAATCACTGGTATAAAGTATCAAGTTTAATTCCTTATGGATTCATCATGAAGATACACAATGGGCCCTCCTGAGTTTATCAATGGTTGCCAAATAACATGTTTCCAGTTTGTAATAGCAAAAATAAAATGCTCTGAATTTTAGATTATTTTACTAAAATCTTAAGGTACCTAAGTTTGCTAGTGCCCAAACTTCTAATTAATTTCATGGTGGATTAAAGATTATGATGAATCATTTAAAAACCATTATCAGGATGGATCTTTTCACATCCCTATGAGAAAGAAGCAACAAAGCAAGAGACCCATCTATTTTTTGACCATCTGTTAACGGTGCAGCAGTTATGTCATTAACTCTGCTGCTTCATAACTTTGTCCCACTGAGAAGGGACTATAAAATGCTACACACACATGCAGCTCAGAAACACTTGTATAAACAAGCCCTTTTCATAAAAAGTGAAACCAGATTATGATTTACCGGTATAAAAACAAATACTAAGAGCCCAGTCCTATGCATGTCTAGTTAAAAGGAAGTCCCAATATAGTCAATGGGACCAGTAGTATTCCTGGAGAGTGGGGAAAACACATTTTTCCCAGAGCAGTGACGCCTGTGTAAAGCACCCCACTCCCTTTCCGTCAGAGACAGCCATAGCTGTGAAGATACTGCATTTAGCACAGGCATTGCTGTTCCTGAAAAAAAAATCTTAGTCTTATCCCCTCTCCAGGAAAGCCACTGAATGGGGCTTATTCCTAGGTATGTGCAGACAGGACTGCAGGCCAAGAGGGTTCTTTTTTAGGGCGCAATCCAGAGTAACTATGGGGAGTCCTTGCTCTGACGTAAGAACAATTTATGCTGGATTGCAATATGAATTTCCCATAGGTTTTCACTAGGTGGTGCCATAACTACTTTGATGTAAATGTATCTTATGTGCTCCCGTAGTTACTCTGAATTGTAGGGTAAATTAATCTCTGCTGATTACAAAATGAAGCAATTCAATGCATCAGCTTTGTTTTTCAACCATTAATAGGAAGGTCATTGCTGTTGGGTTGCACGCATGCAGAGGACCTGCTTACACATTGAACATGTGAGATACACATGATAATTTTACACATGCTTCAACTTGCTCTTGATTTTATGGCCAGGGGATAAAATTGTAAAAAAAATTAAAAACATTTTTGCACTCTCCTACTTTGGGTTCTAAATGGGGTCAGAGTGACATTGCCTCCACTCAGGCAATGCAATCTTAACTTCTGGTTAGGCTGGCACAAGTCCCATGCTGACCTGGGGCTGTCACAACAGTGTCATAAGGTGCTTCTGCACCACTTTGGGGGAGGGGGTATAAAGTATATATACCTCCCTGCACCATTGTGGTGTGTGTGTGTGTGTGTGTGTGGATAGATAGATAGATAGATAGATAGAGAGATAGAGAGATAGAGAGATAGATAGATACCTACCTACCTACCATATAAAGTATATATACCTCCCTGCATCATTGTGGGAATGGGGAGACATATGAGTTGCATTGACCTAAATGGGTTAGAATTCCACCCAGTGTCAAACATCAAAAGTAATTGGAAGGAACATCACTCCCTGACTGGTCACCATGTGGCCTGGCAGAACATGAACACCTTTGCTTGGTGCTGATATTGCCCAGGGCCTCAAAGGGCATGGGGTACTCCATACCCCATGATGGCTCTGAGGTCAAAAAGAGACAAAGTGGTCAAACAGAGTAAAAAAGGGGCTCAGAAGATAAATTCACATTTCTGAACGCTGAACAGCTTTACTGAAGTTACACCAGCTGTACTGAAATGCATAGAATCCTCCATACTACAAGCGAAATGGGAAAGGAGTTATCTCAGAAGTATGATTGGGTATAAATCCTTCATATCCACTTTGATCACATATGATCTGTATGTAGGTGGATTACTGTACTCGCTCAACTCTCCCCTCTGTCTTTAGCTCTTGCCTGAATCTTGTCTCTCCCAAAGAATGACCTAAACTCTGGCATCCATTCATCAAGTAAAGGAATCCACTATCTCCTGTACATGTTTCTTAGGTGCTTCTTCTAGCCAAGCAGGGGTAATATCTGCCTGCTGAGATTTTCACCATATGTCACCCATTCCTGTCAACACATTAGCCTGGAATGACAGAGAAATAAACTATCTGCATGACATATGAGCTTCTCTGTATCCCTTATAGGAATTTTAAGCCCCTCACCTTGTGATGGTGAGTCTCAGATGGTGATGGAAAGCTTATCTACACCTCTTTGACTGGAATATATAGATTTGACCCTAACAACAACAGGTGTTGTTGTCTCTATTATTGCCAAGAGCAGCCATATATGTGACCAATTTGTTCTCACCTTTCTTCCTGCAAGAATCTAAATACAACATCCAACAAGCTGAGGGTGCCCTGATTTAAATCATACTAGTGGCTCATTTTCATCATCACTTTTTCCTGGATTCCTCCTTCCAGCCTCCACTACAATTCTTTCTTTGATCTCCTTTTCCCCAACCAATGAGCAGTTGAAAATTAGCAGCATGCATATTCATGGTTAATGAAAGCACATGAATGGCAAGTTTGCATTCCACTTTAAGGGATATGGGATGTAATCCAGCACCATTTCTCCTTTTCCTATAATGGGGTGTGGATTTGCAATGCAGCCACAATCACAAGAAGTGGGGGACAGAAATGAATGCATGGCATACAACCCGTTAGGAGAATTTCTGATCCACTCCAGGATGTGGCTCACATTTCATAGATGAGATGAGATTTGGCCAGCACTGTATTAGCTGGAAGCTTTGGCAACCTCTTTATTACCTCAAAAGACTGATTGATCAAACACAGAAATTAAATTAATTTGTTACCAAATAGGCTGTTGTACCACAAACCTCTAAAAGACTATCATGAGCAATATCCATCGGGTCAACAAGCCTAGAAAACAACACTATTTTTAAAATACGTTTTAAAATGAAACCTTCAATGTGACAGAAAAAAGCCCCCATTGCAAACTATAGTGACGCATAGGAGACCATTGTTTTTCTTCCTGATTTGAGGCCTATTAAATTGTTGCATTGCTTCAAGAACTGATTTTCCTTTGCAGTACAATCACATGAATTAGCATGCAGGTTCTGCTTGTGGGTAGCTGCCAAAATGTTTCAGGATGTTACATTTATAATATTGGAGCGGCCAGGAAATAAGCAGGCGTCAGAATTGTTGTCCACTCTTAATAGTTTTCCTATTCCATCCAAAAAGAATCAGGGCCAAACTATAAATTGCTACTAGTACGTGCTTATCAATCAAATCACGTGTTAGGATAAGCAAGTGCTTTGATTCCAGAATGTGATCTGAGAGCACATGATTCAAACACACTGCAAAAGCCAAGCTGATCAGTATCTGGAGGGGTGAGTAACTGCAGACCCAATGTATGCCACCTTGATGTCCATGATAGAAAAAAATTGGTACCTAAATATACGAATGAAGTGCTTGTCTCCTTTCACCACCACCCCCTCACATCCATATAGCAGCCATAGGAACAGAGCCCAGAATAGATCAGAACCATACCATAGTTATAATATACAGGGTGGCCCAAAAGTCACTAGACAATTTTAAATATGTAAAATATTTACAATTTGGTTTTTCAGTTTTTTTGGTTTCAGATTATTAATATGTAATTCTTGGAAATATTTATAGAGAAATTCCCAACAGAGGAGCAAGTAAAAATATTGAGCACAATCCTAACCATGCCTACTCAAAAGTAAGTCCCATTTTGTTCAATGGATCTTACCCCAGGAAAGTGCCTATAGGATTGCATCCATTATCTACATAAATCAACAATCCGTTGTGCTAACCCAAAGAGCTTGCATTTGTCATTTTGGGGTTGGACAAACACCATCTAAATTACAAATTACCACCTAAACAAGTGATATTCAACTTATTCTGGTGGTTGATCAATGATTTAGTGGATACAGTTTGATTATTTTTATTCATTGCTCTGTCATGAATTACTCAACTAATATTCTCCCAGAATTACATATCAATGATCTAAAACCAAAAAATTTAAAAAAAAATTGTGAAAAGGTTATTATATTTTAAAATGGTCTAGTGACTTTTGGGCCACTCTATATAACTAATATATAAATGGTGTGCTTGTTTCCCATGGCAGCCATAGGAAAGAGCATAGAATGGATCAGAACGAAGATATGGATGGGGGGGGTTGGTTAAGCCTTATCCCATACAATTGTCTGGTTTCAGATAGGGATCCAGTCCAGTAGCTATTTATCCCAGGAGCAACTTTCTCTTAGGGCACAATCCAGAGTAACTACAGGAAGACGTAAGAGGCACTTACTCTGGATTGCTCAATTCATTTCCCATAGGGTTCCCATAGCTGGCACCATAACTACATTGGTGTAAAAGGACCCGTAGTTACTCTGTATTGTAGCCTTAGAGGCCAAGTGGCCCTACAATCCAGAATAACTATAGGAAGAGACAATACGTGCACCCGTAGTTACTACACCACCTAGTGAAAACCTATGGGAAATTCATATTGCAATCCAGAGCAAATTGTTCTTACACCCCGTAGTTACTCTGGATTGTGCCCAAAGAGTCTTCATCATCATCTCATCATCTCAGCAACCTTGGGTACACTGAATTGGATAACAACAGTGGCAGGACCAACAGCTCTCTCCCCTCCCCATGCCATTTTCCTACTCTGGATTGCCCTCCCCCATCCAGCAGCTGCTATTAATGGTGAGTGTTGGGTGGGAAACAACCACACAACTGACATGCGTGAACTTGTCCTAACATGTAGTTTGGCCCTAAGCCTATAAGAAAAACAAACATATCTTTTTAGATCTACCAAGTTTCTTGCTAACAGTGAACAGCTGTGATACACTGGGGATTATATTCAGTTCTGTATATCCCAGCTGAACAAAGTTGTTGACTGTTTTCAAAGCATTCTGAGTAGAACTACAAACCATCCAGAAGACAAACTTATGTGGTCAGCATGAAGGAATGATATATGTTCAGCCTGTCCCTACAATCTAGAGTAACTACGGGAGCACAAAAGAGACATTATGAGACATTAAGAGACATAAGAGACATAGTTACTGCGACACCTAGTGAAAACCTATGGGAAATTCATTTTGCAATCCAGAGTAAATTGTTCTTACTCCGGAGCAAGGACACCTCGTAATTACTCTGGATTGCGCCCTGTGGCATGCAACTTGCTCTTCCTGAGTCAAATTCAGGCTCCTGTACTCGAGAGGCCCCACATATTTCATTGCCAAATGTTCTTCTTTAGTCCTTAGCTGGTGATTGGGGAGGGGGTTGTCCTCTCAACCAATATGCTGCTGTAGGTGCCGATGGATTCCATGCATTACTCACAATACGCTTCCATTCTTTACTATTGCTGGCGATGTTTTTAGCCTTGGTGGTGGTCAGTCGCTAGTTTTCTAGGTCTTCCTCAACCAGTTTGAGCCACGTCTTTTTCAGTGCTGCTCGTGTGTAGGTTGCTCTCTCCAGAAGAGCTTATGTGGAAGCAGATTGGTGTTCATTCTGCAGAGATGGCCAAGCCATCTCAGTCTGCGTTTTTGGATTAGTTCTTCGACTGAAGGTTGATGATCGTACCTTTCCCATATTGCTCATTACAGTGGTGGTCACAAAAGGGAGACACTCAGGATCTGTCTCAGGCATCACATTTGAAAGGCCTCACACTTGGTCGTATCTGATTTGAGCAGAGTCTATGTTTCTGACGCATACAAGAGAATTAGCAGGATTAGTGTTCGGAAGAGGCGACTTTTGGTGTTGTTGAAGATATTTGCCTTCTTCCAAAGGCACCATTTGAGTGACATGAACACCACTGTTGCCCTGCCAATCCTGCTGTTGACTTTCGTGGTTGATGCCACTTTCTTTTCCTGCACCAGCAACCCCAAATATTTGAATTCTTGGAGCTGCTCAATTTGGACTTCCTCCAGGTGAACAATGGACTGTGATCCATCCGTGGTAATAACTTTGGTCTCGTCTCCATTGATTCTTATGCCATAGAATTGAGCAATGTGTGAGATGTGGTAAAGGATGTTCGTGGCCTCTGCACAGAAGTCTAAAGGCAAAAGCAATACAAGTGTTCACTGTATTGTGTTCACTGGCCGGGGCCTCTTTAAAAGGTGTGAGTTCTGGCTTTAGCTGTCCCATACATCTCCCTAAATGGCACTGTACTAACAATGTTTGCTGACCTAAAGACTCAATTAGAGAAGCAATTAGAAACAATTGCTCAGCTTTTTCTTCTATACTGGGTCATAGAAATAAATATGGTTAGGTACTTGATCTTCCAGTATGGCTGCCACATCATGTTGCTAGACATATTTCTAAGTAGTGCAAGAAGACTCCATCAAGGTTAGGAGGAGGTGGAAGACCATCCTCATTCCTTATACTGTCTTTACTGTGTAAACTCTATTGTTTATTGAATCCACATCCTCTGTTTTGTGCTGAATCTGGCTGAAGGCAATTCAGTGGATTACCAGCTCCCAAGTTCCATGGAATTTCAGCTACTAAATGTGTGCAATTTCTCATATCCCGAATCTCCGTTGATTTCCCGTGCAAATTGCTTCCACAAAATTGTTACTATGAACAAGAGTCACAGTCTTTCCCTGTGTTCAGTGAAGGTCCAGTGACTGGTTTGAAGAAGATGAGGTTCCCAGCTTCTTTTTTTGTCATACAACACTAATATAAAGATAAGAGTCATTTGGAATAATTGGCTGATGGAGAGGGAGAGCTTAATCCTTCCCCACCCAACAAATTCTCCCATGCAAATGCTCTACAGCTGCATCCTCTTAGCTTTTCCAGCTAGTTTCTGAAACAAAAATAAAATACTGATAGTGTTATGAGTCCTGATAGTGATATAGTTTAAATATAAGAATTTAAATTGAACTGGGCACTGGGTAGGGCTAAAAATATTACTTATTTTATTTGGGGAAGTGTGTTGCAGTAAACTACAGAGTAAATTCACTTGATGGAACAGGGCTGACCTCTCATTTATTTACTTTACTTTTAAGTATTCATAATTTTTATTTGCTTAATGATATCACTTCTGACCATGACTATCATTTCTGGACAGATTGTCATTCCAAAAGAGGGTCCCGGTTTTAAAGGTTTGGGAACCACCATAATAAGGTGTCACTACTAATCACCAAAACTGTGGAAATTGTGGTTTTTAGGAATCATATCATGTTATGTATGTATTGTTTGATATTTGATATTTGTATGTTGGTGTTTGTATGTCTGCAGCTGTTGCCGAAGCCAAATTCCGGGTATGGAGTTCATACTTGGCCAATAAATAAATAAATCTAATCTAATCTAATCTATATATCATTTGATGCATAATTTACAGCAGAATACAATGAAAAAAACCAGAGTGAAATATCTATCAAAAATTATAGCTAAAAAACTAGAAATGCAACTGCCTTATGTAACAAAAGAGTACATTTCCTTCATTCAAAATGGTCTAATGAGACTGAAGACCCAATGAGATATTATTATGACATGGTATGGAACCCATAAGGTGATACCCTGGGGAGGGGTGACACCACTATTGAGGTAACATATATAAGAATGCAATAAAAAATCAAAGTGAAATATCCCTATTCTATCAAAGATATGGCGCAAAAAAAAAACAACTGGTGGGGCAGGGCAATGATACATTACCATGACCATCAGAATGTTGCCCCACTTGCTGCATAGGAGAAGATCCATCATGGTGGTGACATGCTGGCCTCCCATACCAGGTGGCACAAATCCTGGTGACACCACTGCCCATGTGTTGAAAGACATGCACACTTATAGCATACACATGTCTTGGCCCCCCACACTTCTTGTTTCACAGAAAGGAATTTTTACAGTACAAACTATATATGTTTACTCAGAAATAAATCCTATTCTGTTTCATGGGACTTACTCCTAGGAAAGTGAGTATAGGATTGCTAGCGTGGACTACATCCAAACATTCTGCTGGAGCTTCTAACCATCTTCTATCTAGGTTTGTCTAGGGGACAAACCACCAACCTTGTGTTGACTGGTTAAGAGAAGAGCATAGTGGTGCCTGATTCATTCATTCATTCACTCATTCACTAACTTACTCACTTACTTACTCACTTACTTATTGGGGGATATAGGATCGCCAGCTCTAAACATACCACCCTTGTGTGTGATTAGGCAAACCACTCAGGGGAATGAAAGAAAGCAGATATACATTCATTTTGACCATGAACATCTTTCAACACATGGGGCCAACCAGAGGATAAAAAGCAAAGTCCAAACCAGCCCGTATTCTGTGTTATGAAGGCAAAGGATGAGGATTCAGTAGAATAATGGTGAAAAGATGTTTGTGTGTGATTGTAAAATCTCTCTGTTTTTGGGATCTTTGGCAGGAATGCGGCAGTTCTGGTTATCAGGCCATTATCCTCCTCCAATAACACTGTAAACATAACATGAGCAATGATGTAGCAAACTCCTTCTGAGAATGTGTGTGTCTCAGTCCATGAAGAAGTGAGGATTCCCAGATTCCCAAGAGGGGCATTGAAGAATAGAAGAAGAAAAGCATTAGAAAAGTGCAAACACTAACTCTCCAGTTGTGCTTTCATTTGCAGTAACAACCTTTGTGGAAAGGTTGCCAAAATGCTGTCTGATTTCACTACCACGGAAATAATTCAATTCAATTTTTATTACCGTCTCAGACCTGAAAAATGTAGCGGATACAGTCTTACATATCCATCTAGAAATACATCAAGTTAAAATAATTCAGCTCAATATAGTTAGGGTAATAAATAAATTCTTTTACTCTGCCAACCATAGAGTCTAGTGGTATCTTCTGCAGCATAGCAGAAGAACGAAAAATTTATTCCTGGTTAAAGAACCAACTTCTTTCCCCTTTCTCCTGTAGCCACCCTGACCCTGCCAAGCTCTTCTTAAAACAGCAGGCTCACGGTAGTTAATGAAAACCTTTGCAATTACAGGGAAGCAGGCTGATTAAAATTGTTGCTTTTAATTATGTGTGATAGCAAAAACAAGCATTTTTATAGATTTCCTTTGTGTCCAAATCCTGCCGTCTTCGCCAGGCCTAATGTTCAACAGCAGGGCTCCTTGGCTTCGGACCAAGCTCTCTGCAAGTCTTTCTGTTGCACGTTACTTGGGGTTAGAAAAATAAGCTTCTACGGGTATGTTGAGCAGGGATGTCAAAAGACCGCGCTGGTCAAAGCAGGGCTAAGACATACCTTGTCTGAGGCAGGCAGGCTGAACCTGAAGGGACAACAGGAGGCTCACCCATGAAGTTAGCCTGGGATTAGCCCTGTTGAATAAGGAGCCCATTAACTTCCAGGCCTGTTTAACTGCCAGCACTCCCCAAACTTCCTTTTGTTTGACAAGAGAATCTGGGCAGATAAGAGAATCTGGGCAACCAGCCAATGCATCAGTGCCACCATTTACCTTTGATAAATGAGATACAAGAAGCATCGCACCTGGAATTGGTGTCCAGGCACCTACTCTGTGAAATGGGCAGTTTTCCAGCATCCCTGCAGACTGTCCTCTCCTGCTGAACCTTTCAGTTTGTGGTCAGCAAACATCCTGAGAATTTTCAAATTCCCAGCAAAACCATGCATCACCCATTAATACTTTGGGAAAAATGATGAACGTGCTGGGTGATGAGCCGGTCACTCCATCCCCTACACCCACATCATCAGAAAAAGCAACAAACTTGTTAAGTGCGCGTCTTCTTTGCTAGCATTAGATCCAGGCTATTGAGCACCAAGAGCAACTTATTAATGAATGACCTCTGGGTCATATAGCAAAAGGCTGAAAATTCCTGCCCTGTCATAGTTTATTAAGAGTGCAACCTTTGATTCAAATGTTCCAAGTTCAAGTGTAGGTTTTGAAGTGTGATACTTGTGATTTGTAGCCATCTCCTCCCAGTTGCACAGTGCTACTGGCAAACATGACTTCCCAATACCATGCTCTGTGATGACCATCAGATATATGGGAACTAGCTGCAGCCCAGCTGATATACATCTCATGGGAAGGGGGAGCCAAAGATGGCAAGAATAGTTAAGCCAGAAGAACAAGATGTAGGAGAAACATCTGAAGAAAGGTGGGTGAAGCTAGGAGATAGGTGGAGAGCGGGAAGGCAAAGGAGAGATGGGAATCAGGAATGAATGTGCAAGGCGGCAGTGCGCAGGAGAAAGATGAAGTGAAAGAGACCCACCCCACCGAGAAGAGAAGAAAGTAAAAGGGGGTGGAAAAGTAGGACACAGGAGGCCGCCAGCAACAAGCTCCCTGTAAGGTGGATCTATAAATTTACAAGTATACAACTAGACTACACTGGAAGCATGCAAATTCTAAACCAGGCAGCCCAATTGTCACCCCTTATCCTGCATTAGACACCCACCCCAACAGCTCCTTTCTGCCCAAGTAAACTCACTCCCCCTCTTCCTGCCCAAAGTTAAACAGCAACAACTGTCCTTTTCCTTGCATGTTAAGACTGAGCTCAGATCTCCTTCCCCTCCAGGTAGTAGGCCCATTAAGGAAACATCCCCAGTCCATTCCACTGAATACGCAATGAGATCAGCAAAGACAGTCATCAACATCTGCTTCCCATTTTCCTCATTGTCTGAACATGGATTTGAGGCCTTTACAGGATGCTCTCCAAGTTCAGCACATATCTCATTGGAACGCTCCAAAAGCACATAGGACAGCCGCATTGTTAACTGAATTGCAGAATCATAGTGGTGGCAGGCACAGATCAGGGCCAACCCAAGACATGCTGATGTCTAGACAAATTACCTCCTCTCTCACCTCTTATTGGCCCTGTATTGCAACCCACACCCTTTCAGACAAAAAATACAAATAATAACACAATCCTATCTTGTGCTGGAACAGGCAGTCCAGTACTATATCCAGCACAAGACTGGGACTGCTGCTGCACTATCACAGGACAAGGAAAAACATTCCCCTTAGTTTGAATTAGAGTAGACTTGGAGCTGTGCCACCAATTTCAGTGGCACTCTAAAAAAATCAGAGCAACCTCTGGCTACTCCATGATGCCCAGGGAAAACAGGGCTGGGATCCGGCACAATGCAAGATCCCAGCCCCATTCCCACTTCATGCCTGCCCCCAGAAACACCATCTGCTTGCCCTCTCTCCACTCAAAACACCTCTTTCCAGCTACTCTCCCCCCACCTCCCAGACCCCCCCCCCCCGATTGTCAAACCTCCCCACTGGTTTTCACAGATGTGCCTTTTAAACACCCTTGAGCTGGTGCATTGGCCAAAATGGGCAGCTAGGATCGCTGCCCATCTCTTTGGGAAGGCTGAAGCCCTTTGGGAAGTCCAGGATTCAAGCCTACCATCCTGGTCGCTATAAAGAAGTAACTGTGACCCCAAAGTCCTTGGATATAAAAATTAATGTTGGTTGGGAGTTAGTTCCACACAGCCAAGTCTTGTGTTTGTTCAACATCAGCTTTTCCCCAGTCTCATTTTGAAGTGGCTAGTTATAAGCATGCCATCCTAAGAAATTTTGGCCAGCCTAACTTACCTGGTATATCTTCCCATATGTCTGTGTATGGGCCTGACCCTAATTGGGCTGTGGGTGGCGCAAGTGGCTAAGACACTGTGCCTGTTAACCAGCAGGCCAGAGTTCGATTCCTGGGTCGGCCCCACAAGACAGGGTGAGCTCCTGTCCTTAGCCCAGCTCTGCAACGCAAGCTGGATCCAATCGTATCGGCTCTGCCTTTCCATTGGACTAATTCAGTGGCATGGAGAGGGGGGGATTTGCTGCTTGGGTAACAGCCTATCCTCCATAACAATCTAACCCAGGCTTTCGGGCATCGCATGCAGCGTATGCAGCGCCGAGCACGATACCATAGTCTTCCAAGACTGACGGAGGCCTGCTGGGCCTTACCCTCCCAAGAGTGGAACAGAAGTGCCTTATGGCATTTTTGTGACACCGCCAGGTCAGCACAGAATCTATGCCAAGGATTAGGCTGGCCTAAATGGAGATTGGGATTGCAGTCTAAAGCAGTATGTGGAATAGCAGAGGGTGGCCTGTTGTTCTAAGGAGAAATTCAGAAATGATCTTCCAAGTGTCCACCCCAAGCAGCCCTGAGGCACTCCCAGTGCTGGAACCCAGCCATTATGGCGCACTTCGTGTACCCTCAGCTTGCTTTGTTTATTTATTTATTTAGACTTTTAACTTCCTTTTAGTTCAGGTTACAGCAAAAACATGCATAACATATAAATGCTGCTTTAAAATAATCACAGTAAAACATATACTCAAAATTCATTCCCGATTCAAGCTGTGACGCCTAGCCACTGTGACCATAAAAACCATCCTGAACTGTGGGGAGGTGGACTTTATAAATCTGTTAAAGAGATTCAGGTTTTTCCTTATAAACGAACAAATGGAACTGCTATAGAGATGCCACTAACCACCCAATGCTATGGCTTTTTGCATGCAGCCACGTCAAAATCAACTGTGTTGCTATTGCTATTGGTATTTGAGTTTTACGTCTCTACCAGTAGATCAATCTTTAAAATTTCTACATGAATTGAAATATCACTTTCCATCTCTTATCCTTCCTGAGCAGCACTACAGTCTCCAAATTTGTGTCTACTTTTGTATAGTCCGGATTCCATATAACTACTTGTGAAATGTGAATAAGTATGAACAGGCACATTTAATTTTCCTCACCGCTTTCTAAGCTGTTGAATATTCATCAAGTGAAACAGTCCACTCGGACAGGAAGGCTTGCCGGTCCGTCTCCTACTTTGTAATTATTTGGCACTTTCCTCCAATTACATTTATTGCACTGTGATTTCTGGGTTATTGAGTAGAAATTAAACCTTTCTGGACAAGGGGTTCATGAGCCTGAACCTCATTAAGGTAATGGAGAAAGACATTGTATGCAGCTAAGACTCCTTCCTGGAATGAGGTTCTTCTGGGCTTCTCCAAAATTCAGTGACAAAGGAACCTTTGAGTCCATAAATATAGGCATGAAGCAAACTGGCTGGAGAAACTGCCAGTTCTCAAGTTCTGATTACTTGCAGTGTTGGAGGGTATTTTAGCATTCTTCTTCTCAGGATCTCAGGGGAAGAGTTGAAATTTAAGGGTGAGGGGAATCAAGAAGGCAGGCTATATTTCTGTTCTGTTCGCTTTTGTTATTTATTCTGTCCCTCATGTTGTGTCAGGCTCCAACCTGAAACATAAGGCATAATTCAATTCACCGTGGATTAAAAACATGGTGAGGGTAAAGATAGTATAAGCCTATACTGGTACACTAGTATTGTATACTATAAGGCACATCTATCCGCAATTTACAGAAGGACCTATTGAGTTGTTCTTAACTAAAGGAAAACAAAACCCTTCTTGAGTTAACATTTAAAATAACTCATTTCACTCTCAGTCACTGAAGCAAAAGCGCTCGTCTACCTGAAGGTCAACAGGTTGGCAGTTCAAGACCTGCGCACCACATGATGGAGTGAGCTCCCAATATTTGCTCAGTTCCTGCCAACCTAGTAGTTTAAAAGCTGGAAGTAGATAAATAGGTACCACTACTGGTGGAAAGATAATAGCATCCCATGTGTCTCTGGCATTTAGTCAAGCTGGCTACATGCATGGCCATGCATCTTTGCATGCCTCCAACATGGAGGCATCTTTGGACAACACTGGGAATGAGCACCACCCTAGAATCAATCACGACTATCAGGGCAACCTGCCAAGGACACTTTAACCTTCACCTTCACCACCCAAGCTGTATTTGGCTCCAATTCTATCCAACTTTTTACAATGATGCAGCTTTACTAACAGGGCACGTACTATCACTTGTGGTGGAAGAACAGGTATGGAAGGCTTCCTCAAGGTAAGGGAATGTTTGTTCCCTTAACTCAGAGCTTCATTGTGGCTGCATCAGAACTGGAACACTGAATATGATAGGGTCTAAAATTTGTCATCTAATTTCTGTTGTTAACCTACTTACAGCACACCCCTAACCATGTCTCCTCAAAAGTAAGCCCCATTGTG
The DNA here is from genome assembly GCA_030015325.1 of Cryptoblepharus egeriae. Lineage (NCBI taxonomy): Eukaryota > Metazoa > Chordata > Lepidosauria > Squamata > Scincidae > Cryptoblepharus > Cryptoblepharus egeriae. The sequence goes on from JAREYC010000006.1 coordinate 9,100,151, forward strand.
TTCAATGAGTCTTACTCCCAGGAATGTGTCGTTAGGATTGCAGCCTAAGGGCGCAATCCAGAGTAACTACGGGGAGTCCTTGCTCTGGTGTAAGAACAATTTGCTCTGGATTGCAATATGAATTTCCCATAGGTTTTCACTAGGTGGTGCAGTAACAATGGGTGCACATAATATCTCTTATGTGCTCCCGTAGTTACTGTGGATTGTAGGGTTACTCATCTTTTCATTCTTCTATAAGCCACAATGTGTTCATTACCATGCCTTATTATGTCCAGCAACCACTGGCTTTGACTGACGAGCTGCCCTCTCTCTCTCTCTCTCTTTCTCTTTGATGGTTGCATTATTTATTGAAACATTTCTCTTCCTTTGTTCTCTATGGTCTTTGCAAAATATATAGCTGATGACAGTGTGGCTTTGCAGTTTTGGATGGCAAGATCTGTGAAAGAAATAAGCAATATGGAAAAGCTGTCTGAAAAAGGAAAAGATAAATACCACATCAAGAACATTGCTGGTAAAAAGAACCACAAAATATGAAAAAGAAACAACCTTGGATTATTAATTTCACAAATAATTAAATGCAGTGGTTCTCAGATGTTTTAGAGGTTTGCAAGATAGCTGCCTGATTTATAAATGCCAATAACAGTGATCGGGCTGCGATGTTTCCTCCCCCCTTCACAGCAGCTTGTTTAACCCTTGATGCGCATAACCTCACCTAATACATTTTGTGTATTACTCAAAATTGGGTCATAATCCACAGTTTGAGAACCGCTGATTAAATACATTATTTACATATCTTCTGATATCCCAGTGAATGTAGTACTCCAGAATGTTGATTATGTACACAAGTTTCTCAAAGATGCCTGATCTGTGCCCTGGTTTATATTAACTGGCAGGGTTTTGATATTCATTCAAACTTCTGGACGCACACTTTGTGCCTCATGCTTGCATCTCTCTAAAGTATAGTTCATAAATACAGACAAGATGCCTTCATTATTGTTTCCAGATTTAGGATTGTGGCCAACAACTTGTTTATATTTACAGTACTGTAATATTTTAGGCTTTGGATTGACACTTCCTAGTCAATGCCTTGTGACCCCAGGCAACATTTCCCTGGCAACTTCTATTTTCTGCTCATCCCAAATATTGAGCAGATCCAAAGTCTCTTGGTGCCTCTGCTATACATCAGTATTAAAGCTCCCATGTCTACTACTCCTATGTCTGCTACAAACTATTATGTCCAGTTTGAAGCAACAACAAAAAAACCCAAAACACACAAAATATCAACTGCAATTGTCTTGCACAAACATTTCAAGAGTTTTTTTTAAAGATATACCAAAATTTTTCTTAGTACAATTTTAGAGATTTTTTTTAAAAAAGGAATCCCACCATACAAAAGTAAATTGAAAGGTGATAGTGAAGAGGTGCCACGTCATGTCAGAGTAGTGAATAGAATTTGATCACTGAAAACATTAACATACACCTCTTCAAAAGACAGCACCAAGGTGATCTCCTTCTGTTCCAAGACACCTGCATCCACGTGCTCTCTCCTGCATCTGGTATTTGGAGGTTGCCTACATCTGTCTATGAACACACACACATATACACATACCTGTCATGGCCTGTAACCTGTGATGGTTATTCCTCCTACGAATTTGTCCAATCCCTTCTTAACGACATTGAGGCTAGATGCCATCACCACATCCTGTGGCAAGGAGTTCCACAGATTAATCACAGATGGAGTTCCACAGATTAATTATAGCCATCCACAGATGGCTTCTTTCCATTGAACTAAGGACACAAAGATGGGTTGTGTGTGTTTTGTGTCCTACTCTCTTGGTACTTCCCATTTGGCTTTTCCTTCCAACAGAATAGGACTGATCCAAGACCTTCTGATGCCCAAGGTGACAAATCAAATGCTGTCCCCCTTTGTACAATTATGGGCCAGCCTCTGCTCCTCCTAATCTCCAATGTGTACTGTATCTCAGAAGTCTCCTCCCCTCCCATCGACCTCTTCCAATCTCAGTTTTGAAAGAAGGAAGAGAAGTGAAAACAAGTAGGTAGTCATATTAAGATGCCTCACCTGATCCCTCACACAGCACAGGTCCTTGCTCACAAAGAGTAGGCCATTCAAAGTAGGTCATTAGAAATCATTCCATTTAGAGGTTTCTTAGGGTCATTATACTCGTAAATTGCTAAACTTTCTTTTATTTATATGCAGGTCAGGCATCCTAACCAACTTTCCAGTACAGATATAAAGTACAGTGCAACTCCGAGGTAAATAAACAAAGGTTGCCTAGAGGATGGCTCATTGACTCCCCCCAAATGTTGGTTGCAACATGTCCCCCACTGGCACAGCTATGCCATGCTGGAAAGTTGATTAGGATTGTGCTACCAGTTCTTCAGACTTTCATGTGAAATGGACCAAGTAGGCATCTGAGGACCTTTTGCCTCATAAATGACATTTTGTACAGCTGGAAAAAAATGAGATAATTTCAGAGGAGGCAAACACAACCTGCATCAGGCCCTCAAAGGGTATAATAACCTTGAAGTTGTATAATTTGTTAGGTTGAAGTTGTATAATTAAAAAATATAATTAAGTAGTAATCCAAAGAACTTGATAATAATTGAGATAAACAATTATAACCATAACCAGCTGTTTTATCTGCAAGCCATTTTCTTCCACCAAGGATACTGAGCCAAGGAAAATTGTCTTAAATTTTCACCTAAACATTTTCTTAGAAATTCTCCATATTCAGAAGCCCCTTTGAGGTTGTTGGTTGACAGTATACTGTATGCACCAAGAACCATTGATGTGGTTACATTTCAAACCCAAGAGAATTTCAACACCGTCTTCTTTCAGGAAGAGCCATCTGTACATAATGTTTATGTGTGATACTACAGCAGCCAAGATCTGAAGCATTTTGAGGAGAAAATCACTCAGCATTTCACAGTTAGTGCTGGCAGAAAGGAGGGTTCTAGCAAATCTGACTTTTACAGATACAGCAATAGCTCTATTTTCACACACTTGACTTTCATCACTCTGCACTTTCAGCCATTAATTAAATTTTCTCTTTTTTACTTGACTGCTCTTAGAAATCTTTGTTTATGATACACATTATGAATGACAGACTAACTATTGGGATATTTGTTTAGATTTCTCACTAGAAGCTCTAGGCAAGTCACAATATTCCCCAGTCTTGTTATTTATGATGTTAAGTACAGAGATGATAGAAAAATGTTTTTAAATCCTCTTGTCAGTTTCATGACAAATCATATGGTACCAGCGGGATGTGAATATTCACTCATTAAGGTTGGAACTGCATAAGTGTTTGCACATAGACCACTGGCCATAGCAGGCCTCCAGACTTGAAGGAGCCAACAGAGAGGAAGTTAGACTTTTTAAAGCTGTTCGGAGCAATTGTCCTGTTTCCCAAAGTAACCTTGTCTTCCAGGGGGGCAGCATTTGGCCTGCTGCCTCAGGCATCAGAAGATCTTGGACCAACTCTGATCTGTTAGAAGGAAATAAACAAAATGGGAAGTGCCAGGCAAGTATAGGACACACACACACACGCGCGCACACACACACACACAAAGACACGTATCCTTAGCCATGTTTAGCTCAATGGAAAGAAGCCATCTGTTAAGTGCACTTGGAAGACTGTAGCGTGAATGCAATGGTTGAAACAACAATTTTAAAAATGGCCCTTGTGATATAGCATCCCAAATTTACAAACAGTACTCAGAGCTCAGAGTGGACAGCTTTTTGATAGCTGTTGAGCTAAACATTTGTATTTGTCACATCTCATACCGGTGAATATTAATCTAAAAGCAGAATGTCCCAAAAAATCTATTTAGCTAGGGGAAACCCAACCTCCATCTAATGAACATTCACAACCCATGATACAATCTCTGTCTATCTACATCTACAGTATTTATATACCACTTTTCAACTGAAAAGTTCACAAAGCGGTTTGCAGGAAAATGAAAAAAATTAATAGCTAATTAATAGCTAATGGGTCCCTGTCCCAAAAGGGCTCACAATCTAAAGTGCAAAAAGAACACCAGCAGAAGCCACTAGAACAGACATTGCTGGGGTGTGGAGGGCCAGTTACTCTCCCCCTGCTAAATAAAAGAGAAACACCCACCAATCTCTTCCATCCATAACTGCATAGCCTTTCTCTCCTGCTCCCTTCCTACTCAATCATCAGGGAGAAGTAGGGAGAATGTGCGGCTGGCTAAATGTAAACCTTGTCCCTGCTGGAGGGTAAAACGCCATGCCAAAAAGAAAGGCATGAACTTTGACTTCCATAAGATTGAACTTTTCACTGATCTAAGTGGACTCATGACTACTATCCACTGCGGAGGGTAACTCAGTGCAAAGACACTAATGACTCGGCGTCTCCTGGAAGGCATTACTGTCTGTTATAATGCTGCGACACATAACCAGAAATAACATGGAGCCCACCCTGATAGCCTACTTCTCTATGCATTGCCCAAGGAGAAAGAAATCTTTAAAACACAGGCTGGAAATGTCAGAATAACCAGGGTTGACGCTTCTACTTCCAACAGCAATGCCCATCTGTACTACATAATACAGTAGGAACAAGACTTCTAAAGGAGCTGGTCTCTGTATACTTATTTAAAATGTCTAAGCACTTCTGCATCATTCCAATATTTTATTTTCATGGAGTCATAAAGTGGAAAAAAATCATTCTTTACATATGAGGTCAGATTTGTTAACAGAAATAACTTGACTGCCTGTTTGAAATCTCCCAGCCCAGGAGAAGTTGCATCCCAGTTTGCCTAGCTCTAAAGCAAAGGCCTTCCAAACACTGGCCTGGGAGTTGGATCTGGGATTGATGTACTGTAAACCTTCTGTAACGTGACTGTAACGAGCTTACATTTCCACCAGGTCACTGCATGACTTTTACTGAGATCAGGGGACAGGGGCACTTTGGACAGTCATGTCTGCATGGACATTTGTTATACTGACTGCTGGAATGGGGGGCAACAGATGAGACAGTCCAGAGCATACTATCACCTGATCTCAGTAGAAGGTTTTAAGAAAGCAGATTCATCACACTCTATATCAGGGGTATCCCAACCCTGGCCTGGAGGGCCAGATGCAGCCCGCAGTGAGCCTCAATGCAGCCAACAGCATGACCTCTCCATCCAGCCTGTAGGCCAGCTTTGTTATCCTCTGTATCTATTTCCAATACACTCTTGTATGTAAATTCATGTAAATTTATTCACATTTGAAATGTTAATGATTTTTCCAGCACCTGACACAGTGGCAGAGATGATGTGTCCCTCCTGCCAAAACTTTTGGATACTCCTGCTCTACATCAATGATTTTCTCAAGAACCCCCTTGGGGCATCATGACCATTACAGGGGTTTCATAGAAAGCTGGACTCCACTATCTTGAAATTTGGCACAGGGTGCTGCCATCTTGGAATGGGTCACTCAGGCTGCTTTCCTGGGAGTAAGTCTCATTGAATGCAAAGGGACTTACTTCTGAGAAGACAGAGAGGAGCTCTGGCATCACGGTGATGTCACTTCCGGCTATAACATCACTTATTGGAAGTCCTAATCAGATCATTATCATTCTCAAAAGGGGGTTCTGGTCTGAAATGCTTGAGAACCACTGCTCTAAATGCAAGTTGTCCTACTTCTGAACTGCTCTCATAACCAGGAAATTCTCAAAAATTTACTTCCCTGAACTTCAGTACGTACTATTTCATTTTTTAAAAGAGAGGAAAAGGTATCACTTCTTCATAAAGCAAACAATGCAAATAGATATTGTGTATTTTCAGTGTAAGAGTGAATGATTTGGATTCAGATATGCATGTCTGGTGTTTATGCACAGAGGAGCTTCTCTTCCTTTTTCACCACATCCCCTTGACTCTTCCAAAGCTCCTGAGAATTAAGAGACCAACCAGACCCATGCAGTGTGGACTGTAGAGCTACAGCTGGTGGGTAGAACAGGAATCAGTGAACTATATGTACCCCATACACAGCTGTGTGAGTGGAATACCATCAATACTGACAAGGAATGCTATGCATCCAGATCATAGATATAATCAATAGCTATGTGCGACCATTAAGGTGACCCAAATCATTAATTGTTTCATGTTACATTAATTCATTAACAATTCATTTTTCATTAATTGTTTCATGTTGTTCATCAAATGTTCGTTAATTGTTCCATGTTACCGACACATCTCCATTTGGACCTTTCTTACACAGCTTTTATCCCTTATGGCAAAATCCCAAAGGGCTGAAGGCTATTGTATCATTTGAGGAGATGCTGGGGCTTTCCATCATTGTGCAATGCAGATTATTTCAACATTTCTTATAAATCAGAAATGGGACTTCTTTCTGCCCTGCATTCAGTAATACAAGTCAAGAAGCCAAAGAACAGAGCAGCCAATAAGTGACTGAATAAATGTTTACAATCTACTCCCCCCCCCCACATTCAAACAGATTACCCTTGAGATAAGATCTTTCAGCAGTCAGCTGCTGGACCCCCACTTGAAAGGGGGGTGGCTGTAAGTGTCTTTCTATCTTCTTGCTGAAATTGGTGGATACATCAGTTGGGCAAAAGGGCTATCATTTTCTGTTTCTCATCATTATATGGGAAACAGAATGGGATTGTATGTAATGGGATTCAAAGATATTAACAACCGGTTCTATGCCCACCTAGCAGCCACTTTTAAATGGCTATTTTAAAACTTTGTATGTCCTATCTCTCGTTAAAACCGGTTCTGTAGAGTAGGTGCGGACCTGCTGGAGCCCACCACTGATTCATTACCAAAAACTTTCAAGGGTGCAATCTCTTTTTACCTTTTGCATTCAAATTGAGGCATCAAGGTTTCCACTATTTTATTACCAAGGCTCAATCTGAGCTGAACAAAATTTTGGGACTCCTAATACTTTCATCTCCTTCGAAGTAAGCTTTTATCGAGCTTTGAAGTAAGTTTTAACAAAGTTGGTTTCCAGGATGAATCCCCACAAAACTTTTTCAACATCTCTAGTTGTTAGAAGACTTTTAAGGAAACAATTTTTTTAAAATATAGTGATTATGTTACATTACTTACAGCTGGAAAGACTCATAACATTTAGATTTGGAAGTGCATGATACGAATAAGAGGTGTTATCACTCATTTGCATGATACAGATCCCAAAATAATAGCACAAATCAGGAAAGTGAATATCTGGAAGATTCAGGAAAGGAGTCACTGGATATCCTGTGTCTTTCTGAACACTGACCATAACTATTAGGAAGTTATCAGTACTTCATTGGAAAGTAAATTATGGGCAAAATCCTGAGTAACCACAGGGAGTCCTTGCTCCAGTGTAAAAACAACTTACCCTACAATCCAGAGCCACTACGGGAGCACATAAGAGACATTACGTGTACCCGTAGTTACTGCACCACCTAGTGAAAACCTATGGAAAATTCATTTTGCAATCCAGAGCAAATTGTTCTTACACCGGAGCAAGGACTCCCCATAGTTACTCTGGATTGCGCCCTTATTCTGGATTCCAATATGAATTTCCCACAGGTTTTCAGTAGGTGGTGCAGTAACTACAGGTGCATGTAAAGTCTCTTACGTGCTCCAGTGGTGGGCACTTTCCGGTACGGGCCTACGCGCCCGTACCGCTTCTTCCAGTTTCCCTGCCGCTAGCATACCACCAGCGACAGGGAAACGCAAAACATAGCGGACCGGTACGGTCTGCCATGTTTTGCGCCCACCTCGCCTACCTAGAAGCGGGCAGGCCGCTTCTAGGCAGGCTCTGCACAAGCGCCGACGTCGGCGCTTGCACAGAGCCTTCCTAGAAGCCGGTGCCAGCTCTTAGGAAGGCTCTGCGTGAGCGCCGGTGTCGGCGCTTGCGCAGAGCTTTCCTAGAAGCCGGTGCCAGCTCCTAGGAAGGCTCTGCGTGAGCGCTGGTGTCAGCGCTTGCGCAGAGCCTTCCTAGAAGCCGGCCTGCCAGTTTCTAGGCAGGCTCTGTGTAAGCGCCGGTGGCGGCGCTTGCGCAGAGCCTGCTTAGAAGCTGGCAGGCCGGCTTCTAAGCAGGCACTGCGCAGGCGCCAACGTTGCCCCGCCCCTCGCCCTTCCCCAGTCCCGCCCCTCGCCCCACTCACACCCCCTGACCCTGGCTGGCCCCTCCCACTTCCGGCGTACCGGATCTTGGGATGGGGCCAGCCCATCTCTGACGTGCTCCCGTAGTTACTCTGGATTTGGGGGTAAGTGATTTAGGCTACAATTCAGAGTAACTACGGGAGCACGTAAGAGACATTATGTGCACCCGTAGTTACTGCACCACCTAGTGAAAACCTATGGGAAATTCATATTGCAATCCAGAGTAACTTGTTCTTACTTCGGAGCAAGGACTCCCCGTAGTTGCTCTGGATTGCGCCCATAAAGTTGTGCTCACATATTTGCTTGGTTTAAAAAGAGGCTGCACAAATGATAAGATTTAAGTACAATTTTTCCAATAGTCTCAGCATTTAAACATATAAGATTTTTTATGCACCTCTGTCTGTCTTATAGGGTATATGAAACCAAAGGAAGTCTACATGAGAGTATTTCTGCACTAAATATATATACCTCCAACAACATATACCTTTCCAGATTAATTTTAATTAAACAGCCATATCAATTGTCATGGAAAGTACAGCACTAACAACTGGAAGTTAGGGATAACTTATTCAGCAAAATTTCCCTGTTTTTAACCTATCTCTGTAGAATTTTCCTGTAAAAATCCACCAAGGCATTTTAATAGTGCTAAAATAGCGATAGTAACTGACTTCTTGGTCAATGTCCCCAAACAGCTAAAACCCACAGAGACAAATTTCCCAAGACTCCAAGCATTTGTAGCACCATTGAGACTAGAAAATAAATCACATTTATAGGGATGACAAATTGTGAAGCATTGAGATAAAGATATCAGTAACTGTAAAAGCACTCCGAAGCCTTTTTGTGACCCAGCTCTGGATAATTCACACACATTATTTTTACAAATAGTAAACTTAGCACATGACCACATCAATTTCACCGAGTAAATATTGTAGCAAAGTGCCAGGAACGCTTAAGAATATGACAAAGAACTCAGAATGCTCTTATCAAGGCAAGATTTAATGCGGAAGCATTTTCTCAGTATATACAGTAGCACTCAACAGTCTACTAGTCTTTCCTTTAGAGCCCTTGTGCCCTTTTTGCCTGGTGGGAGTCCTTGAATTAAGTATTACAGTACAGCTGTATCTCCTATTTTACAACACTGGCCCAGCAATGGCATAAAACGCCTAGCAATGATGCACAAAGGGCACCGCCACTGCACCAGACTGAGCCAACCCTACAAAGCAGAAGTAGCATCTGCTGCAGCCAACAAGATGAGGTTAGAACTGATACGTTGGAATGGGGGGAATACTTTGTGGGTAGAAAGGAGAAAAACGAAGAAAGATACTGCATGGATCAGGGCAGGAAGCAGGGAGTGGGGTAGAAGAGATGGATCTCAGTAGCAAACACACATGCTAGATCCTTATTACCCTCACTTGGGCTCAGCTCGCCTCCTTGTTCTCCTTGGACATAAGGCAGCTAAATGTCCTAGGACGCCCATAGTCCATCAAGGGGAACAAAAGTTATCTTACTTCAAAATGGTATCATGATGGTTTCAGTTACATCAGCATGGATGGTGAAAGATACGATTTGGACATGTCTGTGATTAACCCCGGACATTGTAAATGCTGGCTTGGATTACATAGTGGTTCAATCAACTTTCAGGTTGATGACATCATTTTGGGGGGCTTCCAGACAGATTGTGATTCTCAGAAGTTTGAAATGCTTGAGAACCACTGGTGTAAACAGAGATGGAGAAGAGACAACAGCAACAGCCTAATGCAGTGGATGCTGCAAAAGTGTTCCTGCAATGTGCAAACCAGCCCCAGACAGGATAGGATTGCATAGCATTGGATTAGGGCGCAATCCAGAGTAACTACGGTCATTTCTGAGCAATCGAAAATGTTTTGAGTATATTTTACCAGTGCCATGGAATGCAATTCAGGGCACAAGCTTTCCAGCGTATGAATAGCTGTGCCAGTAAAACATATAATGCAATTGCCAGTAGGGCAATATTTTTTCCCTTACCTTGGATTTGCATTGCCCTTACCTCGGTGCTGGAAAATTGGTTAGGATCTGTCCCTCAGTTTGTCTATGTTTTGTATACTGCTTCCTCAGATGCCCTCTGACATCTAGTCTTCCCCTGTGACATCTGAAGCTATTTTATACTTTGACCACCAAAACAGATTAGATTCCATGAAAGTGATGCAGTAACCAGTAGAACTAACCTCAGTTGATACTTAAAACAATGAATTTTGCAATGCGGCCATTATTGTTCATAGACATGAAAACCACAATATGATCCAAGGCTTTCACCATTACATTGATGTCCCTATATTTCACACTAATTACACAATCAGTTGGATGTTTCCTGATTGGAACAGTGTATCTTAGCATTGAAATTCTAGTATGTAAACAAAGTTTTTGCAATGCTTAGCAAAAAAAAAAGTGGAGTGCAATCACCCTGATTTCCCAGCTTGTTTGTTTGGCTTGGCCTGTTGCTCAGGATTGTTGATTAGTTGCTTGCAGTGATTGATTGGTGAGGTACAAGGAAGCCAAAGGGCATGGGTTTCATTCCTTTTGAGTTTGACCTCAGCCCACCAGGTGTAAATTTAACATGTTGGCATTAGACCAATTAGAGATAATTAAAATGAACATATACGAGGGAGATCTGACCTGTACAATTATGATATTTTTATACATATGAACTTAAGGCCGAGGACCGTGGTGGCTCAGAGGTTAAAGTGTTTGCCATCCTGAAGGTTGGCAGGTCAGGAATTCAAGATCTAAGTACCACACAACAGAGCGAGCTCCCATTACTTGTCCACCTCCTGACAACCTAGCAGTTCGAAAACATGTAAATGCAAGTAGATAAATAGGCACCACTTTGGTGGGAAGATATGTGTTCTGTGCACATTTGGCATTTAGTCATGCCAGCCACATGATCACAGAGATATCTTCAAACAATGTTCATCTTTGGGAGATGAGCCCTTAGAGTCAATCACGGCTAGCAAGGCAATCTAAGGAGGACCTTTACATTTATGAACTTGAGGAGTGTGGAGGTGGGGTTGCTTGTGCTTGACAGCCAGGCATCCAGTATACAGTCTATGAAACCCAAATATACCATGATATGTACCTAGGGCTTCCTATATGGGATCAGGAACACTGAAAAAGCAGGCCTCTTGATAGAGGGACCAATGCACATCCAACAGGATGTTTGGGGTTCATTCCAAGCTTAAGATGAATACATGAAGGTCAAACACTGCTTGCCCTTCCGCCTTCTTGCAATGATATAATGTTTGGAGAGGACTCTAAGCACAAACTGAAACTTCAGCATATTTTTTATAGTTCACTCCTATCTAACACTGGTCTAGCACATGGTGGCCATCATGACAATAGAACAATGTCATGCCATCAGTGGCCATTTTGTAAGCACAACCTCAAGTGGAGATAGTATCACAGCCTCATTTGTTCCTACAGCCATCAAATAGTTGGGGCAGAATATGGGCAGAGATGGGGAAGAATGAATGTTTGGGAAGAAAATGTTTGGGAGGGGAGGTCTAAAGTGGTCTAAGAGAGCAGATATCAGTGATAGCAACTTGTCCTGATGCCCTCATCCAATTTTTTCCTCTCTTTTACTCATCTCAGATCTGTGGCAGCAAAGTAATCGGCGCACATGTAGGGAGCCACATGGAGGCTTAACCACAAAGAACAAATTCCTTCCTGGAGAAGCAGAGCAAAATGCTAAGTTTTTCAGGCATTTGTAAAGTACTCCTTCCCAGTGGTGGATTCAAATAAATTGACAATGGCTTCTATGTCCTAATAACCTAAATTAACAACAAGTTCTATTAGTAACCGGTTCTCAGAACCAGGCGCTCATTAGCAAAGGGTTCTATAGAACCTGTGAGAACCCCCTGAAGCCCACCACTTCCCCATCAAAGCCAGTCACAGCAATAAAAGCAAAGTGTTCCCCTTCAGGAACACCACTGAAGCGTTCCTTAATGAGGTAAAGCTTTAAATGTTCCCTTATCTGGAGGAGGCCACTGTGACTGTCCTCCTGAAGGCACATGTTCTGGACTGGTGGATACAAGTGTGCCTTAATATATTATCACTTATTTTTAAATGGTCCTTCATACATCAGGAGGTAGGTAAGAGAACAGGCATTCTAGTCAGCGGGATGAATGAAGTCATTGGAACAGACAGTGAAAAGACCAGACATGGCTTGGTCCACATTTAACCTCAATTAGACTTCCCTCGGTCATCAGGGACTTGTGTGAGAAACCTGGCAAGTGTCAAGTTCCCTTTGGCTGACAGGCATCCATTACAATGGCAAACAATAATAACGTGGGCCTTTGACATTGTTTAGCTGTAAGTGACACATCATGTTTCATGCTCAGCAATTTCCCTTTTTCATGCACCAGAATCAAGGAGCTTCTGACCTCCACATAGCCTTCTCCCCTCACCCAATCTTTGCTAACTCCATTTTTTGAGAATGAGTCTATATTACTCTTCTAGAATTCCAGCTATGAGTATGAATGGCCTGAGGTAATCGCAAACAAATGAAGGAGAGGCAGCATCAATGCCAACGACAGCCAGAGTTTGAGATTTTTTCTAAAAGTCATAGTGAAAACAATAGTGTACAAACATGCCTGGGAACGCAAACAGGACTTATTTGGTGTATTTGGGACAACCTTTTTAAGGCAATGAAAGCAGACAGGAGATAACCACAGCAACTGGTATCTCCACAGAATGTGAGTCCCACCAACAACTAGCACATCAAGCCATCCCCACCGTATCTTACCTTGACTACACCTAGCCAAAGTTCCTCAGACCTGGACCACCTCTGGTCCACTCATGAGTCTCCTTCTATGAGCCACTATATAATGTACATCTGTACATTATCCCTATGCTCACCGTGTACCAAATATGACTCTACATACCAGGTACTGGGCAGTGCGGGTGTCCATAATGTGCTGCCGTTGCCCACAATCTTTGATGGTAAGCTTCCCAAAAGTACAGGATTAGGTTTTACTAGGATCTGGATGCTAGGCCAGAGGAAGGCCATAAACTGTGTAAGATTTGTGCAAAGTCACAAACTTTTTATGAAATGGGGTCTGAGGCCCAAACCCATAACAAATATAATGCCCAGTTCAATGGTACCTTGGTTTACAAGCATAATTCGTTCTGGAAGTGTGCTTGTAATATAAAACACTTGTATATCAAAGCAAATTTCCCATAAGAAATAATGGAAACTCAATTTGTTCCACAACCCAGTATAATACAAATAATAATAATAAAACAAATTAACCATGCTCTTAATCTCTCAGGTCTCTCTTGTTGCAATCTGCCCCCTTACACAGGAGAGAGCCCCACTGATTATAATAGGACTTACTTTAGAGTAGACACGCAAGGCTAGGGCTACAATCCAGAGTAACTACAGGACCTTTTACACTGATGTAGTTACTGTGCCACCTATGGGAAACCTATGGGAAATGCATAGAGCAATGCAGAGTAAGTGCCTCTTTCATCTTCTCTTAGTTACTCTGGATTGTAGGGTAGGTCTCATATGCTCCTTTCTATTGACCACCTTACATAAGAGTGAGCCCCATTGACTGTAATAGGCTTATTTCAGAATAGATATTCATAGGTTGGTCACTCAGGAGAAGCACCAATGCAGTTAGGAGGTGCAGGTGGAGCACCAAAACCGGCCATATTCCAGCCAGGACTATTTTTCACTTGTTTATCAAGACATTGCTTGAATATAAAGTCAAAATTTATTAGAAATATTTGCTTGTCTTGCAAAACACTCTCAATCCAAGGTTTTACTGAATGTGATTTGCTGCAGGATTGCAGCATACTCTGCTTTCAGTTTCTCCTCTTTTCTCTCCTACCCTCCCCAAAGATCCCATGTTTGCAGGGACAAAAGGAAAAACAAATTATAGGGCTTTACAAAGGAATGTGTCAGGAATTAGCTTTTGTACACAGGATCTTTGTACACAGTGATCTTCAGGAAACAAAGGGATGAATGAGGAAAATTAGGTACATCTCTAAAGATCTAACCAGTGAGCAACAAGAAGATCAAATAGCTTTAAGTGGAACTTCTATATACCTTTCTGATGCCTTGGCAATGTCCAAGGCATGCAAGCAGGTTGCATTCAAAACATATATTCCCCATATCAATTCATAACACAGGGTTTATGATAAAGAAAGCAGGCCAAAATCCCGTGAACCCGCAAAAGGATGCCACATACCACAATCAGTGCTTTAACTCTGAATGTGAAAAGCAGCTGTTGCTTGAATCTGTGAACTTACTGCTCCAGGGATATCTAAGTCTGGACAAGCTCCAGACTATCATTTGGTGGTTGTTTCGTTTTACTGGCCCAACATTTTCTGCGGTACAGTAAATCCTTGTGAGGAATGTTGAAAAATATGGGAACCTGCAGACAAGCCGCCTTCTGGTACAGAGTGGTCACAGTTACCAGCAGCTGTGGCCATCAGATCTTATGTCTCAGATGCCAGAAAAGGGTGAAATTAGCCATTCTCTTTCACAGTTCAACCACATATTATAAAGAGTCTCTTGCAATCATGTTTTGCAACCATTCATGCAGGGATCTTAGCAACAGGAATTTTACGTCTTCATTTAAAAGATTTATATTCTGCACTTCGTATCACAACCTCCCAAGGCAATTAAACAACGTTACAAGATGAAAAAAGGAAATAAACTCAGAGGGGGGAAATTAAAACTATATTACAGCATAACAGCAACACAAGACAAAATAAAGTCTTCTTTTCAAAGCTTTAAGGAACAAAATAGTCTTTACCAGCAGGCAAAGAAGGCTTCCAGTAGACCTCCTTGGGGGATGAGTTACAAAAGTGCAGTGCCACTACCAAGAAAGCCCCATCCCTGGTCAGATTTTACCAGCATCAGGCAAGATTGCAGAGTTGATCATAACATTTGGATAGGTTCAAAAGGCAGCAAAAGTTGTCATTAATGGGATTTGGGCCCAGATTATGTAGTAGACCAGTAATTCTCCAAGTGGTTGTCATGACCATTTCAGGGCAGTCACAGAAAGCTGGGTGTCATTCGGGAATCTGGCACCAAATGCCACCATCTTGGCCACTTGGCTGCATTCCATACTTTCCTGGGAGTAAGTCTCATTGAACACAATTGGTCGAACTTCCAAGTAGACATAAAGGAGCTCTAACATCATAGTAAATTCACTTCCTGTTTGATGTCACTTCCAGGAGATCCCAAATAGATTGTCATTCACAGAAGAGGCTCCCAGGCTGAAACACATGAGAACCTATTATCTGGGACCAGATCCGAGCTCAAGGACAAGGGGGCAGATGGGGCAAAATACTTGCAAAATATGGCCTGGGCTGTGAGAAAACAAACTATACATTACAAAACAAATTTATTCCAAACTAAATTTGGGTATCTCAATCTCAGTCTATCCAGGGCTCTGTTTTCAATACAGCTTTAATCCACTTTCAATGCATTTCTATTACCTCCAATGCAGTTAGGAGGTAGGTGGGCAGTCATTTGTCTCCAGACCAATGCCGGCTCTCAGCAACCTTGCCCAGACAAATAAACAGCTATACCTTGAGTGGGTTCCAGAAATGAATCAAAAAAGCAAGTGCTACAATAATAGAGAATTAGCATCATATTACTGCCATAGTACAGGCATGGCACAGATGGTACAGGTACAGATGGTACAAGGTGAAGTTTCCAAATATCTCACTGCTAGTTAGCAAAGGGGAAAACCCCTAGTCAAGCACAGAGTTGAAGTTTAGAGTGGAAACGAAATGAACTTCTTTCCAAAATCTCAAAAAAGAATTTGGTTTATTCTGAGCAGTATGTGGATCCTATCATACCCACAATGATGCTATTGAGACTGCAACAGTGTTCCATCTCTTCCCAAAACCTCAATAATTACACTCAACAGTGTGCAACTTCTATTTTAGTCCTAAGCTGGTAGTCCTCACCACATCTTATAGCAGGAAATTCCAACAATGAATTACATATATCAATTTTTGCATTTAAAGTCTCCCTGTTTTTTACAATGTAGGAATTTTCATCAAAAAGTAGGCATACTGGGTGTTTGTTTCATTTAACTGCAGAGCATTCTCAGAATTGTACTGCCCTCAAATGAGAAAAGAAGCTTTTAAAAAAATACTCAGTTTGAAATACGATAAGGAAATGAATGGCTTCCAAAAGAGAGACCTAAAAGGATAATAGGATCTTCTTGGTTGTGTCACCCAAACTTTGGAATACCCTTCCTTGGGAGGCCTGTCTATGGCCACATTACAAAAGCTGGCAAAGAACAGTCTTAATCATGACTACTGAAAAGTAAGCCCCGTCATGTTCAATGGGTCTAACTCCCAGGAAAGTGTCTTTAGGATTGAAGCCAAAGATCTTTTGTTCCAAGAAACTTTCAGTGATGCTTAATATTAGCACTTTTCTCTCAAGTGCTTGATTGTGTTTTTACTTGTATCTGTGCTGATCAAACGGTTTCATCTGTTGTTGATGTTGTTCTCGGTTGCATGTTTTATTTTAATCTGGGGGCAAGGGCAAGGACATTGCATGTAAATTTTAATACAAACACTTTTTACAATAGCAAAACAAGTATGTATAATTATATCAATATTTTGTTTGATATAAGCAACGGACACAAGATTTTATAATGCTTTCCGTATGTTGCCTTCTATCTCTCAACTTGGCAATCTTGCTGTTTAGATACTATATGACATAAAGCACAATCCTAACCATGTCTACTCAAAAGTAAGCCCTCTTGTGTTCAATGGGTCCTACTCCCTGGAAAGTGTCTTTAGGATTGCAGCTTATACTATTATGATCCCTTCTTGTAACTGTTTTTAACAGCTCCAATTTTCTATCAATTTGCTAATCAAACAAATCTCATTAAAAATAATGCACTTCTTTTTTAAAAAACTGCTTTTAACTTTTTATTTTTCTGTTTACATTTTATATTTTAGTTTTTCGCTTTTGGTCCAACTTTAACCAAGTGGAAGATGTGCTCTTCTAACTCACCTGGACTTCACACTGTTGCAAAGGTACCATATATCTCTTTGCCACAATGTTTCCAGTAGATGCTCTGGTAGGAAGGCCAGAGTTTTCTTATTGAAGCAAGCTCTCCCAAGAACGCTTGCCAAAACAGGTGAGTCTAGCACCAAGCTAGGGGAAAGAGGGGAGAACAGGAGGTAATGGATGGGGAAAGGTTGGCAATTGTGACCGAGCTCACTGCTACTGCCCTCATCAACAGCCCATCTTGGGTTCATGTTTGGATTCTCCTTCCCCAGGAGCCACCCCTCCTGCTCTATGGCTTTATCAGCTTTCCTCACCCTCTCCTGATTAACTTTACGTAAGTCCTCCTTTAGTTCCCTCCTGACACTAGTTGTACCACAAGCCCCTTCTGTGAGGCTTCTGAACACTTGCCACAATTTCCTCACTATTGGCTGTGCTGATCAGGTATGCGGCCATCATTGCCTCCAGCTCCCCTGAGCCAGCTGGGCAAGGGGGCTTTGTGAACCCAGCACTGGCAGCTCTGGCATCAGATGAGATCCTAGGCCTGCCAGATTCTGCTGGTGAATTGGGCATCCAGCTGGATCCCAGACAGTCCCTTAACCTCCAGCTCACACTACTGCATAAACAAAAGGAAAATGAAAAGCATGTCATGAAGCTATTAAACCCCAAAGAGGATGATTAGTGAATAAAAGAAAGTAGGCTGTCATTTACCAAGGCCCAGTAGTTATACACATTGTGCTCAAACTCTGTGATCTAGATTCAAAGACTGACTTAAGATATGAGTCCAAGATATTTCTACTACATTGAATATATAAACATAAATTAGTCTTAAGTGACAGAAAGGGCCTGCAGAACGCTTTTGCTGATTCAGCAAGACACTTTTTCAAAAAAATGGATGGAATAAAGTGGTTTTGGTACTGCCTTAATTTGTGAGGATATTTTATCCATTGTTATTATCACATCCCATATATCAGCTTCTAATTGTAGGTCAAGTTCTCTGTATCCACTTGGCAGCAATTTGGAATTTAGCTTTTGTCAACAGAGACATTCCTGTGATGAATCCAGTGGTGGGATTCAAATAAATTAACAACAGGTTCTATGTCCCATTTGTAACCAGTTCTCAGAACCAGATGCTCATTAGCAAAGGATTCTATAGAACCTGTGAGAACCCTCTGAAGCATACCACTGCCAGTATCCACAGACTGAGTATCTGCTGCTCTGCTTATCCACTGTCCATGGTTTCTCATGTCCCTCTGGGCCCCATGCAACTGCATCCTGAATACCTTGACCTCCACCTTGAAGTGTCACTGGAAACAGCCTCTTCTCTTAGGAGTATGCAAGCCTAACCTCCATTTAGGCCAGCATAAGCTCCAGCAAAAGTCCTGTGCTGACCTGGGGGTGTCACAAAAGTGCCCTTTTGCACTATTCCTTGTGCACTCCAGGGCACAAGCATACGCCGACATCTCCACATCATCACGGGAAGATAAGCTAGGTGAGTTAGGCCAGTCTGAATTGATAAGAAGTGCACCCATAATTCCACTTTATAAATTAGATATTTTCTGCCCTTAGAGAAACTTCTTCTTCCACTCTTGGACATAACACTGTTATCCAGGGCAAGTATCTGACATCACAGAGCTTATGGTGGAATATCAGTTGTGACTGCTCAGCTGTCACAGATTTTGATTTCCTGTAAAGCAAGTTCAGAATATTGTCATTATTAACTCTGATTTGCTCACAGTGAGTTGGTGCTGCCTTCTTTTGTCTATGAAAAAGTTTCAAAAGGATATACGGTAGGTATGTGAACATAGACTTCTTAGGAAACACTTTCTTCTCAGAAAAGAGAAACCACAAGTAGAAGACTTCATCTAACCTGTAGTTATAGCCATATTTTTGTAGGATACAGTGAAGCTAGAATTATGTCTATAGGTTTCCATGTACAGCAATAATCCAATAATTTATCATAACATATAGATTTATCATATCATATCACAATTTATCAATTTATCAAGACCATGATTGTATCAAAGGATTAAAATCCATGTTATTAAATAAAGCTCAGTGTTTCATTCTGTATGTTTCATTCAGTTTTCATTCAGTTTTTCATTCAGTTTTCAGAATTTCGTAAGAAAAACAAGCCTAAAGAGGACATGTTGCTACAGCCAAATAGCAGTTATGAAGCTGTACCCTTCAGGTGCTTAACAAAAAATTAATTGTTAGAAATATAGTAAATAAAATAATCACAACAATATTGGTGCTATCTTTTTAACCAATTTTTAAACAAACTTAAAAGACAAGGCATGATAGGTCCTGGAGGTAATTATACAGGCTGAATCAAAAGTAGGTGGGCAGTAGGTGGAATAGGGTTTGTGTTTGGGTTATACTATAAAATATAAAATTTTCAGTGCTTTTGTATTGTATTATTGCATACAATAAAATTTAATTGTAAATGTAATAATTGTTTATCAAAATTGCACTGTATTACAGTAGTAAATAGTAGTAGTATATGTAATCTCAAAATAATCATTTACTGTCCACCTACTTTTGATTCACCCGGTATATTAGGAGAAGAGATGTCTATTATAAGCAGGACAGTTGTATATTTGGAGGGCTGTGGGTGGCGCAAGTGGCTAAGACACTGTGCCTGTTAACCAGCAGGCCAGGGTTTGATACCCAGGTCAGACCCACAAGACAGGGTGAGCTCCTGTCCTTAGCCCAGCTCTGCGACGCCAGCTGGATCCAATCGTATTGGCTCTGCCTTTCCATTGAACTAATTCAGTGGCGTGGAGAGGGGGATTTGCTGCTTGGGTAACAGCATATCCTCCATAACAATCTAACCCAGGCTTTCGTGCTTCGCATGCAGCGTATGCAGCGCCGAGCACGATACCATAGTCTTTCAAGACTGAGGCCTGCTTTTTTTGTATATTTGGATACTTGTGTGGAATATTAAGAGTGGAGCAGGGTGACCAGATGTCCAAACCTCAAAAGGAAGACAAGGTCTTGGATTCCACTTAGCCTGGCCTTTCCAGCAGACAATGGCACATTTGCCTACTCAAGAGTAAAGCTGCGATATTGGGCACTTTCCCATAGAGCTCAATGCATATTTTTGATTTTTAGTTTTTTGGCCATAACTTTTGATAGGAAGGAGATATTTCAGAAACGATTTTTTGCACTGGATTCTGCTCTTCAATATGAATCCAACAACATATGACATGATGGGGTACCATTGCAAAGTTCCAAAATGAAGTCGAAAAGGAGGACAATGAAGCCCTTTTTGGAGGACACCTGGACAGGAAGCTAAAAAAGGGGACAAATCCAGAAATGTCCGGTCCTATGATCACCCTGATGAGTTGCGGGCGTAGAAAAGAATATCCATCTACTGACTCTAGTTTGAGTTGATTTAGCTCAAATCTGGGTGGGACAAAACACAGTGCAAGAAATAATGGACTGATTACATAATGAGACGTTACCTCAATGGTTAGTCAGTTAAGGGAAAGCAGATAGAAAAGTTTGTTGAAAATAGGCCTTACTTTTGACACTTAGAAAGAATAAAGCTCCTGATGATATGCAGACATATACAAAGTTTCCAGTACTATAATGATCTTCTCTTTTATCGTTTGCCTGTGAAAATTAAAAAAGAATGGCTGCCTGGTGGTTCTCCTGCAGTGAACTCTGAGCTCGTATTTGGTATAATCCTCTGGATAACTACAGAAGGAACTGTTTCCCCCTTCAGGGTTTCTCAGACTGTGACTGGACACCTGGAAGGCGTGCAGAGTTTCAAGAAAGGAAGAGATCCTTTAGGCAGAGGGAGATGTTTGTGTTCCAGCTGCAGAGGAACTGCAATCATCCAAACCGCTGCACTTGCCATGCAAGCGGGAGAGAGACATCTGGGAGCTACAGCTGCTCTCGTCCTTCCTGCTTCAACCTCTGGGTGGCTGGTTTTCAGAGGAAGTCTCCAGGCCAAACTCTATATGACAATTATATATGGTTTGCCAACCACGTCTTTTCAATTTACAGACTGTACCTACAGTGGCTGCAAGCTAATGCAAACAAACCAACCTTGGCACATGCTAACACTTTTTCTCGTGCTGTTTTCTCACTAAACGTCACCCCTCCTTACAGATGTTTCTTTTCCCCAAAAGGAAATGATGCAGGGATCAGATGGGTCAAGAGCTCCAAAAGTAGCGTGAATTTAGAAAGAGGCTTTTAGTTCAAACATTTTGAGAAACTGGGTTAATTCATGGCAAGAGGTAAATAGTTTCTTTGCTAATGAACTCCTGCTGGTTGCAATCTTGTTCTGAGTGCTACGTTCTCCAAGGAGCAGAAATAAAATGTGGCTTGCTGTGTGCAGCCCAACCATGCCTTGTAAATGTGACCAAGGCTCCATGCCTCATAACTGCTTTTGATCACGCCTGTTTCTAATTGGGGCCAATACTGAAAATGCAGCTAGGAAGAACACCTGTCTGTTAAGTCCAGCAAACCTCAAACAAAGACTGCTTTGTGCTTTGCGAGCATTTTCACTTGAGAATTAGCCATTGTGGCAAACATACCTGGGAAAGTTCATGCTAAAGCATAGTTATTTTCCGTCCTGTTTGCATATGCATTTAGAAATAAAAATTAATAAAAAGTTTTTATGTTCTAACTTATTCTGTTGCAGTGAGTGTGTGTGAGCACGCAAGCACATGCGTGTGCATGCACGTTTGCATGTATTCATTTGATTGCAATGTAGCTTTATGTTGTTTGGTATTTCTCACCCTCACTTCCATCTTCCAACAGAGTCTAAGGATTCAGCTCCATTTTCCATCTGAGTGAATCAGTAATAAAAATATCTTTGAGACACAAACCACTCACTAGGAATTGCATCACAGACACAATTCTTTCCAGAGGAACCCAGCATTTGTCTTAAGTTTGCAGTGAGCTCCAAGAGGGCAACAGCGTCAAAACTCCTGTTAGGAAACATTTCCCTCATGGGGCTAATTATACATTCCTTAGATAGCCTTAAAAGAGTCATATTCTGGGCATAGTTAATGGCAGCCTGGTTTTCCATTAAGCCATGCCCTTTTAAAGCAGGTTACATGTCGTTTCCACCACCACTACAAAAAAAATAATTCAGAGGTATTTCCCTATGCAGCGTCATGGGGTGGTCTGTCGAGACTAAGCAACAAGCTCTTTCTCATGGGGAATTAAACATTCATGAAGGGTAATTTCATCAATGGATATGAGCCTCTGAAGCTCAATGGAATTGCCTTAAGGGTTAGCAAAGATGGGTTTTCTAACGCTAAAATAAACCTGTAACAATAAAAAATAAAGAATAAAAATTATAAAAATATAACAACAAAATATTGTTAAAAACAATTTAAAAATATACTAAAATTAATTAATACAGCCTCCCCCAACACCTTCCTTAAGCCAAAAACAATGGAAGAGGTAGGTGTTAGTAGCAGTTGCGCACAATGGATCTATCTCACTCTTAGAAATTATCATTTTTAGCTACTCCTTCCCTTCGTTCTCTTCAGATTTTCTTCTCCCTTCTTAGAAGTAAGTAAAAGCATTTTGTACTTTTGTCTGGGTGGCCTTCAGATCGCCACACACAGAAACGCAGACATACCATTGAATGTAGTGCATACTCCATCAGCATTGCTGCATCATTGTCAATGATGCAGGGTAGGATTGGGTTGTTAAAGGCAGTGTAATATGGAGACTATGGCTGCAATCCAGAGCAAATTCAGCCTGCTCTGACCTAACTGCACTCTCCTAACTATTCTGTATCCAGAGCAGAAAGTTATGCTGAATCCAGAGAGTCAGGAAGCCAGGGCTGCCCTAACTGCTCCAGAGCATGCTAAGTAACTGACACAAGGGGAAGACTTGCTCCTGAGGAGACACCCCTCAGATCACACTGAACAAGGAACAGCTGTGGTGCCTACAGTGGTGACATGACTCTGCACATCACCTGGTGCGGAAGTCTGTGCGTCATCCCTGGGATGCGCTCCCCCCCCACCTGGACTGCACAGTCACGAAAGTTGGTGCCTTCGCAGTTGTTTCTGAAGCCAACTGACACCTGCGCAGTACTTTTCTGAAGCCTTTTGGCTTCGGGGGAGACTGTGCAGGCGTCAGAGTTGGTGCCTGTGCAGTACTCTTTCTGAAGCCATTCGGCTGCCGCTCCGACTCCTGAGTGAGGCCGAATGGCTGTGCAGAGGCACGGACTTTCTCTGCTCTAAGGAAGTCTCCTCTGAGGCCGTTCGGCATGCTCAGTGTGTTTCTGCGCAGTGCATCTCAGATGGCCGTTCAGGCCAGCTCCTCAGACAAGTGTCAGCTTCTGGCTGATTCTCCGCCTTGGAGCAGGCCTGAATGGGTGTGCTGACGCCCGGGGCCTGCCAAAGGACAGTCAAACTCCTCCAGCACATCACCCCATATGGAGCGCATCCCCAGTGCAGCCCACACCAGCCGCACTAGTCTGGTGACGCCACTGGGTGCCTGCCTTATAAGGTGTCCCTGATGAGATGCCAGTACAGTCTACAGTGAATACAAGGGGCTTCTTGGAGTGGCCTGCTGTATCCTGAGGTTTGTGGGCAGCCGTAGTTTGTTCCATATCCTGAGGTTGAGAGGAAGGGGTTGCAGCTAGGCTGGCCAAGAACTCAGATTTTTGGTCAGCACTGCCATTCTTACTCGGGCCTTATCATGGACCCCTATGGGTCTACTCATTACTATACCTGCTCCTGAGGTGGTATAACTCTGAGGGCTGGAAGAGGGCATTTCTGCCTTGGAAACAGGCTCTGGATACAGAGTAACTGCTCTGCCCTAGGCAATGCTAAACATGCCCTCAACTTGCCTCTCCTGAGCTGCTTAGGCTGCCCCAGTTAGGGCAGAGCAGGTCCACGTCTCTTAGGGCACCCTATCTTGCCTGGCTCTGCCCTAAGCCTCCTTCAGAGTAACTGGGCTGGAGCATCTTGCAGTTGCTCCAACCTAGTGTTAGATAGGGCAACCTAAGGGCTCTTATGTGGACAGATTAGTTGCTCTGGATTGGGCTGCCTGGCTGCAAACCTAATCCCCAGTTAGGCTGGCCTTAACCCCCACATAAGTCCCATGGCGGGCTGGGGCATCAAAAAGTGCTGTAAAACACTTCTGCACCACTCCTAGGGAAGAATTAGGCCAGTGCAAAGACATGCACTTGCCTCCCTATATAACCACAGGAACTGGAAGACTGATTTGTTGTGCCAACTTTGGTTGGGGTTTGCATCAAAGGGGTTGAACCTACATTTTGTTGGGATTTGAGGAGTGATTTAAAATAAGGCAAGTGGCATCATGGATTCTGGGTGGATCAGGTTCAGAGCAGTTTTTGTGAAGACAAGATTAACAGAGTGGTGAACCAGTGAGGGAGTATCCAAATCCAGAAGTGGAACAAAGGAAAAGGAAAACTGAAATGAAGCAGCTGGGTTAAGTGGCTTGTCAATACAAGTGTTGAAATTCAAGGAGCAAAGCGGCCTGTTATCTCAGAGGAGGAAGGTGTCAAGGTCTAAAGCATTTTGAGATAGGGCCACTGGGAGTGATACTTAGGGAGTATTCTTATTTCCAATTCAAATCAAAGAGATTTCTAAGTAACTTGGGCTGAACCAATGCCATAGAATCCCAGAGTTTCTTTGTACTAAATAGCATGAATGCATCATTACATAATTAAGAACTTATTTCAATTGGTTAGAAGCATTCCTAATAAACTGCATAGCCTTGAATGTTGACTACCTCTGCTTAAAATTTGACCACATACCACATTATCTGTGTGATTAATGATGAATCATGCCACTTATCCAATTAATGTTTTTGGCATGGAGAAGGGGGAAAAATCCTCTTTCATTTCTTCAGGAAAAGCAAAATAACCTTGTCTGTGAAACTGCCATCCTCAGGTCATGCGCTTTCTGAAACAGTTTTAGAGGCGCTTGAACAGCTCTGCTTGCTTGGGCAGAACAGGGAGCACTTTGTGGTTGTTCCAAATAAGGAGGCATGAAAAGTTCTACATCTTGTGTTTCAAAAGTGATTGAAAGGAACGTCTGCCTGATTGTTTGTTGATTTGCTTGCTTCAAAAGGACCCTGGAAAATGTTTTTATCCAGTGTGCACATTCCGCAGGAAAGCTGGATGCTGCAGGACATGAATTTCAGACATGCAGGGAAAGGCAAAAGGAGGAGGAGGAAGAGGAGGAGGATGTAACCTACCAACACTTAGCAGATGGAGCCATAGGGCACAATCCAGAAGTGCACTTGGGTTACCCTATCTATCACTGGGCTCCACCCTAGTTACTCTGGAAAAGCTATGGGGCAGCCTAAGGCAACATAGGCTGCCCCAAGACAGATGGACCTGGGCTGCCCAAATGGGGCAGCCTAGGCAGTTCAGGAGAAGCATGTTGAGGGCATGTACAACATTGCCTAGGGCAGAGAGGTCACTCTGTATCCAGACCCTGTTTCCAGAGCAGAAATGCCCTCCTCCAGCTCCTCAGAGTTATACCACCTCAGGAGCAGATATAGTAATGAATACACCCATAGAGGTCCATGATAAAGCAGAGTAAGAATGGCAGTGTTGATCAAAAATCTGAGTTCTTGGCCAACATATCTGCAACTCCTGCCTCTCCACCTCAGGATATGGAATAACTACAGCAGCCCACTAACCTGAAAAAACATCCAGCCTCAGTAGCGGTACTGCTGTATTGCATTCTCTTGCTGAAACTGTTAGTGGTTGTTAGGAACTTCTGGGCTTCCTTATAAGGCAGGCATCACAGCTGTTCCATGTTCAGTGTGATCTGAGGGGGTCTCCTTCGGAGCAAGCCGTCCCCAGGTGTCACTGACTTGGTGCCTACTGAGCATGCTCGGGAGCAGTTAAGGCAGCCCAGGCTTCCTGGCTCTGGATGCAGCATAACTTTCTGCTCTGGATTCAGAATAGGTGGGGCAGCTCAGCTAGGGCTCTCCTCACTGCCCTAACTCTGGATTGTGCCTATAGTTACATTTCATGTGTCTATTGTATACCTGGTATAACTTGAGTTAGGAGGGATATACTCTATTTACTCAAATCTAGCGATCACCTTTTTCAGCTGAATTCAGTCTCCAAAATCAGGGTGCATGTTCGATTTAATGGTCAATTATATATGAGTAAATATGGTATTTTGATTATAAGTATAGAGTGCGCATTAGATTCAATGGTACATAGTAAATACAGTAGTATTGCAATCCTTTTGCCTTTAGGAACATGCCTGTACATCAGATACAAGTGGTCCATTATCTTAATTTACATATGAAACAAATACCGGTACTAAATTACTTGGGCTACAGTAATTGTAGCCCAATTGTATCCCAAGCTCACTGTATTAGTCAGTTCCCTCAAGGTCACCCAAGGAATTTAGTACCAGTATTTGTTTATAGCCTTGAAGGCAAGGCTAATACCATCATATCTTCCAACATTGCACAATTAAAACTAGGGTCATTCCTGTTTACTTATCACACTCCTACTCTCATGGCAAAGGGTTACCATTGAGTGATCTCTCCACTGTTACACAGCACTGAGGATTCCTCTTTGCCTATTATCAGGGATGTTCATTTCCTCTGTAACAGTTTCTGAGGCAAGGAAATTAATTATTAAAGTAACATTTTTAAATAATTAGGAATATTTCATCTTAGAGTAGCTCTAGCTGTAGCTGTTCTAGAGCAGGCTATAACTACAATCCAAACATGCAGTGCAATCCTAAACATGTCTACTAATGTTAGAAAGCTAATAAATTCTGGTGGGCTGGATGTACAGACACATTTTTTAAAGCATCCTGAAAAGAAAAGCAGGGACAGTTTTATCATTCCCACCAGTTTTATTTCTATCTCTCTGTTATCTTGAGACCCTACTGGCTAATGGTATTGGCTAAGTATTGACTAGCTTACTGTATGTTTCTCCCAGCCCAGAACTCTGAACTGCAACAGATCTATGCAAGGAAAGAGGGAGATCTGGTGGTATTGGGGTATACCTTCAGCTCCCTCATGTTCCTTTCCTGCTTATCAGGATGAACATTTATAAATGAAGTACTTTCTTTGACATTCTTTGGCTCAGGTACATTAAGAAAGAAGGGAGGGGAAAGAATTTTTTGTGATCTCTGGCTATTAGAACGAGGAAAGCATTGGAAGGAGAAAACGGAGAGAGGATTTTTGTTGCGGAGGAAATGCATCCTAGCTCAGCCCTTATGCTGAAAGGCGCAGGACGCACAGAGGGCTTGGGAAGCATATGGAGGTGCATGGAGGGCTTGAGAATTTTTTTATGAAGAGCTGCTGAAGGATGGGAAACAGGAAGATTGCTGACAATGTATCAGGAGATGCCAAGGCTAGAATTAGGAAGATCACTATACAGAATTTTATGCTGGATTTCTTTTAATGCAGTGAAGAATCCCTGGACTGGCCCATCTGGCCTCTGGTTGCCTATTGATTCCTTGTAAGCATTTCTGCCTACAAAGCTTGTAAATAAAGGGTTCTTATTTGGGTTGAGTCATTGCCTGAGGAAAGACTCCACATATGCTCAGAGGAAGTCTTCTGCAACAGGACACAGAAAATAGGATTCTCTGTAATAGGGACATTAAGTGATCCTGGCCTAGTCATTTACTGTCCCCTGTGGAGAATAAAAAGAAATTTAGGTTGTATTCCATCTTTTTAGGACAGAAGCCATTTTGACTGCTTTGAGAAAGACATGCTGCTTGGAGATAGTATGAAGAAGCTTATCGGATTTCTCAGTAGCAAAGTTGGATAAGATGGACTTTGTGCTGCAAAGATACACAATTAAGAATAACAAGGTGCAGCTGTGATTCCACATTTGGGAGATGGGAACAGGATTGCATCAGGCAATGAATTAATTTTTTTAAATGCTTAGCCCCATCTGAAACTGTAGGTACCGTAAGTCTGTTGTTAGGTCAGGAGAAGGTTGTCTTTCCTCTCACTCATTCACCAATGAGTCAGTGTCTAACCATTCCATCATGGATTCCTAACTGCATCACCACTGTTATGACAGGTGGAAGCGTACAGAGTGCCTACACGATGGTGCACACGATGATGTTACACCCCCTCTTCCTTTTTTAATCTAGGAACAAGGAGGAAAAAGGTCAGTGTTGGCATGGGAAGCGGAAACCATAGAAGTGAGACCCTCCTACCTAAGGCAAAAGCTTCAATTGGCCTCACAGATGAGCCAAACTTGGTGCAATATAATGCATGCGTCTGGTATCCATACTTGATTTACTTTGTAGTGTGTGACTAAACTCATGGTTTTAGGCAGCTGATGTGGTTGTAATATTTTGTTTCAAACTTCTACAAGTGGTAGATTGTGTGCAGCTGAGTTGCATGACTCCACTCCTTACCCCACCAACTGATAAAAAAGAGTATCCACACAGTAACATTGCTGCCTCCTCTGCCACCCAGGGCAGTGACTTATGGTGTCACACATACACACCCTGTGAGCGCAGTCAAGGAAGAAATTGGCAGTGACATGGTAATGTCACCACATCACTATCATTACTTTGGGGTAAACATTTTGCTGCAGAGTGCTGTGAAAATTAAACCATCAAGTAGCTTTTTCTTCAACGCTGAAACTAAAGAAACACTCAGGTACTTCTGAAAGGAAAGGAGTGCACCACCATGGAGCGGGCCGCAAGCGTTAGAGCAGGCAGCAAGCATCATGGCTGCAGCCATCTTGGAGACCCTCTCATACGAGACAGGGGGGTCTCCCCCAATCTGCTACACTGCTGCCTCCGTATTTTCATTTGTGACATGTTTGAATGTATGCAGCATAAACAAGACTGGAGACCACATCCAGCCTATTGTCGCAGGTTGAGCACCTCTATAATTTCCCACAATAATAAACATGGATACATACTCTTAAAGAAGGCTTAGCTAAGCAAGGATGTAATCTGAGGTGAAACTCGCTCTGCCCTGAAAGACCCGAGAGGGGCCAGGCTGCCAGCCATGGAGAGGTCCCATTTCAAGTGTTTCTGACGGGACTGCTATTAATGGGAAGGCGCAGACTGGGACAGCTGCAGCTGCGTCACTTCAGTCCCAGCCCACTGACAACTTCCAGATTTCCTTTGGCAAAATATTGTTTTAATTATAGCTGGTGTTTATCATTTCATCGGTAAAGTACTGGGCTGAGGGGGACGCAACTCAGCCATGTTACACAGGAATTGAAGCTCAAAATTCAACTAATGCAATATTTAGCCTTCCCTAACTCTGGGAAATGGGCACCACTCCAGTCAATATAAAGAGGTGAAAATGTAGGGGGGTGGAGGGGTCCCCAATTTCCTCCAAACTCCAGACAGCATGAACTATCACCAATCTACCTGGGCACTGTGGATTTCAAGACAGTAATACATTTCACCTCAGATTACATCCTTGCTTGACAAGGCCGTCTTTAGAAGCTTGTACTTCATACAAGACTCCATACTTACTTCACAGTTACTCCCTGCTTACAAGTTCGCATGGCAAATTGCATCCATTTGACAAGAGGACTGAAAATTGTTTTTAAAAAGAAACTTTTTGTCATGATGTGTGACACGGAATGTCTCCTAAGATGCCTTCACATTTAGCATATGTGAAGGTACTTTAGGAGAGCAGGACAGTGGAGTCTATGTAAATTGTAGAAAGGGAATCCAAGCAATGCCACCAACCTTTGTTCAGGGTGACCATATGACCGGAAATTTCTGGCTTTGTTCTCTTTTTTATCCTCCTGTCTGGATGTCCTCCAAAAGGGCTTCATTTTCCTCCATTTTGGCTTCATTTTGGAACTTTGCAATGGTGTGCAGTACCCTGTCATGTCATATGTTGTTGGATTTGTATTGAACAGCAGAAGCCAATGCAAAAATAAGTTTTCAAATATCTCCTTCCTATCAAAAGTTATGGCCAAAAAACCCCTAAAAATCAAAAATATGCATTGAGCTCTATGGGAAAGTGAAAGTGCCAAAGTGCCAAATACTTTACTTGCGAGTAGGCAAATGTACCATTGTCTGTGGGAAAGGCCAGGGACGAATCCACGTCCTCCTTTTGAGGTTTGGGCATCTGGTCACCCTGCCTTTGTGGTACACAAACCCCCTGTGTGCTTCTTAAATGCCTCTTTTACTGTATAAACATTTTACTTTCAAATGCGGTATCTGAACATTAAAAAACCAGAATGGTGTCATGATTCTGGTTCCAAACTTAGGACTGGAAGATCCAGGTTCAAATCTCCACTCAAACATGATGCTTCCTGGATGGTCTTGTGCCTGTCACTATCTCTCAGCCTCACCTATTTCAAAGGGTTGTTGTGAGGACAAAACAATGGAAGAAAACATGTACACGATAATTATGACCTCCTTGGTCATAAAAATGTGATAAATATGTGGAGACGATATACAGTGGTACCTCTCATAACAAGCGCCTCACATAACAAGCGTTTCACATAACAAGTATAAATTTCCAAGAAATCTTGCTTCACATAACAAGTTCCACTTCACTTAACAAGCAAGTGCGCTATGGGCACATGTGCTATGCAGCCCTGACACTCCATGTGAAGGCTCTTTAAAAGGGCTGCTGGCCAGGGCTGCTGCCTCTAACTGCCCCCAACTTGCCCCCACCAGCCACCTTGAACCTCCAGCAACAGCCCATGTAAGCCTCCCAGGACAATGTCTTTGATTGCAGCCTCCTAACCATGTCTACTCAGAAGTAAGTCCCATTGTGTGAAATGGTGCTTACTCCCAGGAAAGTGTCTTTAGGATTGCAGCCTAAGTAGACTTCATAGGATCATGCACACTGAATGCATGTTTTGAATTCAATTCCAGTGTTTTGTAATCATTTTTACATCATTTTACATTTTACATCATTTTTATATGAATATTTTGGGGATTGTGGAACCAATCGTATGAGTTTCAATTATTTCCTATGGGAAAATCCGCTTCACTTAAAGAGCGTTCCACTTAAAAAGCATGCCTCCGGAATGAATTAAGCTCTTTATGTGAGGCACTACTGTACACTAATTCTAAACATCTTCTGGAAGTAAGGAAGAACAAATCTCTGCATACTTATGGTTTATAGATAGATTACAATGAGGAAAAACTAAAATCCTCAAGCACCTTCCCCAATATTTAGTAAGTGTAAGCTGTTGCCCAGAATAACTCTATTTGGAATCTGCTTTCTTTAAGGCAAATATCGCTACACAGACACGGTAGGTCTGTGGCAACAGTCTTTTGATGGCATTTCATTTCCTGACCCTATCTTAACTTACCCTGATAGAGATTCCAGAATGTCCCAATGGCTGCATTTCCAAAGGGAGTTTCCCACGACATATCCCTCTGGCACTTTCCAGGGAATCAATGTCCCACAGTCAATTGGGTCAGTTTTGGCAGAAACACAGGAGCTTTTTCTTCTGTTGTCCCATTTTGGCCAGGATTCCCACAGCTTTTGGAGTTCTGTCTCACCCTCCAAATGTCTTGATTTACAGAACTTGTTTGATACTCTTCTTTTTTTAAAAAAAAATGTTTGATGACAACTGTGCAGAAGTTCCCTAGGAAGAATAGTTTGCCCAAAAATTGGGAAGAGCAATTGGGAAAACCTGAGTGTTGAAATAGGGGATCCTCAGCCAGAGTTGGCCCAACTCAGAGCCTCAACTCAGGCTTCCTCAGCCAGAGTTGGCCCAACTGTGCGGCAAACTGAGTGGGTGCTTCAGGCAACAGAATGATGGATTCAGTCTACAGCAAGTAGACTGTCTTCCTTTCACTTTGTAGAATAGAAAACGAAGAAGGGAGCAGAGAGGAAAAAGATATATGGAGGGTAGAGGACTGCTGAGCTTGAACATTGATGTGTGGGAAGGATCAGAGAGTAGCACATCATCATTGAGCAGCATTTGTCCCAACATCTCAGTGAGCATTGGGCTGGTCCAACCACCAGCTTCCTTTTGCTGCTTCATTCTGGTTCATAGCACATTTCTCCCCTTTCTTCAGAGTCAGTTGGCTCTTGGATGCTTGTGAGCCCTCTATCAGTGCCAAACCTGGACAACCTCTCTAGATCCATGTACGTATTTGAAAGAAGATGAAACAGCGTTGGCTATTGGGGCTGCAATCCTGAATACACTTTCCTGGGAGTAACCCCACTGAATAAAAAGGAATTTACTTCTGAGTAAACAAGAATAGGATTGTGGTATCAGTCTGTGAAATGTTGGCGGGTATGCAGGAGCTTGCAGATATGCACTTGATGGACCTATCCACCGATATGAATGAGTAGTGTATGAAACCACAATGGTGAATCACCATCTTGCATGTGGTGAGTGAAGTATGGTATGTTTTATCTGTAAAACTCAGTATTTGAAATGTAATGAGTCGAAAAGTCTAGATGAGAAAGAAGTAGTGCATGTGAATGATAGGCATGGAATCTGGCAGAAGAAACAATATTTGGCTTCTGATTTCAGCCTGGCATCATGTGTCACTATGTGATGTCCATTAATTCTATTAGACGGGATCGGATTTCTGGCTTTAGGGCATTTGGAAGAAAGAGTTGGGAACCTTGAAAAATAATTTTGGCAGACTGTTTTCAAAAACAAGATTTTCAAGCAATATTTGGGCATTTTGACCAACTCATTATTCCCAAATGATCTGTTTTTGACATTTATTTGTAAATGTTTATTTTAACTGTTGATATGATGTTTAGACTAGGCAACCTGGCTCTGAAAACAACTCTATCTCAAATGGTAATAAAAATATTTCTTACCCCAAAGTGCTCAGGAAGATGTATCCTGTCAAATTTAAAAGCCTTCTGAAATCCCTTCTCCCATTTATACTGTGACCTTCTTAATTTTTGATTTCCTTCTGAATCAGACCTAATACCAGTTAAAATAATTAAGACTAATAAGTATTCGATTTGTAAACCACTTTGTGAACTTTTAATTGAAAAGTGGTACATGTAAATACTTTGATAAATTCAAACCCATCCAAAATTTTAGGCCATCCAAGCCTAAAAACAACAATAGTACTTTGAATTTATACACAAGTTTGGGTGCACTGTGGCCAAAGAAGTTGAGGTTTTATAAAAATGAAAATATCAACCCAAAATAAAATAAGCTTTTGAATAATTAGTACTTTTTCCATGGATTTATTTATTTACAAAATGGATAGGCTGTGTTCAAAACACATTAGGATGTCACCAAAAATAAAACACAAAAATATTGCACAGTGTCGTTTTTTCTCCCACCAAAAAAAGCAAAACAGCAAATATCCTTAAAAGCTTAACCAGTAATGGATCACAGCCAGATAACTGCCTTATTGAATAAAATCTCTTTATGCCACAGCAAAAAGCAAGAAATCAGGGGGCATCGGATGATGGCTGCAATCCTGAAGACACTTTCCTGAGAGTAAGACTCATTGAACACAATGGGGCTTACTTTTGCGTATGCATGGTTAGGATTGTGCTCAATGTAAGGATGAGAATTACAACAGGCTGTTCCACCAAGAATGTCCTGTCCCATTTCCCTGCCATCTGCATTTCTGTAAGTGGAGGAGTGCAAGGGGTAGCAGTTGCACCATAGGGGGAACAACAAGCTGAGCTTGACACTAGAGGCTAAAACTGTGAAAATTAAGATACGTATGAAGACTAATACATCATTTTATATATCATTGGCAAGGTAATTTAATGAAGAATGCAATGAATCAAACTGCATTGGAATACTTGTACTGTATTCTATCAAAAGTTATAGCCAATTCACCAAAAGATAAAAACACAAACTGCCTATGGAATCAAAAGCGGATTTCTTAACTCAAAATTGACCCAAGAGACTAATTGCTCTGAAAACCAAGGAGATGTTATTATGCTACAGCATTGAAATAATAACCTGATTCACAGCAGAATCACAATTTGTCTGGTCTGAGAGGGGACACACATGAGAGGAGAGGACACACTCCTCCCATGAGAGGAGGTTAGGCAAGCCCCCAGGGTGAAGCTTGATGGTTACTTAGGGCCCCACACTCAGGGGAATGCCCTCTCTTTTCCACGCGGGACATTTACAGTTCTCCTGATTGGCCATGGAAGACAGTTTTTTCGCCTACTCCAGATTGTTGGTACTGGTCACTTTAATGCAGGGGAAACGGGTGGAGAAGGCATGATCAATCAATCAATTTTATTTGCGGTCACAGACCCGAAAAAAGGCATGATCAGGGTCTTTTGGTATGCACTTAGGGCAGTCATGCTTGGGTAGACCTAGAGACCACCCTCAGTGACCAGACTCTGCGAGGGGCTGGTAAGAGTCAGGCCCTTCCCGTAACCGGGGTGCCTGCCTCAATGTCTGTACAGTGTGAGGTGGGGGGGGGGGTTACTGGTAATCTGGACCCTACCCAGAGCTGATGATTTGTAGTAGTTGAGCTCCATCTAGCATGCCAGTTGAGCAGACTGATAAACTTCAGGCCCTTAAAAGATGGAATAGGAACGATCGGTTTTGGAAAAAATTACATGCTACATTAAATGCATTACTTGAAGTGATAAGTTGATCTTTTTCTTTGTTAAACAGCTGCTGCTGTGGAAGGGTGTGTTCCAGATCAAAAGTGTGGATATGAAATAAAGGAACTTTAATTGTTTATGCCCCATCCAGATTTGAGGGCCCCTAGACTGCCATCTGACCTGCCATTGCTACTACTGGCAGTTTTATTGTCCTACAATAAAACCTTTCTGTTCATCAGTCACTTTTGTTTGCTTTCCAAAAAAAAGCAGGGCACAAATCCCTTAAATACATGAGCTTAGCTCTTCCAGAATGCTCAGTCCTGTCCATAACTCTTGAGTTTCCATTCAGTTCCCTTGCGCACCCCATCAATGGCATGAGCAGCTCCTAGTCAGTGGTTTCAGAACAACAAATGGCTGGAGTTTCTTGGCAAAATGCAAGATCCTTTTTGTTATATTCAGTCTGTCTTCCTTCCTCGAGGAGGAGAAATAACATTTAAAAGATAAGTCAACAGACAACCTCTTCTCCCACTCAGTCCTCAGAACGTACCAAGCATCTCCCGTCGCTGTCAAAATTATCCTTTTCTGCTTTCTCGCTTGTCATAAGTTTCCAAGGTGAATCAGTTCCCAGGGACAGAGACTATTTATGGACAGAATAATGTAAAGCCAATCTGATGGAATGTAGATACTGTATAGAATGCAACATGAAAACAGATGTTTTGCAGCTCTTCTCCAAGGGGTCCTGTTCACTGGCTACTTTAGTGCTCTATCTTTGTCAAGTCTCCAAATAAGGGGGATGGGTTCCGCTAGAGCAAATTTTGAATAAGTCTCACGTAAATTCTCTGAGCTCAGAGTGACATGCAAAAATTAAGATGTATATTTGATGAAACCAAAATTTCAAGGTATGGATGTTGTCAGACTTTGGTGGCCCTGCAGGGAAGCTCGCAATCTAGACTTGCCGTGACAGACACCATGTTCACACAGTCGTTACAGACAGAGAACCCAGAAGCACCAGGCAACACTTCACTCACAACACCCATGGCTTGCTTCATTTGACTACTGCCAAAGAACTTCCTTTGGCCTTCCAGTCTTCGGAAGGAGACAAAGCTGTGGGAATGGGAAAGGGAGGCAGGAAGACATTGGAGGTCCATGATATGCTTGAAGAGATAATGGAAAGGCATTTCCCAAGGATAGTCTTACCCTGTGTAATTCCCCAAAACGCTGATAAGGAAGAGGCTCAGAAAGGCCAAGCTGAGGCCAGGTCCAAGCCTTCAGCAACCCACAAAGTAGACCATGACTTAGGAGGCGGGTGAGGGTATCTGAACCTCCTTCCCCAGCCATATCAGAGTCCAACCCTGCAGAGGGGGGTGCTTATCCCAGATCCTGGGTCTCAACCCCAGCATCTCAGCTTGGGGTCATCCCAAGCCCCTGATTCCTACTGAAGCCCACAGATTTGGGAACCCATTTGAGGCCTTATGCTCAGACTGACATTTAAAAATATTCTTCTAATCATTTTTCAAAAGTCAGGTTTGAAAATGCTTACCATTTCAAAATTTCAAATTCCCAAACTGCCCAAACATCCACTTCTCTTGAATCTCTTCCCAACTCTCTTCTCTTCACCAAAAAATCATATCAGTGGTTCTCAGGGGAGAGGTTAGAGCTGCTATGAACCTGTTGTCAATGGCTATCCAGAAAAGAGAAGTATCAGGAAGAGGGCCATCAGTGCCTGGTCCTTCTTCAGAAAAACAAAGTGGGTGCAGAGGATCTTCTCCCCTTCCAAGGATGCGTCCTGCCAGTTTTAAGAAACAAAGACAACAAAGAGATAGGGTGATGGCAATAAAGTAAGAATGCATATAAACTAACATGTGAAAATACAAAGGGCAGTGGAACCTGAACCCTGCTTCAGCTGGCCTGACTAGGGGGCATATTTATAAATTGCATAGGGTCATCTATCTATCTATCTATCTATCTATCTATCTATCTATCTATCTATCTACAGTATTTATATACCACTTTTCAACTGGTGATCATGGTGAATTTTTCTTTCTGTTTTGCTGAAAGTGCCTGTTATGGGGGCAAATAGTCACTTGGGACAAATTTTGGCAAGTAAAAAAAGTAAGACAGTTCCGAGTCACACTGGAGCCCCATAAGTCTTTTTCACAAAAGGGGGGTATTTCTGATCCTTGATTTAAGACAGTGTTTCTCAAAGTGTGGGTTGGGACCCCTTTGGGGGTTGCCTAGAGCTTTCCTGGGGGTCGCCGAAAGACCCCTGGTGCAGGGGGCCAGGTCAAGCTTGCCAGACCTCTGGATGTAGCTGTGCGTGCACTGGGGCTGACTGACAGCCTCAGGGCCCAATCCTATGCATGCCTACTCTGAAATAAATCCCATTATAGTCAGGGGGCCTTTACTCCCATGTAAATGTGGATAGGATTGCAGCCTCAGGGCCCAAACCTATGCATGCCTACTCTGAAATAAATCCCATTATAGTCAGGGGGGCCTTTACTCCCATGTAAATGTGGATAGGATTGCAGCCTCAGGGCCCAATCCTATGCATGCCTACTCTGAAATAAATCCTATTATAGTCAGGGGGGCCTTTACTCCCATGTAAATGTGGATAGGATTGCAGCCTCAGGGCCCAAACCTATGCATCCCTACTCTGAAATAAATCCCATTATAGTCAGGGGGGGCCTTTACTCCCATGTAAATGTGGATAGGATTGCAGCCTCAGGGCCAAACCTACACATGCCAACTCTAAAATAATTCCCATTGTGTTTAGTGTGGGCATAGAACACACATTTCATTTGTAACAATGAAAATACATCCTCATATCGGATATTTACATTATGATTAATAACAGTAGCAAAATTACAGTTATAAAGTAGCAACGAAAATAATTTTATGGTTGGGGGTCCCCACAACATGAGGAACTTATAAAGGGGTCACGGCGTTAGGAAGACTGAGAACCACTGATTTAAGATCATCTGTTAACAACAGTATTAGTGACGTGTATTTTTACACTTAACTATAGCAAAAAAATGTTATTTTTAAATAAGTGGCATGATGGCTATGTAGAACTTTGCATTCAGAACTGTATATCGCTAAGGCTGGAATCCGAAAGACATTTTCCTGGAAGTAAGACCCATTGAACACAATGGTGCTTACTTCTGAGTGGACATGGTTAGGATTGTGCTTTCTGTTACGATGATAATTATTACTTTTAATCATGTAAAAAACAAGGCATTGAACATGCATAAAATTAACATTGGCAAATCTCTGCCAGCAAGCATAGAAGGGGGGAGGAGGGAGACAATAAAAGAATCCAAAGGTTGTAAGCAATATCAAGAAGTTACTCAAATTCTTTCTCACACTCTCAAATGAGTAGACAGACAGACCTTCCTGACCCAGAACATAAGAATCACTCTGCAAGAGGTCCACCTGGAAAATCAAATTCACACTAACTTCAGGCAACCTAGACAAAATATATTGCTGCATCACCAATTTGATTTCAAACCAGACAGCAGAATGGCATGGAATTTGCCCAAAGGGTTACACAATGCACTCCAGACTTCCAGCTGAGTCAACTTGAGTGGTGACTTACAAAACAAAAAACAAAACTGGCCTCCAAGGTTGATTTACTACTTAGAAGCAAATGAACCCTACAATCCAGAGTAACTACGGGTGCACGTAATAGACATTACGTGCACCCGTAGTTACTGCACCACCTAGTGAAAACCTATGGGAAATTCATATTGCAATCCAGAGCAAATTGTTCTTACACGGGAGCAAGGACTCCACGTAGTTACTCTGGATTGCACCCGAAGTCTGTATCAGCTGAGTATAGGGGGCCAAAGGGAGCTGGAAATCAGGCACTGAGAAGAAAAACCATCTTCAACAGTCTTGTCCTATATTTCCTCTGTGAATTAATGGATGATGTGACATTACAATTCACATCTTCAGAAATGGTGATAACACAGTTACTGGTGTTGTGAATTGTGATTCATCAATGCTCTTTCCCCCACATGATCCTGGTCAGAGGTAGACTTCAAGGGGTTCTCACAGGTCCTATAGAACCCTTTGCTAATGAGTGCCTGGTTCTGAGAAGGTTACTAATGGGTCATAGAACCTGTTGTTAATTTAGGTTATTAGGACATAGATCCTGTTGTTAAATTTATTTGAATCCCACCACTGATCTTGATCCAGATTACTTCCTCCAGGTCTGTTTACAGAGAGGGAAACAATCTATTCCTTGTTAAATTAGCTATTATTTATGGGTACTAGTAACAGCCGGCAGCTGTCTCTGGTGGAGGTCCAATATAACAACATTAATCGGTTAAAAAAAGCCCCTTTTCCAATATCTCAACTGCTTTTTGTCCATCTCTCTCTTCAATTGTTCTCCTCAACTATGCTTTTGCCACCTCCCTTCTTAATTAGCTTCATCCTTTCCTGTATCTGTCCTAGACACAGTTCCAAATGACGGCTGAAATGAACCCTCAGCCTTCTTTAAGGGTTCCCAGCAACACTGGAATAGAACCCTCAGCCTGCTTGATTGATTTGGCCAAAGTATTGGCCAGAAGATGTGGACACCTCGCACAAAGGTTAAGGCATCTGTGTATATAAGAAATGGAACATTTTAAGAGGCAGTAATAATAGTAACAGTAGTGGCACAAGTGATTAAGTCGTGCCAGGGTTCAAGACCTGGGTCTTACAAGATGGGGTGAGCGCTCCTGTCCTAAACCCAGCTCCTGCCAACCTAGCATGGAAATGCAAGTAGATAAATAGGCACTGCCTCAGTGGGAAGGTAAAACAGTGTTCCATGCACCTTCAGCAGTCATGCCAGCCCCATGACTGTGGATGTGACTTCAGACAACGCTGGCTCTAAAGGCATAGAAACAGGGATGAGCTCTGCACCCTACAGTCAGTCACAATGAGCAGTACAATCTTGGGGGACACTTCTCCCTTTATCTGTTATACCTTTAAATAAAGTCACTGGGAGGCAAATAATGGGGCACTTGTTGATTTCATCATGCCCTACTTATGGATTTCATAGCAGCAGTTTTCTATGAGCAAACAGGATACTGAACTGGAGCAACCCATAGTCTAATCCTTTTTACAACAAGAAATCCTTGCTGGCAAGGCCTTCCAAATTCTAGATCTTGGGCTAGACCTTCCAACAACCAGAGGCAGCATGCCTAAAGCTGCACCCCAATGATATCCCACATCTGCTCCTCCCACTCTCTAGTTTATTAGGGATAATCCTATACATATTTCCAGCACTGATACAACAGCAATGCAGCCTCAGTTTAACGGAATAACAGTTCCCACCTTGAGGAGGCTTCCATTACTGCCACCACTCTATAGGATGTTACTTACGCCCTATTGGCATGGCTGCATTGGCACAAGAAAATTGCATAGGATTGAGTCCCTAATCTCCTCTTCACAGTTGTTATGCCTCGCTGTTCCCCTCTTCCAATCCAGACCAGAAGGAAAAGGGAGGCTATAGACAAGTAGACAGGACCAATCTGCTCCCTGAGTTGAAGCTTCAGTCTTCATCAGTAAGTAGGCTGACCCTGATTGTTGGTTGATAGTAGGTTTGTAGTTTTTGTGCCAGAGTTTGGACCCACGCCTCCCCTTTGCACTTCAAACAAGCATGAGATTGGAACATACATTCTGGAAATCTAGTAGGGTTCTCAACTTCCCATTCTCCTGATGCAAAGAATACTCAGTCTCTTGGGCAAACTGAAACCACATATACATGATGTATGACGTCTTCATCATAACCAAAAATGTATCAGGATAGTTGTTCTGTGACTAACCATAATCCCCAGTTAGGCCAGCACAAGTCCCGGCACAAATCCTGTGCTGGCCTGGGGGTGTCATAAAATTGCCATAAAGCACTTCTACACCACTCGGGGGTAGGGTAGGGGTTAAGTCAGTGCATAGACATGTGTTGGTCTCCCCACACCACAATGGCAACAGAGAGCTGATTAGTTGTGCTGGACTAAATTGGTTAGGATTGAGTTCTATTAGGGTGCAGTTTTAACCAACTTTCCAGTGCTGGCATAGCAGTCCAAGTGGGGCATGTGCAACATCCTGCAGTGGGGAGGGGCAGTTATGGAGACCTGTTTGCTCCCTTATCTCATAGCTGCATTGCCCTTACCCCAGAACTGGAAAATTGGATATAGGATTGCACTCTCTTTTTAAAAGTGTATTTTTATTTATTTTAGACAAAAATATACAGTAATTAAAAAACTCTTATCTGTAAGTTACAGCAATAAGGGAGTCTTAAAGACCAGTCACTTATATTGTTATTTCCGTAACCACTATTCTCTGACATCCACTTTCTAATCCCAGCATTTTCATAATCAATTCTGTATATTAAATCTACACATAACATTTCAATGATAAGATTGCACTCTTAATTATCTTCCTGGGTCTTTCACAGAGCTGGTGCACCCCTTCAGGAGTTTGCTTGTACAAGGGATTAGCTGAGCATCAACAGACAGCCTGCGTTGCCCAAAACAGCTGCTTCTCCCCGTGGTCCCTTTGTGTACTATTTTTAATCAACACAAATACTGACTAGCCAGAGAAGAAAGGCCTCTTCTGTGCTGGAGCAGGAAAGCCTGCCGTGAAGTGCTTCATAGGGCCCCAGAGCTGGCATCGGAATGGACTGGAGTTGCCAAACTCTTGAGAGGATGAAAGTAGAAGACAATAGGACGGAATGTTGGAAATACAAATTTCCAGTCCACACAGTCATTGACTGTTCCACAAAGGAGAACCAAGTGCAGATCTTTCGGTCAAACTACACGTTATGTACATGTAAAAAACTTGGCATCCATCAGTCTTGAAAGACTATGGTATCGTGCTCAATGCTGCATGCAAAGCACAAAGGCCTGGGTAGGTATGGAGGATGGGCTGTTACACAAGCAGCAAATCCCCCCTCTCCACACCACTGAAATAGTCCAATGGAAAGACAGAGCCAATACGATTGGTTCCAGTTGCGTCCCAGAGCTGGGCTAAGGACAGGAGCTCTCCCTGTCTTGTGGGGACCTGGGTCTCGAACCCTGGCCTTCTGGTTAACAGGCACAGTGTCTTAACCACTTGCACCACCCACAGCCCACATGTGTGTGTAACTGTAGCAGAAATCACCTTGTCTGAAACATCTAGATAGAGCAGCAGAGTGGAGGGTTGAATTAGGCAGCAGATGGGGCAACAGAGTAGAAGAATGTAGTGCCTCCTCCTTCCTCCTTGAGGTCAACAAGTTTTTTAGGAAGGGAACAGAGGGCCTAGAATAGTGGAAGCTTCCTGTTACTCCTAAAGCCAGCCCCTTAAAACAGGGTATTATGCTGGTATTGGAGATGGGACCATCCTGTTCACGGAGAAGTAACCTGTGCAACACCTGAACGAGGACAAGCCTGGGGATTGCAACAGTGTAAGTGTGGTTTCTCTATAGTAGATGTACACACACACACAATGTTATATAAGCAGAATCCTCTCTTAGAGGGATAGGCAGTTAGAACCCAATCCTATGCATATGTACTAAGAAATAAGTTTCATTATAGTCAGTTGGACTTATTCCCAGGAAAGTATGGATAGGATTGTAACCTTAGAGCAAAATCCTACCCAGTTTAGGCCAGTGCAACTCACTCGTTTCCCCATTCCTTGGGTGGCATGTGGAGGCATCTAACCCAGGGGGTTAGACTTCCATACACCTGTCTAACCCCCTAGGAGTGGCACAGAAGTGACTTATGGCACTTTTGCAACACCCAGGTTAGGGACAAGGGACTAGTGCCAGCCTAACTGGGGATCAGGATTGTACTCCAAGTCTCTGAGTGACCAGTTACTTTAGTATGGCATGGCATGGCTTGACCATGGATTCCCTGATAAGAAGTGGCTGTGGAGTGGGAGATTCAGGGTCCAATCTTAACCAATTTAGGCCAGCATAACTCAACTGCTACCCTTTCCAGTGGAGGTGGGGGGAGGCCAGTGCATATCTGTGCACTGGCCTACCTCCCCCAGGAGTGGCCGAGAAGTGCTTTATGGCACTTTTGCGACACTCCCAGACCAGCATGAGGCTTGTGCCAGGACTTATGCTGGCCAAACTGGGCATTAGGATTGCAGCCTCATTCTTAAATGGGCACTTTGAACTGTGGCAACATTTTTCTTGCTTTGAATGAATCAGGAATAGCATAGTGGCAGTTCTCGGTGTCTTTGTTGTTTGTCTGGGTGTCTTTCAAATACCTTGATATTTATGCTGGAGTCTAAGCCTGTCTGCCCTGGACAAAGGGAATTTGGAGAATTATTGAGACCCTCCCTCAGAAGCAAAGGTAAACAACAGAGCAGTGTCTCTTTCAGATCTTAATTTTGTGGGTATTGACCTTAAATTAGGCAAGATTGGAGAGGATTTATTTGTACTGGTTAAGAACCAACTGAATCTTCAACTCTAGGCTGGCAAAATCCAGGAAAATCCTTCCAAGACTCAAGTAGCCTCTGGTGATATCTCAGCACCGTTCTTAAATTACATTTGACCTGAGGCAACCAACTCCCTCTCACCCCAACCACCATGGATGGAAAAGCTCTGTTTCTTTGCAGGAAGTCCCTGTGTCTGCTGAAAATATTTAGATCCCCTTCAGGTGGTAAATAGTGAGATTGACAGCCCAATACTGTCTACATTTTCCTGAGAGTAAGCCCCATTCATTCTGATGAGACTTACTTCTGAATAGACATGCGTAGGATTGGTCTCAAAGTTGCCAAACAGACCCAAGAAAATAAAGCTGATCCTTTTGTGTAGAACTGCATTTAAATTTACTTCTTTAGCTGGTCTTGCAAAACATTCTCAGTAGTCTGTTTCTCTAAAATGTCATCCAGTGAATGGTAGCCAGGGAGGAAATATACGGTCCCACCAAGGTGGACAATGTATTTTCTGAAATTCGCACTAATGTTGAAGGACTTGAAGCTGAGTTTTACTGTGAGTAATTGAGGTAGATCTGATGCCATATCTGAATGGTACAAGAAGTGTCTGGAGGGGATTTGGTTGGTTTCATGTGGGTGTGCCTTTTATAAGGGCAGATCAGATCAGTGCTGGCATCAGGGACATTGTCCTCCTCTGGCTGTCCCATTATACCTCCCTGATGGCATTGGATACTATTACTGCCATGATTCTTGAAGGTTCAGGGCAGTGGTGGGCTCCAGCAGGTTCGCACCTACTCTATAGAACCGGTTGTTGACAAAAGATAGGACATGTAAAGTTTAAAAATGGCTATTTAAAAGTGGCTGCCAGATGGGCATAGAACCGGTTGTTAATTTCTTTGAATCCCATCACTGGTTCAGGGTCAGTCCAGGTATATGGAAGCTCTGAGGCACACATGTGCTCCGTTACTGGGGCAATGTGAGGCATTCACATCAGATTCATAGAGGCTTGCAATATATGATCAAAGTGCAAACTCAGGCATTCAGCTGTCATGCCTTCAAAATGAAGCCAGCCTAGTATCAAAATTAGGTAGCCGGATATGAGACACAAAGCCTAATCCTATGCATGTTAACTCAGAAGTAAGTCCCAATATAGTCAATGGGA
This sequence comes from Cryptoblepharus egeriae, assembly GCA_030015325.1. NCBI lineage: Eukaryota > Metazoa > Chordata > Lepidosauria > Squamata > Scincidae > Cryptoblepharus > Cryptoblepharus egeriae. The sequence continues at coordinate 9,144,331 of JAREYC010000006.1, forward strand.
CTTACTCCAAGGACGGCTTGCAGCCTAAGAATAATCTATATATATAAAAGAGAAAAGTCACTCACTGACTGACTCATTGACTGACTCACTCATCACCGCCCTGCCAAAACCGCTGGGCCTAGAAGCGTGAAAATTGGGGTGGGTGTTCCTTCCGTGAGGGAGGGGTGGACTAAGAACCGGTTTTTGGAAATTCCAACCGGAAGGGGGTGAAAAGGGGCGCAACGCGTTTTCCTCCCTATACTTTGCATTGAGAATTGCTGACTCATCAACATTCCGCCCCAACTGCTGGGCCTGAAGCATGGAATTCTGGGAGTTCCTTCTGTCACCTGAACACCCACCAAGAACCATCTGGAGAAATTAACCCTTCAGGGGCTGAAAAGGGGGCAACGTGTTTCTCTCCTATACTTAACATGGGAGACTGAACAACCTCCAGCCAATTTGGTGCTCAGTGTTTGGTGCACTGGGGGATGTTGTTCGGAGGAAGAGGTTGCACTGGTGAGAATGCTGCGCACGGGGGAAGTTGCGCATGGGGGAAAGTTGCGCATGGGGGAAAGTTGCGCACGGGGGAAAGTTGCGCACGGGGGAAAGATGCGCACGAGGGGAAGTTGCGCATGGAGGGAAGTTGCGCATGGAGGGAAGTTGCGCATGGGGGGTTTATGCACATAGGGGAAGTTGTGCATGGGGGTTGATGCTCCTGGGGGAAGTTGCACATGAGGGGGTTGATGCACATGGGGGGAGGTTGCACATGAGGAGAAGTTGCGCATGGGGGTTGATGCACGTGGGGGGAAGTTGCACATGGGGGGTTGATGCGCATGGGGGGATTGATGCACATGGGGGGGTTGATGTGCATGGGGGAAGTTGCACCCGGGGAAGTTGAGCATAGGGGGTTGATGCATATGAGGGAAGGGGGAATTTTACTCCCGCAACGCGGGTACGCTTTTTGCTAGTTGTACATGTGCACACAGAACAGCCCTATCATCTTTTGGGGGCAAGGAGAGACAATGGCCTCCTGATGGGTGCATAAGGCGCATGCATGGTGTGCATGAAACTACTCTGAATCACTTAGCTTTGATGACTCATCTGAGACGGTGCAGGAGCACTCAGAAAAAGAATGCCTTTACCTATATGTGACTTGCTTAAATGGTGAGCAATCATTCATATAACTTAGTAAAGGTCTGTCCATGAGTTCAGCTTAGTAAAGGTCTGTCCATGTCCAATCAGGGCTCCAAGAATGGAGATGAATATTGTATCCCACACTAATCCTCCTGACTGCAGTCCTCCAAAAACAAGAGTAGCTTGAGTAATCCAGGCTACAATCCTACAAATACTTTCCTGGGAGTAAACCTAACTGATCACAATAAGACTTACTTCTGAGTAGATAAGCAGATGTTTGTGCTTCGAAGGATGAGTCAGCTAAGTTCCCCAGATATTACACTGAAATTTTTGCAATGATTCCCATATGATTGGCAATTGTGCCACATTTCAAAATGGAGGTTGGTTTTGTTAGTTTATTTGCTTTTGGGTGATTTTTGAAATTGGTTGTCTGGCTTGTTACTCCAAGGCCCCTGTTGTTTTTTTCCAATGGTACCAATCTGACTTAAGTCCCATTATATAATGCCTAAGGAGCCATGGCATGTCTGTAAACCATGTATTTGTTTGAAAAGGTACACGTCAGCTTCAGCAAGTAAAAAGCATGTGCCAAGCTACCACCAACAGAGCGCAGACCACACAGATGCAAAAGAGGCACATAAGCTCTTAAATTGTGAGTTGCAGACCAATTTCTGGGTTAAGGGAGCTCGCCATGAAATAGGTTTTCGTAATCCCAGAGAGGCAAGGATGGGCTGCAAATCAGTTCTTATCCCACTTGAATGGTTCACAAAGCTCAGCTTGTCTTTACATGGCTAGGGAGACATGTTAGCTATGGTGGGAGTCGGAATCTGGGATGCCTGACTGTTGAAACAAGCAGGCTTTCAAAGTTCACATCAGGATGGTCTCCTATGGAAAGGGACAGCCAGCCTGACACAAGAATCCAAGCAAGCAACTTAACCTTGGGTGTACATGACTAATGAGCCTCCTGTCAGTAGAAAAGCAGGGAAGGTGTGCAGGAGGAAGAAACCATCTCCACTCCGGACATTGCAGGCCTTTGATATACCAAGGTTTCACCTATGTTATCAGACACCACACCATTGTGACGACACTTCTGGGTTCTCCCAGCTTTCTTTGTAAGTTTTGCACCCCATACCTTCTCCTGTGAACTTCTCCTCGGTACTTCCACAGAAGCCTTCACAGGAAAAGGAAAGCCACCAGCACCTCCTCCATAACTAGGGCAGAACCTGTGGTGCAAACTGAGGTGCAGACTGCATGGCTGAGGTGCGGTCATGCACCCTTTCTTGACAAAGCACCCAAGCAGGTGCCTTTCTTGACAAAGCACCCCTCAGACACCACCTAGTTAGGCCTCAATGTTCTCATGCTTCTGGGACAACCACAAAGCAAGCATTGAAAGGGGTTTTTTGTTCTCAGCTAAGTGAAGAGCATGCTTGGTAGAAGCCTACAATTGGCGCGGACCACCCAGAAGACAGAAACATTGACCACGGTCTACTGTGCATGTGGAGCCTGCTGTCCCTGCCATCTCTGAGAATGTGACACTTTCTCATATTCACAGCTAAGAGTACCATTGTATAATCCATCCCCCTGGAAGAGGAGAAAAAGTCACTTTCTAGCCATTGCCAAGCCTTCCAAGGCTGCCACTTGTCTGCACATCCTTGTGAGCAGATGTGCTTTGGGGGAAAACACTGAGTCGATAATCCCATTCACACTTTCCTTAGAGCAAGAACTGTTGACTCTAAGGGGACTTACTTCTGAGTAGACATGCCTAGGATTGGGTTCTGAGAGAACCGTCTCATTCTCACACTGGCCCGTCCATGATGCCAACTGAGGCAACTCCCTTAGGAAAGAAATGGGGAGAGGACCATGGTTTTGACTCCCTGGAAGAGGTGGACAAAGAGGAAGTGGAAATGTAGGTTATTTGTTTGTTTGTTTGTTTGTTTGTAAGGGAAGAAGATTTATGTGCTGACCTAACACACTGGAGAGTTGGGGGAGCAAAGGCTGGCACATCATTGGAGGGGAGCACATGGCATATTGCCTCAGGCATTGGGACATGCCTCAGCCCTCCTCACCCTTATCCCTCATGCCTACGTGGGCCTACTCTGTCAAATTTTTGTTTGCTTATTAGATTTATATTCCACCTTCTTCCCGAAGGGCACCCAAGGCGGCTAACAATCAACAGAATGTAATAACAATAAATTGAAATAAAAAATACAGTTAAAACAATGTAAAATCAAGCCTAGCTGTCCAGAATAACTTGATGCGCTGCCATGCGCTTGCCATGCGCTGGGATGAATCACAGCAGGCTGGTGCCTCCCCCTTGCTTTACCGTGGAGTACTCAACAGCCATGCTTGCATAGTTGACAAGATTCCTGAATATATAGTACCTGCCTCTGTGCTTCATGCACAAATAAGCCATGCCTCTATCCATCAACTATTGGCCACCATGCAGGTACATGTTGAAAGCCAAGCGTTTGTGCATTTTGGCTTCCCCTCTAAGTCCTCAGTGACCAGATTCATGAAAGCCAAAATGTTCATCCAGACAGGGCAATAAAGTACATATCACTTTAAGCAGCTGGGAATGATTAGGGACTATCAAGCAGGAGAAGCCTCACAGGTTTTAGAGGGTTTGGCGGCCTTTCTGACTAACTCCAATGTCCCGATCGGGTTACTTTATGAACCTTTTACAGATGGGATCTGCGCTTGGTTTCCTTAAATCCCCAATGCCTTGTTTTGGGTTCATGAGTTCAAATATGGCCGAATCAGGCATGCGGCTTAAAGCAAAGAGATGGAGAGCTCCCAAATGCCAACTGGAAGAACTAATCCTACTGGCTGGAATAGCTTGCATGATGGAACTAATGCCCAATCCTGTCTTTTACTGTGCCAGCAGAGTGTGCTTTCTGTTGTTGGATACTGTTACAAAAGCACCATAAAGTGCTTTGCAACAGTGCATCTTCCAAAAGCAGGGACTGGAGCAGGTATGTCTGGCAAAGAAGGAAAATGGAGGGCAGGGAGGCTGTTAATGGAATAAGGGGAAATGGCAAAAGGAATGGTGTATCAAGCCCAGAAGCGGGCAGGATTGGTGGTGCTAACATGGTCCCCTTCCTGGACCTGATTCGCTAACATGGATCAACAAAGATCTAACATGACATCACTGGTGTATATCCTGGTTGTCCATTGTGGCTGTTGGGGTTTACCCAGAGCAAGGGAATACATATTTCCTTACTTTGAGGAGACCCCTGACAAACATTCCCCATGGGATGTAGCATAGCCTATCCTAGTGGCACCACATTGGCACAAGGATTGGGCTGCCCACTGATGATGAAACTCCCTCCAAGTGGGATTCCAAACTACTCACCAGTTAGCCTTCCCACGAGGACTGAAGAGTTCCTTTTCTGCCTAGCCTTTCCTTCTTAGTTGGTTGCTTCAGGTTTTGTGGGTACATTCCATTTTTCGTTGTAAATTTGTAATATTGCACTATTCTTATGGTTATTTTATGGTGTTTGTCTTGTACTGCAGTGAGTCTTGGACCCTTTATGCATGGCAGGAGAGGAAGCTGAACACCTTCCATATGCGCTGTCTCCGACGTATTCTTGAACTCACCTGGCATGACAAAGTCTCAAATGACACAGTATTGGAACATGCTGGAATCTCTAGCATGTTCACACTTCTGAAACAGCGGCGTCTACGCTGGCTTGGGCATGTCGTGAGAATGGCTGATGGTCGGATTCCAAAAGATCTCTTATATGGAGAATTAGTGCAGGGAAAGCGCCCAAGAAGGAGACCACAGCTGCGATGCAAGGACATCTGCAAGAGAGATCTAAAGGCCTTGGGAATGGACATCAACAGCTGGGAAACCTTGACCTCTGACCGTTCAGCGTGGAGGCAAAAGACCCAGCATGGCCTTCTCCAACTGGAAGAGACACTTGTTCGGCAGGCTGAAGCAAAGAGACAGACCCGAAAGCAGCGAAACCTGGGACCTGGGCAGGGGACGGAATTTATTTGTCCTCAGTGTGGAAGGGATGGACACTCTCAAATTGGCTCTTTAGTCACACTAGATGTTGTTTCAGGACCTCCAGTCAGAGCACGATACCATAGTCTTTCGAGACTGAAGGATGCCAATAACTAATAACCAGTTATACTTCATTCTTATTTGGTATTTTATTTATTTTGGTTTCTTTTTATGGTATTGTACTATAACTAATAGATAGATAGATAGATAGATAGATAGATAGATAGATAGATAGATAGATAGATAGATAGATAGATAGATAGATAGATAGATAGATAGATAGATAGATAGGTAGGTAGGTAGGTAGGTAGGTAGGTAGGTAGGTAGGTATTCCAAAGTGTAGATGAGTTTTGAACCTTAAAGTTGGGTTCTGACATGGCTTACTCAGCTATAAGTTCATATGAGATTTACTTCTGAGTAATGCCTGCTTGATATGGCTGCCGTTAAAAGACTTATGTTTGAGGAGGGGACATGCTGTTATACTTGGTTTCAAGTTTATATTTGTTTCCTCTCAAATACATGGCTTGGCTGATCCCACGCCTATCTGTTCAGAGGTGAAACGGGGCCACCTCAAAAACAAGATAAGAGATTCTGCATAATGGGGGAACTTACCAAATAAGTAGAGTCATATTCATTTATAAATTAAATTTTTTTTTCCCAAAACAAGACAAACCTCACAGACCAGAAAAGTCTCCTGTTTCATGATATCCAGGCCTTGGCATGGATAGGATAGTTAGGCAGAACAGTGAATTTAGATGTTACACCTATATGGGTGGAATGACATAGTAGCACCTCAGGGAGGAAATTGTCAACTATATTCATAAGTTTGATGATACAACATACTCAACAAAGCATGCAGAATCTTTCTCTTGCTATGATCCAAGAAATGCATGTATTTAGTGCCCCCTAAAAGAATCCTCATTGTCCTTGTTATCCCACATTGGATTTCTGAGACTCCTTCCTCCCTCTCCCTCAATCACCCCAAAAAATGTAGGCCATGACAAAATAAAAGCTAAAAATACTCATATATACCGGTATATTGCACTCGTGGTTAATTTGAACACTAAATTACTTATTATTAAATTGAAAACTATTATATACTAGAGGAATTTACCTGTCATTGCAGGAGATAAATTTCAATAATATTTGTGGGCCCTGAGCACATCTGGGCACTGGTGTGAACTGGTGAGCACTACTGGGCACCTGGCATTGACATTGGGCAGTGGGCACCAGTGGGCAGCAGACACCACCAGGCACCACCAGTCAGAGGGCACCCCTACCAGGCACCAGGCAACAAGCACCACTGGGCAGCAGCAGGCAGGTTGCAACACCAGGCACCAGTGGGCATCAGGCAACAGAGGGCAGCAGCCACCACCAGGCACTGGTGGGCAGTGGGCACTAGGCTTTTGTACCAGGTATTGGGCACTCCTTCCAGGCACCACTGCATACCACCAGGCAGTGACAACACCAGGCACCACTACCGGGCACTAGGCATCACTGCCACACACCACCAAGCATCCCTGGCACCAGGCACCAGTGCGCAGCAGTGGGCACCAGTAGGCAATGCACATCTCTACAAGGCAGTGGGCACCACTGGGCAGCCGTGGGCAGTGGACATCACAAGGCACCACCAGTCATCCCTACCAAGCACTGGGCTTCTTTGCCAGGGCCCAGCAGACACTGGGCACCAGGCACTAAATTGATTCTTAGTCGTCTTAACATTACAGAAGGAATATGCTTCCCAAGTTTCATGCTTTTAAGTCCAGGGGTTGGGGCTGGATGTTGATCAGGCAGTCTTCAATGACAGGGGACAAAAACACATTGCACCCTTTAGGGGTTACATTTCTAAAAATCAGTTCTTAGAGAGTACTCACATTATGGACATAATACTCTCCCTGAATTTCATGCTTTGTCTAGGTGTTTGTCTAGGTCCATAGGTTCAGGCTGGGTGTTGATGAGTCAGGGATTCTTCAATGTAAAGTACTGTATAGGGACAAATACATGTTGTGCCCCTTTTTACCTCCTTCCAGTTGGAATTTCCAACATTTGGTTCTTCGTCAGTGCCTACATCAAGGAAGACCCTCCCCAATTTACAAGCTTCTAGGTCCAGTGTTGATGGGTTGATGAGAAGCAATTTTCAAGCTTCTAGGTCCACCCAACATGGGTGTTGATGAATCAGTCAGTGAGTGAATAAGTCAATCAGTCAGTGAGCCTTCAATTTTATATATATAGAAGATAATTTACTCTTTACAAGAAGGCTACATGCTGCCTTCTCACCAGGAAATTAACATGAATTATTTCAATTAGAGCCCATGGGTACAAACTGCTAGAAAGGAAATTCTGGTTGGATAGCAGGAAAAAATTCCTGACAGTGAGGGCAGTTCGGCAATGGAATAGATTGCCAAGGGAGGAGGTGGACTCTTCCTCACTGGGTGTATTCAAGCAGAGGTTCGACAAGCACCTGTCGGAGATGCTCTAGGACAATTTCCTGCTACAGGCAGGGGGTTGGACTAGATGACCTACTAGGTCCCTTCCAACTCTAGGATTCTATGATTCTATTTTTTCCAGGACACAAGGATGACATAACCTGGATATAGAGGGTATGTGGTCAACCTGCTCCCATTGCTTGCCCCATTACCTCATCATGAGTTGGGATGAGCTTTTGCTTTATTTTTAACGAGGTTTCTCTGTGTGTTGTTTTCAGAAGAGTCAGGCATGTCATATCATTATGTATATAATGGCAGTATTGGATTAATGCCCTAACAGAGTGATCCTGTTCTGTAACAGCAGGCTTAATGCATGATTCTGTCTATGTGGAACAGATGGTTGACATTGGGTTGGGGGCCTCAGAAATTAGAGTAACCTTGGAAGGGGGCCCTGAGCTCAACAGTTTTGAGAAACACTCATCTCAACTCCGCATCATTTCCCCCATAATCAAATAAACATTGCAGCTTAGAACAAGACATTAACCCTACAATCCAGAGTAACTACGGGAGTACATAAGAGACCTTACGTGTACCCTTAGTTACTGCAAAACCTAGTGAAAACCTATGGAAAATTCATACTGCATTCCAGAGCAAATTGTTCTTACACCGGAGCAAGGACTCCCCGTAGTTACTCTGGATTGCACCCTATGTCCTTTTTCCTTGGCTGTTTATGCAGTTGTGCACACCCATTGCGCATGTAAGGCTTTCTTGCTTGCTTCAAAGGAATATTCAATTTGGCTCACTGGATCTCTTGCTGCCCATACTGTTGGTGGCTCCGTTCTGTGAATGTACTGAGAAGTTGATCTGACATAATTTTCATTTGGGTACAGCACCCACCTGCCTCTTCTTATTGTGTGCAGAATTAGCTGGTTGCTTGATGGGCCAAGAGGAATTTTTGAAATTGATGTTCTGGATTGTTTTGGAATTGAGATCCTTTGGCTGATCGGTGATTAGGGCCCTAATCAGATTATTGGCAGGTACAGAGGAGGTGCAGGTACAAATAGGAATACTGAAGAGCATCCCAAAGATGTGCAGGCTTGTGAAGGAACCATTGCCTTTGTGGCTGGAAGAAAATGGAAGGAAGATTCAATTAAACCTCAGCACCCTCACATGGACATGGCAGAAGAATGGTGCTACCTTCCTTAGCATTATTTTATTCTCTGAGTAACTTAATCTTTGTTTTATTTGCTGTTAGCAGTCTTGAGTTTCCACTTAGGGGGGGAAAAGGTGGGATACAAATCAAATCAAATTAAATCAAACAAATAAGTTATGAGAAAGGATAATAATCACCATAACAGCCCTAGGTTGAGATGTGCAGTGCCCCAGATTCACTTGCCCAACTGAACTGGGATTCATAAAAGGTTAAGTAGTCATTTGCTGCAGATCAAGATCGGCCTGTCAATGAAAGTTCTCATTTATCCCCGTTAAGTGCTTCATGTTTGCTTTTCAAGATGCAGGTTCCAGACAAGAAACATATGTTTTAGTGCGTTCCATGTATGTTTTTGTCCTTCTGGGTACATGTTCCCCTGCATCCCCGTCATCATTCACCCATGCAAACCCCTTCAAATATTCCAGTGTTCATGACATGGGGATGCACAATGAGCATGCTGCAAACACACATGTTGGGGAGCGGAGGAGGTTGTTGTATAATGTGAAAAGCCCTCTGAGTTTCAAAAATATCTCTTGGCAGCTCGCTCCTTATATAAGCTGAGGAGCAGATGTCTAGTTTAGCCCTGTGTCTGTAAGGGACAAAAAGAAATTGCATGGGATGCTGGTTGTGTTGATTGTCCTTGACAGTGGTTGTTGTGTTTTTCTGCAATGTACCATCAGGGAGAAACCTGGACTTAAACCAGCAAAATAGCTGATCTAGATCCAAGGAGACTTACAGGCAACCCACAGCACAAGCCTAACCCCCAGGTGGGCCAACACAAGTCCCGTGCTGGCATGGGGGTGTCACAAAAGTGCCATAGTTCTGCATCACTCCATCATAGTTCTGGAGGGTTTGGTCAGGGCACAGACATGCACCAGCCTCCCTATGCCACAGCGGGAATGGAGAAATGAGTTAAATGCGCTGGCCTTAATTGGTTAGGATTGCACCCCCGCAGTCTACCAGGAGGCCTTGCAATGGCCTGCACACCCATAGTGTGCAGCACATGCTTTGTCAGTGTGGCAGAATATGGGGTAGTGGTGGGGACAGGACTGGATTATTAAGGCATTATGGCAAAATTTAATTCATGTGCCTACCTTTGGTTTCTAAAGTTGACCCTAAATGGGTCTCATGGTGGGAATTCTTGGGGGAGGGGTTCCTCGAGTCCAATGCATTGAGGATCTGCTTACTCCATGACTCCTTGGACACCTTGGAAAGGTAGGGTTGCCATAATTCTCTTCCACAAAATTGGGACAGGACCCTCTGTCCCATTTGCCAGTATGTGAACAAAATCCCCCCTGAATCAGGATTGTCCCTGTTTTTCGGGACATGAGGCAACCCTATGGAAAGGGCACTTATCTGTGATCAGGAACCCCATGTTCTTTTCTGACATGGTATATGGTAGATTTGTATAAGTGGGGCAGAAGGAACAGAATACTGACAGCCATACTATCTGTTGCCAGCGAAGTGAAAGGTATGGTTGATATGTAGGTATGGCTAGATGGACAGATCTCTGGCATACAGATGCCCTGTGTTGCGTGACTATCCAGTGTTTGGCCCAGGCAGTTTTCCTTCTGACAGGTCATGTGTGCTATGGCCTCCCAGTCAGGTGTGCCTATCCACAATGATGCCACATCAATGCATTTTTCTTGTTTCTGCAAACCTGGAAACCTAGTAGGCCTTTTCTTGTGTTCCTTCTTTGCTGAGCAACTGTCCTTCTTGTTGGAGTGGGGACTTGATCATGTCATGTGTTTTGTATGGTTTCCTTGGGAAACCTCCCCATGGTTAGTAGAGGTACCTGATGCTGGGCATCTCATTCCCAATGGGTTGCAGATGAGTCATCCTCCCCAGCACTAGTTATTCATTGGCCCTGCACCTCCCAAGTTCCCTGTTCCTCTCTGCCCAATTACATTGGGGACAAATGGATATGATAATTGGCCATCTGGACATAACACTGATGGTCTACTGATGGCACACTGGCATTGGGGTGTCGCAAATATGCACCATACCTGGATGAGCTAGGTCAGTGCACAGACATGCATCAGCCTCCCCACACCACCACAGAAGAAGGGGACATGAATAAGTTGTCCTGGCCTAAATTGATTAGGATTTCGCTCTGACTGTATTGAATAGACAGAAAGAAATACACCATTTAATGGGTCAGAAACAGGAATTTGAATACAGATTTTTATTAAGAAAATTATAAGTGCTTACATTCATTGCAAAGACATTATATAGCAATTCATGAAACATGTTAAAATGATTTATTTTTAATGTACTGCATGAAATACTGTTATAAAGCTGCCTTCAAAACAAAAGCTCCTTTTCACATTATTTGGGAAGTATTTCGAGTGTGCTTTCTTCACACACACAGGAAGTCAGTAATCATTACATTGTCACTGCCCTGAAAACCAATGTGCCCGTGAAGCTTGCTCCACAATGATGACTGCTATCCAGCACCATAGCGGTGTGGCAAATCGGTTATGCGCAGACACCCAATGTTGACCCCTTCACTACAGACCACAAAAGATTTACATAGGTATGTCTTGACATTTTGAAGTTTTACATGGATGAACAGTCCCGCAGACAGATTGTTCAGCACAGAAAACAGTCTCCACATTGGTTGACTTACCCTACAATCCAGAGAAACTATGGGAGCACAGAAGAGACATTTACGTCAACGTAGTTACAGCACCACCTAGTGAAAACCTATGGGAAATTCATATTGCAATCCAGAGTAAATTGTTCTTACATCAGAGCAAAGACTCCCCGTAGTTACTCTGGATTGCGCCCATATTGTGGTCCTTCTCTGGCCACAGGGCCATAAGGATGGTTCGGGGGCAGGGGAAACACTGCTGGGTCACCCTCAGGTGAGCTCAGATTCACGATCTCTTCAGTGGCATCCTACATACAATTAAAGGTATGGTATAGCAAGACAGTTGCTTTAATTCAGTAGTTAGCAAAACTTTCTACATTCAGGGAACCCCTTCCGTCCGCACTGATGTGCCTGTCAAGGAAATCTCGTTGGTGTCTGCTAAGAAACCCCTGCAATTATCAAAGTTCCTAGAAATCCCATATTCTACGGCAATGATTCATTTTTAGCAATGCTACTTCAGGAGGAATTAATTCAAATGTTTTAATTAACACACTGAAGTGCCACAAAATTCTTCCAAATTCTGTGGAAGGTACCAGAGAATTTTCTGTACTGAAACATCTACTGCTCTGGAAACTATTGAAAAGTATCCTTTTGTGTGGTGTAGCTGATTGTATTTTTAGCGAGTTGAGGCTTCTGTTACAGTCACACAATGAAGTGTACAAAAGCATCAGTTACTACCTCTGTTACGTCTATCAGTCCAGTATTTTCTGGGTTTTGGTAATACACTAAATGCCAGAGAATCTACAGGGATATGACATTTTTTCCTCCCTAATAGATGCATTTTTTGTACAATTTATTGTGGTTATTTGATTTTTAGCACCAGATAGCCAGATGACTGTCATTTGATGGCTTTGTCAAGAAACAGAAATACATTTTGACAATCAAATGCCACTTCTAATGGCCAAGGATCAGATTCCACGCATTCAACACATATCCCTCTCACAATGCGGTATTCAAATTCTGCATAGAAATCCAATCTCAGTAATATTCACTTGGGAGTATGTGGGCTCATAGTCCATTTCTGCAGACTCCAAAATTTCTTTTGAATACTGAATTCATTTCATCTCTCGTTTAAAGCAAATCAAAAAGACAAAAAAGGACAGCCAAAAAGAAGCACCGTCTCCAAACAGCCCTATTATCCATTGATTTCTCTTTATCTTTGGGTAAATGATGGAGGGCATAATCCTATCCAACTTTCTAGCACCACTGCAGCGCACTGCAGCCTGGAGGTAATAAATGTTCCTTTACCTTGTGGACACCTTTATGACTCTTCCCACCACAGCATACAGTGGATTTGCCATTGCTGTAGGTTCCATAAATATCAAGCACTGTTGCTATTTCTGGCTATAGTAGTAGGTTCTCATGTGAACTTTTCACATTTATGGGAAATAAACTTTTTCAGTGTTACTTTCTTTTCTTCACATTCCAGTTGTGGGATTCTGTTTTTTCTCCTTTAAGCTAGACTCTGCTTCTTCCCTTTCTTTTGGTCAACAGCTGAAAATGCACTTTGATGTGGCTTTTGGACAGGTACATGTGTGCATATGTACACACACACAGAGCTACTTTCTCAATATGGCACAAAATTGACGTTCGTTCATGTATTGTGCAAAATGGAGAGCCACTTCAGTCCCATAGGTGTAATCTTTGGTCCCTGATAGGGTCGAGTGAACAACTGTACTCTGTGCGGACAGGCCACATGGTCAGAAAGTGATTAAAAGTGAAGGCAGTCTATATTGTTCACTCTTCTGACCCTCTATTAAATATACCACTTTGGGATATTGTTGTGTCTTTATGTGCATGTGTACTAGGTAAGGATATTTGACAAATATTACAGAAGTGTTGTAGCCAGACAGAAGCACAAGAGGATACAAATGCTGTTGCAGGGAGAGGAAGATGTCATTCAATTCTGCATCCAACAAACTGGAATCCTTTTATGTTCATCTCTCCCTGTAATACTGGTAGTATGTAAATGCCAGTAAAAATTTAGTCAGTGTAGATTCAAATATGCTTCTGATCCTGGTTTCTAATGATGCCCCAGCTTACATATAAATTCTGCTACAGTGAACATAGGGATTCAGTGGTGGGCTTCAGGGGGTTCTCACAGGTTCTATAGAACCATTTGCTAATGAGCGCCTGGTTCTGAGAACCAGTTACTAATGGGACATAGAACCTGTTGTTAATTTAATTATTAGGACATAGAATCTGTTGTTAATTTATTTGAATCTCACCACTGGATCATATCCTCAGATGGACACTAATGGAGGAAACATCATCACCACCCAGGGAAAATGTGCAAGAGCACATCCTATGGTGGTCTACACCCCATTAGGCACAGTCTCTTATTGCTCCCCAAGGATAACAAACTGATGTGACTCCAGCACAAACTTGTTCTCCAAGTAGAAAAAGTTACTAGAAAATCTGCTTGATTGACCAGTGTGTTGTCTACCCCAAGACTCTCTTTGGCATTTTGAGGAGGAAGGAAGATTCAAGATCCATCCACACAAATAAAATTGCCATGTGAGCATTGAGTGAGCATTGATTGTGGAACTTTAAAAATTTGTTCATGTTAAAGCAAACTCTGATGGGACTCAGCACCAAAAGAGTTGATGTGGAACTGGGTACACTGCTGTCGCATTGGGTCAAAAATCAAAAGCACATCACTTTTACGCTGTCTATATTCAGGTTTACTGGCAACCTATAGTCTCAGTGAATCATCTCAGTGATTACAGCATTGGTAGAGCTGCAAGATAGTAAGACAGCTTTGCATACACCTGACTATAAGTATATCAGTCTCAAAAAGGGCCCTTTCCCAAGCAATACGCAGGATGTTTTAAGAAGTATGTATCTGCAAAAATCATGCATTTCCAATTACTGGTTTCAAGATTCACATGACAGCCCAGCCAAAAGTAGTAGACCCTCCGCCCTTGTCATCATGATTTGTCGAACACATATGAGATGTTGTCATTGTATACTCTATATAAGTGACTGATCCCAGAAAGTATATATGATGAATACAAACGCATGGTTCTTGGGCAGTCAAACATTCATATTTGAGTGCCTTCATTTTTAAAAAAATTGGACAATGTAAGAAAACGTACTTCTTTATTTTATATATATATATATATATCCCATTTTTTTACAGTACAAAGCACCCATAAGTAAAAACACAATATAGCAGCAATGTAGGCTGCTGAACTCTCATATCTTAAAATACTGGCAAGTATTCCAATAAATTCATTCCAACTGAAGCAATGCATAATTTGAATATCCAATTTAAAGTTTAAATTTTAAATCACATTGTGGCTGCAATCCAATGCGTGTTTTCCTGGAAGTAACTGTCACTGAACATACTTTTGAGCAGATGTTCCTAGGATAGTGCTGTGTCATACACTTAAGTGTTTTATTCTCAATTCCTATTATGATTTATTTTATTAGAAGTAGTAATAAAAATATTAGTATAACTTTTCTCAAGGAAAAGTTATTTTCAAGAAAATGTTCTTGGTTTACATTTATTATCAACATGACACTTGAAAAAGTTCAGTTGTATTTGTAAATTTTATTAGTTTGATATCATATTTGTTCATTATTTTTACTAATTTAATTAAACAATTTTTTAACAAATGGAAAATCTTCCATAGAGAGATTGGAGGAGGGGAAACATTTCCTAGAAATAATTCCTTCCTGCATCATGGCCTTTTTATTCTGTATCTAGTGAAATATTATAAAAATTAGGAGGGCATATCATACAGCAGCACCTTCAGCACAAATATCTCTTATTGTTTTATGTTTAACTTGTTCTACTGTGTTACATGCTGTGACTGTGCCTTGTAAGACTATTCAATTAAAATGTTCTGCTGGTAGTAACTCCCCATCATACTCTAGCACATAATGCACATGTGTGCACATACCTGCTTCAGCTCTCCACCAGTGCAATCATAAGCATGTCTACTCAAAAGTAAGCCCCACTGAGTTCAATAGTACTTACTCCTGGGAAAGTGTGATTAGGATTACAGCCCATAAGTTATGATGTATGTACTCAAATCTAACACTCATCTTTTTCACCCGAATTCAGTCTCCAAAATCAGTGTGTGCATTAGATTCGATGGTTAATTAGATTTGAGTAAATGTGGTATTTTGATTATATAAGTATAGGGTGCATATTAGATTCAATGGCGCATTAGATTCGAGTAAACACAGTATATAAATACTAATGTAGAGAAATAGGGAACTAATGTAGGGAATTATTTCATAGAACATTTTCCCTTGCCCTCCCCGAGAGATTTCTGGATTTTCTTAACATTACCAGATTTTCTGGATTTCCTGACACTGAAAATCACTGGGAAGTTTAATTTGAAAGTTTAATTGATATTTTATGACAACATCTCAGATGTGCCCAATATAGCAGATTGTTATTTTATCACATTAATCCTACTGTATTGCACCATATTCCAGCTGACATTCAGAAAAGCATGACAATTGCATCTTACATTCTCCAGTTTTTTCCACGTTTTGCTTTCGATAATGATGTGCTCTTTCACAGAGTATGTTTGATCATGCACAGGAATGAATGAATGGCATCTTTTGAGCATGTGTGAGCAAAGAATACTTGGAGTTCAACGGAGCAACTTTCACAATAAAAGTGTGGAAGTTGCTGCAAAGTTGCTGCACACTTTTCACAATAAAAGTGTGGAAGTTGCTGCAAGACCTCCTTTTAATTGCCATTCACACATGAAAGTATTCACTCACATAAAATGTTCTTGCAAGTCAAGAAAGTGACAAATGCTGATTCTGAACAAGTTTGACGATTCTTAATGAGATTTTTTTCAAGGTAATTGGCACTAGTGGTAGGAAAGCTGCAATTATAAATGATAATTAATGTTTGCCTGGAATATACCACTCACCATCTAAATCTTGGTGACATCTCTTGTCTTCCAGTATGGTTCAACCACACTAAAGAAGTCCTCTGTACAGATAGGATTCCCCCTCTCCCTCCTTACCAATATTACAGCAGATAGATAGACTGCATAGAAACTCCTGGTACAAGGAGCAGTTATCACAGTTCTGCACAGCAGAAAGGAATGGTCCCATAAGCAGGATTCCTGTCTGCTGCAGGAGTGGATGCTACATTTATGAACCAAGCTGTGGCAGAAGGTCCTACTACATGAGACAGTACTGGCAAAGGCAAGGCATTCTGTGCAAAGAAAAGCCTCTGGAAGTGCATGAAGCGTTGCTTTTGTGTTGCGTGAGAGCAGAGATGCACTCATCATTCCCTAATAGTGGGATATCTGTTCTGTGGCTCCTATAGTGAGGCATCCTGCAGACGGCTACAATGTGCGCCTCTTACATCCTGGCTCTCCTGTTGATAAAGAAAAGTGAGATTCTATTAAGGAACGTGTCCGTTAAAAGAAAGAAATTGCCAGTCCAGACACATGGGGAAGATCAAGCTTGGAAAGGAACACCGATCACCACCATCCCTTTATTGACACCTCTTGTGATCCACTAATCTCAGCACTAGCTACACTTGAGTTTAAAGGATTTTTCAAACTAGCAAAATGAAGGGAGTCACCTACTGGAAGGGGACAAGCATAACACCAAAGAGAACAAGAGCATCAATTTGTGTGCAACCTATTCAGCCAGCTTTACTTGTGAGGCTTTTGTAACTACTGTTCTTGATTGGACATAATTAATTATGGTATTCTAGATCTCTGATCTAGAATGTGGTTGTGGCTGTGGGTGGCACAAGTGGCTAAGACACTGTGCCTGTTAACCAGCAGGCCCGGGTTCGAGACCCGGGTTGGCCCCATAAGAGAGGGTGAGCTCCTGTCCTTAGCCCAGCTCTGCGACGCCAGCTGGATCCAATCGTATTGGCTCTGCCTTTCCATTGGACTAATTCAGTGGCGCGGAGAGGGGGGATTTGCTGCTTGGGTAACAGCCTATCCTCCATAACAATCTAACCCAGGCTTTCGTGCTTCGCATGCAGCGTATGCAGCGCTGAGCACGATACCATAGTCTTCCAAGACTGACGGAGGCCTGCTTTTTTTAGATCTCTAAACAAAGTGGGTGACTGGGCAGCCCAACAAACAATTGGAAAGATCTTTCCCATAAAGAATATAGTTTGGTAACTGTAGGTAAGATTGTGGGGCTTTACCACATGCAAGACACTTGTGGGGGAAATGATGTTTGCTGAAAAGGTTCCTGGTGCCATCAGAATCAGGAGGAACTCCAGCGTTTTAGGCTGCAATCCTAAAAACACTTTCCCCATTGAATACAATGGGGCTTGCTTTTGAGTAGACATGGTTAGGATTGTGCTCATAGGCCTATATCCTAAAGTGAAATTAAGCCCCTTGCTCCAGAGCAGTTAAGATGACTTTCCATAAGATAACACTAGAGGGTGACATAACTGTGTGGACCCATAGCTGCTCTGCAGCCACCCATTGTTAACCATGGGAGCTGGGGGCAAAGAGTTTTTGGATACAACCCTTCCTTCTCCTCTTATTTCTGGTGATTTAAAGAGGAAAGACAAGATGGTTTGTTCCAGTTCTTATGCTAGTGTTGGATTCCCATGGTGGTGTGGGGAGGACAACGCATGTCTATGCACCAGCCGAACCCCCACACCCAAGGAGTGGCACAGGAGTGCCTTATGGCACTTTGTGACACCTCCAGGACAGCACAGGATTTGTGCCTGGACTTTATCTGGCCAAACTGGGGGTTAGGAATGTCTACACTTGTCTGGGTTCACTAGTCCTGCCTTTCAATGAAGAAAAAAAAACTTCTCTGCGCTACCAAATCCATTCCCTTGAAGCAATCCAAGTTCCCTTCCCACCACATACTATGGAAAACATGTTGAAATAGATTTGTTCCAGGAGGAATCTCAGGGAAATGAGAGGTTCCTCCAAGACTAAGTGTAGCAGTTTGGCCCTCAAATGGTTCAGTTTTGGTGCAGGGGGTCTGACAGCTGTCAATCAGTCTCCTTTTCTTCCCTTTCATTATTATTAATAAATTCACAGCTTCATTCCAGTAAGATTCCCTTTATTTTGATGAGGATCAACTTAATTGATGAGAATCTATTTAAGGTTTTAACTGATGAGGATCTACTCCCTTTAAAAACCAAGTGCCTTCATTCAGTGTTTACATGTGATGGACTAGCATATTGTTACGGTGAATATATACGGGACAAAAAAGGAGGGAATCCCTAACCCTCCTCAAAAATATGAATATCAAAATACAATCTAATCCAAATGTTTTGATATTGCCAGTACACAGAAATGCATGTGAATCGTAGAAAAATAAAGCATCTGTGAATGAATAAACAACTAAAAAAGCAAGGTTTCCCAAAGCACACCCACCAAGAGCTAAAGTTTCAGTAAGTAAATATGAAACAGATGGTTTACTCAACATTTTACTGGTAGAACATTCATGCAAACCACAATAAAGCTCACCATGATGATCAACAGTACAAAGTTAATTTCAGTGTTCAGATTGCCAGAGGTGTTTCAACTACACTCTACCTTCATTATCTGTGCCTAATTAGTTCCTGTAAATGGCCCATTCTTTATAATGACAATCCAGATGACAACAATCATAACTTTCAACCCTTAGATGACCAACCGGATCCATTGACCAGCAATTATAATTTATGCAAATTAGGCTATTTTTAGATGCTCATTTAATTTACATTAATCTTATTGGAAAAAAATTTGAACTTGTTCCAAAGCCAAGTTCACCCTAAATGCCTAATAGCTTAAGAAAATAGTTGTGTGGCATACAAATATAGAAGAGCGATTCTCAAATTGGGGGGGGGAGATTTACTCTCAAGTCTTTGAGGGACAAGCTATGTGATCCCCAGAATCGTGTCACCAAGGGTGGCAAAGGAGGTGTGCTTTTACTCGAGATGTCCAGCATGAGGGACATTCAGAACTTGTGGGGACAACAGCTGCACAACAAGTACTCAACAGGCCCGATGCCATCAACTCAATATAGAAGTTCTACTCTTATGGTGAAAGCCTATGCATGTCTGCTCAGAAGTAAGCCTCATTAAGTTCAATGAGATTGGCTCCTGGTCTGCATGTTCCCGAGATTTCAATTAATCACCATTAGTCAAATGCTGAGCAAACCCTTCAATACATATTGAAACTTTAGCATTTGATTGGAATATTTCAAGACAAATACTGTTTTTACTTGCCTGTGATTTGCTTTCCTTAATACTGTTTAATATACAATTTATCTTTAATATAAAATATATCTTTATATGATATTAAAATATGTTTCTGGATAGACTTGTGCATCATTTGGGCTTTTTTTCTTTTAACCCTGACATTTAATTGGCTCAGACAGGCACGCTCTTAGTATCACCCTAGTACTGTTTGAAAAATGGTATTCCAGTGATACCTCCTCCGAAAGCCCATTAACTGATGGTCAGGCTAAGATGTAGTTAAGATCATTCCAATATAAAAAATGAAGGATCAGGAACTTTTTGTGGCTGAATCATTGCTGCTGATGCTTTTTAGTAACAGTTCTCTTGCACACTGCATGAAAAAGTGGTTACGTGAAAGGCAAGCAGGGATAATTAGTCAGCAACAAGCTTATTTTTGAGTTGGAAGCTTTCACTTCATAGTAAAACCAGATGCTGAACTTTCCATTGGGCATTTCTGCTAACCCAGAAAGCTATTAGGAGGAACACACGCATACATACACAAAATGCACACATACAAACAGACCAGGGAATTTAAGCAATTTACAACAGCCCATCTTAAAAAAAGTATTTATTTTATTTCAGAAAAAATAGATCTCCACATACAATTGGGCTTTTGTAATATGAAAAACTGCCATTTTTATTGCTAGAATATATATATATTTATATAGTAATATATGCAATACAATTTTAGTACAAGTAAAAAATGGGTTGCTATAGATAAAGCTCTATTAATATAGCTGAAGGTATTCATGGTACACACAGTTAGTCATGTATGAGCAAGGCAGCCGTGAAGCTACCCCAAGACATGTTACTGCAGTTTAGAGACATAAATTGATTAACAGATTGCAAATGAATTCTGAAAGAAACATATTTGAGATTTGTTAGAAGAAAGGTGTAGGGTGGATAGGCAAAATGGTTCAGGGGATGCTGGCAACCTGCACAGAGATCTACCAGGCTTACGCCTATTGAAATGGGAATTTCACAGAGATTTCTGATAGGTTGTTCCTAATATTTCGAATAGACCACATTCACACAGGACGGTATCTCTTTGCAGCCTGATATAAAATCCTAGGACCAGATGGTGTTGGACTCAACCTATTGGGTAATTTGTGGGCCAGATTTTTCTCCCTTGCGTGGCCCCAAATAAAAACCGGGAATAGATCCATTAAATCAGCATTTACCTTATTAGCTGGGAATAGAATCCCAGTGATCTCAAAAGAACACTATGACATTTGTTTCTTGGGCAACTTAAGAAAAGGATGTGCTAAAAGGATCCAAGAAAAATTATGATCTGCTGCACTTTAGTGATGATTTTACGTGGTAAAGAATTGTAGCATTTCTTGGCTTAACAGCCTGTCTCCCACTCTCTGGACAATGCCAGGGCATCCATAGGACTAAAAAATGTGGTTATTCTGTTATGTGTTTATTTCTGTTATCTAACATTTGCATCTGAATCCAAGTAGCACTTCTTCTCTGACACATTCTCTTGAGTCAACCCCAGAGAAAGAGGAAGTCTAAAGAGAAATACTCCAACAAAATCTCAAGCAAGTTTCTGTAAGTTTATGAAGATGATTTAAAGAGATGCTGTTATAACAACGGTGGGAGCTAAAAAAAATTCTGCCTTGCCTGGGCCTGTGGCTGCGTTAAGCATTTACTTTGGCTCACTTTGCAGATTTTCCAAGCATGGAGAAAGCTTTTCCCTAATCACTCAACTTCCCCCTGACTGTAGGGCCAACCTGCAGCACCCATGGCTTCAGATCTTTGGTGGTGCTGCCAGGTTGCAGATATCACCACCACATCTAGGGCACACAGATCAGCTTCATATCACTGCTTAGATGATGTGCAGCTAACCCTCAGCATTGAAACAGAGCAGTCTGGGTTACAGACAGGAACAAAGTGGGGTGACATTAAAGAATTATGTACAACTCCTTCAGGAGTGACTTTGATGCTTTGACGGGGCCCTGACCGGCAAGGGTTGCTCTAGCCCTAAAAGCTGGCAGATCTCTCTTTGCTGACATATAGGAAGGGCTCCCGACTGCTGATGGATTGTGAATAGAAAGAGAACCCAAAAGACCCCAAGTGAGAGCAAGGCTTGTTTTCACTGAACACTTGATCCATCAGGCTAAGCTAGCCATCAGTGCTTTCCCCAGGATGCTTTAGCTGTAAGTCCTTTTGTTTCGTGGCTTACTTTTGTAGATATTTCTCCAGATACTCTTGAATCCACTTTAACTTGGGTTCAATGCAGATCTGTTTGTTGCTGTGCTTCAGTTTTGCGCTATAAAGAAAAAAAAGAGAGAAAATGAAAAAGAACGGCAGAATAAACTGAGAACCAGACCTCCAACAGAAGCAGCCACTACTGAATGCTGCTCAGTTCAACTCCTATGGCAAGAAACAAAATAAGAAATTCTATCTGCTACTTGTTACGTTGCACTGTGAGCAGCTGGTTAACTGGTAAAATCACAGCCGTGTTCATTGACTCACAGTGAAATCCTAAGCATATCTACTCAGAAGTCAGCCCCGTTGTATTCAATAGTACTTATCCCCAGGAAAATGTGGTTAGGATTGCAACCTGTGTTACATTTTATCCAATAAATGCTCTTAAAATGCTAAGCAAACAGCTTCTTTCTGCAAGCAAACAGGAGTGGATAGAGATACTCATTAACTGAAGAGATATGGATTAACTGAAAATTTCATCTTTAATATTCTGCATATGTTGACCCCCAATGTTATGTTGAACCCCAATGACACTGTTGAAAATATCAATATTCTTAAACAAGTATGTTCTGTTCTAGAGATTGCTCACGACTCCATACCAAAATCTCTTGTATTACAAAAAATATACCGTATATCCCGACGCACCGGACCAGAAGACGTATCAAAGTTTAGAGGAGCAAAACAAGAAAAAATATTCTGAACCAAATGGTGTACTATTTAATAAAATATAGCAGAATAATACTTCAACCATGTAAAGTCACAGTGGTATTAAAAACCATCATCACTGTCGTTAAAAAATGAGGAGAGACTTTAAGGTTCAAGCACTTTTCTAATTTTCTGGAAACCCCAAGAACTCATCATTTGCAAGCTTTAGCCAACCAAATTCTGTGCATTTGCAAGCCTCAGTTGCAAGCCTCCCCCATCCCTAGAAAGGATTGCAGCCCTAGGAACCAGATCCTGTGCATGTCTACTCAAGCGCAAGCCTCCTCCCCGCCCCCGCGGATAGGATTGCAGCAGTAGGGACCTCTCTTTCCTAGGCTGCTTCCTCCTCCCCTCTTCCCACCAGTGCCCCTTGTATTTGCCTGTCTGCCTCCATGCTCTGCTATTCTTCTGGGTTCCATTCCTTTCTTTGGGGGAGGCATCTATGGGGAAGCCTCTGTCCCTCCTCCCCAGCTTGCCATCGCCTTTCTATAGGCCTGCCCTGCCCAGGGAGGAAGAGTACAGCTGCAGGAGGTGCTCCAGGATTGGCCCCTTCACTCCATAAGACGCACAGACATTCCCCCCCTTTTTGGGGAGGGAAATGCAACTTATAAGCCAGCAAATACGGTAGTTTACATTAGTCCCTAGCTGATGTAGTGTAACAGCTAATGAGCCAATAATAATAATAATAATAATAATAATAATAATAATAATAATAATAATAATAATAATAATAGCAGCACAATCCTAACCATGTCTACTCAAAAGTAAGCCGCATTGTGTTCAATAGGTCTTACTCCCAGGGAAGTGTCTTTAGAATTGCAACCTGAGCCTATTAATATTCCGCTTTCAACAAAAATTCCCAAACTTTTTTTTTAAATCAAGTAACAAATGGTTCTGTGTCCCAAAAAGGCTCACAATCTAAAAAGGTACTGTCACTATGAAAGACATTCCTGGGGTGAGAAGGGCCAGTTATCGCCCCCTGCTGAGCAATCACTTGAAAAAGTGCCTCTTACCCAGTTTGCAGGGGTATCCTACACTTGCTCAGTTACCAGTTTAAAAAGTAAAGGCATCCATCCAGTGGTGGGTTTCAAATAAATTAACAACAGGTTCTATGTCCCATTAGTAACCAGTTCTTATAACCAGGCGCTCACTAGCAAAGGGATCTCTAGAACCTGTGAGAACCCCCTGAAGCCCACCACTATGACTATCCTCTGCAGATTGTACTGCGAGTCATGATGGGGTGAGGGCATTCCCATGGACAGGCAGGTAGTAGTAGGCAGGTCTTGGATCCAACAGATAAGCTGGATTCAACCTCTCTTTACCCTGAGATTTCCACCCACCTCCTGAGCTGCACCGGATGCAGCACAGGCTGTATGGCCCGACTACGCCCAGCACAGTTTGGGACTGGGCTGTATATGTGGTTTTGTCTAGTTTTCAATTAGTACATGGCTCAGTTATTTGGTAGGGTTAGTCAGTCACCAGGATCCATCCCTTGCCATTTCTAACTCCAGTTCTTTAGCAGCTCAAACATGATCTCTTGCTACAATTAGCTGCCTCCAGGAAGACCACTGAATTCCTTGCTACAGGCAGGAGGTTGGACTAGATGACCTACTGGGTCCCTTTCAACTCTAGGATTCTATGAATACGGCTTCCCTCTTTCATTTGAGATGGAAAAGCTGGATCTAGGCTTCTTCTGCCATCACCAATTTGATGGCCTTAATGTTGGCCAGAGGCAAATGCTGCTTCACATGCTTCCTAACTGGCACACAGCTAAGTAAGATGTGCCAAGATAAACACAGTGCCTGGTGAACCCCCTACAAGGCTGCAGTGTATAACAAGACAACACCCTATGCTTGGAGAACCACAAGCACGCCTTCTTCCTTCCCCCCTATTCTCCATATTTTTCCACGTGCATTGCAAAAAGCTAAAGCAACATCTGTTAAGCTGGCGCAACATCTTGCGTGGCATATACCAAAGGTATAGGAGCTTCTCTAGTGTGAAACCCATATAACCTTCCATCGTGGTCCACCCTCATTGATATTTAGACTATGTATTGTCATAACTACTGTATGGTGAGCCTACTGTGGATCCACATTCATCCCTTTTAGACCAAAGGAACAACATTTTAGGCCAGAGGAGCAACCCAACCACATGATTTTCATTTTATATCCCAAGTCTACTCAATGGTATTTGATGGTATTTGAGATCACCTCAATAACATTTGAGATTCTGGTCCAAAGATGTTTATCATTACTACATGTGATGGGGCACAGTGAACCCAATCCTCTGTTTGCTACTTCTTCCCAATTTTCTGTTTGCTTCCCAATCCTCCTCTGTTTGCTACTTCATGCTAATAACAGGGGTAGGAACAGGCACTTGTGGGGTGGAATCAGAAGGCATGAGATGTTTTAAATGTCTTATCCTGCTGCCTGATTCTCTGCTACAACCATCCCAACCCCCATCTTTGCAATCACGTTAATAAGTTTGCCAAAAAGAACATGGAATTCCTCCCACACAGTGACTATAACCTCCCCACACTTGATTTGGAGGAAGTCTTGGCTGACCTTGAAAATATTTTTAAATGGCAAAATGTAACATGCAAACCAAGGGCTTATATATATCATCATCAGCAATTCCTGTGATCCTGGTAACTGCAGCTGACTATTTCTTATGGTCTCCCAGTTTAGCTTGTCCACAGGAGAGCATCTTGAAGAACGAGAAGTTTGAAGAACAAGAGCAGCAGCCCCAATGTTTATATGATTGTTATTTATATATATGGTTTATTGTAAGTACTTATGTAGTGATAAGCTGAAGCCAAATTCCAAGTATGGTATTCATACTTGGCCAATAAATAAATCTATCAACCTAAATAATTTTTTTAACAAACAATAGTTCACAACACAGTTTACACAGCTCAATAAAATCAATTGATGACTCCATATCCACAAAGGGTGTATAACTTAGCAAAGCTGCAGAAGAGACACCACCAGCTACAGCCACTGAAAAGGATATTCTGTTGGTGTGGAGATGGATTGTTAAATGTTACACCATTTTAAACATCAGATGAATCACAAATGTATTGCATGACGATTGATCTGAAACTGATGAAAGGAAATATGCACTTGTTATTTGTGCACTGATGGTATTTTTTTAAAAAAGATATAGCTTTCAGTATGCATGAAGATCTCGTTTTAATTTAGAGAAAGATATGCATTATCAAGGGAATATGCTGTCGAGATTTTTTCCAACTTCCTCTGAATGCACATATCCCACCTGAATAAACCTGGAGTGCATTCCAGCATTCTCTTAATTCCCCTATGTGGATAAAATAGCTGGATCGGCAGCAACTTTCTGGACTGAAACTCCAAGCAACTGTGCCAGAAAAAAGCCCTTAAATGGGAGTCCGCAGTTGGCAAAATGGAAGGTATGTGATAGCCACAAGGAAAAGTGTTTTAAATATATCCCCCTATTCAGAGTAAATGGAGAGTGCCCTGAATCAAACTTCTATAATTTGGAGAAATAAAACCAATATCAAGTGGAGTTTTAGGATGGGCTTGGGCACCTTCACTGATCCTTGGTTTCAAATGAAACAATTTTCTACCGTGAATACTAACATTAGTTCATTCTCTTTTCACAGACAGATAGATAAGATGGGAATTTTATTATTTAAATGGCATACTTACAACCAATAAGAACTTTTTGTCGACACCAATTGGGTGACAATAATTTGAAGAACGAGTATTTAACATTCCCTTCTTTTTTCATATGTTTTATGGGAATATTTTCCCTAATCCATACCTTTTTCTGCAAATTAACAAACTACACTGAATCAAACACCGAAATGAATTCTAACCAATACAAACTATTTCAAATCATTACAGTATGTCCTAAAATCTGATACCTGGGCAGTGCTTCAAATCTGGACCATGCGATAGTTTTCTACAAAAACACCATACATCAATGCATGTGGACTTACATAATCTGGAGAACATCAATGCATGTGGACTTACATAATCTGGAGAACATCAATGCATGTGGACTTACATAATCTGGAGAGAACAGCCTGGAATAGTCATGATCTTGAGGTGCTTTATGTGGGATTTGGATACATTGCTCTCAAAGAATCTGCAGGGACAGCGGTAAGTCAAGCTGATGGGCTTCCCTGGAAGGGGAAACAAAGAATAAGTTTTGAGTCCAGCGGCTACAACCCTGCAGTATAAATTAAAAAAATTAATAGGGAGAAGTTTCTCCCTGGCATCTTTGGAGCCCACAGCACCAGCCTTTCCATCTCTCATTTCAGCATTTTAATCCTTAGTTTGTGGGTTTTAAAATTCAAAGGAAATGGTGAGAAACTGGAGCTTAAGAAATGGAGAAGTGGATTATTTTTTTTAACTTTAGAAGCTGGTTAATTGTTCTGAGCAATTAGGCAAGATAAAGGCTGGAATAGAAAGGTACTCAGCCTTCCCTGTTGTTATTCCTGCCAGATGATTTTTAACCGGAGGCTAAATGAAATGGCAGATAAAAGAAGAAAGAAAATCCCAAACCCCACAGATTTGGGACAGGGAGGGAAGGATAAGCTGGAAGGACCTTAAGGCACGCCAAGGTCCAGCTATTCTCTGGAATCATGATAGAAATGCAGCAAGTATAAATGACTATCAGCGGCATTGCTTTGAGGCATCATGTCCCAAAGGCACCAAGAAACCATCAATGCACTCTCTTTGCATGTGCAACTGGAGGACATAACATGTACAGAGCTCTGTACATGTTAAAAGCAAAGCCCATCATTTTGGCAAACTTGGGCAAAAAGCTGGCTCTGGATGGGAAATCAGGATGGGCCTGCTTTAGTGGCCCTAAACATATTATTCCCCCATTTTCAATACTGCAAGTCCCTGTGACCCTGGCTATAGGCCCACACTTTCAGACTCTGGTTC
Source organism: Cryptoblepharus egeriae (assembly GCA_030015325.1). Taxonomy (NCBI): domain Eukaryota; kingdom Metazoa; phylum Chordata; class Lepidosauria; order Squamata; family Scincidae; genus Cryptoblepharus; species Cryptoblepharus egeriae. The sequence continues at coordinate 9,171,777 of JAREYC010000006.1, forward strand.
ATGGCACATTGAAACAGTAAACTTATAGGTAGGCTAAATTTGCTTAAAATTTGCCTGATTCTATGCTTCTTTGCAATTAAGGTCACAATCCTATTCGTACTTACCTGGGAGCAAGCCCCACTGACTATAATAGGCTTACTTCTGAATAGTCAACTCTTCCAGCCCAATCCTACACATGTCTACTCAGAACCAGGTCTCACTGTATTCAATGGGGCTTAATCCCAAAAAAGTGTGAATAGGATTGCATCCTCAATCAGCTAAGTCATTCCACAAAAAGAAGTGGCAGGGAAGGGAGGTGATCTTCCCCCAAGGAGCCAAACTATCTGTAGCTGCAGGGATCCCTGATCAATATCTCCCATTGCTTTTTGAAATGTTAATCGTAAGGGACATCTAGTCAGGACCACAGGCTATGGAAGGGGGGAGTAGAAGATCTTTTATAGAAGATTCCTTTCCACAACCTTTTTTCTCCCAACGCTATGGTCCAACTGAATTCAATCCTCCTCCCCACACAGCAACCCACTAAGATTTTTTTTAAGAACAGAAGATCCAGGAAGACTGGAAAGTTGTTTAGTTGTGCCTTTTTTTAAAAAGGAGGATCATTGCACCATGTGAGTCCTGCCTGCAGTCTGATGTGGTACAAAGCACAATCCTAACCATGTCTACTCAAAAGTAAGCCCCATTGTGTTCAATGGTCTTTCCTCCCAGGAAAGTGTCTTTAGGATTGCAGCCATAGTCTAGATCTGGAGTGTCCAGACTTTTAATTTCAGGGTTCCTAGACCTTTAACAAGTGTGTAAAAGGAAGGAATTTCAGTAGGTGAAGCTTCTTATCTCACAGATCACAAGCTGCACCTGTTGAAATTCCCTCTTCTACAAGCTTGTAGGTCCAGGAGCCTTGAAGTTAAAAGTCTGGACACCCGTTTAGATGCAGGTTCCACAAGGAATGGACCTCCATTTAAGAAGATACTCCAAAATTCCAAGAGCTGGGGCTACGATCAACACCTGAGAGGTGCAGACCACTTCTTCTGTAAATCAAACTCCTTTTCAAAAACACTGATCTAAATGCAGATCCTACTAAATGCCTGGTGAATGTGGCTGAAAGCCACTGACCACACCATCAAAGAAGTCCCCTCTCTCCTTCTCTACAGCTGGCAGGGTGCAAAACAAAAGGGATCCTTCTTCTCTGAGAGAGAACGCAAAGAAATGGAGGTTTGTTGCACTGCGCTGCAAAAGTATGGCTCCACGGTAGTCTCAAGCCAGTTTTGGGGGGGGAGGGTGGGAGCATCTCCAGCAGAGTAATCTCACACATTCCTTAAGGAAATAAGAACAGGTGCAAGAGTTGATAACAACTTTGAAATCAATTAATCTGAATTGTAAATCAGATTGCAATCCAGAGCATGCAGAATTTTATGCAGCATTCCTCCGGAATAAATTCCAGGAATACGTAGTGGGCCAAACAGGGCTATCTATGGGTGCAATCCTATGCATACAACTGAAAGTAAAGGTAAAGGCATCTCCCACAGGTTGCCCTGCTAGTCATGACTGACCTTAAAGGTGCTCATCCCCCTTATAAGGCCAAAGTGGCAGCATTGTCCAAATATGTCTTCATGGCCATGCGGTCAGCATGACTGAACTCCAAAGGTGCATCTATTTACAACCAGCCAACTTTCAGGTTGACAAACACAGCGTCTTCAACAAGTGAGCCATTGCAGCTTCGTTCCTGGGAGTCGGATGCATGAAACATAATGGGACCAACTTCTGAGTAGACCTGCTTAGCATGCGCTATGAATCAACCCTGATCTGAACTGTACTATGTTTGTCAATGGTCGCCTGGCATTAAAGAAGGGACACCAGGGAGCTCCCCATCTGGACTTTCAAGAGGTACCTGATATTTCTCCAAGGCCAGGACCTGTTTAAGGAGGGCTTGGACTGGTGGCTCAAGATTTACAGATGTGGCCAGATCTGTTCCCTGCTCTTATGCTGGGATCAGGGTGACCAGATGTCATAAGTGCAAAAAAGGACAAGGACCCCCAAAATGGAGGACACCTAAGAAAAATGTAGGACACAACCAAATAAAAGCTAATAAAACCCTAACATATATTGAATTCATGTGGTTAATTTAAATCATTTATTGTATTTGATTTAATAATTATAAGAAGAACACATGTTGCCTGCTCACATGGAAAAGGAGGATATTGGAAGTTCTTGTCCAGGACACAAGACTAAAAAAGAGGACTGTCCCAGGAAAACAGGACATATGCAGTGGTGGGATTCAAATAAATTAATACGTTCTATAGAATAGTGAGGATTTTGCCCCACGTTGAACTCAATGGATCAAAGGAACCGGTGGGATTAACAACAGGTTCTATAGAGTAGGTAAGAACCTGCTGAAGTCCACCTCTGGACATATGGACACCCCGCTGGGGATGGAACTCTGATGCAGGAGTTTGACCTTGCAGAAGTGTGTGGACCCCCATCTAGTTCCTTTGGGCCCAATCCTGTCCAGTCAGAGCCCAACCCAGGAGCATGCACTGCATGCACCGCATCTTAGTGGGGAAGGAGAAACAAGAGGACATCTCTAGGGAAGGGAACATTTGTGCCCTGATCTGGGGACTGCACACCCACCAGAAAGTAGAATAGGATTCAGGATGAAGAGGTGTGCCAGGAATACACCAGAACCACAGGAAGATCTGGGATGTTACCCCCACTTTCCTCCCGCTACAGTGGATGCAGAAGGATCACCAAAGGGCAGGCATCCAGTAAGTGATGTGCTCCTCCAGCCAGGAAGCTAGAAGAGAATGCAGGCAATGATCCCAGTTTGGGGATGATGACACCTCACAGCCTTCCTTGAGCCTGAGCCTATGCCTGTCTACGCAAAAGTAAGCCCCATTAGAGTTACTCCCAGGAAAGTATTGATAGGATTGCAACCTCAGACCCCAAGTCTGTGCACTGAAGTCCGTCCTATTAGATTCAATGGAGTTTACTCCCAGGAAAGTGTGGATAGGGTTGCAGCCTAAAGTTATAATCTTATCCACACTTATCTGGGAGTAAGCCCCATTGACTCTAATGGGATCTACCTGAAAAACACATAGAAACATTCCCCATTGGGACCCAAGCAGGGATATCCAGGGAACCATCTGGCTCCATCAGCTGAAGGGGGTACAGCCTTCCCCCTTCCTCTAGGCAGACTGCAGAGTCCAAGGAGCAGCCCAGGATCCATGCCCAAGCAGGGCGACCAGGTGTCAGAACCAAAAAAGAGGACAAGATGTAAGACACCAAAGGAAAATGTAGGACACAATCATATAAAAACTAAAAACACTCATGCATTTTGTTTTCGTGGGTTCGATTTAAACACTATATGACTTATTAGTAAACTTAAAACTATATACTACATATAATTTACTGCATCTAATTTATTACAAGAAGGCTAGATGCTGCCTTCTCACAAAGAAAAGGAGGACAATGAAGCTTTTTTTAAGACAAAAGACTAAAAAGAGGATATGTCCTGCAAAAACGAGAAAATATGATCACCCTGTTTTCATGTGGTTTATTTAAACACTATATCACTTACTACTAAATTTAAAACTGTTACATTTACAGTGCAATCCTAAGAATGCCTACTCAAAAGGAAATCTGTGGCTGCAATCCTATCCATACTTTCCTGGGAGTAAGCTCCATTGACTATTATAGGACAAACTTCTGAGTAGAACTGCATAGCATTGGGCTCTAAATTCAATAGTACTTACTCCCAGCAAAGTGTGGTTAGAATTGCAGCTATTATTTATTACATAGAATTTATATATTGCTAAAAGGTTACATGCTGCCTATTCACAAAGAAAAGGAGAACAATGAAGACCTTTTCCAGGACCCAAGACACTAAAAAGAGGACATGTCCTGGAAAAAGAAGACATAAAGAGGATGAGTCTTGGAAAATAATGTTGTATAATCACCCTCCTTTCATGTGGTTAATTTAAACACTCTTAATACTTATTATTAAATTTGAAACTGTTACATAGAATTTATTTCATAGAATTTATTGATTACAAAAGTTACATACTGCCTGTTCACAAGGAAAAAAAGGATAAGGAAGATTTTTTTCCAGGACCCAAATCTAAAAAAGAGGACATGTCCGGGTAAAAGAGGATAGGGAAAAGAGGATAAGGAAGATTTTTTTCCTAGGACCCAAATCTAAAAAAGAGGACATGTCCTGGGAAAAGAGGATAAGGAAGATTTTTTTTCCAGGACCCAAGGCTAAAACTGGAAGAAAGCTAAAAGAGGACATGTCCTGGGAAAAGAGGACATCCATAGAAGGCATCTCATGGAAAAAGAGGACATATGATCATCCTGGACAGTGCACCCTTCAGAAGAGCCCCTTCAGTACTTACCCTGGATGGTCCAGAGGCTCCCCAGCAGCAGCAGGAGGGTGAGGAGGGCAAGCACCTTGCTGGCCATGGTGGCCTCTGCTGGACCCTGCTGGATCAGGGATGCTGGAGTGTCCAACGTCGGGGCGGCTGCTGCTGCTGCTGCTGCTGCTGCTGTGGAGTTACAGAGAGGTCTGCTGGGCTGCTCCCTCCTCTCTCCCCTCTATAGAGTCCAGAAGGGGAGGGGGGAGGAGGAGGAGGAGGAGGATGAAGGAAGCCCCTTCTGATTGATTGTTCCCTCCAGGAACAGGGCTGGACAGGGACCAGCACATGCCCTCCTGTGGGTGACCAGATGTCCTTCTCTTCCCAGGGCTTGTCCTCTTTTTTAGCCTTGTGCCCTGGGAAAAAGTAATAATGTCCTCCCTTTCCTTTGTGAGCAGCCATCATAAATTCAAAATCCATACATCATAATTCATAAATCATATGTAATAAACTGTAGGTAAATATTTATTACTATCAGTGCAATCCTAAGCATGTCTACTCAAAAGTAAGTCCCATATGTTCAATAGTACTTACTCCCAGGAAAGTGTATTTAGGAGTGCAGCCTATATTATCACTACTATGTAGTAATAATCCAGAGCTGTAGTGGCTCAGCAGCTAAGACACCATGCCTTACAAAGAGCACAATCCTAACCATGTGTACTCAAAAGCAAGCCACATTGATTTCAATGGGTCTTGCTCCCAGGAATGTGTCTTTAGGACACATTGGTGCCTTCATAACTCCAGGAGTTTTATTCTGGGGCTTCCTACTGATATTTAAAAATGTGTTAAAAACAAGCAGTTTAAAAAAATAAAAAGTGTTAACGTTTAACAATGGTTTAAAAACAGCTTTTTTACTGTTGTAGAGAGGCAGTCAGCAATTAGAAATGCAAAGGTCACCCTACCTTTGCCTGGCTCAGTTGAAGAATGGAATGACTTCTTGCATGACTTCTTACAACAGTAGAAAAGCAGTTTTTAAATCTGTGGTTTTTAGTGGCCATGTAAATTTCACATGTAACTGCAAGAGGAAAAACTGTGAATAGTGGATGCTGCAAAGAAATCTTTTGGAAATGCTCTCAAGACTATGGGCAGAGCAGAAGGCAGGTAGGGAGCAGTTTTGATCACCTGAAAATGCACAGGTTAGCTCACCTCCCTAAGCAGGTGAAGGTGTGGTAGCTGCAAGGAGCCCGCATCCACATGCCCTCAAATGCAAGGAGCCCACATCCACATGTCCTCAAATGCAAGGAGCCCGCATCCACATGCCCTCCAGTCATCCACATGCCCTCAAATGCTAAAAGGCATAGTAGCCAGTCGGCTCTCTTGGGACAGTGCAGCGAGACCTGATCTTATGTTTATAATGCCTGGAGAGAAAGATCAGGCTCACGGTGTGTTATCCCCGACCTTCTGTTCACAACACCTCTGGTGATGGGTTGTGGAGAACTGGGCATCGAAGTAGGGTTGCCATATGTTCCAAAAAACAAGGACAGTCCCAATTTGGGGGGATTGTGTTCACATAGCGGCGTGTGTGACAGAGAGTCCTGTCTTGATTTTGTGGAAGAGAATTATGGTAACCCTAACTATAAGTGAAGAAAACTTCTCTGACCTGTTTTGGTGGAGAAGAGAGTGAAGGTGATGATAAGGATGTCGGGGGCATGTGATTACTAAAGCACCAACAACATCTGAAGGGGACAGAAAATGTGGGGCCTATTTCAATGCTGCTTTAGCAGGACCAGTGGTGGGCTTCAGGGGGTTCTCACTGGTTCTATAGAACCCTTTTCTAATGAGCGCCTGGTTCTGAGAACAGGTTACTAATGGGACATAGAACCTGTTGTTAATTTAGGTTATTAGGACATAGAACCTCTTGTTAATTTATTTGAATCCCACCACTGCTCATACATATTGCTTTCATGTGGTTATTTAACACTAATTTTATTAACAGGGAAATCCTAAGCAAGTCTACTCAGAAGTAAGTGCCATTGTGTTCAATAGTAATTACTCCCAAGAAAGTGTGGTTAGGATTGCAGCCTTAATTTATTAAATTAAATGTAATGATGTTCCTCAGCACTCAAAGCGGCAAAAGAGGAAATGAAGAAGATGAAATGTAATGGTTAATTTAGCAGAATTTAAAACACTATTACGTAAATTTAAAACTATTCCATACAATTTGTTACATTTAGAGCACAATCTTAACCAATTCTGCTCATAAGTAAACACCATTGTGTTCAATGAGTCTTACTCCTAGGAAAGTGTGATTAGGATTGCAGCCTTAATTTATTAATTAGAAAAAAGCTACATACATGTTGTCTGCTCAAAGGAAATGGAAGACAATGAAGAATTTTCAAGGACACAAGGCGTAAAAAAGAGGACATGTCCTGGAAAAAGAGGGCATGTAGGCACCCTGGCCAGGGATGAGGATTGTGATTGTGAGTGTCAAACCACTTACCCCCAGGATACTTACTTATGCCCAAGATAAGGTTGCCATATGTCCCAAAAAAACAAGGACAATCCTGATTTGGGGGGGATTGTGGCATAACGGCAAATGGAACAGAGGGTCCTGCCCCAATTTTGTGGAAGAGAATTATGGCAACCCTATCCCAGGAAATCATGGATAGGATTGCAGCCTTTATAAAACAGGAGGCCTGTCTATAAATGAAGATTAGCCATGCTCTCCAGCCACTCAGGTAACTCTCAAATTATGGCACCAAAAGTCGGGACATTTTGATTAAAATGTCATAAGCCTGATTTCCTACCCCATTTTCAAACTCCTGGTTTCAAATCCTGTTTTAGGCAGATCACCCACCCACCCCCATCCTTCTAAGAAAAGTTGCTAATCAAAAACAGAAAGGGGACCAGGTACCCCTCTGTAATTTGAGCAGTGGCTTGTGAGAATGAGAACTATACCTCGGAGGAGTGAAAATGCCTGGAATCTCAACATCGTATTCTTTCCAATCCTTCCTTGTGTTTTACTTGATTTTATTATTTTTAAAAAGTTGTTCAGGTCCAGAAAACTTTCTCAGCAGTTGATGGGTCAGTTATCGCCCTCAGACGGTCATAACTGGAAGAGCACCGTGAAGGTATCCAGTGCTGTCCAGAAGACTCTGCTTCTTTCCCTTAAATGTGGGGTCTCTAAACTTTTGGGCCACATCGGCTGCAATCCTATACAAACTTTCCTGAGAGTAAGTTACACAGAAGACAATGGGACTTACTCAGTGGTGGGATTCAAATAAATTAACAATAGGTTCTATGTCTCATTAGTAACTGGTTTTCAGAACCAGGCACTCATTATCAAAGGGTTCTATAAAACCCGTGAGAACCCCCTGAAGCCCACCACTGGCTCAGTTCGGAGTAAACATGCTCAAGATTGCACCAACAATCTTTCTGATACTGTGCTGGGGGCCAAAAGTAAAAAAAAGAATTGATTTACATTTCAAATTGGAATAAATTTACATAAATAATAAATTATTGAATGACTGAATGAATTAATTCAAATAAGTTCATAAGCACTTTCCAACACACACAGAGAGGGTGATCTTCAAACCAGTTCATAAGCACTTTCATACACACAGAGAGGAGGTGTGCGCAGCCTCCCCAGCCCTTGAAATAACCTCTTGAGGTATGGAGAGCACTTCCCTCACCTCTGGAGGATATGGAGGGTGCTTGCCAAGGGTAGGATGAAGGCTTGCTGTGGGCCGCATCTGGTTTGAAGACCCCAGATTAAAGTAAGACTGTCTTTACTACTTAAAAAATGTTCAAGCACAGATTCCTTGCACATTTCACTTGGAAAAGCTGCAGCTCATCATTAATGTTTCGAGCAAAGTTCTTCAATCTAGCAAGGGAACGAACATAATTTTGTTTGTTATCATTGGCTTTCAGGATGCACAACAGTATGTTCAAGGATTCCTAGAGAAATCACTGGAAGACAAGTCCTTCCCAGAGGGACTTCAACTCGAAAATTTTGAAACGCTGGAGTGGGATGGAGGGGGGGAGAAGATCAGTGACTCCACTAGGGTCAGGGTGACCATATGACTGGAAATTTCCAGATTTGTCCTCATTTTTAGGCTGCAATCCTAAAGACACTTTCCTGGGAGTAAGACCCATTGAACACAGTGTGGCTTACTTTTGAGTAGACATGGTTAGGATTATGCTCTTAGCCTCCTATCCGGGTGTCCTTCAAAAGGACTTCATTGTCCTCCATTTTGGCTTCATTTTGGCTTCATTTTGGAACTTTGCAATAGTATGCAGTACCCCATCATGTCTTTTGTCCTTGGATTTGTATTGAAGAGCAAAATCCAGTGCAAAAATTGGTTTTGAAATATTTCCTTCCTATCCAATGTTATGGCCAAAAAGCTAAAAATCCAAAATATGCATTGAGCTCTATGGGAAAGTGAAAGTGCCCAATATCACAGCTTTACTTGTGAGTAGGAAAACATGCCATTGTCCACTGGAAAGGCCAGGCTGAGAGGACTCCAAGATCTTGTCCTCCTTTTGAGGTTTGGGTATCTGATCTCCCTGACTAGGGTCTGCATCATCTGGAACAAGAGGCCAGCGAGTCACTCCCATGATGGACATCCTTTCATAGCCATGCAGTGAGTGGGACGCAGAAAACATCCTAGGCAGTGGACATGGTGATATACCATTACCCACCCTGTCCCACTGGATTTTTTTGCAATAACCTTTAATAGAATATATATATATATATATATATATATATATATATATATATATATATATATATCTCAAGGATGCACAACATATCTCATATATGCACAATATATCTCAAGGATGCACAAGGATGCACAACAAGATATATATATATATCTCAACATGATTTTCTGCATGTTGCATTTCATTCTGCTTATACATCGATTGATATACAAAATACTGGCATTATTTGAAAATAATTTTTTTGGGGCCGCTAGTGGTATCACTCCCCATACCCATCACCTGGGATGATGGTCCATACACCCCTAATGTGGTCCATACACCCCTAGTGACACCATTGGGGTAGAAAAGGCAAGAATGTGTCTTTGATTCATATACACAGGTTTAACTACAGTTTGTGGGAAGCCCTTCTATCCACAGCTGCTCAAGATTAAAACAGAGGACAACAGAGTTCACCTGATACAAATTATCTTACTTGATTTTCAACCAATGTGCCTGGCATACTGGTGTGCCACGGATAGTCCTCAGGTGTGCCGTGGTAATTTGGGGTTGGCATTCATTAATAGGAAAATTGTGAGATTTGAACAGTTTGCTGTGCCTTATCAATTGTAAAAACAATTGATGGTGTGCCCTGACAATTTCAATACCTTGTTAAATGTGCCTTGAGATGAAAAAGGTTGAAAATCACTGCCTTAAGTCATGTCCACCTCTTTGTGACTCCATGGACCACACTCAGCCTTCTTTATGTTCTCATAGCCATAAAGTATTACTGGTACTATTGGTACATAGTAACTAGCCCTACAATCCAGAGTAACTACGGGAGCATGTAAGAGACATTATGTGCACCCATAGTTACTGCACTACCTAGTGGAAAACTTATGGGAAATTCAATTTGCAATCCAGAGTATTCTTACACTGGAGCAAGGACTCCCTGTAGTTACTCTGGATTGCGGCCTAGGCTTGTGATTTTCAACCTTTTTCATTTCATGACACACTAATAAGGCTCTAAAATTGTTATGGCACACCATGCTGCGGGAAGGGGGATCAAATCCCCCAATTGTCCTACTAATACTGATCCTCCCTAAAAATCCTGTGGCACACCTGTGGACCATCCGTGTCACAGTGGTTGAAAATCACTGATCATGGCAATGAATAATCACAGGTGTGGCATGATGCCACAAGGTAGACTGTGACCTCACGTAATCCCTTGCACGCATGAATCGGGGTGTCATAATATGATGGAAAAATCAAGTTAATATATACATGAGAGCACATTCCCGGAGGCTAGGCATCACAGACGATTGACTGTTATCATGCTGACATGCATCTATGAACAATGGGAGACATGCTGGGCAGAGAAATCCCTATCATGTTTGGCTATCACTTCTACTGCAAGTGTGAATTCATTTCTTAATTAGAGAACAAAAGGGGTGATCCACTCCTTTATCCTTGGCATTACAATGACAACTTGTTGTGATAGGATTTCAGCCTATCAGATTTTTCTTTTTAACTGGTGGCAGAAAAGATGGGCGCTGGTGTTTTCATCCAACTTGCCAGTATATTTTTTGTATATTTAGTATAATTCTGTAAATTTCAAGTTGCCAGTATATTTTCATGCCCATTAGGATGGGCATGTTGCAGTGAGATGTAGCTGTTACAGCCATGGACCAAGAATGATATCAGTCGGCAAACTGAGCCACTTTTGGGATCTTGGTCCTTTAACATTTGTATATGTGAGAGAACTTCGGCAGAGAGTTTCATCCACAAGCTGCACCTGCTGAAATTCTTCCTTCTAATCCATAGAATTGCTCAAGGTCTAGGAGCCCTAAAGTGTTCCCTGAGTGGTTCATAGGTGTGCCGTGGGAGTTTGGAGATTTTATAAATATATTAAATTAATATCTTTAATTAATAAGATATTAACCCTCACCATCAGTATGGTGTGCCTTGTGAATGGTCAAAACAATGTTGGTGTGTCGTGACAATAGTTAAACCGCCAAAAAGGTTGAAAATCACTTTATTTGTTAGTCAGGATAGTAGGGAGTTGGACTGAAACGTGGAAGATCCAGGTTCAAATCCCCCCTTAGACTTGAAGCTTCTTGGGTGACCTACCTTGAATCAGTCACCTTGGTCACCCTGGTGACTGGTGACACTTCTTGGGTGACCTTGGACCAACTTCACCTACCTCACAGGGTTGTTGTGAGGACAAAAGGATAAAAGCAGTGATGGGATTCAAAGAAATTAACAACCAGTTCTATGCCCATCTGGCAGCCACTTTTAAATGGCTATATTTAAACTTTATATGTCCTATCTCTCATTAACAACTGGTTCTATAGAGTAGGTATGAACCTGCTGGAGCCCACCATTGGATAAAAGGGTGGACCTTAGATTCAGTGGTGCATTGGATTTGAGTTAATACAGTATTTTGATAATTTATAAGTGTAGGTAAGTATTTAGTTAAACACTTTAGTTTTCTCTAACAGTTTAGTAATAAAAAATGCAACATAAATCCACTGTTGTATAAAGTAGTGCGATTAAGTAAAAATCATAACATAAACCTGTTGTCATATTATTATTATTGTCCTATAACTGATCGTTTCATGCAGCAAAATTAAATTGTATACCTGCCTTGCAGCTGCACATTACAATCAACAGTAAACATTATTGTTTATCTCAAGCCTTTTAAAATCAGGGTGCACGTTAGATTCGATGGCGCATTCGATTCAAATAAATATTTAGCACCATGGATTGCACTCCCACAGAAGTCAATGGGGTTACACAGAAGTGCTGAAGGGTTTGTGGTCAAGCGATCCCAGCATTGAAATTGCGCCAGGAGACATCCAGCTGCAGACGAACCCTCTTTTGAGATTGCTGCATCCCTTTCTTTCTTTCCTTCTCCTCTGGCAGGCGGCCTTTATGGGGCTGGATTGCAGCCTAAAAGCCTCCATAAACTACTATTATGCATTTATCCTTCAAGCAGCAAGCTGTAACATGAAATTGCTTGATTAGCCTCCATTGCAACCCACCAGCCCTGTGGGTTTCAGATGCGGTGCCAAACAGCCTGCTCCTGTTTCCAAAAAAAAGATGAGAGGCTAGATTTCATGCCGCATGGATCCTCGGCGCATATCACCCTCTCTCCAGGGGTTCCTCGGGAAGCAAAAGAGAAGATCAAACAGAGGTCACCTGAATAACTGCTTATAGATGGTTAACTAGAGTGACAGAAAAACTTTAATCAGCCCTTGAAAAGAAATGCTTTTAGAAGTGGAGGGTTGCTTGCCAGGAGTTACTTCAATTGTGTATTGATATTGGGCCTCTTAGGGAATAGCAACTTCTGGAGGGGTGATCAGTGCCAGAGAAGTGGAAGGGGATGCTTAACCTTCGTCGCTGATTTTTGGATGCAGTGTCTCCCATCTCCAACAAGCTGCTTTTCCCTTTGCAGAGTTTCAGATGTATGTTTGCAGGCATCTGTCAGTCTTCAAAGACTGTGGTATCGTGCTCGGCGCTGCATTTGCTGCATGCGAAGCACGAAGGCCTGGGTTAGATTGATATGGAGGATAGGCTATTACCCAAGCAACAATTCCCCCCTCTCCATGCCACTGATGTATGTTTGTTGACAAGTTAATTGCGTGATATGCAATTCTATTTCTGGGGATTTCTCAAGATGGTTCAACCGACATGAGTCTCAAAATACAGAAATAAAAATACTGGATAAATAGAAAAGTTATGGAAGTGGTGTATGAATTACTATATTCCTATACTATATTACGATGGGCGCAATCCAGAGTAACTATGGGGAGTCCCTGTAAGAACAATTTGCTCTGGATTGCAATATGAATTTCCCATACGTTTTCATTAGGTGGTGCAGTAACTACGGGTGCACGTAATGTCTCTTATGTGCTCCCGTAGTTACTCAGGATTGTAGGGTATATTATATAAATACGTAGAGTGATCTCTATAGACCTCAAATGGCAGCTCAGGATCTTGAGCACTTCCTGTGCCTGCAGTGATCTTCCATTCCTCCATCTGCACTTTTTGGTCCACAGAAATAACATTTTGTGCGTAATCTAGAGTTATTACGGGGAGTCCTTGCTCCAATGTAAGAAGAATTTACTCTGGATTCCAATAAGAGTTTCCCATAGGTTTTCACTAGGTGGTGCCGTGACTACATTGGCGTAAATGTCTCTCACGTGCTCCCGTAGTTACTCTGGATTGTAGGGTTTGAGAAATAAGATAAGAGCATAATCCTAATCAAGCCTACTCAAAAGTAAGGCCCTTTGTGTTCAGTGAGTCTTACTCCCAGGAAAATTTCTTTAGCGTCTTATCCACACTTTCCCGGGAGTAAGTACTATTAAACACAATGGGATTTACTTTTTAAGTAGATATGCTGTGGGTGGCGCAAGCGGTTAAGACGCTGTGCCTGTTAACCAGCAGGCCCGGGTTTGAGACCCGGGTCGGCCCCACAAGACATGGTGAGCTCCTGTCCTTAGACCAGCTCTGCGACGCCAGCTGGATCCAGTTGTATTGGCTCTGCCTTTCCATTGAACTAATTCAGTGGTGTGGAGAGGGGGGATTTGCTGCTTGGGTAACAGCCTATCCTCCATAACAATCCAACCCAGGCTTTCGTGCTTCGCATGCAGCGGTATACAGCACCAAGCACGATACCATAGTCTTTCAAGACTGACGGAGGCCTGCTTTAGATATGCTTAGGATTGCACTGTAAAGACACAAACCCCTTCCACACACACACCTAAGAATGTCCCACTGAAATAAGTGGAAATTGGGGGAAATTACATTGAATCCTGGAAATTAGAGTTGGAAGGGACCTTCAAGATCATCAAGTACAGCCATCTGTCATTGCAGGCTTTCCACAATCACAACATGCCCTGTTGCCCACATATGCCCACAGTCACAACATGCCCTCACAACCACCTTGTGAGGAAGACTGTTCTACAGCTGAAACCATCAAGAAGTTCTTCCTAATGCTTATTCAAAATTTACCTTGCTGTAATTTTAATCCATTTTTCCTGGTCCTACTCTTCAGAGCAATTGAAAACAAACCCACTCCATCTTCCATATGACCACCCCTCAGATATCTATCTACATAAATGCCGTCACCTGTGTGTCAGGTGCCCACATCTTCTAGCCAACCCAGGCTGAGGAGAGAGAACTGTCAACATTCCAACTGTCAACATTCCAGCTACCAATGAAAATATGGGAAGATGAGATGTTAGAAAGGGGATGGTTTTTTACTGATGAATGTTACTATACTGTACCATTGCAAGCAATATCTATAGGTTCTTACTAATTTGTATATCCAGGGTGTCTTTAAAATGTAATTAGCTCTTATTTGTACATATTTCTTTGTTAAGTACCTGCCACATTTAAACATCTAAGGAAATATGTGCACAATCATCCCACCACACACATGAATCATAGAATCATGGATTCCTAACGTTGGAAGGGACTTAGTATGTCATCTAGTCCAACCCCGTCTGTAGCAGGAAATTCTCCTAGAGCGTCTCCAGCAGATGTCTGCAGATCTCTTACAGACCAATCTTATCAGGAGGTGCCACTGAGCATTTCTGCAGCTGTTGGCACTTTATGGTATTATAAAAGGTCTTCTGGAAGTGCGCAGAGCCATGTGTTCTCCTCCTTTCAGGAAATAACCCACATTATCATTGTCAGGGGCCTTTCCTTGCCTGCAATGACTCACCATGAAGGCGTTCTGTTCTCCATCATCTTGTACCTCCTCTACTTTCAAATTCAGTTGGTATCTCTTTGGGAGATCAACCAACAGGCAACTAATCTAGCTGGCATCATTCCCCATTCATACCTGATATTCTGCTCATGGACAGGCCTAAGTGGGATTAGACAAGGAGGAATGAGCACCAGCACCATCAAAATATTATTTGCTTTTCCTCCTGTTCCCATTGCTCTCATTTTGGGAAACTGATCACCTCTCAAGCTTTCCATCTTGTCCCATCATGGTCTTAGGTGTGGTCTAAGACTGGTGGCAAAGGACTGGATCTACCAGTTCAGGATTACTACCTTCCAAAGGCAATATGGAAAGATCATTATTGTTGATGTGTCTATGTATAGTTGTGATTTTTTTTGGCAGTAGTTTATGTTAACATTTTGGAATTGGTTTTATATTTAGAAAGGTGGTATAAATAAATTGGAGCCAACGAAATGAATAAAATACTGACTATACACAGAGATTGCTTGATACTTTGCTATGCACATGGTCCAACCATCCCTGTAAGGGTAGGCTTGCCATAATTCCCTTGCCATAATTCCCTTGCCATAATCCCCTGTCCCATTTGCCAGTATATCAATGCAATCCCCCCAAATCAGGATTGTCCCTGTATTTTGGGACATACGGTAACCCTATGTAAAGGACACACTTTGCAGTGGATTTTGCATTTTGGATCTCCCTTCAAACTCCACAGGCAGTTCAACCGAGTATTAAGATTCCAGCAGCTGACATTCATTTTTTCATTCATTATAAAGATTTACATCCCACATTATCACATACAAGTCTCAAGGCGGCTAACAAAATTGTGATAAAACACATCAGTCAATAAAACATCTATAAAAACACAGCAGCCCCCAAAACAATAAAACATGACAAAAACCACAGCTGATAAGAACATTGCACAGCAGGGATAAAAAAAACACCAGAGCTAGCCAATGCTATAAAACAGGCGCAAAGACAGGGCCGACTTTGGCTGGCGCCAAAAGGGTTGCAATGAAGGCTGGGCGTACATGTCTCGGGCGGGAATTTCATCATTTGGGCACCAGTTAGATTCCGCCATGAAACAACAGGCATGAGTCAGGCATTATAAAGCCCTTTTAAGGCCCAATTATTTCAATAGGAGAGTTAACCACATTGTTGAGCATATCCCATAGAACTTAAAGAGAACTTATAAAAATAATCTATTCTGCCACCTCTCCTTTCCTTCCTCTTTCCAGAGGACAACTGAAATTTACCGTAATACGTTGGTGTTAGATGTTATACGTTGGTGTAATACGTTGGTGTTAATACGTTGGTGTTTTTGTAACATGTGTGCATATATACAAAAATCATGGGTCCAAATGTGAATCTAGGTTTTCAGACTTAGGGGAAGCAGGATTTTAGGTCCTAAGGACAACCAGTGCCTAACCTGGACTCGATGCTGATTATGACCATCTGCCTCTCATGCCCTTTGACCGTGGCATTAATTTAAGCTTGGAAATGGTCTCATTGGTCTCACACACTTTATTGGGAACTTTTCAGTTGGATCAATCAAGAGGTACCGGAATGGGGCACTTTGCTGTTTAGTTTCCTTTTGACATTTTGAATAGAAATATAGTGGTCAAATGTCATAGTTGGTTTCAGAATGTCAGTTTCATTTCATCCCTTGAGTCAGATACTCAAAGTTTATGAGAAACATTACACTAATTTTGTTCTGCATCACTAAATGCAAGCTAACTAAAGTGGAGGGGAGCTGTACGATCAATGTCTCCAAGATAAACTCTGCAGAGATTATGCCAATTCATGTTTACCCCATGGATTTCAGGACAGATTTGTATAGTAAATCTGTGCGCTTGTATAGACGGAATGTAGGCTTGCCCTCTGCTGGATATTTATTGCCACTGAACACCTACCTTGGAAACAAAATATAGTGTTACTAGCAAAAAGCGTACCCGCGTTGTGGGTGTAACATTTTCCCCTATGCCATCCCCCATGGCGCAGAAACACCCCATGTGCCACTTCCCCCATGCGCATCATCCCCCATGTGCAACGTCCCCTCCTGCGCAACTTTCCCCCATGCGCATCATCCGCCAATGCGCAACTTCCCCCGCGCAACGTCCCCCCATGCACAACTTTCCCCCATGCACATCATCCCCCCATACGCATCATCCCCCATGTGCAACTTCCACCCATGCGCAACTTCCCCCATGCGCATCATCTCCTCATGCGCAACTTTCCCTATGCGCATCATCTGCCGATGCGCAACTTTACCCTATGTGCAACTTTACCCCATGCGCAACTTCCCCATGCACAACTTCTCCCCATGTGCAGCTTCCCCATTAGCAACTTCCCCTCATGCACAACTTTCCCCCATGCGCATCATCCCCTATGCGCATTATCCCCCATGCGCATCATTCACTGATGCGCAACTTTTCCCCATGCACAACTTTCCCCCATGCGCAACTTTTCCCCTTGCTCAACTTTCCCCCATGCGCATCAACCCCCATGCACAACTTTTCCCCATGCACATCATCCCCCCATATGCATCATCCCCCATGCGGAACTTCCCCCATGCGCAACTTCCCCCCATGCGCAGCATCCTCGCCAGTGCAACCTCTTCCTCCAAAAAACATCCCCCAGTGCACCAGGGTCTGAGCACCAAAGTGGCTGGATGTTGTTCAGTCTCCCATGTTAAGTGTAGGACAGAAACACGTTGCCCCCTTTTCAGCCCCTGAAGGGTTAAGTTTCTCCAGATGGTTCTTGGTGGGAGTTCAGGTGACAGAAGGAACTCCCAGAATTCCATGCTTCAGGCCCAGCAGTTGGGGCGGAATGTTGCTGAGTCAGCCATTCTCAATGCAAAGTATAGGGAGGAAAACGCGTTGAAACCCTTTTCACCCCCTTCCGGTTGGAATTTCAGAAAACCGGTTCTTAGTGCACCCCTCCCTCACGGAAGGAACACCCACCCCAAATTTCACACTTCTAGGCCCAGCGGTTTTGGCAGGGCAGTGATGAGTCAGTGAGTCAGTCAGTGACTTTTCTCTTTTATATATATAGATAAGCTTTGAGCTTATATATTATTATGTATTAATGTGTATGTATTGTTTTTATGATGATATGTCATTGTGTTCATTTTTCTTTTATTGTGAGTCAAGATAGCAGATTACAGATTTCCTTTACTGCACCTGCTTTCACCCTAGTGTTGCATGGGGGAAAGTTGCGCATGAGGGAAAGTTGCACATGGGGCTTGATGCGCATGAGGGAAAGCTGCGTGTGGGGGAAAGTTGCGTGTGGGGGAAAGTTGCGCGTGGGGTAAAGTTGCACATGGGGGAAAGTTGCGCATCGGCAGATGATGCCCATGGGGGAAAGTTGTGCATGAGGGGATGTTGCACACGGGGGGATGATGCGCATGGAGGGATGATATGCATGGGGGGATGATGCCTATGGGGGGATGATGCGCATGGGGGAAGTGGCACATGGGGTGTTTCTGTGCCATGAGGGGATGGCATAGGGGAAAATGTTACACCTGCAATGCGGGTACGCTTTTCGCTAGTTTTACATAAATTTACATAAAAGAGTGAATTAGAGACAGATTGAGAGATTTATTAGGCTTGCCTGTGGGCTAGATGGAAAGTCTTGCCGCAGGCTGCATCTGGCCCCTGGGCAGGGGTTTGGACACACCTGGTCTAATGGGAACTATCCAAGCCTCATATGGTATAACACTGGCTAAGAAAAACAGTGAAAGTCAATATTAGAATGTGTTGCTGCAACATATAAATCTGTAATTTGTCATTGAAACAACCTTGATCCACCCAACTCATTGGAGACAGCATTTCTTCCCAGCTGACTGGATAGAGCAGGGGTCTCCAAACCCCAGCCCTGGGGCCAAATGTGGCCCTCAGCAAGCCCCAATGTAGCCCTCATCTGGCCTGCTGACAAGCCTTGTAATGTTTTTAATACAATCTGATATATAAATTTATGTAATTTTTTTCAAATTTGAAATGTAAATTATTTTTCCGACCCCCCCTCCCCCCAACACAGTGTCAGAGAGATAATGTGGCCCTCGTGCCAAAATGCTTGGAGACCCTGGGAATATAGGATTTTCTACACCAGGAGCTCATCAGACAGAAAGAGAATTGAGGATCAAATTAAACGTGGTTTGAAATATGCAATGTGCCATTATTTAAATTAAAAAATGCATTTGGATGAAGCTGAAGCTCAAATATTTTGGCCACATCATGAGAAGGGAAGACTCCTTAGAAAAGACCCTGATTCTGGGAAAAACTGAAGGCAAAAGAAGGCAGAGGATGAGGTGGTTAGATAGTGTCACTGAGGCAATGAACATGAATTTGGATAAACTTTGGAAGCTAGTGGAAGATAGGGTGGCCTGGCATGTTGGCGTGCTGCAGTTCATGGGTCACATCCTTCTGCGATGGTTAACTAAAACAAAAAATAAGCACATACCCATATCCTTTCACATATATTTTGACCCTCAAACTATGTTCGATGTACCACTTAATTCTCAGCATCAGTTTGTCCATCCCACAACAATCTTGCAAAATCTGGACCGACAGGCAAAAGTATCCTAGATTGCTCTATGCATTTTCCATAGGTTTCCCATAGGTGGCACCATAACTATGTCGGTATAAAAGGTCCTGTAGTTACTCTGGATTGTAGCCGTAGGCTGTATCTTTACAAATCTGGACCACACAGAAAAAATACTGGCAATTGCATTGTCTGACATTCTCTGTATTACGTGAGTGAAAGAGAAAACCACTACTGTGGAAACAGCCAGGGATGGTAGATCTTTGATTTTATGTGACATTTCAGGGTTTTCACCTCCTTCGTGGGTTCTTTCAGAACTGAGTTAATCTCAGGGCGAGGAGCCAGAAGAAGGGAGTAAGCTCTTTTTTCCCATAGGACCCATCCCCAGCCTTTCCCACATTCTGGAGTTAAAACCCACTCCCTTGTTTTCAATGTGCTCTCTCTCTCTCTCTCTCTCTCTCTCTCTCTCTCTCTCTCCCTGTGTGTGTGTGTGTGTGTGTGTGCGTGAAAGTGGGTTAAAGCAAAAGAAAAATATAGGCACAAAAAGTTAAAGAGCGTGATAATATAATTCCATTTGGAGAGTTTTTAGACCTCATCAGTTTCTTTGAAATCAAAAGTGATCAGTAGGTTCTATTGGATTCCAGTTAATGCCACTAGATTCCATCTCTTGAGATGGCAGCAGCACCTCCTTGACCACCTGGGCTCTGCCCCTAATTCTCAAGCATCTTATCAAGTCTACCTGGTAGTTTATGACACTATCAGAAAACCATCAAGGAGGCTTGGGGCCCCCTTGCTCAACCCCTTCCCAGGATATGTCTCCAAATTGTCCATCCTTTCAGTCTGTGGAGGTCCAGCCTTACAGGGATGTGTTTGTACCGGCATATTCTGCACATGAGAGGTGCTGCCATAAATACCTCCGGATGGAAGCACTTCATGGTTTGAGTGATTTACTGTTTGAATGGTTCTAGGCGGATCTGTCTTCCTCTGGTTCACCTCTCCTGAACCTACCCTGTGTGTTGTCAAACAGATCTTAACTAGAGACAATGAAATTAGAGCCCCTTGGTCCTTCCTCTGGAAGGAGATGATCCCTATTAAATGTGAATGCCAGAACCAGGTGGCTTTGCCTGCAGCAGAGATGCATGGAGATGGCAGCGCAGTTGTATATGTTTTTAAAGCTGTAAAAAGGCTAAGCCATTTGTCATGACTTGCAGGTGCAAGGTGTTCTTTTGCCAGAGGGATTTGCTTGCCCTATTCCAACTCAGCCCATAACCCACACTGTTCGACTTGCAGCGGACAGGTTGCAGCCTGAGGAATATGACCCCACAGAATGGGATGGCTGCCTGATTTCAGTGCATTCAATACAGATTCGCAACATACAGTGGCCATCATCATTCCCAGTGTGGGAATCCCTGATGTATAGGAAATCCCAAATTCAGGAAAATCTAATTGATTCTAATTTCCCAGGACTCTAAACTGCCATCATCATCCAGCCAGCTGCAGAGTTAAATCAACTTCTGACCTTTTTACCTGCTCCAGCAAGGTTAACCTTCTAATTAAAGCTGCACCGCAATGTCAGCTCATGCATTCGCCCTTTTAAAAAAAACAGCACATCTTGGATCAATCTGCTTGTTTTAACAGTAACACTAGGCAGGTCTGGCACCAAAGTATAACAGTCCCTAATCCCTACTACCGGGATAGTTAGCTGCAGTGGCTGGCCAAGGATGCTGACATCTGGACTTTCACTGGACCACCAAAGAAACGAAAGCACTTTCTAGATCGGGGGTCCAAATTTTTTGATAGGAGGACCACATCGTCTCTCTGACACTGTGTCAGGGGCCAGAAGGAAGAAAAAGAATTGATTTACATTTCAAATTTGAAGAAATTTACATAAATGAATATATTAGAGACTTACAGTGCAATCCTGTTCATGTCTACTCAGAAATAAGACACATTATGTTCAATGGGATTTACTCCCAGGAAATGTGTATAGGATTGCAACCATGAATTCAAATCAGTTCACACTTTCTAAAGCAGAGAGAGGGGTGATCATCAAACCAGTTCATATACACTTTTATATACAGAAAGTGTATGAGTGTATAAGTAAGTACAACCAACCCAGCCCTTCTGGAGTTAAGGGGATAAAAGCTTTCATCACCTACGAAGGATTACAGGGCTTACCGCAGGCTGCATGGAGGCTCACGGACGGCCTTATATGGCCCAAGACTCGGTTTGGGCACCCTTAACCCACTTCTCTTTTTCTCCCACACTGCAGCTTCAAGATTCACCCTAGTTGTAAGAAGATCTATAGATCTCTTCAATATTCTGTTGAATATTTTTAATTTTTATTGTGCTTATGCTTCATTGTTAGCCACCTTGAGTTCTCTTGGTGCAGGAGAAAGGCAAGATACAAATCTGAAACATAATAAATAAATATGTGGCCATTTACAGTAGCAGATTTCTGTTTCATTTTAATAATGCTTATTTAAGATTCGGCCATAAACCTCCAATCCTGACACTTGACTGGAAATAATCCCATTGAATTCAATAAAGCCACGTCTTCCTGCCTAGAATTATATGCTGTCATCGATCTTTTATATTTGTCTGGTGTCATTTTCTTTAAATTCCATTATTAAATTTTTATACATTTGTTTAAAGCAATTGCAACTTCTTTTAAGCATTGGAGATAAAAAAGCTATGAATGAATTATAATAATTTGAGTAAATTTTGAATTTATTCAGTAAATTCAAAAATAATTTGAATAAATCTCAAAGTTGGAATAATTAGCAGAAAAAGAAAATACTAGTAATGAAGTAGTTTAGCATTGATGTTTTGCTGCTGTATGGTCTTAGTGGCTAAAGGTATGACAAGCTCCTGCATTTCAAAAAATACTGTTATCATTACATAACTGATTACAGTATATGATAAAGTGATTTAAAATGTCAAATCTGAGCTTCGTTGGATGTGTCACTCACACTCAGCCTAGCTTACCTCACAGTATTGAATGACGAAACATTATGATCCCATACAGGCACCCAGGATATAAATGTGCTAGCAACTGATGGGTTTGCTGGGCTTTCTGAACATGGTGATTTAGGGCGCAATCCAGAGTAACTAGGGGAATCCTTGCTCCAACGTAATAAAAATTTACTCTGGATTGCAATATGAATTTCCCATAGGTTTTCACTAGATGGTGCCATAACTACGTTGATGTAAATGTCTCTAACGTGCTCCCGTAGTTATTCTGGATTGTAGGTTTAATGATCTGCTCACCTTTTTGAGCTTCACAAAATGCTTATCCACCTGATTTCACTAGTACAAAATAATATATATATTTTTCTGGCGGGAGGGGGATAGAAAATGTTGTTTTATTTAACAATTACACCTTGTTGCATGCTAGAAGTTTATCTCCTCTAAAAGTAACCTGCGTGCAAATTTAAAAGTACTCATTGCTAATGGCTTTGTCTCTTACAATTTATAGAAAGCAGCAAATACCATGTTTTAATCTTGCTCTGATGAAAAGGACACAAATTTACACTTGTGAGACTATCTAGCTTTGAGGCTCCCCTTGGAGTCCACTGCCTGCATATTCAGGTAGTTTTGCATGATTTATTATACATCATTTTCTCTTCTGTCTCTGCTTAAATATTCAAGGAGACTTTTGGATAGGTAGGCTCCTAAGAATCACATGTTATTACATAGTTTGATTTATTTGGGTTGTAAAGAGAAGTGAGTTTTGGAAACATTTGTTTTTCACCACTGATCTCACAGTGCTATTTCATTGGGTTTAAATGCTATGCATGGATTTAATGCATAAAGTCCCACCATATAAGTCCCATCATAGTCAGTGGGAATTCCTTCTACAGAAGTGTGGAGGGATTGCAGCCTTAGAGAGACAGATATAGGTTACAATCCAGAGTAACTACAGGACTTTTTACACTGATGCAGTTACAGTGCCACCTATGGGAAACCAATGGGAAATGCATAGAGCAATCCAGAGTAAGGCTGCAATCCAGAGCAAATTCAGCCTGCTCTGACCTAACTGCACTCTCCTAACTATTCTGTATCCAGAGCAGAAAGTTATGCTGAATCCAGAGAGTCAGGAAGCCTGGGCTGTCCTAACTGCTCCAGAGCATGCTAAGTAATTGACACAAGGGGAAGACTTGCTCCTGAGGAGACACCCCTCAGATCTCACTGAACAAGGAACAGCTGTGGTGCCTACAGTGGTGACATGACTCTGCACATCACCTGGTGTGGAAGTCTGTGCGTCATCCCTGGGATGCGCCCCCCCCCCACCTGGACTGCACCGTCACCAAAGTTGGCGCCTGCGCAGTTGTTTCTGAAGCCAACTGGCTTCAGAAAGAGTACTGCGCAGGCACCATCTCTGACACCTGCGCAGTACTTTTCTGAAGCCTTTTGGCTTTGGGGGAGACTGTGCAGGCGTCAGAGTTGGTGCCTGTGCAGTACTCTTTCTGAAGCCATTCGGCTGCCGCTCCGCCTCCTGAGTGAGGCCGAATGGCTGTGCAGAGGTGCGGACTTTCTCTGCTCTAAGGAAGTCTCCTCTGAAGCTGTTCGGCATGCTCAGTGTGTTTCTGCGCAGTGCACCTCAGATGGCCGTTCAGGCCAGCTCCTCAGACAAGTGGCAGCTTCTGGCTGATTCTCCGCCTTGGAGCAGGCCTGAATGGGGGTGCTGACGCCCGGGGCCTGCCAAAGGACAGTCAAACTCCTCCGGCACATCACCCCATACGGAGCGCATCCCCAATGCAGCCCACACCAGCCGCACCAGTCTGGTGACGCCACTGGGTGCCTGCCTTATAAGGAGTCCCTGATGAGATGCCAGTACATTCTACAGTGAATACAAGGGGCTTCTTGGAGTGGCCTGCTGTATCCTGAGGTTTGTGGGCAGCCGTAGTTTGTTCCATATCCTGAGGTTGAGAGGAAAGTGTTGCAGCTAGGATGGCCAAGAACTCAGATATTTGGTCAGCACTGCCATTCTTACTCGGGCCTTATCATGGACCCCTATGGGTCTACTCATTACTATACCTGCTCCTGAGGTGGTATAACTCTGAGGGCTGGAAGAGGGCATTTCTGCCTTGGAAACAGGCTTTGGATTCAGAGTAACTGCTCTGCCCTAGGCAATGCTAAACATGCCTTCAACTTGCCTCTCCTGAGCTGCTTAGGCTGCCCCAGTTAGGGCAGAGCAGGTCCACCTCACTTAGGGCACCCTATCTTGCCTTGCTCTGCCCTAAGCCTCCTTCAGAGTAACTGGGCTGGAGCATCTTGCAGTTGCTCCAACCTAGTGTTAGATAGGGCAACCTAAGGGCTCTTATGTGGACAGATTAGTTGCTCTGGATTGGGCTGTAAGTGCCTCTTACATCTTTCCATAGTTCAGTGGTTCTCAATCTTCCTAATGCCGTGACCCCTTTATAAATTCATCATGTTGTGGGGACCCCCAACCATAAAATTATTTTTGTTGCTACTTTATAACTGTAATTTTGCTACTGTTATGAATCGTAATGTAAATATCCGATATGCAGGATGTATTTTCATTGTTACAGATGAAATGTGTGTTCTATGCACACATTGAACACAATGGGATTTATTTTAGAGTATGCATGCATAGGATCGGGCCCTGAGGCTGCAATCCTATCCATATTTACATGGGAGTAAAGGCCACCCTGACTATAATGGGATTTATTTCAGAGTAGGCATGCATAGGATTGGGCCCTGAGGCTGCAATCCTATCCACATTTACATGGGAGAAAAGGCCCCCTGACTATATTGGGATTTTTTCAGAATAGGCATGCATAGGATTGGGCCCTGAGGCTGTCAGTCAGCCCCAGTGCACGAGCAGCTACAGCCAGAGGTATGGCAAGCCCGACCTGGCCCCCTCCACCAGGGGTCTTTAGGCAACTCCCAGGAAAGCTCTAGGTGACTCCCAAAGGGGTCCCAACCCGCACTTTGAGAAACGCTGCCATAGTTACTCTGGATTATAGGGTTAGACTGCATTTGTGCCAAAGGATTGAAAATATCTAAAATGATGATAGTATTAAGGAGCAAAGTTATAAACCACTTATGACTAACCATTTGCACTATCCACAAATTTTAATGCTGGCACATTTATCTGTCCATCATGAATCCATTTGCAGAGTAGAAACCTATCTCTTGATGTTCTGTTGGGCAGAATCACCTTCCAAAGTACCCAGTTGTGTCTTCTTAATTGCAGTTTTCCAGGTGAGGGCTTGAGCCAAAGTTGTTAATGGCCAAGCCAGCCTATGTGCTGTCCCTAATATTGCTAGAAAGATTACACATTTCTAATATTGGTAGAAAGATTACACATACATAGATCACACAAAGGCAAACAATGTGATTCAACTTATGGTTGACCATAAGTTCAGGTACTTAATTCCACATGCCCCCACCCCAATTTGCTTTCATTTTGCCTGCATGTCTCAGACAATAAAATAATAATAATAATCAAGTACTGGTTTATTTTCAGGAAAAGAACTAATTAGCTATTCAGTCTATTGAAAATGTATTTCTTAACTTTTCAAAGATGTGAGATATTGTGGCTGAATCGTGGCTAGGAGGCAGTGGTGAGAAACACACAGAAGATGTCTGGGTTTAATCTACATCTCTGGCCTGATTGTCTTGACAGTTTGATTAATTATGAAAACCACATGAAAAAGGTCCATATAGTCCAATCTGTTGTTTACACAAGTTCCCCCTGAGTATGACAATTCCTGGACGGGTTGCTTTCCAATGGATAACAGACCATGTTATTTTACAGGGCTATAATGACCACTTGAAATTTATAACCTCACCAAGGGGTGTTTATTTTTCTCAGTGATTCCTGTTGTCTTCTGCAGTCCTCCTACATCCTATCCCTGGGACTACCAACCCTATTCTTCTTGACAACACTAAGCAGGGCTGGGATACCCTCATCTATAATGTTCAGCAGCCAACCCTAAGAGAGAAATCAAATTCTTGCAACTCTAGATGATCTGAGGTCATGACCAACATGTGGCAGCCAGCCATGGGAAGACTTTAGCTCAACCTAAAATTAAGTCCAGCCATATCAAACCACAGTGAGGCAGTTCTGTGTATATTTATTATTTTATTATTTATTACAATTTTTATATATCACCTTTCTCAAAGACTTGTAGACTTCAGTCTTGTAAACTCGTTGGTTTTTATAGGTAGGTTGACCATAAATTCCGTTTTTAAGAAGGGGTTTTTACAAGTTTTATTCTGAGACAAACTCATAGATCTCATCATGGTGCAAACATCAACCTCCATGCACAGCTCATGAACTTTCCAAGCTTCCACAGGCAGCTGCATAACATGCCTCAGGCTGGTTCCAGGATGCTAATCCATTTCTTGATAGTCCACATTCCTTCATCTTTAGCTAGTGGTTTCTGGACACCCATCCAAGGTGAGACCCGGGCTGGCCCTTCTTAGCTTACTGCCATCTTTCTATGAATCCACCCTGGATCTATTTTATGGAAAACATAGAAAATGTCTAAGGATACAGAACACACCAAAGGTTTGTCTGATACAAATGGGTAGGCAAATATTTTGGCAGTTGTGCCACATTTTCTTTCTGACACCGAGTTGGGGGCTGGAAAAAAAGAATTGATTTACACTTCAAATTTGAATAAATTTATATAAATGAATACATTAGAAATGGAACTTATATAAATTAATTCATAGGAATTCAAACATGAATTTTATTGAGCTTGTTTACAATGCACATAAGAAGTATAACACAAGAGGCAGACAGCACTACTATTCATTCCCCAAGGATAGGAGGTGCTCAGACCTGGCAGTTTTGCCAAATCCAAGCCACATTCATCTCCTGGCAGCCACAATCAGCCATCACTCTATCTGCACAGATCTGTACCATCTCCAGAAGAGGCTCAGATCTGAATATTCCACCAAGTTGTCAAAGAACCTACATGTAGGTAGTTGTAAAAGAAAATGTAGAACTACATGTAGTTGTAGAAGAACCTACAAAACTCTTATCTCTATAATGGCCAGGCTAAAAGGGTCAAGTGGCTAAGACACTGTGCCTGTTAACCAGCAGGCCAGGGTTTGAGACCCAGGTCGGTCCCACAAGACAGGGTGAGCTCCTGTCCTTAGCCCAGCTCTGCAACACCAGCTGGATCCAATCGTATTGGCTCTGCCTTTCCATTGGACTAATTCAGTGACGTGGGGAGGGGGGATTTGCTGCTTGGGTAACAGCCTATACTCCATAACAATCTAACCCAGGCTTTCATGCTTTGCATGCAGCATAAGCATGCTGAGCATGATACCATAGTCTTTCAAGACTGACGGAGGCCTACTTTACAGGAGCCAACACATTGACATGGACCCAAAACGGTCACAGATTTGCTCTCTTCTTTGCCATTCATTGCCATTTACTCTGACCAGCATTTCCCGCTGCGCATATTTCAGGAGCAATTCTTGACAATGCGGTATTGACTTGCAGCTTGCAACTGTATCTGTCTCATTTCCAGTGAAGCTTGCAATTTTCATTGAGGAACAAGCTGCTCTGATTGATTGAAGTGCATTCCCGCTTTGTCCTCAAAGTGTTGATCGAGATCCAGAAGGCAAAATTGGCTGCAATGTTTATTTGCATGGGCTTTATATTCTTGACCCAATGAGTTTTGTCTTCCAGTGGAATTTCAGAAATTTCCCCCGGAGGGTCTGGAAGGCCTTTTTACAAGAACTGGGAGAAATAAAGTGGCTTTGCTCAGTCTGTGATAAGAATCGGAATATGAACCCAAGTGAGGCACCCTCTCTAATCCTATGATCATCTTCTTGAGAGGTATATCTCAATAAAGTCAGGGCCAAGCTAAATGAGACATTAAAACACCTCATTGTCTCTCTTTAAAATAGAGGGGGCTCCTGATCAGGATGACAGCACAGAGGTGGGGAATTAACCCTTTCCCCTTGCCTTTTTCTTGCCAAAAGTAGCCTCTGAAATAGCTATTTTGCAGGAAGTTGGCGTAATTTCTGTGAAAAAGGCACAGGCAAGGGTTAAAACCCCCTTTTTATGCTGAACTCCTGATCTGGGGCCACCACCATCACCACACTTCTGATGCAATTTCAAAGGGAAAGGCCACAGAGACAGACACAACAGAGATGTTGAAATGTTTTCATCCTTCCTGGGGGAACAGATTAGAAATGTATTTCTCTTCCATATTTAAAATATTTAAAATATTACAAATTTTATTTCTCTTCCATATTTTTATTCCACTCTTCCAATAAGCTCCGGTTGGTTCCATCCTTTTCATCATCACAACCACCCTGTGAGGTAGATTAGGCTGAAAGATAATGCTAAAATCTTAGAAACTTCATGGCTGAACAGGGATCTGGATCTTCCAGGTCTAACACCAGAAGCACTGCCCCTCCTTGGGATGTGATAAATGTACTTTACAGCATTTATCTTAAGTATATTATTTTCCAGTTAAGAATACATTCAAGGCTTTCAGATGTCAGTAAATCAGAAAAAAGTGCAGGACTGTAGAAAATACAGCCCATTCATCGCTTTCAGTGCAATCCTATGCTTGTCCCATTGTGTCAGGAAAGTCCCATTGTGTTCATTTGGGTTTCAATTGCAAGAAAGTATGCATAGGATTCAGTCTAAAATCCCCACAACCACTACTCTGCTGCCTTGGATATGAAATATGAACATACAAGGACTGTACAATAATAACATCATTATTAGAATCTTGATGGTCTGCCTCCCTAATTTGCCTTCATTCAAGGCTGCATAAGGATAATTATTTATATTGAGTGAATTCCTACCTGATCAGACATCTGTAGTCTGAGAAATTTACAAAAATTATGATGGGATATGGAGGTGAAGGAGGAATAAGGTTGTGGAGGCAGGCCTCCATCAGTCTTGAAAGACTATGGTATCGTGCTCAGCGCTGCATACGCTGCATGCAGACCATGAAAGCCTAGGTTGGATTGTTATGGAGGATAGGCTGTTACCCAAGCAGCAAATCCCCCCTCTCCACGCCACTGAATTAGTCCAGTGGAAAGGCAGAGCCAATACAATTGGATCCAGCTGGCGTCGCAGAGCTGGGCTAAGGACACGAGCTCACCCTGCCTTGTGGGGCCGACCTGGGTCTCAAAACCCTGGCCTGCTGGTTAAAGGCACAGCGTTAACCTCCACAGGTTGTGGAGGAGGAAAGCATAATATTGCATAGAGCAATGGACCTACTGCTATCCTTAATCCTTTTGCCATTTGAAAAATTGCAGTAAGTGCAGTAAAGATAATTAAGTGCAAAAAATGCATTTGAAAACATTTTAAAATGTTTTTAGAATAAAGCCCCATCTCTGATCGAAATGTTCCATCTATCTTTCCACCGCCACAGCCACATCTAAATTAAAAATTGGCCTCCAAAAAATATTTTGGTAAAAACTGAGAGAATTTGGGGGGGGGGGGTGGTTAAAACAGATTTTTGAATCAGATTTTCATTATTAGCATTATGCCAGTTCAGCTTGAAATTGAAAAGTGTGTCGAATGACAGCATCCATAATATCTGTATTTCTCTCCATTGGCGTTTTAAACTATGTGCTGTTTGAAAAAGCTAGGAATGAGAAACAGATTTTTACGAACCAAGTTGCAGTCTGACCTGACCTGACAGCCACTAAATAATATTTTATTGGCTTAGCCTGGACTCCGTTTGCTGCTGAGTAACTTTATCAGATTACCCGCAGCAGTATCTGGTACCCACTGATACTTTGCAGATTGCAGGCGTGTGCCCAGTTATTCCTAATGAGACTCCCTGTTTGGTGCCAGTATTGGACTGGCTGCCCCACTATCACAACAAGAATGATATGACACTATCAAAGTCCTGACAATTGTCACCACCACATATTTTTCATATTTGTTATATTGAAAAGTTTCAGCTTTGTTATATAATACACAATACAGGGATGATTTACCAATCAGAGTACTTGTCCTGAGCAACAACTGTCACCTTCTGTGTTCTAGACTGCATAATTCCAGAAAGGAATCCTAGATGGAGCGGTGCCATTACGATTTGCATCACTGTGTGCAAGAGCTCATTGTGTCACCTACTTGATGGACCTCCTCCCATACTACATCTTACATAATAAATTACAATATCAAAGGCACAACCTAAATGCAGTGGAATTAACTGGGTCTGTGTAAAAACCAATAACTTTACTATATAACAGGTCACCCAACAAATCAATAACACAAAAAAACAAACAAAATACAGCGGTCAACTCAATGGCATTCAAAGATCCGAATAAGAGTTCTAGAGTTAGCTCTGATACACTGAAATGAGAGTTGATTCATACTAACATCTCGTTGGCTTCTCACCATATCAAAATATTGCATGATTGGTTCTCAGAACAAAAAAAACTTATTGGTCAGTTTTGAGTTTTAAAAATTTACTTTATATTACATGTAGCTGTTGTGTTTTCCATTCCTGGCTATTTGTCCATAATTTTGGATAGAATAAGATTTTTAAACATGTGGGCAAAATCCAGAGTAACTATGGGGAGTCCTTGCTCCCCGGTGCAAGAACAATTTACTCTGGATTGCAATATGAATTTCCCAGAGGTTTTCACTAGGTAGTGCAATAACTACGGGTGCACATTATGTGCAAAATCCAGAGTAACTAGGGGGAGTCCTTGCTCCGGTGTAAGAATAATTTACTCTGGATTGCAATATGAATTTCCCATAGATTTTCAGTAGGAGGTGCAGTAACTACGTTTTTAAGCAGGCCTCCGTCAGTCTTGGAAGACTATGGTATCGTGCTCAGCGTTGCATACACTGCATGCGAAGCACGAAAGCCTGGGTTAGATTGTTATGGAGGGTATGCTGTTACCCAAGCAGCAAATCGCCCCTCTCCATGCCACTGAATTAGTCCAATGGAAAGGCAGAGCCAATACAATTTGATCCAGCTGCATCGCAGAGTTGGGCTAAGGACAGGAGCTCACCCTGTCTTGTGGGACCGACCTGGGTCTCAAACCCTGGCCTGCTGGTTAACAGGCACAGTGTCTTAGCCACTTATGCCACGTCTAAGTAATACGTAATGTCTCTTACGTGCTCCCATAGTTACTCTGGATTTGGGGGAATGTCTCTTTGTCCTCACATAGTTACTCTGGATTTGGCTGATAGTTTGTTTCAGTGTATTCTGCATGAAATTCCACATCTAGTGATATATATTATGATGGTATTATTCTAAAATAACAAGAATTTACAATTATGGCCAGTACTGATTTGTGTCCATCAATGTTTCACATGATGCAGTCTGCATCCCAGATGCCACTATAAGAGTCCTCTCAATGTTCCTACTAAAACATATATAGTCTATTCAAAGGTCCACCAAACTGAGTATTTCTGTAATTTGCTGTGTACGCAGAGTGTAATTTCTCCATCACCACTTCACTAATCCTTTGGAGAACTAGGATTCGGGGGAAATTGTTTTAAAATATTCCTGCATCTTGTTTGTTGTGATGCTGCTCTTCCTCCATGTGCTGACCCAGGCTGGAGAAAGACATTTCTTCCTTGAGAGGGGAAAGAATTGGAAACTTTTAAAGAAGGATTGTTGCATGCAAAGTGTGCAGTCCTTCCGCTATCACCTTATGGTGCGGAGGGCAGTGGCGTGGCTAGAGGTGGTAAAAAGCATTAGGTTTTGCAGGGAGCCTCATCGTACTATACAAGCAATACCTCTCTCTTCCTTTGGAGCCAGATGTTCACCTTCTATTCACCTCCCTGTAGCTCCCACTCAATGGGGAGGCTCCGAAGGGGAGAGGAAGGGACCACTTGCACGCTGCGGTGAGGCTACCCGCAAAACTTTGTGCTTTGCATCCCCTATAGCTATACCACTGCCTTCCACATCATAAGGTGATTGCAGAATGAATGACTACACAACTTGCATGCAACAATCCTTCTTTAAAACTTTCTAGCTGTGCCACCGGCGGAGGGTTTTTAATTATTTCTTCTGTTTTTGAATTATAAAATTTTGAAAAGAGACATTTTAAAGTCTGAATTTTTGAAAACCGTGATGCAGTGTTGATGGTTTCTGATTTAAATTATTTCCCACCTCCTTTTTTACCCAATGCAAAAAATAAAGTGTGCTTAGATACCTAGTGCAGCAGCTTACAGCTCCATCAATTATCCTGGACATCTTAAATAAAGCATATATATTTTTAAAACTTCATAAACATGGCATGTACAGGTATCCCCACAGATTTATGCAGTTATAAGTAAAGTTTGAAGTATTAATCAACATATGCATGATGAATTCCAGATGAGGTGTTTAGTCCAGGATTCCCACACTTGCTTCATGTACTTTTCACATATGGTTCAGGTGATGCCATCATCCATTCATTGTTCACTCATACGTTCTCTGTGGTCATAGCATTGCATTCATTAATGGGGTATAATTAACGTATTACATCAGCACAATAACCACAGGTGCAGACAACAGACAGTACTACTATTCATTCCTTTTTGGTGGGCACGGCTTTGGCATTCTTGGTGACATTTGAAGGAGGTGAAACTCCACATCCAGAGCTTTACATTTTGTGTAACTTTTTGCTGCATTTTTGCAATTGGTTTGTGGGTATAAAATGGGTTTTTTTTATTTTTAGCCTTGCAAAATAAACTGTTGAATAAACTATCATAATCTGAGCACATATACAGTAAGCCATTTCCATATTATTATGTAAATGGCTGGAAAGACAGAGGAAAAAGTAGAATGATTGGTCACACCATCTTGCACTGGACTGTGTTTCATTTGCTTTGTAACAAGGATGAACTGTGACAACAGCACATCCAGGTCAAAATGCTGATGGCTGCAATCCTAAAGACACTTTCTTGGGAGTAAGACCAATTGAACACAGTAGGGCTTATTTTGGAGTCGACATGATTAGGATTGTGCTCTAATATGGTGCGATCCAGTGTAACTACAAGGAGTCCTTGCTCTGGAGTAAAAAAAATTTAGTCTGGATTGCAATATGAATTTCCCATAGGTTTTCACTAGGTGGTGCCATAACTACATCGACATAAATGTCTCTTACGTGCTCCCGTCGTTACTCTGGATTGTAGGGCTAATGTGCTAGTTGTTAAAAGACAAAGCAAGCATAGTTGTGAGGTACACACTCACCAGTGTATTATTTTCCACATATTTGTATGCCGATGTACCAAATAAAAAGGAGTGGTAAACGTGGGAATGTCAGCCCAACTTCTTGAATAGTCCCCTAATCTGAGTGGCACAAAATGTGGCCGGTGAGGACTTGAATTTAGAACATCAGTAAGTGCAGAAAAGTTGTGTCTGGGGAGCATCACAAGAACCTACCATTCTTTTCACAAGATAAAGAAGAGTTGAGTCGTTTCTGGTGAATTCAAATGCCAACAAAAGCGATTCTTCTTCAAACTCCAGCTTACAATTTCTGGGAGTGAAAAGGACGACTTATTCAGAGCCAGGATTGTGCAGTGGTTTTGAGAGTCGGATTTAGACCTGGAAGATCCAGGTTCAAATCCCTGCTTAGCTGTGAGGCTTCTTGGGTGGCCTTGGGCCTGTCACTATCTCTCAACCTCATCTACTTCACAAGGTTGTCCTGAGGACAATATGGTGGGGGATACAATGTATGCCACCTTGGGCTCTTTGGAAAAAAGGTGGTATAGAAATGAATAAACAAATGTAGACAAGCACAGTATTTGGAACAGCAAGGGAGCCAGAAAATTGCAGGGCCGTCCCAGATTAACCAGTATATGCTGACCTCCTCCTCCAGCAATCTTGGGTTTTCAACCTAATTGGAGAATTGGTCATTCCCCAGAAAAGCTTCAGGTGTTAACAAGTCTGGTATTGATATGCTAAGTGTTCGCAAGGCACTGGTGGCCATCCTGCTGGAGCCATAGGATTAAGCTGCCCATTATAGGGCAATAGGCTTAAAGATTAATCCATTTTTGAGGCAGGGAGAAGGCAACAGTAGGAGCCACCCAATCCTGGGCTCTTTTGAGGCGCAAATGCTTTTGCGGGGAGGGCTTCTTCTCAAACAAGCTCCATATTCCTAAATTTAAATAACTATATTAGAATGAACCCATTCAGAGATTGACTTAGGGCGTAATCCAGAGTAACTATGGGGAGTCCTTGCTCCGGTGTAAGAACAAGTTACTCTGGATTACAGAACGAATTTCCCATAGGTTTTAACTAGGTGGTGCCAAAACTATGGGTGCACATAATGTCTCTTACGTGCTCCCATAGTTACTCTGAATTGTAGGGTTAGAGTCAAGTTAGATATCTGCCTATAAGCACCTTTAAAGGTGCATTTCTAACCTGGGCTGGAACAACTCATTGGTCTTCCCATTCCCGAGGGGATGTAGGGATGCAAGCGCCTGTCTGTGCACTGGCGTAATCCACTCCAGGAGTGGCACATTTGTGACACCCGCAGGCTAGTACAGGACTTGTGCCTAACTGGAAGTTAGGATTGCAACCCCAGAGGAATCCATATTGCTGGGAAGAGCCTAAAATCAGGCACAAGGCCCAAATCTGGACTGGGTCCACAGTATGCAGGGAAGGCAAGCTCTTTCTCCTTGTGATATTTACCTACTGAAGATCCTTCTCAAGCAGCTATTTGAGCCAGGGCTTAAAGTGGCTTGAGGAAAGGATGGATACTTTTGGGACAAGTCATTGCAACACAAGGATTAAACCCTCTTCCTTGCCCATAGTGATCCTTACCTTAATTCTACCTTTTCATCCAGTTTGGGGTCACCTTGAAGAATCCATCTTCTAATGAAGTCCCAAAATTCCTTCTCATGGTCCTGACCCTATCCAACTTTCCAGCTTCAGTGTAGCCACAGTGCAGATCCCTCGTAAAGGAATACATACAAGTTCAGCCTTGTTATACACTGATTTTTTAATATACAGATTTCAGTCAACACAAATGGATACTTCAAATCACAGTTTCAAAAAACTGCTTTTACTATTGTTCTAGAAAGGTACTAATGCAAGCAGTCATTCCTTTTTTCAGTACCAGAATCAAACTCTTGCATATATTGAGGCACTACCTAATTCCACTAGATGCAATAGAGGAGCAAGAAACCTAGAAATGGGTCTTTAAACCTAATTTTCCATTGTTTTCTTTATACAGGAAGTTCTGGAACAAAACCATAGTAGATAAGGAGGAATAACTGTATTCCCATACCTCAAGAAGGCTCCAGTGACTGCTTCTCCATCACAAGATGAAGTGTATACTCCACTGGCACAACTGCCCCAGAACTGGTAAACTGTATAGGATTGAGCCCTAAATCTCTTTGTTTACCAACATTGTTATTGTTGAAAATAGCACTAAATATTTAATATAGCTCTAAAATATTCTAAGTAATAACTATCACCTACTGATACACGCTGAACATTTAACACGCTGTTAAATGCACAGGAGCAGAGGTTAGTAAAAGAAGCTGGAAACCCTAATTCCGTTCAAATTTATTGTAATAGGTGTCTATATGTCTGGGGTATAGCTTTCCTATGAGATGGTTCAAATCAAATAGTAGTAGCAAATCAAATAGCAGTAGTTCAAATCAAATAGTAGTAGCAGTGCCCACAGTGAGCTCCCAGCACCCCCTGCCTTCCCTGTGATGATGTATTGCTGCTGCCACAACCATGATTACTGGGAGTTCAGGGGCCAAGCTGGGCAGTTCTTTTGGGGGTCTTGGCCAGTTTGTAACCTGGCCAACTCCTGGTGCCATCTATGATATAGAGAGTCTCTAGTCTATAACCATCAGTAATCCACCCTATTCCTACCATTGCAGCCTGTTCCTTCCTGTGTTTATGGCCATGCATGCCATACACCTTTTCATTTCAGGCATATAACAATGCCCGCACACCAGTGGTGGGCACCAGCAGGTTCTCAACTACTCTATAGAACCGGTTGTTAACGAGAGGCAGGACATACAAAGTTTTAAAATAGCCATTTAAAAGTGGCTGCCAGATGGGCAGAGAACCAGTTGTTAATTTCTTTGAAGCCCATCACTGCCGCACACCATGTTGCATTAATGCTGAGTCAGCTTGTGCTATCTCTGTAAAAGAATATCTTGCTAAACAAGTGGCAAAAGAGATTGTTACATGTTGTGGATATGACATGAGCATTCATTCCCTGCCCTGAAAACAAGTGCCTTAAAACACAGGCAAGACACTTTAGAATCTATGTGTTCATCCTTGTTACAAGCAAAGAAATCAGGAGCGATTCTAGTTTGAAAAGCATATTTTTATTAGACTGATTTAGAACATTTCTGATTTAGAACATTATAAGTCTATTAAGAATTCCAACCAAATCATATCACAATCACAATATATAAAAAGCAATACAGATGCGACTTTGGCATCACCAAATATTGGGGTCCACATTTAAATGTCTTGAAACAAGACAAAAAAAGCATCATCATCCAGTTTCCTACCTTTGTGCTGTGAAATAATTAAAATTTCATTCCATGATATTCCATATTCATCCCATTTAGTGACACCAATCATTTAGTGACAGTGCAAGCCTGCGCAAATCACTTGTGAGCCAGGTATGTGGCAAATGTGCCATAAGGTCACCTGGTGTACACCACCTGGTGTACACCGTGAAGTTACCAAGTAAAGATCATATTTTTAAGATACCTACCTGGAGAGTTTGGGTCTTCTTCTTCAGGTCTGTGGTGATCAAACGGGATGGAGGGAGTTGGGGACCAAGCCTGGAGCCCACCTTTGGCAAGGGAGAAGTGGCAGGCATCCTGATAGGCAGTCGTAGGGAGGAAGGGCTCATTTGTTCTTAGCTGCCTCTGAAAGCAGAACTAGAACCAGAACTAGAAAAAATTCCTGACAGTGAGGGCAGTTCGGCAGTGGAACAGATTGCCAAGGGAGGTGGTGGATTCTCCCTCACTGGGGATCTTCAAGTAGATCTTGTAGATTCAAGTAGATCTGGGGATCTTGATGAGCTCCTGTCAGAGATGCTTTAGGAGGATTTCCAGCTGCAGGCAGGGTGTTGGACTAGATGACCTACTAGGTCCCTCCCAACTCTAGGATTCTATGATAGCATCACCCCATCAAGTGACTAAATGGGGTGTAATATTATGGGGAAGAAATGGGGAAACAAGAAACCGTGAAGTGGGTTCTTAAAGCTATTTTTTCATTCATTTGGTATTCAATTTTTTTAAGCCACTGGGTTTCCAGTGGGTAATGAGGCACGACCAGGATAAATTGCTAATACCATTTAATGTTGCATTCTATTACATTCTAGAAAAGTGTTCAGTCTTCATTGCACGCTTAGGCAACCGATCCTGTTTCAACTGCAAATTGCTCCAAAAGTTTTGGTGTGCACAAAAAGTAGAGCAAATTTATTTGAATTGGTCCAGCTGACACATCACGAAGGAAATTCCACTCTGGGGGTCTTCCAGTTCGGGACAAAGTTGAGTCCCTTTCTAATAAAACATTGGGGAAAAAGAGTCAGGAAAGGGGTAGCAGACCATATATTTCTTATAAGGAATTCCTGAATGCCTCAAATCATGTCACACATGCTGCCCCCCAAAAGGTCTTCCTGATTTGTGTATGTGTTTTCTTATCTTTTGGTTTACAAAGGCCTCTGTGATTTGTTTTCTGTGTAAAAGAAACACAATGAATAGCCATTTGGATTCCTCTCGCTGTATCCTTGGCCTCTTCTGGCAATTTCTGTCTCGGGCTGACCAGACAGAAGAATGGGATGCGAGTGAAGAAAGTGCTGTAAAAGAAAAATACGGCTGGTAGTAAATTTTCCACAACAACAGCAAGAAATTTCAAAACAAGCATTGTGGCAGAAGCCCCAGGTGACACTACACAGCCATGCCTATTAATCACTGGCCGGTTTGGAAGGAGCTGTGGAAAAGTTGCCTACAAGAGCCTGTAGTCCTAACCTTCAGTTAGGCCAGCCTAAGCCCCTGCATTAGTCCTGGGCTGACATAGGGGTGTCAACAAAGTGCTATAAGACACTTCTGTGCCACTCCTGACGGAGGGTTAGGCCAGTGCATAGAGATGCACTGGCCTCCCAGGTGACCATATGATGGGATTTTTCCAGATTTGTTCTTTTTTAGCCTTCTGTCCGTATGTCCTCCAAAAGGGCTTCATTGTCTTCCATTTTGGCTTCATTTTGGAACTTTTCAATGGTGTTCAGTACCCCATCATGTCATAGGTCGTTGGGTTCATATTGAAGAGCAGAATCCAATGCAACAATCGGTTTTGAAATATCTCCTTCCTATCAAAGGTTATGGCCAAAAAACTAAAAATCAAAAATATGCATTGAGCTCTATGGGAAAGTGAAAGGACCCAATATCACAGCTTTACTTGTGAGTAGGCAAATGTGCCATTGTCAGCCAAAAAGGCCAGGCTGAGAGGAATCCAAGACCTTGTCCTCATCTTTAGGTTCAGGCATCTGGTCACCCTGCCTTGGGAACAGGAAGACCATTGAGTTGTGCCAGCCAAGGTTAGGGTTGTACCCTAAGCTGTCTTTTAGGTCTACTGAACTGCCACAAGGTTGCAGTTTATTAATAAACTGTTTATTACCAGTTTATTAATAAACTATAATGAATGCTGATAGGATCTAGTTGATTAGTTGGTGCAAATCCAAGAAGCCACCTAGAAACTCCATATGGTATACGGAGAAAAATATCCACTAAATCTAAGGCAGTGGTTCTCGATCATTTCAGCCAGAGACCCCTTTCTGAGAACAACAATCCGTCTGGGACCCCCCAAAAGTGATGTCAAAAAACTTGGACATGCTGCCACTCTTTTTCTGGTGTGTTTGAATGCACCATTAACAAAAGTGCCCTTTTATGAACTTTGGAATAATCCTGATTTTCCTTGAGAAA
This sequence comes from Cryptoblepharus egeriae, assembly GCA_030015325.1. NCBI lineage: Eukaryota > Metazoa > Chordata > Lepidosauria > Squamata > Scincidae > Cryptoblepharus > Cryptoblepharus egeriae. The sequence continues at coordinate 9,210,985 of JAREYC010000006.1, forward strand.
TCTTACATCCATATCTTGTTGTTATACAGGCTTATATAATTTCATACTAAATTGCATCACAATTTGTGGAAACCATTAGAGCTTTTTTGTGTTTTGATCAGTATTTTGTGAAATATAAAGAGTTATATAAAAGGGTATTTTATGCAACATATTTTGTGGCACAAATGAGCATAAATGTTTGACATTTTGCATTAGCAAAGTTACTACTATCATAAATGTTACTATCATAAAAGTTATGTGGACTTTTCATTGCTGGAAAACGTTTAAGTTTTAATGTTTTAAGTTTAAGCATTTGAAACAAATGTTAATGCTTGTCCATGCTTAATATTTTCACAGCAATAACGAAACATTTGTACGCATTTACTCATTTAAATACATTGCATCATAATCCTTCATTATTCCTGATAATTCCAGAAAATGCTTTTAACCATATGTGTGATAACTGAAATGCCAGCATCAATACTGGGTCTAATGCTAATAGTTTCATTCTGTGTGTCATGCCATGGGGGACGCCAGTCCAGTGGTGTGCTTCAGGGGGTTCTCACAGGTTCTATAGAACCCTTTGCTAATGAGCACCTGGTTCTGAGAACCGGTTACTAATGGGACATAGAACCTTTTGTTAATTTAGGTTATTAAGACGTAGAACCTGTTGTTAATTTATTTGAAACCTACCACTGACTGCATCCGGTATTTTTGTGATCTATACAGACTGATGAAAGCATTCAACAAAACCGCTTTGATCATTGGAGTAATGTCTAATCTCTTTCATCTCCTTCATTAAATTGTACATGCAGGAGCAATAAGAGGCACATCACTCTGTTCTCCATGTGCTGAAAACGACCATCATACAGCCATTGTCATAGGTTTTATTTTTTTTCCCAGGAATCTAGTTGCATCTTTTGCATAGGATGTTGGGGTTTGTTTTCTCAGATAAGTGAGGAATTAAATTAACATGTAGAGATGTACATCTCTTCCCTGTGGGTTGTATTTCCAGGGCTCTCGGCCCAACCGCTGGGGAAAATTGTATTCCTAATCAGCATCAGCATCTGGCTCTATTCCACAGGCTTCAGCTTTTGTTTCAAGCAGACATTTTTATGAAGGACCTTTTGGGCCCTTCTTCCTGGATGATATGTTTGCCTTCATCACCAACTCGAGAAACAATTCAGAACTCCCCAGACTTTTGCGGGAAGTATCCTCGATCATTGATAAAAAATGAGATCTCTTCTTTTCCCTTTGCTGTTTAATCCTTTGTAAAAGATTGCATCCCTTTCCTTGAAAAGAACAAGTCAAAAGGGCAGGGAGGCTGCCATCATCTATAGTAAATAAATTATTTGAAAGTAAGGAGCAGAAAGGGAGCGAAAAGAAAGGAGCAGAAAAGCAAAGCTCCAGATTACTTTGCTAAGGCTGCAGTCCTAAAGGCACTATCCTGGGAGTAAGGCCCATTGAACACAATGACAGTTGTGTAAACTTCCAAAGGTAGCTCATCACAATCCAGAACCCACCCAGCAAGTCTGCTTACAACAGATGCAAGCGATGCAATTACACCCTCCTATTCATTTCTGAAAATGGGACTTATATATCAAAAGAATTCTGAAAGCTGGCAGATGACTGGCGGTTTTTATATAACCATCAGCCATATTATTTACAGATCAAAGATTTATGCAGGGGGAAATGTGAAAGATGCACATTCTAACAAAGGAACTTGAATTGGGACACCACCATTTCTTGGGTTACTGGAACCAATGGAGTTGGAGTTTGGCCTGCTTAGTAGAAGGCTAAAATTGTCATTGCCAGCAAATTACACACTTTAAATGCAACATGTCACAGATCATGCAAATCCCCTGTACTCCTTGTAAAACATTCCAGTATGTTGATGCAAAGCTTGAGTATGTATGTATGTATATATGTATGTATGTATGCATTTATTTATTTATTTAAAGATGTGTATCCTGCTTTCTCCTAGGGACCCAAGGTGGCTCATGTAAAAGCAACACAAGGAACACAATCCTAATCATGTCTACTCAAACATAAGCCCCATTGTGTTCAATGAGTCTTACTCCCAGGAAACCGTGTTTAGGATTGCAGCCAAGATCAGTTATAAAACATCAACTGTATCTCATAAAAACAGACAAAAACGCCGTAAAACAGCACATCACAAAAGCACAATAAAATTATAACAATAAAAACCAATAAAAACAGTGCAATCTTTTGCATTTTAGATTGTGAGCCCTTATGGGAAAGGAACCCATTAGCCTTTAATTTTTTCATTTTCTTTGTAAACCGCTTTGTGATCTTTTTAGTTGAAGAGCAATAGGTAGGTAGGTAGGTAGGTAGGTAGGTAGGTAAGTAGGTAGGTAGGTAGGTAGATAGATAGATAGATAGGTAGGTAGGTAGATAGATAGATAGATAGATAGATAGGTAGATAGATAGATAGATAGATAGATAGATAGATAGATAGATAGATAGATCGATCGATCGATCGATCGATCGATCGATCGATCGATCGATCGATCGATATTAAAAAATCAAACATCAGAAAATCAGAAGATTTGTGTAAAAAAATTAAAAGATCAGATATTAGAAGGTCAATCGATCGATCTTATATTAAAAAATCAAACATCAGAAAATCAGAAGATTTGTGTAAAAAAATTAAAAGATCAGATATTAGAAGGTCAGGAATTCAGAAGGCTAGTATGAAATAGATATGTCTATTGGAATAGATGGAATAGTATGGAATAGATATGTCTTCAGGCCTTGCTCAAATGTTTCTAGGGAGGGAGCAGTTTTAAAGTCTAGAGGGAGGGAGTTCCATAGTGTTTGTGCCACTACTTAGAAGGCTGTATTTCTTGCCCCTACCCCACACAACTCCTTAAGCAGCGGCACTCATATAAAGGACCTTCTCTAATGACCTGAGATAGTGTTGCTATAATTCTCTTCCACAAAACCAGGATAGGACCACCTGTCTAACTTGCCAGTATCTGGATGCAATTCCCAAAAACTGGGACAGCCCAAGTTTTCCAGGTTTTCCAACCTGGGATAGTCCAAGTTTTCCAGTTATGGCAACCTTAACCTGAGAGGACAAGCCAGATTGTATGGAAGTGGATGGTTTCTTAGATACCCTGGTCCCAAACTGTAAAGTGCTTTATAGATCAAGACCACCACCTTGAACTGAGCCTGGAAATGAATGGGCAGCCAGTGCAGTCGCTGGAGATGCAGCCTGACATCGTCAAACCACCTTCCCCCAGCAACCACACAGGCCATGTGGTATCTGGTTGTAATAACAAGAGATGGAGTAACAGCTGAAGCTGTACATCTTACCCTACAATCCAGAGTCACTACGGGAGCATGTAAGAGACATTATGTGAACCCATAGTTATTACACCACCTAATGAAAACCTATGGGAAATTCATATTGCAATCCAGAGCAAATAGTTCTTACACTGGAGCAAGGACTCCCCATAGTTACTCAGGATTGCGCCCTTACAGACAAAGAATAGACTGATCTGACAATTCAGACCTGCAAAAGTGGATTGGTCCCTGCAGAGGATTGAAAAAAAGACATGAGTAACTTAAAACTAAATGATGGTGGGATGCACTTGGACTCACTCCAGGGCTCTGAACCCTTGCCTGAGCCAAGCAAGAGCTTACAGATAATCATCCAGCACAAGGAACATCTCAGTGAGGCCATGGACATGCCACATTCCAGATAAAGGGAGCTTGTAAGCTCAAAGAATAGAAGGACTTTATGCGAGCAGACACACACCACAGCGACACACTCTCCCATTTTCTGTTTAGAGTAAATGTCTTGTATTCAGTCACAGTGACTGAACTGTATACTGTCCCCTAAGGTACAATCCAGCCTCTTCCCTCCGTCCTACTCATCCCTTAGATCAGGACAAACCGGGAACAGGCTTGCCAGGGAGCTTGAAGCCGGGTAAGTCAAACATTTAAATAAACTATACCTGTGTGGATCCTAATTCAATAGTCTAGAACAGGGGTCTCCAAATTCTGGCCCGGGGACAGACAAAGCACCAAGCAAGCCTCAATGTGGCCCCTGGCAAGACCTCTCTATCCGGTCCTTGGGCAAGCCTTGTAATCCACTCTAATACATTCTTATGTGTATATTTATGTAAATGTGGGCTGTGGGTGGCGCAAGCGGTAAAGACACTGTGCCTTTAACCAGCAGGCCAGGGTTCGATTCCCGGGTCGACCCCACAAGACAGGATGAGCTCCTGTCCTTAGCCCAGCTCTGCAACGCCAGCTGGATCCAATCGTATTGGCTCTTCCTTTCCATTGGACTAATTCAGTGGCGTGGAGAGGGGTGATTTGCTGCTTGGGTAACAGCCTATCCTCCATAATAATCCAACCCAGGCTTTCGTGCTTTGCATGCAGCATATGCAGTGCCGAGCATGATACCATAGTCTTCCAAGACTGATGGAGGCCTGCTTTTTTTTTAAGTAAATGCATGCGAATTAGTTTTCTGGCCCCGACACAGTGTCGGAGAGATGATGTGGAGAGATGATGTGGCCCTCCTGCCAAAATGTGTAGAGACCCCTGATTTAGAATACAGACAACACTCTTAGAAAGATGATCTCCATACAATAATCTGAGGCAGTGGTGGATTGCTATGCTATCTTATTGAATTAAAAAGGGAAACAGACGCAGCAATCATAAAGAAAGCATAAAGACAGGTGCAGCAACTTCAGCTGCTGTACCCATCCTCACACCAAGTTAGGGATGCAGTCTTTGGGCTGGTCTGTGCATTCTAGAGAATGCTGGGAGAAAACTCCTAATCTGGTAGAAAACGAACAGCGTAATTTTCTACTGCAAGTAATGAAATCACATTTTGATTGCGTCTCTATACTAAATGCACATGCACTTGTGTACAAACGTAATCCTGCAAGAAGAAAATTAGCATCGTGGACAAAATGGGCTTAGAACTTTTGGAATTACATTTTGAATGCTGTCTGATATTAAAGGTACATGCATGCATGCACACACATGTGCGTGCAGAGAATCTTGCAAGAAGAAAATTAGCATTTGAGGACAAATTTTTTTGTTCTAAACTTTTCAGAATTCTCACTACCTTTGATTGCATGTGCTGACCAGGGAGCACCAACATCACTGATGAGGCAAAGCATGGCATGATATTGCCGTGACATTCACCACCATCCCTCTGATGGCACACTAGTGCTGAAAGTTCAAGCATTGGTCCAGCCAAGTGGGCCCTCCAACAGGTGTAGACCCTTGGTTGGTCTCCAAACCAACTGGGCCAAGCCCAGTGGTGGGATTCAAATAAATCAACAATAGTTTCTATGCCCCATTAGTAACCAGTTCTCAGAACCAGGCGCTCATTAGCAATGGGTTCTATAGAACCTGTGAGAACCCCCTGAAGCCCACAACTGAGTCCAAGCCCAATACCATTCCAGAAACCAAACCTTCTATGGCAGCTACACTACATGAGTTGTATTAGATTGTGTTGTGTCACAGTGATTTTTAAAACTCTCCATGCTGCATCACCACACATTTTGACACCAAATGCTCCCAAGTTCTCTGTCCCCAATTTCTGCTTGCCAGTTCTCCAACTCAGGAGCTACCACCTCAAGGCTTGAATGCGTTCAATTGGGGCTGTGTATTGACTCTGTTCAATTGGGGCTTGATGTTCAGCCTGAAGGCATTTGGAAATGTCACCAGAAGGGCAGGCAGGATGCTGAGGAGACAGCAGAAGGCTCTGTTTGCCGAGTCTACTTAATTGCAATGTTTCTTTTTGGGAAATGCTTCAGATTCATTTTAAAAGCCTGGACTTTCTATCCAGGCTCACTACTGGGATGCCTGCCTGGTTTGGTAAGGAATGTTTTAGTTGCAGATCATCGCTTCAAAACAGAGCTTTATTAATCTATCCCCAAAAGCAAAGTTCAGGAAAAAGATCAGATATGTACACATCAATGAAGTCGGTAATTGTAGAAGCCTACTGCCCTCTACAGTCTTATAGCCTCTTACAGCAGTGGTACATTTCTGTCAGGGACCCCCTTCCAAATTTAAAAATCTGGCTCTTGGGCCAGCACGTATCCAATGCATTCTTAGATGTAAATTTATTAAAATTTTAAATGTGAATTAGTTTTCTGGCCGAGAGTCAGAGAGTCACAGTGTCACAAGAATATGGCCCTCCTGCCAAAAAGTTTGGACAGCCCTGCTTTAGATCAAGGAATTATTTAGTATCATCACCTTCTGTGTCACATACAGCTGACACTGTTCTCTGCTGTAATTAATCTAGCATAATTATCACAATTTGATTGTTGTCGAAATCATGACTTTGACCCCCTGTTATACTTCCCAAAACCTTTATTGGCATATAGGACCCCCTGTCATACTGAAACCTTGAACAAAATCAGAAAATCAGTCCATGACAATTTATTATCTAACTGATACATGTTAGCATTGTTTCTGTTGTTCAAACATCAGAGGTCCATGGGGTTGAACCAGAAGGGGGGAAGGACAGGAGAGGAGAAGATGATGGATGGATGGATGGATGGATGGATGGATGGATGGAAAGCAAAGCTGGCCATCCCATAGTCCAATGCTTGCCTTAATTCTGTCTTGGATTCCTTTGCCAGTTTGCAAGCCAGGCACCCTGAAAGAGAAGCTTAGGCTACAATCCAGAATAACTATGGGACCTTTTACACTGACGTAGTTACAGTGCCACCTATGGGAAACATATGGGAAATGCATAGAACAATCCAGAGTAAGTGCCTCTTACGTCTTCCCGTAGTTAGTCTGGATTGTAGGGTAAATTGGAGGGTAAATTGCCCTTGTAGGAGTCAGCAGTGATGCTAGAAGAGGCCCACTATGTTCTGATAGGCCTGGGGGGTTTGAACTTCATGCTAGTTTCACTCCCAGGAGTAGTGACTTCCTTCGCATTGCCTGGATGATGCCTTCTTCTTCTTCTTTTATTGAAATCCCTGAGCACCTGTCAGAGTCATTGCAGCAACTATAGGCTGAACGAGACCAGTAAGCCCACCATCTGAAGGAGGAAGGGGGCATGTCAGTGTTTTTGGTTCTGCTTTCAAAACAAGGTGAAGGGGAACTTCAAAGGAGTATCTTAATTCAAGGTGTTAATGGATTCAGCACAGAAGATATGATGAGTCACAGAATAACTTCTTTTTTATCACCCTTATTGACTCAAATCTTCTTCGCTGGCAACTTTTTCAGCTGAATTTATATATCCAAAATCAGAGTGTGCATTAGATTCAGTGGTGCATTAGATTTGAGTAATTATGGCATTTTGATTTTAAGTACAGTGGTACCTCGAGTAATGAATGCCCCATGTAACGAAAGTTCCAGGTAGCAAACAATTGGTTACAGGGGGGCCCTGCCTCTGGTAACGAGGCTTGTTTCATGTAATGAACGCTGGCTGGCAGCCTTTTAAATTTTAAATGGTTGCCAGCAGGCGTTCAGAGTGGGGGCCCTCAGCACACTTGCTTTCCCCTCACCTCCAGGCTGCGTCTGGAGGGTTTCCCCATTGCCACAGAGGCTTTCCCCGCCTCTGGAAGGTTTCCCCCATCTCTCCAGCGGCAGGGTGAGGGGATTCCCTGTGCGCGCGCCTCTCCTATTGCCAGCATCAGCAGGCACTTCCTAGTTGGCGTCCGCATAGAATATAGAGTGCATAGAGTGTGCACCATAGATTTCTTTGCATTATTTGTGAACATCATTGGAAACCTTATTATTTAGGGTGAAATCCTAAGCATGTCTAGTCAGAAATAAGTCCCATTAAATTCAATAGCACGTACTCCCAAGAAAGTACCCTTAATCTGTCTGCTGTTCATGTGCCCAGCCCCTTCTCTATCTTGACGCTATATAACAATAATAATTCCTTATAAATTCTGCTCTCTCTGCTAGGCCAACCTCAGGTGGCCGTTGAAGCTGTTCTGAGACGGGATAGTGTGGCCATATGGACCGAGAAGCCACTATGATGGATCAGACAAAAGCATTGTCTCACACAGCAGCTCACAGGCAGTTTCCAGGAAGCCCAGAGGAAGAAGAGAAAATTATATAGGTTCGGATCTATATAGGAGGAGAGATCTCCAATGACAGCTCAATGAAACCCAATGTGACATCTGTTTGCAAAACCCTCTTTTTGATTTCACTTTTGCAATGCTTATTCAAGATTGTCAGTACACAAAATCATGTAGAGTCCTGTTCATTTACGAGAAGTGGAACTAAGGCAGAATGCAGAGCCTTCCATCCAACAAGTCAGTTTTCTTCTTAGCATTTCCCCCATGCTGTGGCAGGGTCCAACATTCTGTATCGGAGTCATTAAAACCATGTTTAAAGGCAACTTTGTGGAAACTGGCCAAACTGTCTCAAGGGCCTGTCGCCAGATTGCAAGCTGTTTATCTACATTCATTTGCATGCTCTTGAACTGCTAGGTCAGCGGGAGCTAGGACAAGTGATGGGAGCTCACTCCATCATTTGGCACTTGGATCTTGAACTGATTCCCATTACAGACTGTACAGTAATGCCATTTCCTAGCCTCCAGTTGTCATATTGAGCGTGTTCTTAAAAAATGAAAACTTTAAATGAAAAAATGAAAGTTTTAGCATCCAGAGCTAGAGGATGATATATTAACATTTCTAAAGAAAACCCATGTGACCATGTGACACTAGTTTACTGAATGTGTCTGTTCTCACCCAAAGACAATCACAGTGATTGCCTTAAAAAAGTTGATGCAGCTTCTCTTTACAGTATATCTGAAGTCACATGGGCTACATACACCTCCTTTATAGGAAGATGTTGGATTGTGACAGATCAGCTAGGCTTAGGAATTTTGGGGGGGGAGGAATTTTTTTGGGATCAGATCTATTTTCAGAGAGGTCCAACAGACAAGACTGTCTCTGGCAAGGTTAGGAATGATAATCACAACCTATCTGCTATGCCAGTGTGTTATTCAGACACCCCATGATCACCTCATGTGGTAAAAAGCAACTTCTTTAGCTTTTATCCTATGTGGTGGTACGGTCCATTTTTTTCCTATATTGGAGTCATCCAAACCATGATTTACACAATGGGGCCTGTCACCAGGACGCATGATCACCACATCGGTGGTAAGACTTCCTATTTCCAAACACAATTCAAACCTACCAGCCAAAACTTAAAATTCACTCCAAAAAGTCAGTACCCCAAACTTGACCAGTTCCTCCTATTCCTTACCCAGCCCTGCAACAAAATGCATTATCTTTAATTTCCAATAAAATTTATTGAAGCTAGCAAATAACAGCTTGGACAGGTATAAGGAATATGAATCAGTTCTGTAGCAAAACTGAGAGAGCTGCACTTTGCCACATTTCATCAACATTCCCATCAAAACAGATAATGGAAAAACACTTCTTCAGTGGCCTCTGGGCTTTGCACTTTGAGCAGACTTTCTAAATGGCATTGATCAGTCGAGGACAGAACTAGGTCATGAATATGATGTATCTATGTCTGCTGATTAATTAGTAAAATCTATTATTTTTATTTACATTTATTTCCTTGACCTTGAATACATACTCTTCTATGTGCAAACTTAATGACATCTGGAATTTTGAAGTTGGTGCTCTATGATTCTCCCACTCTCCTGTGTATTACAGAGGGGTTTAGGAATCCAGTTCAAGGATCCTAACTCATCAGCTGAAGATCATCCTTCAGCAGGAATTTTCACATGAAACTTCACTGTGTAATACAGCAAAAGGCTAACCATTTCAGGGATCTCAGCCCATGAAACTCATTTTCCACCTGTATTGTATATAATGTATTGTGGCCAGCTTTCATTTACAGCAGGCCAAGTACAGAGAGCAGGAGTAGGAGACGTGCTGCAGCCCCAAAATGCGTCAAAAATGAGCTATGATGAGCTTTTGTTATCTCCAAAGAGTCAGAAGACCAAAAATGAAACACAGAGAAGGAATATTATGCAACTTCAGGGTCCATCTTATCTGAGAAGCATGATGAAGAAAAAAGTGGTTGCCTCTCAATTAGTCTTCCCATCGAACCCCAGATTCCAAAGAATCTTTGTTAGGAGGCTGTGGCAAGGAGTACACCAACATGTGCTCTAGTGGCATTTTACAATTCCCAGATACACTAGCCTGGTGCACCATTAGGGACAAGTCATCCAGGAATTGAAAACCGGCACTAGAGAAGGACGAAAATGACAGTGGACTATTAGTGCACTGTTCCTTATTTCCCCTAATAATCAAGGGCCAAGGAATCAGTGGAGAGCAAGCATTGGCAAAAGTAGATGAGGGATTCCTCTTTTGATGTAGTGGCAGAAAGCTCTGCCCTTTCCTCTCCCCAGTTGACTTTCCTAGCCAGGAATCATCTATGGCACCCAGACAAGAAAGACAAATGGAACTGGTTACATTGTGTCCAAGGTTTCCTAACAGTTGGGGCTGTCCTAATCACTCTACCCACTTTCAACCAGTGGGACTAATGGGTAGCTGTCACTACCTGTAATCTGGAAGATTTGTTCTAAAGCTACATCCAGGAGACTCTGGGGTCCAATGCTGGGGTTGCAGAGAAGCACATTTCTAGGAGCACAACATCCTGAAGGCATCAGGAAAATTGGTCCATTAATGCTCTTGCTGATACTGTGAAGGGGATGTCACAGCTAGGAAGCTAGGATGGGAGCTGTGTCAGATGTGCTTTCCTCAGCCAGACTCCTTGGTTCCTCAAGGCTTTCTTCAACAGAGATGCTGGTGTTTTCCATCTTCTCTTCCAAAGTCCCCTGACTCCTCGTAGATAGAATGCTTGAGTCCCTGGCAACATCCTGTTTGTTGCCGCCTTTGAGGATGCTCCTCAGGAATCCAAAGAGAGAGTTGTGTGGCTCTTTCTTTGCTCCCTTTGGAAAGGTGTATGTTTGTGCAACACCATCATCACCTGTTATAGATACATCTGTACTGCAAGGGTCCCTATATTGGATCTGCGTTCCAGTTGCAGAAGTTTCCTTCTGGTGCTTACTGAGCACGAAATAGGCCAAACCAGTGAGCACCAACATTGTGCCTGGAGAGATGGGGAGAAGAGATAGGGAAAGAAATTTGAGCAAGATGACAAATTAAAGTTTTTCCCAGGACACAAGACTAAAATCCAGTACATGTCCTGGAAAAACAGAACATATAGTCACTTGTTCCTTGTAGGATGCAGCACTTTCTCTGGCAGCACAGCATCATTGACAGGGGAGGCAAAGGATAGGATTAGGCCCTTGAATTGTTCGCTCTGTTTAAAGCTGCCTAAGGACCTCTCTGATGGTGTTCAATCAACAGCATCACGGTTCATTTTCTGAAAATCCACTCTTTCAACTCTTTCAGTTATACCCAGAACTCATTCAATCAATGCATGTTCTGCTCTTGCAACCTCTCTCTGCTGTTCTAAAGGCCAAAATTGCCCTCTCGCATGTTGTTTTTTCTGGTCTAATCCCATTCCAAAGAAGTTAAAAGAGAAACCATTGGCAGAAATCTTTGTGTGGCAGGAGGAATTTGCAATCTAAAAGGGGCATTTGCAATTTGCTAGCTAAAAAGAATTGGAAGCAACATTTATAGACTAACCCTGCAATCCAGAGTAACTATGGGAGCACGTCAGAGACATTTACATTGATGTAGTTATGGCACCACCTAGTGAAAACCTATGGGAGATTCATATTGCAATCCAGAGTAAATTGTTCTTGCATCAGAGCAAGGACTCCCCATAGTTACTCTGGATTGTGCCCTAAAAAAGATTGGGTTCCATTATTCAATGGTTTTCATTTTTGGACGTTGCACCATTCAATTAGCAGGGGATGCCTGTATTCCCATCAACCATCTCTTCCACTTACCTGGGATAGTGACATGCCACACAAGTACAGGGTGCAGAAAGCAGGCTACTGAGAGCAACACATAAGCCAGGAACTTCTGGAAGGCTCCCCGCCGTCTGGCTTGCTTCCGGCAAGTGTGCATTCTGGATCCCACTTTGGGTCTGTAGGAAAAGGGGTAAGTTCAGACTAGGGGTGGCTGGAACAAAATAACTGGTGCCCCTCATCCAGTCATCCTCATCATGAACATTAAGAATTCAGTATTACATTCTGCCCAGAGGAGTTTTCATAGACTGATCCAACTGACAAAGTTGGGGCAGGGGGAGCAAAACTCACATGTAGCAAGCAGTCAAGAGCAGGCTGGCAAAGTATGCAGCTTCACACAGCAAAATGGCTGTCCCAGAGAAACTGAAGGAAAAGAACACATTAAGAGTCGAGGCATATGTAGCAATCCTCATAGCATCAAGAAGCTGAAGTGGGACAGGAACATCAGTGGGAAAGGAACAAATAACCAGTGGTGGGCTTCATGGGGTCCTCACAGGTTCTATAGAACCCTTTGCCAATGAGCACCTGGTTCTGAGAACAGGTTACTAATAGGACATAGAACCTGTTGTTAATTTAGGTTATTAGGAGATAGAACCTATTGTTAATTTATTTGAATCCCACCACTGCAAACACCTATAGCATCTCTAAAACATTCACAACTCTTTTTGAAGGGCTATGGGAAGACTTTAAAAGAGAAAATGAATTCTGAGCAACTTTTGTTTAACTTTGGCTGCTATCCTCTTCTAATAGGATAAACTGAGATTTTCCATACTTTGGCATTCTTTTTCAATGGTTTGATTATGGCAATGTAAATACGAGGTTATGGTGAGCCACATGTTAATTTAATATTAATCAAAGAAGGTGTGGTCTGGGTAAAAGGTCTGGTATAGAGGCAGAGCCATAGTTAAGCCAAACACCTGAAGGTTGCCATTTCAAGAACACTAGAAACTTCTATGTATGGTGAGACCTCTGGCTCTCAAATTTGGGAAGTGCTTTCAGATTTTTAAAATATCCTTTATCCTATCACCTCAATATCAAGTAAAATATAGCAACTTTAGATCCTCAGTATTCATGTTCATATTTTTCATAAATGCTTTTTTTCTCTCTAACATGAAGCAATTAAACATCTTGCTGCTATTGACAAACGAATAATTAGAGAGGCAATATACAATTTCCTGGAAATAAGCTCCATTGAACACAATGGATCTTCTGAATAGATATGCAAAGGACTTTATTATTAGGGTCAAATCCTATCCAGCCCTGGTACAGAAGTACCAGAGGACTGTGCACTTCATTTTGTGGTGAGAGGGTTATTAATGTGGCCTCCACAAGGTAAGGAAACATTTGTAACCTTGCCCAGGAGGGCTACATTGCAGGTGCACAAGGGCTGGAAAAATGAACAGGATCGTGCCCTTAGTTTCCTGTTCTGGAACAGACCCTTTTTTAGAATCCCAGGGGTATTTATTTATAACCAACACACCTGTTATCCCAATTAATTTTACCAGTAATGCTATTTCTAGAATACCCAACTGTGTTGATATTATCACCAAACATGTAATAGATCTCTTTTAAAGTGGTTACCCCAGCAAAATGAATGAATGGTACAATAAATTTTCTTAAACTTCCCTGGCATTAAATATTAGCAAGTTAATTGTTTGTAATAATTCAAAAATAAATTATGATAAAGTGGTAACTTCATCCCCAAAAGCTAGATGTACTGCTGCAAACTCTCTAAAGCATTTTTCTACAAAGTCCTTGTATGTAGGTAGTTGGAAAAGGTTTTCCAGGATAAGTTAACTTTTGTTTCTATAGGATGCCTGCACCAGTGATTTTGCTAGCATAGAACCAAAGTAATGGTGATGGGAAAAGAGAGGAATAGGATTCGGACACAATTTAATGCTTCCAAACCGGCCTTTTCCCTCCCTCCTCTTCCACCTCACAATCTGTCCTGAAACTCCCCATTTCATCCCCTTGTATCCTCATGCAACCTCATCTCTTGCCACCAGAAAATGGCTTGATCACTGGCCCCCATATGCACAGTGAACCTCCAGGATGTTTCTATGTCCCATTATTATAAATTGATACACCAAATGAAGGTTTATGGTTCAAACCACTTCCACCATGCTTGACACTGTTTGTATGACTTCTAGCCACCTTTACTAATGAGTTTTGCCAATTAACAGCCCATGGGGAACCCTAAATTAACCTAAAAACAATCTGATTGTGCAGTGTCATCCTCAAGCCTGTAGGACTGAATGTCATCCTTGTCATTTCAGCAGGGATAACATTCAAGGAAGAGCCTCAAGATATTTCTTTCCCAAGAGCAAAACTCACAGCAGGTAGACAGCCAGGCTCTTGAACTGGCCTCGCAGCAGCGTATCTGTGCCCACACCGATAAGTACTGCAACAAGAGACAAACCACAGCAAATAAGAGCAAAGCACAGAGTGATTTGTGTCCAATGATCTTGATAACTCTATAACAGCCCGATCAGACAGGTTATTATTATCACCTAATCATGACAGGTAAAGGGACATTGAGAGAATAGCAAGTTGACAGAGGTTCTGTATTGTGTGTATGACAGAGGTGATATCAGTGGTGGGCTTCAGGGGGTTCTCACAGGTTCTATAGAACCCTTTGCTAGTGAGCGCCTGGTTCTGAGAACCGGTTACTTATGAGACATAGAACCTGTTGTTAATTTAGGTTATTAGGATATAGAACCTGTTGTTAATTTATTTGAATCCCACCACTGGTGATACCTAAAACACATCAGTTCTCATAAAGAAAAGCAAAATAAATCTATTTCAACCTTATCAGTTTGTATCTAGAATAGCTACTTTTTTCCTGATCAGTATCCATGCCCCAAATTCTATCAGATTTTCCCTTTGTCATCATGATATTGTTTCCCTGCCTAGGAAACCAGCCTGAAAAGGAAGGCATACAAATCAAGTTAATAATATCATAAACACAACACTAATGCCACGTACTTGGAATACCAGAAAGCACAAAGGCGAGAGCTAGGGATTAAGAGCTGTAACAAGCTTGCCCTATAATGAAAGGACCTGCTTCAGAACACTTAGCCCTTTCAAGAGATTTGGACTGTGGTGCCTGGAACATTCCATCCTACTCCCCTTGCGATTTAACCACTATTAACCACTAAAGAAAGGTTGGTTCCCACTGGCTCGACTATGCAACGTCTCAAGCATGGCATCTGACTTCTATTTGAAGTAGGGTTGCTATATGTCCCGAAAAACAGAGATAATCCCATTTTGGGGGGATTGTGTTCACATAATGACAAACGCGACAGAGGGTCCTGTCCCAATATTGTGGAAGAGAATTATGGCAGCCCTAACTGGAAGGGACTGAACTCTCCTCCACTCCTGCCACTCTCCACTGCCAGTGACACAGGAACATGTAGTACAGATGGGGAATAGACATGGAGCATGTCTTGATTGGAGACCAGCACATTCAGGGCATTTATCAAGCCAGTGCCCATTTCTTTAGACCTACTGTATTATGTGACAGGAACATTTGATGGGGCATTCTGGCAAATGTCAGGGTAAAGATTATCATATTTGGTGTCTGCAAACATATAGCACAACCAGAGTTGGCAGCATGTAAACAAGAATTTACAGAAACATTTCATCCTTTCATGACGTATGTACAGTGTACACACAGCCAGCATGTCTGCCATATAAATAATGACTTGCCTCTAAGTGTCTTCTCTTTGAGAACATTCTTCATGGCCATATACTGTATTTACTCGAATCTAATGCTGACCTTTTCCAGCCAAATTTAGTCTCCAAAATCAGGGTGCACATTAGATTCGATGATTGATTAGATTCAATTGAAGTGGTATTTTGGTGTGGTGTGCACATTAGATTCAATGGCATATTAGATTCAAGTAAATACAGGTACATGTGAAATAGTTTCAATTACCAATGCAACTCAGAATCCCCAATCTACCCAGTTGGTGAGAAATCTTTTCTCCCTATCTTTATTTTGTGGGCATTCCCTATACCCTCCATAGGGAATGCCCACAAAATATAGGATTGAACCCACAGGTGGTTCAATAAAGGATTGAACCCACAGGTGGTTCAATAAAGGTTCAATTCAATTTTCACCATTCAAGGTGACAGCATATCCTTATGAAATGAGTATGAAGCTTTCCAAGTACTGGTAAGTTTCCTTCTACCATATTACTAAAAGTTGTCTCAGTACAATAACAGCCCAATTCTATGTATGGATACTCAGAAGCTCCAACAAGCTCAATGAAAGTACAATACACATCTATGCATGAATTTATGCACTACTCAAAAACCAGACCCATTATAATCAATGGGAATAGTTACAATTACGGGAATAGTTACCTATCGATTTGCTATCTATCATGCAGCATTCCAAGGCAAAACAGTTTCAACCCAATTCCTCTATGTTGTTTTCTTTCAGTTGGTGTATTTAATTTAGGATTATTGTTTATTTACAAACATTTTATGGGGGATTCACACATTGGGTGGAATTCTAACTCAAGAAGACTGGTATCACCAACACAATGGCCCATGTCCTGATAATGGGAAGAAGAGAATGATGGAAAGAGAAGATAAAGAAGAGATGATACAGATCTCTCTCTCTGTGTGTGTGTGTGTGTGTGTGTGTGTGTGTGTGTGTGTGAGAGAGAGAGAGAGAGAGAGAGAGAGAGAGAGAGAGAGAGAGAGAATTCAATAAACTGTCCCAAGACTTAAACCTAAAAGGCAGCCAATCTTGTTTTCATTTGCACATATCTTCATCTCAGGAAGGATGATTTGTGAAATCTATGTAATCGAAAATTCAAATCAAATCATAAATTCAAATTTAAATTTAAATTCAAATCAAATCTTAATCTCTATTTAAAAAAACTTTAAAAAGACCAAGTGGGACCAAAGTTTGAAATGCAGATTGGATTTACTTTAGGCGGATCTCACCTGCTCCAGTGGAAAGCCCCAGCAGCCGGCAAGCACATTCCAGAGCATTCCAAAACTCTTTCTTCTTCATGCTTGCAAAACAAGAAGACTTTTAATATCCCTTTAAGAATTACTGAATTAGACCTAAACTCATCCAGGCAGTACTTGTCATATTCCAGGATCCATATCCTACCAAAAAAACTTCAGATGATATGCCAAAGGGGAAAAAAACCAACTACCAGACCCCAACAACCTTATTGCCACCTTGAACCAGTTGGTACCACTCTTGGAAGGCTTTGATTGTCCTTGTTCTGCACTGTACTGCATCACTCTGTAGGACAATTAATGATTACAAGGCAGAAACACAGTTTCCACTAATGCCTGTGGGCCCCTTTATTCAGGCTGCATTTCAGAGCACGACAAACATATCAAAGGCATGCAGAAGTCTTGTTGCTGTAGAGCCACCATCCCTACAGATTAACTGCTAAGGGTGGGAAGCGAATCAGGGATTTAGGATTTGGTGTTGGCTACTTTTCAGAGCTCAGGCTGCCAGCTTTGCTGCTCTTGCTGAGACATTCATAAGGTGGGCAGCGACTCATACCTAGAAAAACAAAGCTAAGTCAAAAACAAGCCCCATTTTCTTTTAAGATATAATAGACAAACACACAGATGACCAGGTTTTACATCATTTTACTATTTCACTTTGCAGTTACTCAGTGGTGGGCTGTGGGTGGCGCAAGCGGTTAAGACGCTGTGCAAGTTAACCAGCAGGCCAGGATTCAAGACCGGCCAGCCCCACAAGACAGGTTGACCTCCTGTCCTTAGCCCAGCTCTGCGACGCCAGCTGGATCCAATTGTATCGGCTCTGCCTTTCCATTGGACTAATTCAGTGGCGTGTTGGGGGGGGGGGGGGTGATCTGCTGCTTGGGTAACAGCCTATCCTCCATAACAATCCAACCCAGGCTCTCGTGCTTCACATGCAGTGTATGCAGCACCAAGCACGATACCATAGTCTTTCAAGACTGACGGAGGCCTGCTTTTTTGTGGAACCAATCGTTTGAGTTTCCATTATTTCCTATGGAAAAATCTGCTTCACTTAAGGACTGTTTCACTTAAAGAGCAGGCCTCTGGAACGAATTAAGCTCTTTATGTGAGGCACCACTGTATTTTATTGATTATTTTTTTTTATTTTTATTTTGGGGGGGACCTGTCTGTGCCTGGTCACAATCATGCCCCCCAATCCACTCTGATTCTCCAAGCAATCCACACTTTCCTGGGAGTAAGTCCCATTGACTCCAGTGGGAGTTACTTCTGAGTACACATGCCTAGGATGGGGCTCTGAGGCTGCAATGCACACTCTCCTGGGAGTAAGTCCCATTGACTTCAGTGGGAGTTACTTCTGAGTAGACGTGCCTAGGATGGGGCTCTGAAGCTGCAATCCACACTTTCCTGGGAGTAAGTCCCATTGACTCCAGTGGGAGTTACTTCTGAGTAGACGTGCCTAGGACTGGGTTTTGAGGCTGCGAGCCACACTTTCCCAGAGTGCTGGCAGCGAGATGAGAGCCAAGCAGTGCCCAGGAGAGGAGCCAGAGCTGCAGTGCTCTGCAGTGTCTCTTGTGAGTCTGTACTTTTCCTGCCTCTGTCATAAGGAGAGGCTTCAGAGGCTCGTGACAGGGGCTGAGGAGAGCCATGGAGTCGGTCCGGCCCAGCGTCAGCCACTTGAGTCGGAGCAGCGTCAGCAGCACCCCCACTCCCGGGCCGAGGGTGCTCATCGTGGGCGCTGGAGTGGCGGGACTGGGCGCTGCGCAGCGACTCCTCCGCGACGGACGACGCTTCACCGACGTGCTCCTCCTGGAGGCTTCGGGGAGGGCAGGGGGCCGCATCCGCTCTGAAAAGCTCGGTAAGGAGCAGCTCTGCGCCCCCGCGCTCTGACACTTCCCTGGGAGTAAGGACCATTCACTCCAGTGGGACTTACTTCTGAGTAGACATGCCTAGGATGGGTCTCTGAGGCTGAAACCTAAGCCACACTTTCCTGGGAGTAATTCCCATTGACTCTAATGAGAGTTGCTTCTGAGTAGACATGCCTAGGATTGGGGCCTGAGGTGCAATCCACACTTTCTTGGGAGTAAGTCCCATTGACTCTAATGGGAGTTACTTCTGAGTAGACATGCCTAGGATTGGGTTCTGAGGTGCAATCCACACTTTCTTGGGAGTAAGTCCCATTGACTCTAATGGGAGTTACTTCTGAGTAGACATGCCTAGGATTGGGTTCTGAGGTGCAATCCACACTTTCTTGGGAGTAAGTCCCATTGACTCTAATGGGAGTTACTTCTGAGTAGACATGCCTAGGATTGGGTTCTGAGGTGCAGTCCACACTTTCCTGGGAGTAAGTCCCATTGACTCTAATGGGAGTTACTTCTGAGTAGACATGCCTAGGATTGGTTTCTGAGGTGCAATCCACACTTTCCTGGGAGTAAGTCCCATTGACTCTAATGGGAGTTACTTCTGAGTAGACATGCCTAGGATTGGGTTCTGAGGTGCAGTCCGCACTTTCCTGGGAGTAAGTCCCATTGACTCTAATGGGAGTTACTTCTGAGTAGACATGCCTAGGATTGGGGTCTGAGGCTGCAATCCGCACTTTCTTGGGAGTAAGTCCCGTTGACTCTAATGGGAGTTACTTCTGAGTAGACATGCCTAGGATGGGGGTCTGAGGCTGCAATCCGCACTTTCTTGGGAGTAAGTCCCGTTGACTCTAATGGGAGTTACTTCTGAGTAGACATGCCTAGGATGGGGGTCTGAGGCTGTAATCTTAGCCTCACTTTCTGGGAGTAAACGTTGACTTCTATTGATACATGTGTGCCTAGTATCCATAAGATCCCAGGTTCAATGCCTGGCATCTCTACCTAAAAAATAAAATTAGCATGGTACAGTTATTTCATTCATTCAATTTATATCCCACATTTCCTCCTAAAGAAAGGATGCCCATGGCAGCTGATACCATTTAACAACAGAATAAAATGCAGTTACAGTGGTACCTTAACAAATTTGAGTTGTTCCAGAGGCATGTTTGTTATGTGAAACGTTCTTTATGTGAAGCAGATTTTCCCATAAGAAATAATGAAAACTCAGACAATTGATTCCACAACCCCCAAAATATTCATATAAAAATATTAACTGGATGTAAAAATGATGACAAAACACTGGAATTGAGTTCAAAACATGCATTCAATGTGCATGATCCTATGAAGTCTACTTAGGCTGCAATCCTAAAGACACTTTCCTGGGAGTAAGCCCCATTTAATACATGGAGTAAGCCCCATTTAACATGGTTAGGAGGCTGCAATCAAAGACTCTTTCCAAGTGTCTTCCCACTTTCTCCTTCTCTTCCTCCTGAGCCTCTCTCTCCCCTGCTCCCTTCTGGCTAGCCCTGAGCTGCTTCCCTCTTCTCCACTGCTCTTCTCTCCCTCTCTCCAGCGGATGCCGGGCCGCAGGAGGAACAGTGTGGAAGTGTTGCTTTCACTATGGGCAGGCGCTCTAGGCACCCCTGACGCTTTTTAAAAGGGCTGCTGGCCAGCTTGTCTGCCCCATTGGCAACAAGTTTGTTTGTTACATAAAGCAGTTTGTTACGTGAAGCAGAATCCTAAAGAAATTTTTGTTTGTTACGTGAAACATACTTTACATGAGGCGTTTAAGTGAGGCACCACTGTACAAACTATAGTTAAAAATTCAGTTTAACTGCTGCAGTTAAAAAACCTTGTATATAAAAACAGTATGAACAAAACAGTAAAATAAAATTTCAACTATATAAAAACAGTTTTGTAACTTTTTGAACTATATTAAAACAGAATTTTTTTAAAATTTTACAACTATTTATTTAACCTTTCAACTTAAAGCTATTTCAATCCTAACTTACCTCCTCCTGCATGCCCTTTGTCTTTCTTCCATCACAGAGCTCTTTCAGGAAAGTGCTTTGAAGGGAGGCCATGTTCCTCAGGGATTTCCCGTTCTTGCCTTCAGTGATTCTATTTGATCCCTCACACCTAACCGTAGGAGCCCTGTCTTCTCTTGACCCCCCCCTTCAGTTTTGCTTCCTCCCCCACTTCCACAGTAGAGTTGACAAAGGAAGTAAGCAGCCATAACTACCCAGTGAGGGTCTTGGGGGGTTGTGACTTCATTTCAAGGGAGTCTCGAAAAGCTAGGTGCTGCCATCTTGGAATCTGGCACTGGACACCGCCATCTTGGAATGGGGCACTCAGGCTGCTTTCATGGGAGTAAGTCTTCACTGAACACAATGGGATTTACTTTGACTTGGAAGAAGTCTGACATCGACTTTGTTTGACGTCACTTTGGGTTTCCCGGGCAGAAGTGCTCAAGAACCACTGATCTAGAGCACAGTCCTAACCATGTCTACTCAAAAGTAAGCCCCACTATGTTCAGTGGGTCTTGCTCCCAGGAAAGTGTCTTTAGGATTGCAGCCCTAGTCAAACCAAGCCATCCCAAGCAGTCTCCTCAGAATGTACCTTTTTAAAACACACCAGCCCTGATGGGGGCAACAACAGCAACATAGCTGAGAAAACCTAGTGTTTCACCATTAATTTGCTATGTGCCTTTCACTGATAAACAAAATAAGTTGGCCTGAGGCATTAGTTTTGGGGCCTGCATACTGTGGAAACATTGGAAGGCAGTTTTTTCCTTCTCTTTTAGGAAATAGGGTGTTTGAGATTGGTGCGCACTGGATCCATGGGCCTTCGTGGGAGAATCCCATTTTCCAGCTGGCATCAGAACATGGGTTATTGGACCTGGAGGCGTTGTCTGAGGAAAACCAGCGGGTGGATTTGTCGGGCCGCCCTATGCCAATATCGGTCTGCTACTCCAGCGATGGTCAATTGATATGTCCTGACCTAGTGGGCTCCATGGGAGGCCTCTTTTCAACGCTCTTAGAGCAAGCACGTGAGTTCCTGCATGTGACCAAAGTGCCTGTACCCAGCGTAGGCGAGTATCTGAAAGAGGCCATTATTCACCGGGTGAAGGAATGGCCAGATGATGACGAGACAAAGTGGCAGAAGCTGGCCATCCTCAATGGGTACTTCAAGCTGGAGTGCTGTGTGAGTGGGACCCATAGCATGGACATGGTGGCATTGGGGCCCTTCGGGGAATACACCACTTTGCCTGGCCTGGACTGCACCTTTCCCAAGTGAGTGGTTGCCTCGGCTCTTCAAATGAGAATTTACCCACTATCAGAGGCTTCTTTTGTCCCTTTAGCATCTGCGCTGCTCAGATTGGCCTCCAGTAGCTTGACTTGGGAGTGGGGAGGGATAGCGGCCAAGCAAACTACGTATTATCTACAGATAACCTATGTCTACTAGACAAGTATTTCAGATTTGCCACTTATTTCCACCAGTGCCAATGTGCCTTCTCTGCTTGCTCATCTGAGCATTCCTTATGGAGTCAAATATTCAGCCATGATGTTTACTTGGGTATCCTTAGGTGATTAGTTTAATTTACCTTACAAGGTTGTTGTGGTTTTAGTGAACTTCTTAGTGGAAGTTAACTAACTTCCACTAAGTCAAAGTGGAAGAACATGGTGGCAATTAACTCCCTAAGTAGGATCAAAATAATTTGTCCAATATGAATTGTCCTCCTTTACTGGTTCTGCTCCTTCTGTTATGAGCATCCTTCTATTTTGAGGCTGGAAGGCAAGCTGTTAAGAGTCCTTAACCAGTAATACTGTGGGAGCAAATTCAAGCTGAGAATCATTAGATCATCTGAGATCATTAGATCATCTAATTTTCTTTTCTCTTTCATTTTGTAGTGGCTATGAAGGAATCATAGACTGCTTAATGTCATCTCTGCCCAAGGAGACTGTTCAGTTTAATAAGCCAGTGAAGACCATTCACTGGGGGGGTTCATACTTGGAACAGACTACATGTCGGTTTTTTCCAGTGCAGGTTGAATGTGAAGATGGTGAAAAATTCCTAGTCGATCATGTCATCTGCACAGTCCCTCTAGGTGAAACCTCTCTAGCATTCTGATTTTCTGTCCTTTGCTTTCTTAGCTGGTGTGTTCTGTTAATCATTTTTTTCTTTATATCATAGCAGATCAGTCCTTCCTTTTGCCTTTGATCCCTCATCACAGTGCCAGGATTGGCAGTAGTTGGCAAGGTCTGAATAATATATAAGTTGCAAAATCAGTGGGAGCTGAAGAAAAGGAAAGTCTGTCAGACTTTGGAATACAAGGCATTCCAAACTCTGAACCATTTATTCAAATATTTGAATTTGAGTGACGCTTTTCTCTTCAGTATATTTCCTGGCCTGGGCCAACAATCTGTTTTGTTCATTAGAGAGTAGAGAGTCTGCATCTTCCTGATGTATGCAAAGATATATGGATATCTTTGAATAATATTAAATTTATAATTTCACTTCCAAGGGGATCCCAGTCATTTTCAGAAGGGGTCCTGGGCTGAAATGCTTGAAAACTACTGCCTTACATGAACTGTCTGCACTGCCCTATTTCTTCAAATTATGGCCTTGACCTAATTTGTTGTCTTTTTCTTCTCGGTAGGTTTCCTTAAAGAACAAGAGAACTTTTTTAGCCCCCCACTTCCGCCACAAAAGATGTCCGCAATAAATAAGCTGGGTTTTGGGACAAACAACAAAATCTACTTGGAATTTGAAGAGCCATTCTGGGATCCAGATTGTCATGTGATTCAGATCATATGGGAGGATGAGTCACCTCTGACCGATCCACCTGATGACGTGCAACTTACCTGGTTCCAAAAGATTGCTGGTTTCATTGTTCTCCGCTCTTCAGAGAGGTATCATTATTTTTCTTATCTGCAGTTTTATTTCATCAGGGAGTTCAGGATGGCATATGTGATACTCTTCGTAAAAGTGAACCACCATATAGTGGATGTCACCACAGCTATAGGCTTAAAATTGCCCTTCTAATCTGTATATGTTAAAATGAGAATGCAAATAAGACCATTAGAACGGATTGGGGGGTTGGTTGTCTCCTTGCTTCGCAAACCCAATGTCAAAACAATCTCAGATTAAAAGACCAAAAGAATGCTGCATGTATGATCAAAAAGATGCTTCAGTCATAATTGAGTAACCTATAGTGCACCCTAGGCATGTGTACTCATAAGTAAATTCCTCTGGGTTCAATGGAACTTACCCCCAAGTAAATGCAAGCTAAGTCTGATTGACTAACAGTGAGTGTGCCTGCCCTTTATCCATCGTAAATTTAGGAGTGCTGATATGCTACCATGAGGCTTTTCCCTTACCCCAGGCAATGCGGCAGCAGCCCTACTGGGTCCACTCATAATGGACTCACCACCAATTTCAGTGATATAAACTTCAAGCAAAGCCAAGAAGCCTAATGCTGCACTTTGCTGCCTAGGCAATGGGGTTGGAATCTGGCATAACTGCTGGGTGTCAGCCCTACCACCTACTCCCTGCTCTCGTTCCCAAGAACGCCCTCTACCTGCCTTCTGCCCTTTACAGCACATTTGTGACACCCTAGGCCAGTGTTCACCCTACTCACACTTCCCTGGACTGTCACTTCCCTGGACTGAGGTTAGTTCTGAGTAGAAATGTATAGAACTATACTCAAAAAGTATTATTTATGGAACATTTTTCCCAATGAATACAGTGAACAGCAGGAATTCAGCTGAACAAAAAGAAAAATATAAAAACAGAATTCATTTTCAAAAATAGAAAATAAACACTTCATTGAGAAAGAGGTACTACAGGCAAGCAAGCATTATGAATTCTTTGCCTCCATCTTTGATATCTACAGTATATATGATATAAAGAATGCTGGAGTTGCTCCCATTCATGACTTTTTCTTCTTCTGACCTTCAGAAGGAGGATATGCAAGAGATATTACTGTTGCTCTGAACTAGAATGACAACCTGTAATAGATTCAATGAAATCTTGCTTTGCAAATGAAGCCTTTCCCGTTGTCCTTGCACCACATAGGTACGGGCACGTTCTTTGTGCCTTCATTGCTGGAGATGAAGCTGAATACATGGAGAGCCTGTCAGATGCTGAGGTCCTCAACACCTTAACGCAAATCTTTCGTAGAGTGACGGGTCGGTATATCTTTGCAGGTGCTGTTTGCATCTGTCTGCAGCTTCTAGGTCAGTGGTTCTCAAAGCATTTCAGCCCAGGACCATCTTCTGAGAATGACAATCTGTCCAGGATCCCTCCTGTAAGTGATGTCATGGGAGGAAGTGACATCACTGTGATGCCAGAGTTCCTCCATGTCTACTTGGAAGTAAGTCCCATTATGTTCAATGAGACTTACTCCCGGGAGAGCAGCCTGAGCATCCCATTTCAAGATGGCAGCACACAGTGCCAGATTCCAAGATGGCGGTTCCCAGCTTTTCATGACCCACCAGAAATGGAAGTTGTGATCCCCAAGGGGGTCCTAACCCCCACTTTGAGAACCACTGTCCTAGGTGCCACATTCAGAGTGTTTGACTCTATGAACATCTCCCAAAATGTTCTTTTGATATTTTTGCAAAAAAAGAACTAATTCAGCAAAGTACATTCGGTCATTTTTCCCTCCTGAAAACCAAGGAGACTTGGTTCAAATTCTTGAAATTTCTTGAAAACCAAGGAGTATATGGGATGGTTTCTACTTACCACAATGTAGGCTCCAGTTGAGAAGGCATAGGTGTCTAAAGGCGCAATCCAGAATAACTATGGAGTCCTTGCTCTGGTGTAAGAACTTACTCTGGATTGCAATATGAATTTCCCATAGGCTTTCACTAGGTGGTGCAGTAACTACGGGTGCATGCAATGTTTCTTACGTGCTCCTGTAGTTACTCTGGATTGTAGAGTAAGGTGAATCAAAGAAGGGAACAGAAGATTCACTGCTCAGAACCCAATCCATGTTTACTCAGAAGTCACGTAGTCAATGGAGCTTACTCCCAGGTAAGTCTGGATAGGATTGCAGCCTCACTATAGTAGCTGTATAATATAGTAACTGTATAGTACAGTAATTGCTCACTGTAGTAAGGAAATCTTACGTATAGCAAAGGAATGTCCTTTGCTTTACGCCCTTCTTTACAGTGAAGCTTGATGACATTCAGTGAAAAAATGTAGCTTTGGGAGGGGAACAGAATTACCATATATAGCCCAGTGATAAAGCAAAATTCCCTGCTTTATTTTTAGGGACCTCTATTTTCCTACAAATTTTTAGACAACTCCATTTTCTACAGATTATGTGTATTATTTGTTTTTGGGCCACTAACCTTCTTCATGCCCATTAGAATTCTGGATTTAAATCCTCAGTCTGAACATCTTGAAGCAGAGATAGCAGTTCTCACAAGAAGGGGTTCTACTACTCACACAACCACTCAGATTTGGATATAGTGCTTATGTGACCCATTTCCTAATGAAATTGTTGTTATTGTTAAAATAGATAGATAGATTTGTTTATTGGCCAAGTATGATCTCCATACCCGGAATTTGGCTTCGGCGATGGCTGCGTACATACAAACACCAACTCATAAATAACAAACAATACATACAGAACATACAATCAAATAAGAACACTGCTTCAGTATTCTCCAATAATCCCTCAGCATAGTTGTTGGTTCAGCAATTTAATGGCACAAGGAATAAACTATCCTTGTGCCTAGATGTCTTAGTGTACAGAGTCCTATATCGGCGTCCAGAGGGAAGAAGCTCAAACAAGATGTGTCCAGGGTGAAATACAGTATTACACTAGAAATAGAGACAAAATGTTTATTTCCATTTCATCTGCTTGGATCAGGAAATCCCCAGCTTGATCCTCCGAAGCGCATTCTGAGATCCAAATGGTACAGCGAACCGTACATCAAAGGCTCCTACAGTTATGTGGCTGTTAACAGCTCTGGAGATGATATTGATGCACTTGCTAAGCCACTTCCTGAGGATTCATCTCTTTCCAAGGTAACAGCTCTGAATTCCTGGCTTCATTTCGAATATCTCTTTCAATCCAATTGAATGTTCTCACACCTACTGACCATTAGTTGGTTTTCCCATGTCATGTGTAAACCTTCCTACTCTCTCTACACCCATACTTTCATGGCTCACAGCACCATTCTTACTAAGTTTTCCGCTGGTGCAGCAGCAGCAGCTGCTGCAATGGTTTATGCAACAACTCAAGAGTAAGCAGCACCAAGAGGAAGGCCTGAGCCATCCTATCAGTTCTGCATCAGAGCCTCTGTCCCATCCTCCACCACCACCACTGGGAGAAGTAAAGTTTTGAGTGCTACAGGGACTGGGAGAGGATGGCAAGAGAGTGTTATAGTGGGAGGGTGAAAAGGGGTGGGGGGCAGGATCAGCAGGAGGCCGGCCTCCGCTCTATCCTGTCCTTCATCCCAAATCTGGAAAGCTAACATGGGTCTGCTCAGATTTGTGCCAGATACAAGTTTGCCTGTTGTTTCTTGGGGAAAAATATCCCCTCACCCCTCCTAACAAGTGCTGGATACAGCAAAAGCCATCTAGACATTGTCTAACTGGTCTTCTGTTAGACATTGTCTAACTGGTCTTCATAGAAGCATGGCTAAGCTAATGCTCTTTGTTCTCATTTTCAGCCACCACAGGTTCTCTTTGCCGGAGAAGCCACCCACCGCACGTTCTATTCTACCACTCACGGGGCCTTGTTGTCTGGCAGGAGAGAAGCAAATCGTCTCATCCACTGTTACATGCCTGAATCACCTCATGGACATAAGTTGTGACTCACCCACTGGGATAACAACAGCTCCTGTGCCTTTTCTCCCAGGTTTTCATGAGAAGTAGCACAGCAATATAGCTTGATCATTACTTGTTAAATATCTGTTTAAACAGCTGGGAAGCCTTGTCTGTTCCTTGAAATAATCACAAGTTGCGCTGATACCAAAGGTACTGAAATTTAACATTTCCATGATCTTCAGCATCTCGCATTTAGTATAAATAAATCTCTGCTTATTTCTGCCCCTTAGTGCTATCTAATATCCAATTCTTATTTTAGTAAAGACATGGGTAGTTATTCTATTTTGGGTGTATATTAGGTCCCATGCTCCTTTACGTGAGCAAGAAACTCCTTTTAAATTTAAAAACAATTCTATTTTTCCTGGTCCTCGACATCAGGTATTTGATATGGCCCTCTGGCTGAAGAGGGCCTACAGTAGCAATGGGGGAATTAGCAAGGGAGCACTGCCTCTGTAATGTCACAGATGCTGATTAATCGAAGTTTCACAGCAGTCCTTGCCAAAAGGAAAGCAAAATGGAATTGATGGGCCTGACTTCTTGCTACAGAACACACAAGCATAACACACAAGCAAGCCTGTTAATATGGCTGCAGCAGCATCTATTTTGTTCCTAACACAGTTTTTAGAAGCACGTGCCACAGAATGGGAAAGGCTGGACTAGTGGCATTGTCGACTGCAGCAGACCACCAAGTAATAAGCACCAAAAGTGTTGTAAATCTTAAGAGCCTCAGCTGGATTAAGCCAAAGGCCCTTCGAGTCCAGCTGTAGCAATGTAGCAATAGCTCAAGGAGGCAAGCAAGGGTGTCTGAAGTAAAGAAAGCCAGTGTATAGTGAGTATTGAACTAGGATTGAGGGACACAGGATCAGATCCTCACTGAACCACAGAGTTCCCAGGGAAACCTTAGGCCAGTTATCGTCGTTCAGTTCATCCAACCTCACCGATTGCTACAAATATAAGATTGAGGATTGAAAAACATGTACACCACCCTTGGCATCTTCAAGGAAAGCTGTGACTAAAGAAGAAACCAAAAGAAAGTATGAGACAAAGCAAAAAAACTCTTCCTCTCAATCCTTTACTCAAAGTCAGTCACAGGATGATAGCCACAACCTGCTGACAAAGCTATCTCATGCTCTTCAAAGCAGACACAGCTGTCTTTTATCAGATGATGAGGATGTTCTCAAGTCCAGCTAATACCAGTTGGTACAGGAGATAAGGTAGCGCACATCATCCAGGAGTCCCAGAACCCAGTTTTGGTACTGGGGCCTCTCTTCAGGAGGTTGTGGCAGCGTCTCTGGGTTACTAGTAGTACTTCTGGTATGTTCTTCAGCAGGCTTTTCCAAGGCCTGTGCTACCACTTCTCCTTTGGCCTCTGTTGACATGGTTCAACCCTGGGAAGGTGAGTGGAAAAGACAGATGATCAGGAATTATACACAACATGGTTACAAATTTAAAGATGCCATTGGTAACTTTCCCCTATGGATACAGAGTCTAATCTAGGCAAATATGTTAACATGGTGAGGGAACCTTGAACTGGGAAATTCAAGCAGAAAAGTACAGCCATGAATTACAAGCATAATCTGTTCTGCAAGCATGCTAGTTATTAAAAATGTTTGTCATTCACAATGGGCATTCCCATAGGGAATAATGGAACCAGTGATAATTGGTTCCACGCTCCTTCCCACCAAAGTCAAAGCGCTATTGCGCTTTGGCTGAAGCAGGTGCACCTCCTTCGCCCCCTACCAGCCCATCAGCTGTGCTACTGGGTAGGGAAGGGGGTAAAGACAGCCTCCTTGTCAATCATGGGCTGGAAGGGGCGAGAGGGAGCCGTGCACCAACTTCTCTTTCCACCTCTATTTCCTCCCTTCCAGTCTGCAACAGTGTCTGATGCTGAGGAGAGGGACCTAGCATGCACCAAGCAGGTGCACGTAGGAGGCGCTCCTTCCCTTCAGCCCCTGCCTGGCACAGAAGAGAGGGAACACCCCCTGTGTGTGCCAACTTGGCACTGAGTTTGCAACTGCAGGCAGCACTCATCACTGCCCAAAGGGTGCCATATCCCAGGTCCAGGCCTAGTCATGACACTAGGCGAGTCACAACGCTGACAACCCTACTTTTTGGGCCACACTGGACATCATCTGGCAGGAGGCACCAATGGACACCAGCAGGCATCTGTATGGGCATCACTGGGCACCAGGCACCACCACATAGCACCACTGGGCATCCTTACTGGGAACCAATGACACACTAGGCAGTGGGCACCACTGGGCACCAGATTCCAGGCACCAGCGGGGACACCACATCCCTACTGGGCACCCATGGGCAGAGCACCACCAGACATCCTTAGCCCCAGGCACCACCAGCACAACCCCAGACACTACCAGACATCCTTAGTGGGCAGCAGGCACTGAGTACAAGCAAACACCATACACCAGTGAGTAACACCAGGGATTGGGCACCACCGGGCATCATATCAGTTCTTAGTGGGTCCTTAACATCACAGAAGGAATATGCCCCCCAAATTTCATACTTCTAGGTTGAGGGGGGCTGAGTGTTGATCCGTGTTTAATGTTAAGTATAGGACAAAAACACGTTGCACACCTTTCATCCACTTAGGGATTAAATTTCTAAAAATTGGTTCTTAGTGGGTGCTCATGTCACAAATGGAATACCCTTCCCAAATTTCATGCTTGTGTGTATACTCAGGGTAGCCCAAAAATGTGTATATGTGTGTGTGTGTATATGTGTATATGTGTGTGTATATGTGTATATGTGTATATATATATTTGTATGTGTGTGTGTGTGTATGTGTATGTGTATATGTATATATATATATATATATATATACACACATACATACACACACACACACGTGTATGTGTATATGTGTGTGTATACACAGGGTATCCGAAAAAATGTATAGACACTTCAACATTTGTTATCTAAGCCTTTTTAAAAACTCAAATTGTTTTTAACAATGTACTGTATAATGTTATGTATCTAAAAATTTGAGTAGCCACCAGTAGCCACCACCCTGCCTCCTCAGACGACAAATTGGGAAAATGGAAAGGCACACCATGTTCTCTTCGGGTGTGCCGAAATGGATGCCGCAACCTGCGCTGCTACTTTGCCAAAATCAAAAGTGTCTAGAAGTTAATGGTGACCACTTTGAGCATCTAACGTGATTGCATAATTCAAACATGACTTACAAACAGAGTGATATATCAATTCAGTAATAAATTTTTATGCATATATTTTTCAAGTGTGTATACATTTATATGGGCCACCCTGTGTATATGTGTTAACGCCAATAAAGGTTTAACGAACGAAATATATGTATGTGTGTATAAATAGTTTATTACAAAATCTACAGAGAAATTACACATTGTCCTCTTCAAAATAATCCCCTCTCAGAGTTAACGCACTTTTGCATTCGCTTTTGCCAACCACGGAAGCACTCGGCAAAGACACACTGAGCGTGTGCAGGCACATTGTCATGTGAAGACAGTTCTCAACCAACAAACAAATTATAGTTCTCAACCACCCTCCTTATTCCCCATACTTTGCACCATGAAAGTCCTGGCTCTTCCCCAGGCTGAAGACTGTGCTCAAAGGAAGCATTTCGCCTTGTAGAAGAGAGGGAGACTAAGGGGCCTCAAGGAGGAGGACTTTGCCGAGTGCTTCCGTGGGTGACAGAAGTGAATGCAGATGTGCATTAACTCTGGGCAGGGGAATTAATTGAAGGAGACAATGTGTAATTTCTCTGTAGATTTTGATTCTCTGCTCCATGTTTGTGCCACCTCCAGTTGCGTAACAAGGCGTAACAGCAGTGCGATACACAACAGCCTGAAACAGAAGCACAGAGTGAGTGAGGTAAACAATATTATAAGCAGAATAGCGGTGAGATGTTGCACAACACAGTGACATAAGCGGTTAGCCAATTGGCACTGAGGCATGAGTGTGGCATCCACACTCGTTTCTTTATGGTCACACCTCATATTTGTATACATATATACACATGCAAATACACACATTATATATTGCATACTTATGTGTGTATAAGTATATATAGACACGCATATGCACACAAGTTTAATACCAGTTTGGCTTTTGCTTACCAGTTATGCCCATATCTTTATTCCAACATTCATGAAATGTTTATTGTTGAAATGCTATAGGATCAATGGGCTGTGGGTGGTGCAAGTGGTTAAGATGCTGTGCCTGTTAACCAGCAGGCCAGGGTTCCAGATCCGGGTCGGCCCTACAAGACAGGGTGAGCTCCTGTCCTTAGCCCAGCTCTACGACGCCAACTGGATCCAATTGTATTGGCTCTGCCTTTTCATTGGACTAATTCAGTGGCGTGGAGAGGGGGGATTTGCTGCTTGGGTAACAGCCTATCCTCCATAACAATCTAACCCAGGCTTTCGTGCTTCGCATGCAGCGTATGCAGCACTGAACACGATACCATAGTCTTCCAAGACTGACAGAGGCCTGCTTTATAGGATCCATATGTTGTGGGCAATGGTGGGATTCAAATAAATTAACAACAGGTTCTATGATCCATTAGTAACCAGTTCTGAGAACATATGGGACACAGAACCTGTTGTTAATTGAGGTTATTGGGACATAGAACCTGTTGTTAATTTATTTGAATCCTTCCACTGTCTATGTCCCAATGTGAGAACCCCCTGAAGCCCACCACTGTCCCATGTCTTGCTACATGCAGTGCAGGGTGCACAGAGCCTATAAGCCTTCCCTGAAGATCCCTCAGCTCCAGCTTAGGCAGCCTTAAGAACAGTACAGCCCTACTTGACCCCAGCCAAGAGGGTGGATGAGGCTGGCCTGCACTGCAAGGTTGCTGTTGCTTGGAAGCCCAGGAGTGGACTCAGGGCAGGGAGGGCTGCAGTGTGGCCCCCCCTTCCCAGCCAGGGCGCTCCAGCTGCAGCAGAAGCCCAGGGTTCCCACAGTCCTGGTCCAACAACTCTTACCTCCACCACTTACCTTGCTCAGCTACACACAGGAGGCCCAGCTCTGCGCATGCGCTCTAAGCCATCACGAGTATGGTTAGTTGTTTGGGCAGTGACGTCACAAAGGACTACGCTCCCCCTCCCTTACACAATCCGTTGCCAACGGTGACGCATTCATCCCGCCTCCGGAAGTGGCTTGTTTGACGGACAGCTGAGCTTCGGAGAAGGGGAGGATGAGGCTCACGCTGGCCCTGCGGAGCTCGGTCGTGGGCTGGAGGGAGCGCTTCGACTCCAAGGGATGGGAAGTGGCCCGTTGGTTCCCCGGACACATGGCGAGAGGCATGCTGGGAAAGAGGGGGGTTGAGAGGGGACGGTGGCCCTGACGAGGCCTGGAAACCGAGAGTTTGAAAATGGGTGTCCTGCAAACGACAAGCGTGAACTTCCGGTGCAAACAGGAAGTACCCTATGGCACTCTATGCTACGAAGTAGCACTCTATGGTCACAAAATGGAGACGCTCTAGGCTATCGTACCTCTGTGGTACACATGTGGGGAAGATTATTAACCCATTCCTGCCCACACCTGTCCACATTTGATCCATGTTGTGTATTAAGAAACGTGGGCCAGAAATGGACAGTGAAAGGGTTAAATGGGACAGTCTTGAACTCACTTCTGCCCAGACCACACATTTGGCCCATGTTGTGTATGTATATGAAATACACACACACATATACATATATATTTTATATACATACACAACATGGGCCATATGTGTGTGTGTAACACATATGTATAAGAAAATGCATATATACATGAATATGAATGTATATGAAAATGCATACAGTGGTGCCTCACATAGAGAGCTTAATTCGTTCCTCAGGCCTGCTCTTTAAGTGAAACGTTCTTTAAGCGAAGCAGATTTTTCCATAGGAAATAATGGAAATTCAGACAATTGGTTATAGAACCCCCAAAATATTCATATAAAATATTAACTGGATGTAAAAATGATGACAAAACACTGGAATTGAATTCAAAACATGCATTCAATGTGCATGACTCTATGAAGTCTACTTAGGCTGCAGTCCTAAAGACACTTTCCTGGGAGTAAGACCCATTTAACACAATGGGGCTTGCTTCTGAGTAGGCCTGGTTTGAATTGTGCTCTAATTTTCACTAAAAGGGTCAGTAGTGTCTTTTTGAGCAACTTTAACAAAGAACCTTTTATTGGCACTTGCTTTTGTCTCCTTATGAGGATTTCACAAAAATGTGACATTGCATTGTTATTCAACAGATTCATCACTCGCACTGCTACAGCCTTATTTGGGTGGTGCTTTTCTACAGAATTTTGCACAAGTTCCCAATGTTTGCAAAGGTCCTTAATCTCATTTGATGTGTGGGTTTTCTCCTCCTTATTCCCCTTCTCCTCTGCAGATAAGATCTCCTCCATCATCTCTTGCTCATGATGGATGATGCAGATCCATGATGCAGATCCATCAATTTGTGCATTTTACAACAAATTTTCCTTGTAAAACTGTTTGCCAAACTCTGCCAAAACTGTTTGTCTTACAAAGCAGAATTCCTTAGAAATTTTCGTTTGTCTTACAAAGCGTTTATCTTACAAGGTACCACTGTTTATACATATATGAAACAGCTTACGTGGTACAGTCAAAGACTTGTGTGGTACAGTCTTCAACCCAGTTCTACTCAGCCTGTTGGCGTACACATTTGGTTCCTATTGCAACATTGGGCAGAAATGGCGTAAGTCACCCTCTAGAATGAAGATTGCTGTACTGTACTTCCTCTGCCTGACCTGACCTTATTTTGTAGGGCTGAAGGATATGAAGAGCCGCTTGCGTGTCGTGGACTGTCTGCTGGAGGTGCATGATGCTCGAATATCCTTTTGGGAACTGGCAATCCAGACTTCTCATAATAGCCTGAATACACCACTGATTTTCAACTTTTTTTCATCATATGGCATACTGACAAGGCACTAAAATTGTCAAGGTACACCATCACCTTTTTGACTATTGACAAGGCATACCATGCGACTGGTAGGGGGCTCACATCTCCCAATTGCATGAACCTCCCCAAATTCCTGTGGCACACATACAGACCATCTGTGACACACCAGTGTGCCATGGCACATTGGTACAAAATTACTGGTACTTGCTGATGCCCTTCCTCTGCTGCACTCCAACTGCTCTTACTTACTTACACCTGTTACTGATAAAACACTCTTTGATTCATACTTCACTTTCTAGAGAAAAGGTTCTTCCCATAATACAGCCAAATATTTACCAGATTACCACTGCTATGCAGTGCTCTTGACTCCTTAATGCATACACATCCCGCTCTCAGGCCGGACACCCCAACTTCAGGAAGCCGTTGGTATCCGTCCACATTTGCTGGTATTGAACAAAATGGACCTGGCAGACCTCAGCCAAAAATCGGTAAGACCCAAAATAGACGCTCTCCTATATTTGATTCTTTTGATGGCTCCTGATCTAATCTGAGATTAGCCTAAACCACTATGGGTAGCCTATAAGAGATTTGCTGCCTTGCAGCTTGTCTTCCATTGAGTGAAAAGCAGCTCTTTGATCTGCACTAGCTTTAAGATGCTGGCCATCTCCACTGTCCCATAATTCTCTTTTGTTGTACAAATAAAACCTTGAAGTAATCCTATATATATACTGTTTTTGTGATTTTTTTTCTGTTTTGTTATTAAGCCTCTCTGGAGATCTCACGGCTGGTCCAGTTCTACTATGGCAGGATCTGGCTGCTTTACAGTCCTATCCCATGAGCACTGATCTCCAGCCTTGGCACTGTGTGTTGTGAAAATGCCATAAGGAATATATGTGGCACCCAGAGCATCAGCTTTGGGCCCAGCACCAGACAGATGCTGCCAGAAACACCTTGCTCCAGAGCAAGGTAAAAACAGGTGCCACTCAAAGCAAGGCAGTACTGAGGGCCTTGGGGTGGGAGAACAGGGCAGAATTGCCAGGGAATTGCTATTTGAAACAGATGGATGGAGAAAAACAGTGGTGCAAAACCAAGGATCCTAATAGTGCTTTGGAAGTAACTGTCATGCTGGACACCTAAAAGTTAGATATAAATATGATAATTCCCATGTTGCCTGCTCCTGGACAATGTGACTCATTGGTTAACATAGATGTGAATACAGATTAGTGGGCTTCACTACCAGGGTCATCAGAATTATTGAGGATGTTTTCCATGACCTGGAACATGGTACCAATAGTCCAAAATACCCTATTACTAGAAAAAACAATCTTTAACCTTCTTAAGAACATTAGGTTTATATGTATCATGTTCTGAATAAGTCTTATCCTAGTGATGCAACAAAATGGGAACAGAATAATTGTCTAACTCCAGATGTTAACTCTGCTTTTTCAGTTTTACTGCTCAGTTGTGGGACATGGTCCCAGGTGGACCATAACAAAGTAATATTTCTCTTTACGGAATCTGAGACCTTCCTACACAGGAAACCTTTATATTCTTAAAATAAATCTGTTCTTTCTTTTCTTGAACGTTCTGCTGACTGTGATTTGTTCTCATGTTGCTGCTAGTAGCACAAAGAAACCCAGACTAGCCTATGTTTATATTTTTATTTTCTAAGCAGATTGGGAAAATTTGCTGTGAACTCTCCTTTTTGTGATCTCATAACTGTGTTCAGTGGTACCTCGCTTAACAAGCTTTTCACATAACAAGCAAAAATTTCCAAGAAATCTAGCTTCACTTAACAAGTTCCGCTTCACTTAACAAGCAAGCATGCTATGGGCATGCGTGCTATGCAGCCCTGATGCTCTGCATAGAGGCTCTTTAAAAGGGCTGCCGGCCAACGCAGCTTCCTCTAACTGTCCCTAACTTGGGGGCAGTGGCCTGGAGGAGCCAGAGGCAGCTGCCCCTAACTGCCCCCAAGTATCCCTACTGACAGGGTGACCAGATGCCAAACCCAAAATTCCTGAACCCCAGGGCCAAAATTCATACACGCTTTAAAAAAATTGCCCAAAAAGTATTTTTTTGTTTTTATAGTTTTTGTATTTCGGTTTCTTGGCCGTAACTTTTGATTGGAAGGAGATATCTTCAAAAATGATTTTTGCATTGGATTCTCCTCTTCAATACGAATCCAACGACATATAGGATGATGGGGTACTGTGCACTATCACAAAGTTCCAAAACAAAGCCAGAATGTAGGACAATGAAGCCAAAATGTAGGACTCCCGGACAGGAGGCTAAAAATCCGGACAAAACTGGGTTTTTCTGGTCATATGGTCATCCTGCCCTACTGATCACCTTGAACCTCCAGCAGCCTCCCAGGAAAGTGTCTTTGATTGCAGCCTCTTAACCATGTCTACCCAGAAGTAAGCCCCATTGTGTTAAATGGGGCTTACTCCCAGGAAAGTGTCTTTGATTGATCTGAGTCTCACGGGTGTACAAAATTCTAAGAACTGTCCAGATTTTCATCATTTCCTCTTTTTTATATATTCTACATTCATATATTTTATACAATTTTATACCTTCTTCCTTGTCTTTTAGCGTATTCTGAAACAATTGGAGCAGAAAGGGATCAAACATGTCCTCTTCACGGATTGCCTGAAAGATGAAAACATCAACAAGGTATAATAGGGTTAGCGACAAATTATTTTCTAGCTTTGGGATGGAGTGGAAGGGTCTTGTCCTATAAACCAGCTTATTGCTTGTCTGTATTTGTAGCTGAAATAGTGAGTTCTGCCCCGCTGCCCTTTGGAGATTGTGGAATGATCAGTTGTGAAGGCAGAACCAGTATTGGGTTGTATCAGGCCCTGAGATACTGGCTAGATTTTGACCTTATCATTTGTTCCCCATCACATGTATTCCTCTCTCTGGCTTCTTCCTACTGCTCCCAATTTCCTTTCTCCATCACTCTCCTCCTGGCTTTTCTTTCCCATGCTTTGGCTTTATTTCTCCTTCCCCCACATCTTGACTTGTATCCTCTTCTCCCCTGTCTCCAGCTTATTGAGCTAGGTACCGAAGTTCCTATTTCCCCTCTTTCCCATGTTATGATTGACTGGCCAGTTGTGTTTGCTGCCAGAGTCTACTTCCCTTTCCTTCCTAAGATAGCTGTGACAGTAGAGTGTTCCCCTTCATAAATACACTGGCCCACAGCTACATAATAAGATGTCATGATGTCTCCTCTGTTGTTGGTAACCCTCAAAGGCCCTTCCCCATCACATAGGAGCATCTGAGGAAGCCCAGTTGTGGATGGAGAAGGTAGTGAGAGATAGAAAGCATATGAGCAGACAGGTGAATAAGTTGTGCCACTGCTGCCTACCAGATGCTGCATTATAGGTCAACTGAATGGTTTAGGTGTTGGCTAATTGGTCAACACCTGGTGCCCACCCTGATGGTGGGATGAAAGAGAGAGAGAGAGAGAAGGAGAATGAGACAGGAAGCCTGTTATTCTTCTTCACTTAAAGCAGTGGAGCATTTCAGTGCTCCACTTAGAGCATTTCAGTCCGCGGCCACTTCTGCAAATGACAGTTTGCCCAGGAAACCCCAGAAGTAATGTCATCAACTTGACCATAATGTGATGGTCAGAATTTATATAAATCAGAAAGCATTATTACCGTGATGCCAGAGCTCCTCCATATCTAATTTGAAGTAAGTCTCATTGCCTTCAGTAAGACTCCCAGGAAAGTATGGATTGCAGCTTGAGTACCCCACTCCAAAATGGTGGCACCCAGTGCCAGTTTCTAAGATAGCAGTACCCAGCTTTTCATGACCCCTCTGAAATGGTCATGACCCCCCCCCCACATTGAGAACCAGTGCCAGAGCAGTTATTTTCAACCTTTTTCATTTCACAGCATGCTGATGGGGCACTAAAATTGTCAAAGCACACCAGCAGCCTTTTAAAAATTGACAAGGCACACCATAGTAGATTGTTCAAATCCCTGTATTGCTCTAAATGACCCTCCTCAAACTTCCGGGGCACATCTGTGGACCATCCGTGACACACTAGTGTGCCATGGCAAAGTAGTTGAAAATCACTACACCTAATCACCTAAGCTACAATCCTATGCACGCTTTCCTGAGAGTAAGCCCCATTGAATAAAATGGAACTCACCTGCGTGTAGACAGGCATAAGACTGGGCTGTTATTGCTATGAATATCCTTTAACAGTGTTCATTGAAACTACTTTTGTATTTCTTGCAGATTGTTCCCCTTCTCACTGAACTTATTGACAAGAGTGGGCGCTATCACAGGGCTGAGGTCAGTAGTCTTACAAAACTGTTTATGTTTGGGAATAAAACAATAAACAATATTTTATTTGCAATAAAATAGCTTCTTGGCTAATGAACAGGATGTTTCTTCTGCCAATGCTTTTTGCCACTCTATGGTAAATGCTTTGGAGAATTTCAGAAGACTACAGAATGGAAAGAAAAAAGCATTTATTTATTTATTTTCTGGATTCCTCCCCCTTCTTTCTCAGTGAAGGCCAATTCAAGGCGGCTAACAAACATTAAAAACAAACAATATAAATATACTGTTTATAAAAACATAAAAGCATTTACAAACAACCTACCACCCTAAAAATTATCATAAAAACCAATTATAACTACTAAAAACACAGCTCCACCCCAACCTCCAATGAAACTAAAAAGTTTTTGCCCACAAAAACTTTTTCAGGCCCTGCCAAAAACTGTACAAGGAGGGAGCAGTTCTTAAATCCAAGGGGAGATCCAGAGCTGGGGTGCAACCACCAAGAAGGCCCTGCTGCTAGCTACCAGACCTCTCACCTCTCTTGGTGGTGGCACAGTCAGCAGGACCCCCCCCCCCCCCCAACGATCTTAGGTGACAGATCAGCTTGTATGGACGGAGACGGTCCCTTAGATACCCTGGACCAGAGTCGTAGAGAGCTTTAAAGGTCAAGACTAGCACTTTGAATTCAGCCTGGAGACTAATGGGCAGCCAGTGTAGTCACTGAAGCAGTGGCCCGACTGAGTCGAATCAACGAGCCCCAGCAAGTATGCAAGCTGCCGCATTCTGTACTAGTTGGAGTTTCCAGACCGTCATCAAAGGCAGCCTCACGTAGAGCGTGTTACAGTAATCCAATCTAGATGGTATAGCTTATAATCCAGATGTTAATAATCTAGATGCTATAGTTCATAATCCAGTCTAGATGGTATAGTTCTGCCTTACCATTTTTTACAGAAGTATAGTTGGTATATGCTGTTTCAAAAAGTTATTACATGCTACATGAGAATCAGGTCGTTTGATTATTGAGGCTGAAATTTTGGGGTAGATCTTGAACCCCAGACCAAATTCTGTCTCTTCCAGTATTGGTATATGAGCCAAAGGAGTGAGCATCTACTCCCTACTTTGTAACAGTCCTATTACTTTCAGATGTTTTTGCAAGTAGGCTAGCCAGTTCTGATCCTTCTGGTTGGTTACAGAATCTGGAGACTTGCATCATGGTCATTGGTGCGCCAAATGTGGGGAAATCATCTGTCATCAATGCAATGAGAAGACTGCACCTCAAAAAAGGTACTTTCTGTTGCTTGGGTTGTGAACCTTACTAAAGCCAGCTTGAGTGTCCTTTCCAGGTAGAAAGGTGTGGTATAAATCAAATAAATAAAAAACAAATAGTATGTAAAACAAGAGTCTAAATGTCAACACAACTTCCCACACAATGATGCAGTGCCACCAATGTGGCTTCCTCTGTGCAGGAGTTTCAGCATGTAGAGGTATGAGAGCATTTGTTCCCTTTTCCTGGGGATAAGTCCCAGCTGTTTCCATGGGTTAACTTAAATCTATACCAGGTATATTACTGGCACAAGTCTGCATTGACCCATGAAAGTGGATCAGGTCTGGGAAGGGTGTTAAAATTTGGCAAGGGCCTTCTGCCAAACCCAGCCTTTATTTACCCTCTACCTGGCTTCATCTTCTCCCAGTTCCGTTCAGCCACCCCCACCCCGGTACTGTTCCACCCTGGTCCTGTTCTACCCCCTCCTTAACTCTCTCAACCCTCTGCAAAACCTTAACTGCATTGGTGAGCATCTTGAGTCCTCTGTCATCTAGACCTAACTACCTGCTGTTGGGCTAGTCAGAAGCAGTTCATGCCAAATTAATTTAGACTTTAAGCTTCTAATGCAAGAAAAATGTTAGCACTCAGTAAATATTTAGCAGAAATAGAATATTCAGCAGAAATGTTTAATAAATTCTTGTGCTGAGACACTAGTGCTGTATTCCACTGAAACACTATGCTGTATTCCAAACATACGATTATTCCATACATAAAGGAAAATGGGTGGTGGTGTAACTGTCTTTTGGATCAGATGTAGCTGCTGTTAGAATGGATAGGAAGTTTGGTTATATTTAGTGTTAAAACCCTTGGTTTACCTTGGCTTCCAGCCCTAGCCTGGAAGACAAAAGAGTTTGTTCTGCTCTCAGTTAATGGTGAGAAGGCCTGCTGATTTACTTGCATGGGTGGTATATGTAACTGTTTATTTTTTTCCCCTCCCTCCTCTCGCCACGATTAAGGCAAAGCTTCCAGGGTTGGTGGTGCACCAGGTATTACCAGATCTGTCCTCACCAAAATCCAGGTAATGTGGTGGGCCATTAGTTTCTTTGGAGGGGAAACTTAAGACTGCTTTACTGAATGTGTGAAAGATGAGCAATCTAGATGAGCAATCCTAACCAAATTCCAGCAGTGACGTAAGGCTGATGCAGTTCTGATGTCAGGAAACACACATTCCCTTACCCTTTGTGACAATTCCCCCAACTGCAAGCTGCAGCACATGCCCCACTGGCACAGCTATGCCAGTGATGGGAAGTATTTTAGGATTGCATCCCCAGTCTGAGGTCCTCTGCATGCGTGCAACCCAACAGCAATGACCTTCCTATTAATAGTTGAAAAACAAAGCTGAAGCATTGAATTGCTTCATTTTGTAATCAGAAGAGATTAATTTACCCTACAATCCAGAGTAACTACGGGAGCACGTAAGATACATTTACGTCGACGTAGTTACGGCGCCACCTAGCAAACACCTATGGGAAATTCATACTGCAATCCAGAGTACATTGTTCTTACACCGGAGCAAGGACTCCCTGTAGTTCCTCTGGATTGCACCCATCATCAGCACTTTGAAGTGTGGCCAGCAGCAAACTGGTGGCCACTGAAATGAATTGGGAATTGCCAGAATACACACAAGATGGTTTCATTTTAGCAGCAAAACATCTTCTATGAGATTGGTTAGACTAAGGCTGCAGTCCTAAAGACACTTTCCTGGGAGTAAGATCCATCAAATACAAGGGGGCTTACATTTGAGTAGACATGGTTAGGATTGTGCTCTAAGAGACACTGGTGTGCATGGTACTACCCGTTACTATATATGAATTTGCTTTTTGCTGAGTCAGTGGTTCATCCAATTCACTATTATCTGGTGAGGGATTTCCAGGGTCTAAGCTGTTGGTTCTCAGTTAGGATTCTCTTCTCGAGAAAATCCAGGGATTGAACCAGATACCATATGCATGTGCTGTACCAGCCTTTCTCTTAATTTCCTTCATTTTGCTTAAAATGGTAGCATTAGACCGCCACCTATTTTCTGAGAATTCACCTTCCTTATTTATCTCCTTCCTTATATTTCTCCTTCGTGTTTTTTGTCCTCTTCTTTATGCTGTGCTTATGCCTCCTCTTTTTGACTGTGAAACACTTAACCAATTCTCTCTGATTATTTTGGCTAACAAGGATTTGAGCCACATCTTGGCTGAAGTGCACCCCTTTACCCCTTGAGGAATACTAATTGTTAATCCATATGAATGAGCTATAGTGACCACTGCCTTCTAGAGTTATAATGGTCTCTTAACCCCTTTTCCAATGACTTTGGTGATGGTAAAACTGAGTCTGATCTTGTGTTTCAGGTGTGTGAGAAACCCCTCATGTACTTGCTGGATACCCCTGGCGTTCTGTCTCCTCGAATTGAGAGTGTGGAGACGGGCCTGAAGTTAGCTCTATGTGGTGAGAGGACTCTATAGATTTTTGGGAACTTGGATGGATGTGACAGTATCTTGATTTTAGTGATTGAGCAGGGAGTGCCATGAGCAAGAATAGAAACCAATCACATGGGATCTATTGCCAGAGGGACAGACATGTCGCTGTGTGCTTCATCTGTCAGTACTCAGTTTGGCTTTGTAAATCCACCTTCCCATGTAATTCCCTCCACTGAATTCTGCATACCCCTACAGACTCTGACTCTTGCTAATGGGTTTCTACTGGGATAGGGAACAGATCCAAGCATGTATCATCTGCCAGCTTACATCTGCTGGCTTACTGCTAGCTTCCCAATTGACACCAAATATGCATCTGATCTAGAATCTGACCTCTTCAGTTTGTGTTGAGAGCTATTTATGGGGGGGATTGAGCACAGATAGACCCAATCTGTGCCCACAAGCATCCAAATATATTGTGAAGAAGAAGGGGGTCGTGGAATGTTGTATATTGCCTGCTGGTATCAGTTATTGCCTACTATTACCAGTTTGGCCATTTTTTACCTAGGGGCAATCCTTGACCACCTGGTAGGTGACGAGACCATTGCTGATTATTTGCTTTACACACTGAACCATCAGCAGCAATTCAGGTGAGATGATGCCTTTGCTCAGGATTGGTCTACGTATGGTGCCCAAAATAAGAATCTCTCATGACTCATAACAGCTTCTGCTATTCATTTGTTCCCTATTGAGCAGTTACGTAGAACGCTATGGTTTGGCCAGTCCTTGTGATAACGTGGAGACTGTACTCAAGAGCATTGCACTGCACATAGGCAAGACCCAGCGAGTCAGAGTGTTGACTGGCACAGGTGAGTTATCTCAGCATCTCCAGTTAGCAGAACTATCCCAGTCCAAATGCCACTGACTGCTACTGAGGATATGAGTTCAGTCCATGCCTCCCTAGCAAACATGTGGGTTTGTCTGGGAAGTGGGAATCATTCAGTGAGCTAGAGATTTAACATACTGTATAAGAAGTATGCCAGTTGTAACCCAGAGTTACCTAAAAGTGACTCTCTTCACCCCTCAAGCCAAAGTTCAAGTATTGAGAAGCAATCCTGAATTTAGGTCAGAGAGAATGGCCCAGCACAGCTGGCCTAAATAGGCCATTTCCTGAGCTTATGCTTAAGCCAAATACACAGGGCTAGGAGGCACCTAAGGCTGGCCTAACTGCTGCTGAGGACCAAGTAAGTGGCACCTAGGGAGGGCTTGCTCCAGATGAGAGCTGCCTCAGATCACAGTGAACAAGCTGTGGTGCCTGCCATATAAGGAAGCCCAGGGGTCCCTGGCAACCAGTAACAGCTGCAGTATGATACTGCAGTATAGCAGTCCCTGTAGTGTAGGATGGGTGCAATGGGATTGGCTCCTGAAGTGGGCTGTGGGAGTTGTGCCTTATCCTGAGGTTGAGAGGCGGAAGTGGTGCTTAGACCG
The DNA here is from genome assembly GCA_030015325.1 of Cryptoblepharus egeriae. NCBI lineage: Eukaryota > Metazoa > Chordata > Lepidosauria > Squamata > Scincidae > Cryptoblepharus > Cryptoblepharus egeriae. The sequence continues at coordinate 9,254,959 of JAREYC010000006.1, forward strand.
GCCTAAGAACCATTTCTTTTGCTTCCATTTTTACTCTGGCTTATCATGGGCCCCAATGGGTCTACTCTGATTTACCCCTGCTCCTGAAGAGGGGCTAGGAGGAGACATGTCTGCCCTGGAAACAAGCTCTGGATACGGCTTAACTGCACTGTTCATGGCCATTCCCCACAAGTACTCAACTTGCCCCTGCTGAGCCACCTAGGCTTGCACTGCTAGGCCGGTGCAGGTCCAGCTGCCTTGGGCCAACGTAAGTAGTCTTATGCTGGGCCAGGCCTTTTCTGGTGCAGTTCGGTTGGCCTGTCTGGCATTAGGTTGTTCTAAGTGCCAAACAGGTTGGTCAAAGTGCACTGCAGGATTGCCTTAAGCTGCAGTCCTAAACACACATTCCTGGGAGTAAGATCCATTGAACACAATGGGGCTTACTTTTGAGTAGACATGGCTAGGATTGTGCTTTTAGTCTTTGATCTTGGATACTGTGATACTGGTACCCACATAGTAGTAGCAGGTGCAGTACTCTGCCTGAACCTTTCCCTTCTTTTCTTGCCAGGAAATGTAACTGTGACAGCCCCCAATTACAATGCAGCAGCATGTGAGTTTATCCATTCTTTCCGCAAGGGACTTCTGGGGAAGGTAATGCTTGATGAAGTGCAGCCATTGTCTTCATAACAGTACTCTGAAATTTCCTTCTGCGTTGTTCTGAGCAGCTCCATTTGGGGCAAAAGCAGCAACATTCACATATAAGCCAGGGAAGAAGGACCTTGCTTTTTGTTAACAAACTGGACAACATCAGCTGCCAACAAGTTATTATGCCGGGGCAGAATATTACTGGACTTTGGGAATCAACAACTTGCCTAATACACATGTACAAAATTTAAAAAAATTAGATGGTGTCTTTAGGCTGATACTGAAGAACTTATATTTGCATGGTTCTGATGAATGGTTTTAGCTTGTCTTTGCTTCATGAGGAGAGATTAGTGCAGCTTTTCTAAGGACTGTGGAGAAAGATACATTCACATGACTCGGTGTAATCTTAACCAAATTAGGATGGCGCGGCTCACCTATCTCCCTGTTTGTATGGCGGCATGGGGAGGCCAACACATATCTGTGAACTAGCCTAACCCTCCCAGGAATCGCACAGAGTGTCTTGTGACACCATTGTGACACCCCCAGCCAGCATGGGACTTGTGCTGGGATTTAAGCCCGCCTAACTGGAGATTAGGATTGCGGCCTCAGAGAAATAGTCTATGTCATGGAAATATCTGGTTGATGACTAACAGTGCAATCCTAAATCTTAGCATGGCACAATTTCTGTGCTAGCCTGGGGGTGTCACAAAAGTGCCATAAGGGGAGGTTAGGCTAGTCCACAGACATGTGCTGGCCTCCCGATGCCACCACAGGAACAGAGAGATAGGTGAGTTGTGCTCGTCTAAATTGGTTAGATTGCATCTACGCTTTCATTTGGCCCAGATAGTTTGCTTGCTCTCTTCCTTGCTGTAGTTTTGTTGACCTCTCCCCATCAGGCAGAGGCTGTTACACCTCTGGGAAATCAATACTGAGCCTGTTTATTTCCACTGCATGGTAAGGATGCCTTTTGTGCTGACTAGCGGAGGGGCTGCTCAGGGTGACCATATGACCAGAAAAACCCGGATTTATCCTGATTCTTAGCTTCCTGCCCTACATTTTGGCTTCATTGTCCTACATTTTGGCTTCATTTGGAAACTTTGCGATAGTGCATAGTTCCCCATCGTGCCATATGTCGTTGGATTCGTATTGAGGAGCAGAATCCAAAGCAAAAATCAGTTTGAAGATATCTCCTTCCTATCAAAAGTTATGGTCAAAAAACTGAAAAACAAAAACAAAAAATACACTTTTTGGCAATTTTTTTTCAGCGGGTAGGAATTTTGGCCTGGGATTAGGAATTTTGGCCCTGGGGTTCAGGAATTTTGGCCCTGGACTTCAGGAATAACCTGGTCACCCTGGGGCTGCTGTCAGAGTGATCAGATATCCACAAAAGGGTATAAAGCACACCAAAACACAAAACACATTTAGAACACACAAAAATGTAGGACACTAATAAAATCTAAAAACACTTGTATATTCGGGGACAGGGCAGAACACAGGGTCTTGCCATTCACCTTTAGAGAAATATGTTCTACAGCTCTATTAGTGTTAATAGATGATTGACCAAGAGTTTTTGCAGGTACTTCCTCATCAGGCTCCGTGATAAGGGATGAGCATGCTGCATCTTTCACAGATAAGCTTTGACTCTGCCCTGGCACTGGACACAGCTGATTGACCACTTTCAGCTGTTAATCCAACAGGTTTTAGGACAAATCCCTGATGTCATTATGAAATTGGCCCAAATCCCAGTACTGCTTTGCTATGGGATCACACTCTGTTTCGAGCAAATGATACAGATGTTCAGACATACTTGTGTAAATATTATTTTCTGATAAGTAAGTTACTGTGTCAGAAAATTTGGAGTGGTGAGCACAGAATGCTCTGTTAGCTTGCTTTGTTAATAAATATACAGTCTCCAGCCTATGTGAACATAAATATTTTTATTTCCACTTCACTTTTTTCAAACACAAGAAAACAGTGTCATAAGCCACAGGGTCACAAAACAAGGCCTCTCCATTTTCCCAAGTTTGTCCAGGAAAGAAAGACCCATGATAAGTATATAGAAGATGTAATTTTGTAAACATGCCACTCACATGGAAATACCTCAAATGGAATTCCACTGGAGGCATCTCTCCCTGTTCCTTCCCCTTCCTCAGGCAGAGGGAAACACACACAATATACCTATTAATGTACCTGGAATTGCACAGAATTCTTATTGAATATAATAAAATCTATCTGAAAGTTTTTTACATTTTACACTTTACAAAAAACTACTGGGGAAAAAAGATTTTGTCGGGCAAAATATTGTCCAAAGGAGCTGGGTTGATAAACAGCATATCTGAGTACATAGATACATATCCACATGTCAGTCTTTGTGACTTGGGAAACACAAGCTAAAAATAAGGAATACAATTCACGTGAAGACTGGCTTGGCAGTGAGTGCTGAGCATTGGCAGTTGGAATTTGATGGAGAGCAGGAGGACTTTTTGGGAAAGCATAGCAGTGCCAGGCAGCCAGCTCTGCTTTCTGCCCAGGCATAACTCGCAAGTTGCTACTTGCACTGCTGTAGCCAGATCTTTAGGTTTGAACTGTAAGGCATCAGCCCCAAGTAGGTTTCCATGGAAGTAGGTTTCATCTAAAATAAGTTTAGGATAAGGCTGGAAGTTAGTGGTTCACTACATTTAAATGGATGATCTGTCACAGCCTTGGCTGGACATTTTTATCAGCCTCTGAACCATAGTACCTATTTCACAATGAGTGGTGGAAATAGCTAGTTGTAGAGTAAAACCCTACCTTACCCTTACCTATAGGAGTGGATTAAGCTGCTCATTATCCTGAATCAAACCAGTTGGTCCATTTGGCCCAGTGGTCTATTGGCAGTGGCTCTCCAGAGTTTAGGGAAGGCCTCTTCAGAACATCTGCTACTTGATCTCCTTTTAATTGGAATCCATCTGCATGTAGAACATATGTTCTATTTCTGAACTATGTTTCCTCCCCTATTTAATAGGAAGCTCCACTATTTAATAGGTGGCACAAGTGATTAAGACACTGTGCCTGTTAATCAGCAGGCCAGGGTTCCAGACCCAGGTCCCCACAAGACAAGGATCTCCTGCTACAGGCAGCGGGTTGGACTAGATGATCCACTTGGTCCCTTCCAACTCTATGATTCTATTATCTTGAGCCCATAAAGCCATCTTGAACTTAATAAATCCATTCTGTATGAATCTGCCATCTATGGAGCCAGACTTTTGTCCATCTATGCCAGTTTATCAACAATGCCAGCAGCCCTCCAGAATTTCAGGATGGGAAATCTTTCCAAGCTCAACATGGAGATGTCAGGGATTGAACCCAAGCTGTTCTGTAAGCTATAACAAGTACTCTTTCACTGAGCTACAGATTCTCCCTGGATAGTGCATGACTAACAAAGTGGCTTCAGTTGTTATGAAAAACAGCAAAAGGAACAGGAAGTACAAGCGAATCACACTTCTGATTCCTCTACCTTTGCTTCAGGCACAGTAGGTCTTATATATCTTCCCTGGTGTGACAGTGCACAAACTCTTGATGTTGAGATGGCTTGCACATCTTGAATATGGTCATGCTCAATATGAAGAGGTTAGAGAAGCATCTAACACTTTCACTTCCTGTTCTTGGACATTATTGTAGCAACTATTTTTAAGTGTACATGTGCCAGGAGGAGACACATCCCTGATGTTGGCTATGCAACACTCAATAACCGTAGACATGCATCTTCTTCCTGGTCCATCTTCTCTTATATTGGCTCTAGCAATTCCTGCTTAAGAATATTTTACTGGACGCTTACAGTTTCAGCTGCCCATGTTGATGATGGTTAGTTTTCCACTGACAAGAAAGACGTTCGTCTGAAACTTGGTCTGAAAGAACCTTGGTGTGACTGAGATGAATGGAATAAGCTTGCAACTAAAGCAGCAGTTGATTCAGTGATGGCCTTCCAGCAAACCATGGCCAACAGTGCACTCCTCCCCCATCTTCACATGATATATGAGATGTGAATTCTGGCAGTGATTGGAGGAACCTGGGAAACCTTGATTTGAGCACCTCAAAACCCAGGCACAATGCAGAATTTGGCTAAACCTGGGTGATGACAGCAGCTGATATGGCTTTCACTTCTGATATGGGTCTTCTGAGCCAGTGCCCATCAAGCATTATGCATGTCTACTCCAGGCACACACACAGAAGTTTCCATATACTACTTCTGCAAAACTGAGCACCAGAAGAGGACCAGGACTTTCGTGATTTGATGTCTGGTAGCATCCAAGGCAAGAGAAGCAAGATTCAGACACCCTAATAAGTTCCTCTTGGCAAGTGGTAGGAACACCCAACTCCCTTGCCAATTCCAGTATTCTTTGGAGAACGGTTCAGTGTTGATATTCTAAGTCAGAGAAAGGGGAAACTCAGTGCTGGTAGTCAACAAGACACTGGAGTAAGAGTGGTGGAGACACACAGGGAAGGGCAATGTTAAGGCTCCTTGCAGCATCTGACTCCATTAAAGTGAAAATAAACTGGCCACGCAGAGCAGGCAAGCAGGCATGTATGCAAAGTCCCAGGACTTGGCACCTGAGGTCCATGCCCGATAGTAGTAACTGCCCTCACCTGTTATATTGCCAGACTCTGCATACTCAGGGCCACTCTCCCCAGGCAACCGCAACCTTCCTGCCGCGGCCATAGCCGCTGCTCCTGCAGCCGCTCCTGCTGCTGCTGCAGCTGCCACTCTCAATGTTCCCCCAGAGGAGCCATAGCGGGTTGAAGATTTGGATCGCCGTGTCGCACCCCGTGCACTGCCCCGGGCTGCCCCTCGTGCTCCACCTCGCCCTCCTTTGCAGATGATGCCCTCAAAGAACAGAGCAGCCAACAGGATGAGAGCCCAACAGATGGCTGTACTCCATTTCATCATCCCGGCAAAATGGGCCAAGCCTGCCAGAAGAATAAGAACAGGTATGTTAGTATTGTATGAAAAATCTTTGTGTGTATCTGTCGTCATGTTTTCCCTAAAAGTTTTCACGATGGCTGCACTAAGATCGACAACCATAAGGCTCCCTTACTGATGAGATCTGCAAAGAAGGAAAATGATTGTTACAGAATGCATGGCAGGATGCTACTATGGCACTATACTACTAGTACTATACTACTTCTTCCTTTTAGCAAAAAAGTGGGCCTTTTATGTCAGTTCAGGCCTTTTTATGCCAGTTCAGGCCTTTTATGCCTGTGAAAGAAGAGCATAGAAGTTGTTATGAGAAGCAGGACGAGAAGGCTCAGAAGACCGTAAAACTTGATCTGGAAAGCTGCCTTTCACTTGATCATCTGGAAAGCTGTATTAACTAGCTCAGTGAATTAATCAGCTCTGACTTCTGGTTTGCAGCCAATGCTGGTTTGCAGCCAATAAAATTTCAGTTTATAGTCATGAGCTTACTCCCAGGAAAGGACCATTAGAAAGTACTATACAATTAATAAGTAGTATTATCAAACTAAGTTATTGATTCAAATAATGGTGCTCAATCAAATAGGGTACTAACCTATAACATAAATCGGGCTCCTGCTGCTTTTTGCCTCTGGTTGGAACCTAAGCACAAGTGAGAAAGCATACTCAGCTCTTTTTTTGTAGTGACTTGTGGAAAAAGGGTTTTAAAAAGACTGAGTGAATGAATAAAATTGAAGAAACAGATGTTGTCAAATGCAACGATATTTGATGCATCTTACTATTGATGCATCAAATACTGATGCAGTGATATTGATGCAAAGAATTTATGAATCTTGGTGTTATGTACAAGCCCTGAGGCAGGCATCCCGGAGCAGGGCTGGGCCAGGTTGCAGAATAGCTTGGAATAAGGGAAATGTGCTGGTCGGGAAATCAAACCCCCAATTGCCCTACTACTGTGGCACCACCTACAGACCATCTGTGGCATACCAGTGTGCCATGGCACAATGGTTGAAGGTCACTGCCTTAGCAGATGTGAGGGAGGAGGCATCTCACTGAAGAACTACATTGCCCCTGACTAGGAGTGCAGATCCTGTGAGACAGGTACACTCTGCTAGCACATGAGAGCTTCTGAGAGACTCATCTACCATTGGAGAAGAACCTGTTTTGGGTCTCGTGTTTTAATGATTTCACAAATAGAAATGGTAACAGGAGAACTTGTCCCCCCTTGCCAAATAGTAGACGAGGGATCCACTTAGTAGAGATCTAATAGTAGAGCAGGGATCCAATAGTAAAGAGGGGGATTCAAACCATAAAGAAGGACAGGACTAAAATCCCTTTGTGCTGTTTGGCTTCATCAAATTTAAATTTAATGGGTAAGTTTGGCCCTAGGTGCCCTTAAGCAATTATCTCTCAATCTCAGCCCACTCACCACCGCAGTATGTGGGTAATAATACATTGCCTTATATGTAGGTCATCTGATGCTCCTTGAACAGTACATTCAAAAATCTTATGCTAGGGGAACAATACTTTACCCAAGTATTGTTCCCCTAACATAAGATTTTTGAATGTACTGTTCAAGGAGCATCAGATGACCTACATCTTCCTGTGAAAACCCAAGGATACCTGTGAAAACCCAAGGAATAACCTTGGGTTTGTGGTAGCAAAACTACAATAGGAGGTGGGTGTCCTTCAGGGGAAACCTAAGCCTGTCTATTTAGAAGTACAGTAAGTCCTATTGTATTCAATGGGGCCTCCTCCCAGGAAAAAGATGTTTAGGATTGCAGCCTTTGTTAAGTAACTGGCCCACTTTTCCCCTGGCACATTACATGTGTGACTTAACTGGATCACTTTGGGAAGAATGGCTGATTAGTTTACTTTGGATTTCAAGGCTTCTCTTTACACTGCTGCTAGAATTTTTCCAGTACAGCAATTTAAACCTAGGTATCAAAATATCCAATTAAGTTTAGCTTCTCCCAGGAAGAAGTGTTATGAGACAGGCATGTTTGTAATGGTTTTAAAATAATTCTTCTATCTAAATCTAAATGAGCCAGCAGAGGATTGTGGATTGCTGCATCCCATCTTTGAAGGAAGGCCTTTGCCACCAAAAGGTGGGACTCAAAAAGGTGAATGCTGTGGCCCATCTCATCAAATACAAGGGGATCAAGCTCTCCAGCTATGGAGGTCATTGGGATATTACAATTTCAATTCAATGAGGCTCCAATCCTAATCTAAAGTTAGGCCAGCCTAAACCCCGACATAAATCCTGTACTGACTTGGGGGTGTCACAAAACTGCTATAAAGCACTTCTGCCCCACTTCTGGGAGTTTTGCTAGTGCACAGGCGTACACCAACATCCCCACACTACCACAGGAAGATATGCCCAGTGGGTTAGGCTGGTCTAAATTAGTTAGGATTGCACTCCTTGAGTGCTTCAAAAACAACAGGCTCAGATCTGATGGTTATTCCCATCTGTTCAGTGATGGGCTAGAAAAAAATTAACAACCGGTTCTATGCCCATCTGGCAGCCACTTTTAAATGGCTATTTTTAAACTTTATATGTCCTGTCTCTCATTAACAACCGGTCCTATAGAGTAGGTGCGAACCTGCTGGAGCCCACCACTGCATCTGTTCCAGGAAGTATAACTGGGAAATGCTAGGCAAATAGGCTTGCAAGGCAAGATTATAGATCTCCAAAGGCATGGAAGGCAGTGGAGGGCGAGCCGAGCTTTGGCATTAGGGATAATGGGTGGCATGTCTCTATCATTGGATAAGGGGAATGCACCCATGTGCTTCCAGGACCCTTCCCAGGCTGTTTCCCATGCAGCTCAGCCCACAGCCTCTTTTTGGTGGGCATCCTCCTGTACACTGCAGCCTTCTGAAGTCAACAGGCTCATCTTTTAAGATGGCTTGTTGTGATGATGGCTGATGGCTTTTTCTGCACACATTCAGACTGCTCCCCCACTCCGTTTCCAAGCAACTTTCCGAGGGTACAATCCTATGCATGCTTTCCTTGGAGTAAACCCTATTCTGATTCAGGGTGAGCAGATCTCATAACCACAAGAGGAGACGGCCCCGCAAAAATGTAGTACACCCAAGAAAAATGCAGAACACAACAAAATGACAGCTGACAACATTTACGTATTGCTTTCATGTGGTTAATTAATATTATTTATTAATATAAATTTATATTAATTTATATTTATATTAAATTTATATTTATATTAACCTATATTTAAGGTTGCCTATATCCTGAAAAAAGGGACAATCCTCATTTTGGGGGATTGTGTTCATATACTAGCTAATGGGTCAGAAGGTCCTGTCCCGATTTTTGTGGAAGAGAATTATGGCAACCCTAACCTTATTGCTTATTATTAAATTTTAAACTATTGCATATAAATTTATGAATGACAGGAAGGCTCCATGCTGATTTCTCACAAGGAAAAGGAGGACAATGAAAAAATTTTCAAGTCCCCAGGGAACAAGGCTGAGAAAAAGAGGACATGATCTGGGGAAAAAGAGGACATAGGATCACCCTGATTCCATCTAATTTATGAATGAAAAGATGGCTTCATGCTGCCTGCTCACAAAGAAAAGGAGGGCAATGAGGATTTTTGTCAGGGCACAAGGCTAAAAAAGAAGACATACCTTGGGGGGAAAAAGAGGACATGTGGTCACCCTGATTCCATCTAATTCATGAATAATAAGAAAGCAACATACTCTCTGCTCACAAGGAAAGGGGGGACAATTAGGATTTTTTTCCAGGGCACAAGGCTAAAAAAAGAGGATGTATCATGGAAAAAGAGGACATAGGATCATCCTGATTTCATCTAATTCATTAATGAAAAGAAGGGCTGCCTGCTCACAAGGAAAAGGGGGACAATAAGGATTTTTTTCCCCAGGGTACAAGGCTAAAAAAGAAGACATATCCTGTGGAAAAAAGAGGACATGTGGTCACTCTGATTCCATCTAATTCATGAATTAGAAGACAACATGCTGCCTGCTCACAAGGAAAAGGAAGACAATGAGGATTTTTTTCCCCAGGGAACAAGGCTGAGAAAAAGAGGACATGTCCTGGAAAAAGGGACATAGGGATGAATCTCCAACCTGTCTGATCTCAGCAGAGGGGGGTCCTCTCCCCTCCCACCCCAAATGCCTCCCCAGATCTGGGCTCCTGCCTGGAACTCACCTGCAGAGGATGGGGCACTTGGAGGGCTTCTCTTCTGGAGAGCTGCAATCCTGGTTTTGCAGAGTGATGTGGGGAGGGGATGCAGGGGATGGGGCTGGACCAGCTGGTTCAGCACCGCCTTCACACGTGCCTGGCTGGCCAAGATCTGTCTCCCCCTCCTCTCCCCCCTTCCCTCCCCACAGCCGCCCACTCACCGGATTAGGGGAACAGTACAGAGCTCTGCAGCGCTGTCAATCTCCAGGGGTTCCTTCCATAGGATGATGCTCTGACTGTGCTGGTCCTCAGTGTCATCCTGCATCAGGGATGGTACCACCAACTGCACACTTGGGAATAGGCAGGCTTGGGGGGTGTTCTAGGAGGCCCCCCAGCTACAGGAAGGCGATTGGGGGCTGGGATTTTTATCTTCAAAAGGGTGACTATATCTCCTCTTTTTTCCAGGGCATGTCCTCTTTTTAAGCCTTGTGTCATGGAAAAAAAATCTTCATTGATCTCCTTTCCCTTATGAGCAGGCAACATATGGCCTTCTTAGAATTAATAAATTGGATGGAATCCGGGTGACCACATGTCCTCTTTTTCCAGGGCATGTCCTCTTTTTAAGCCTTGTGTCCTGGAAAAAAATCTTCATTGATCTCCTTTCCCTTATGAGCAGGCAACATATGGCCTTCTTAGAATTAATAAATTGGATGGAATCCGGGTGACCACATGTCCTCTTTTTCCAGGGCATGTCCTCTTTTTAAGCCTTGTGTCCTGGAAAAAAATCTTCATTGATCTCCTTTCCCTTATGAGCAGGCAGCATGTAGCCCAGTGATTTTCAGCCACTGTTCCATGGCACTCTGGTAAGCCTTGTGTACAGTGATTTTCAACCACTGTAAACCTTGTGTACTCTGCAGGTGTGGCACAGGGCTTTGGGGACGATCATTTATTGATGTGCCTTGTCAATGGTAAAAAAAAGTTGATGGTGTGCCTTGACCATTTTTGTGCCTTGCCAGCCTGCCATGTGACTAAAAAATTTGAAAATCACTGCAGTAGCTTTAGAATTGATAAATTTTACAAAATAAATTATATTTAATGGCGTTTAATTATAAAAAATACAGTGTTAAAATCAGTAAGTAATACTCGTAACTACATGAAAGCTATATATATGAGTGTTTTTAGCTTTTATTTGGTCATGTCCTACATTTTTCCTGAGCATCCTACATTTTGGAAGGCCTTGTCCTCATTTTCTGTTATGACATATGGTCACCATCAAGTTGGTGAAACAGGGATCCTGAGATATTCCTTTAGCTGGAACCATGAGACTTTTTAAATCCCTCTGCAATCTCCCCTTTCTCTCACATCCACCCACCCACACAAAGAGCACGTGTGCGCGTGCGCGCACACACACACACACACACACACACTTAACACACGCTCTTGCTCATCTGGCAAGCAGATCAGGATTTGCAACTCCCTTCGAGTGCAATCCTAACCTAGGCCATCCTAACTCATTGGTCTTCCCATTCCTGTGGTGATGTACGAAGGCAAGCACATATCTGTGCACTGGCCTAACCTCCCCAAGAACTGGCACAGAAGTGTCTTATGGCACTTTTGTGACACCCCTAGGTCAGCACAGGACTTGTGCTGGGGCTTAGGCCAGCCTAATTATAACTTATTATTGCAGCTGAAGGCACATAGGAAAGCCACTTAACTCCTTGGCACTTGGGGCTGCAATCCTAATTCCCAGTTAGGCAAGCATAAGCCCCAGCACAAGATTCAATCCTGAACTTATGTTTCTGCCAGCGTGGAGCAAGTGTGGAGCCTAATAGTAGTGTTTTGGGGGGTGTGTGTGAATTATCAGAGTTGTTAAACTGAGCAGAAAATAAGCCTACATCCTGACTTCAGTCCTCTCATCCAAGATTTACTAAATGTCCATAACCTAAATTTAGACTAAGGGCAAACTCCAGTGCCTATCTACTCAAAGCGAGTCCCATTGTGTTCTACAGGACTTTTTCTCAGGAAAATGTGTACAATGGTGCCTCACATAATAAGTTTAATTCATTCTGGAAGCATGCTTGTTATGTGAAATGCTCTTTATGTGAAGCAGATTTTCCCATAAGAAATAATGGAAACTCAATTGGTTTCACAACCCAAAAAAATTCATATGAAAATATTAACTGGATGTAGAAATGATGACAAATCACTGGAATTGAATTCAAAACATGCATTCAGTGTGCATGATCCTATGAAGTCTACTTAGGCTGCAATCCTAAAGACACTTTCCTGGGAGTAAGACCCATTTAACACAATGGGGCTTACTCCTGGGTAGACATGGTTAGGAGGCTGCAATCCAAGACACTTTCAAAGTGTCTCCCCACTTTCTCCTTCTTGTCATCATGATCCTCTCTTCCCTGCTCCCTTCTGGCTAGCCCTGAGCTGCTTCCCTCTTCTCCACTGCTCTTCTCTCCCTCTGCCCAGCGGATGCCCAGCCACAGGAGGAACAGTGCAGAAGTGTTGCTTTTACTATGGGCAGGCGCGCTAGGCAGCTCTGACGCTTTTTAAAAGGGCTGCCGGCCAGCGTGTCTGCCCCAACTGTCAATGAGTGTGCTTGTTAAGTGAAGCAACACATGTTAGTTATGTGAGGCAGAATCCTAGACAAATTTTGCTTGTTATATGGATCACTTGTTAAGCGAAGCACTTGTTAAGTGAGGTACCACTGTATAGGATTTCAGCCTCACTAGAATCTGGAACTAGGATAAATTTGCTACTGACTTATAGATGTCAGTCATTTTAGGGATTGGTGAAATTGAGCACAAAAGAATTAATATGGTATGGAAAGACAAAGGGGGTCATTTGTTACTGGAGGACTGGCATACATGCCATACATGGCATAGAGTCCATACGTAAGGAAAGAATACATGCAATGGTTTTATCTTTCACTCATTTCCTCCATGCCAGAATGTGCACATGGTTGTGAGGATCAATCTTCCTCCAACAGGAAATGTCCAGCACGCATCTGTTTAGCTGCACAAGATAATCCACAATTATCTGGGAAAAAAGCAGTTTTTTTCCCTGGGGACTCATGCATGTGATGCTTGCAAAATTTCAGAGATGGCTTTTGCAGTCAACAGCATCTCTCTCTTCATCACTTCCACATTCTGGAGTTCCTGACCTTATTTCAAAGCAGCTGGTGCAACAGGAAAGAAGTGTACGTATAACTTTTCTCCTCCATGCAATTTCCCCATCCATTGTGCTCGTAGTTTCTGGGTATTTGTAACAAATTGCAATATCCTCGGTTATCCCTGCTCGCATAAAGTGGTGCACAGATCTACCTCCTGAAGTCAGAGGGAAAATAGTTTAGTACGTACTATTACTATTACTTGTACTAAAGTAATAACTATTACAGAGTTATTACTAGTTTAGTAATAACTCTGAAATTAAAACAGCCAACCTAGTCAAGATTATAACGAGCCCAATATTATGCATATTTACGATGTCCCTTTACAGTCAACGGAGTATGTATGTATATGCATGGATAGGATTGCAGCCAAACTCACCTAGTAAAATGAAGTGGAGCAAGTTATAATCTCTGGCTTAACTGTCAAAGGTCAGTGGGAGTAGTTGGTACATTAAAGCAAAAATAACTCTTTGAATATGTATAGGCTGCCTTTCCTGAACCACAAATCTACTTCAAATAGCTCACATAGAATTTGTGGTTAGAAATGTCTTCATGTGGTTTTTGGATCTGTTTTCACAAAAATGTGCCTGACAAATGTCGATGACAATCTGTGTCAGAGGTTGGTCCTCTCTTATTTGAGCAATTCTGGGCCATGGATAATTTGAATTAATCAGATGAAAGGAAGGAAGGTCAGGTGCTTGAAGCCTGTCCCTCCTCTGGGTTCAGTGACCTGAGTCACCTTGCCATATTGTCTTTTATGTAACTGATGATGGTAGAGACCTTTAAAGCCAGCTTAATTCATAATAAAGGCAAAAGTATTTTCCACAGGTTGCCCTGCTAATCATGACTGACCCTAAGGGCAGTGCTCATTCCCGTTATTGTCCAACGGTGTCTCTGTGGTCATGTGGCTGGCATGATTAAATGCCAAAAGTGCACAAGAACTCTGTTCCTTTCCCACCAAAGTGGTACCTATTTATCTACTCGTTTAATTTTCAATTTTTTTCATCTCATGACACACCATCAGTTGTTTTTACTATTGATAACACACACCATGCTGTTTAAGTCCCCAAGTTTTCCTATTAATAAATGTCCCTCCCCAAATTCCAATGGGACACTTGAGGACTATTTGCGGCACACCAGTGTGCTGTGGCACACTGGTTGAAAATCACATGCTTTCAGACTGCTAGGTTGGCAGGAGCCGGGGAAGTAAAGGGAGCTCATTTCATTGTGCAATACTGGACTTGGATCTTGAATCACCAACCTGTTGATAAGAACAGCATCTTTAACCACTGAGCCACTGCAGCCCTCAATTCATAATACTGTACCCTAAAACTCCTCATATGGATGAGGACATCAACTTACCAAATCACCAACTTACCGAGACCTGTTTATATGAGTTTTTGGCAACTTTCAGTATCAGTTATGGATCCATCCTGTCTGCATACACTGTCTGGATTGGTGATAGGAGGCACTGTGTTTCAGTAGTTGTGTTCCTACTTGGAGAGCCAATTGAAGGTTATATTGAGGGATTGTTGCTCAGCCTTGAGACCTGCACTGGCACTTCCATGATGCCAACTGAAGCTAGTCAAGAAGTAGATTGGCAGAGGATGTCAATATAAATGTCCCTCATTGGCCTACTAATAAATGATCTTCCTATGGTATGCCTGAGGACCACTCAAGGCACATCAATGTGCCATTGCACAGTGGTTGCAAATAGCTGGCGTAGTGTCAAGCTGTTCCAAATGGGCTTCTACTGGTACAGGAATTCAGAAATACAGTAGGAGGTTTTCACCTGCCTAATCTTTAATGCTGGCTGTTAAACTGTAATGCCTGTCGGTTGAGGCAACTGGTACATACTGTACAAAATAATGAGCCTGAGCCTTGGGTTGCTAGGAAATATATAACAAGCTATCTCCATCGTGGAGAAAAGTTCCCTTTTTTCATAGTTAGATTCATAAAATCAAAACACTGACAGTTATCTTCTCAAAACTGCACAGTTGGTCTGGAGATCATCAATGAATAAACTAGCTCCATCTTAGCGCACAATCCTAACTATGGGCAAAATCCATAGCAGTTATGGGTCCATGCAGTTACATCACCCTCTAGTTTTATCTTATGGAAAGTCATCTGAACTGCGCCAGAGCAAGGGGCTTAATTCACTTTAGGATATAGGCAGGGGTGGGCCCGGCCTGGCCCAAGAACCGGTTCTCCGGAAGTGGGCGGGGCCAGGGAGGTTTTTAATTTAAATTTTTTTTTTAAATTAAAAAAAATTAAATTACTTACTTCTGAGTAGACCTGCATAGGATGGGGCTCTGAAGCTGCAATCCTCTCCACACTTTCCTGGAAGTAAGACCCATTCAGCACAATAGGGCTTACTTTTGAGTAGACATGGTTAGGAATGTAATCACCAGGCTGAGAAAAGATCTATCCTGGAAAGAAGGGAGAAATCCTAGAGACAGTTTCCTGGGAGTAAGGCCCATTCAGCACAATAGGGCTTACTTTTGAGTAGACATGGTTAGGAATGTGCTATAAATCAAAGGCCCATGTAATCCAGCTTCCTGTATTTTACAGTGGCCCACCAAATTCTTCATGGAGCACAGAAAACAACATGAAACATGAGATTAGATAGATAGATAGATAGATAGATAGATAGATAGATAGATAGATAGATAGATAGATAGATAGATAGATAGATAGATCAGTGTTTCTCAAAGTGGGGGTAGGGACCCCTTTGGGGGTCGCCTAGAGGTTTCCTGGGGGTCGCCTAAAGACCCCTGGTGCAGGGGGCCAGGTCAGGCTTGCCAGGCTTCCGGCTGTAGCTCCACGCACACTGGGGCTAACTGACAGGCTCAGGGCCCAATCCTATGCATGCCTACTCTGAAATAAATCCCATTATAGTCAGGATGGCCTTTACTCCCATGTAAATGTGGATAGGATTGCAGCCTCAGGGCCCAATCCAATGCCTGGCTACTCTGAAATAAATCCCATTGTGTTCAACGTGTGCATAGAACACACATTTCATTTGTAACAATGAAAATACATCCTGCATATCGGATATTTACATTACGATTCATAACAGTAGCAAAATTACAGTTACAAAGTAGCAACGAAAATAGTTTTATGGTTGGGGGTCCCCACAACATGAGGAACTTATAAAGGGGTCACGGCGTTAGGAAGATTGAGAACCACTGAGATAGATAGATAACCACCCACCCATGCTTGTAACCCTGATGGACCTTTTCTTCAGAAATTTGTCTAAGCCCCTCCTAAAGGTATCCAGGCTAGAAGTCATCACTGTTGTCACTATATCCTGAGGCAAGGAGTTCTACAGATTGCTTACATGCTGGGTAAAGAAATACTTTGTCTATTTTAACTCTCTCAGCACTCAACTGTAGCAGATGTTCTCTGGTTTTGGTGTTGTGTGAGAGAGAAAAGAGCATCTCTGTTTTCACTATCCAGGCTGCAAAAAAGGACGTACATATGGAAAAAGGGTACCTATAGTCACCCTGATTTTATTATGTAAAATGTATTAATTCTGAGAATTCTACATTCTACCTTCTCAGGAGAAAAAGGAGGACAATGAAGATTGTTTTCCTAGAACATGAGACTTAAAAAGAGGACATACGATCACTCTGAATTTATTATGTAAAATTTATTAATTCTGACAAGGCTGCATACTGCTGCTCACAAGGAAGACAGTGATTTTTTTCCAGGACATGAGGCCGAAAAAGAGGAAATGTCCTGGAGATGGAGGACATGTGATGACTCTGCTAAAAAAGAAGACCTGTCTGGAAAAGGGGGACATGTGGTCAGTCACCCGGCTGCGAAAGAGGACCAATCCTGGGAAAAGAGGACATGTGGTCAGTCACCCTGCTAAAAAAGAGGACCAGTCCTGGAAAAAGAGGACATGTGGTCAGTCACTCTGCTAAAAAAAGAGGACCAGTCCTGGAAAAAGTGGACATATGGTCAGTCACTCTGCTAAAAAAGAGGACCAGTCCTGGAAAAAGAGGACATGTGGTCAGTCACCCTGCTAAAAAAGAGGATGTGTCCAGAAAAAGAGGACACGTGGTCAGTCACCCTGCGAACAAAGAGGATGTGTCCGGAGAAAGAGGACATATGGTCAGTCACTCTGCTAAAAAAGAGGACCAGTCCTGGAAAAAGAGGACATGTGGTCAGTCACCCTGCTAAAAAAGAGGACCAGTCCTGGAAAAAGAGGACATGTGGTCAGTCACTCTGCTAAAAAAAGAGGACCAGTCCTGGAAAGGGAGGACCTGTGGTGAGTCACCCTGGCCTGGCCTCCCCAGAGCTGTGAGTGGCTGAGCAGCAGCCGGGAGGCGGAGGGAGTGCTGAGCCCGTAAGAGGCGGAGGGAGCTGCAGAGTCTGCCTCCTGAGAGCCCTCGGCTGCTCCAGTCCAGTCCAGCATGGCAGCCGCGGTGGCCCTTGTACTGCGCGGCCTGGTCCGCCCCCCCTCAGCCTCGCTGCAGCCCCGTCGCTTCCTGGCTGGAGGTGAGACTGAGGGCGACCGGGTTGGACGGGAGAGCCTGGGCTGGCGGGGCCTGCTCTGGCCTTGCCCCGCCAGCTCCAGCCCTGGGCTTTGGAAGGGCAGTTCCAGTTGCCTCAGGAAAGGCTTGCACCGCCAGGGGGTGACTGTACCACTCCTCTGAAGAGGACATATGGGGACATAGGGACTTAGGGCTCTCAGTGGAGGACATATGGTTGGGGAAAGGGTTTTCTGAATTGGTACAGTCCCATCCCAGTGCCACTCTTGAGTGGTACAGTCAGGGTAACTGTTAATTGCAAGAAAGGACAAGGACCCCCAGAAATGTAGGACACTCAAAAAAAAGTGCAGGACAGTTAAATAAAACTATAAACACTTATCTAGACTGCTTTCATGTGCTTAGTTGAAACACTATGGCCGCAGTCCTACCCACACTTACCTGGGAGTAAGCCCCATTGACTATAATTAGACTTACTTCTGAGTAGACATGCATAGGATTAGGCTCAGAGGCTGCCATCCTACCCACACTTTCCTGGGAGTAAGCCCCATAGACTCTAATGCCACTTACTTCTGAGTAGACATGCATAGGATTAGGCTATTGTGTGCCACAATCTTAGCCACACTTTCCTGGAAGTAAAGCCCATTGACTCTAATAGGACTGATGTCTGAGAAGATATGCATGGGATTGGGCTCTATATTACTTATTAACCTAGTGAAAAGCATACCCACGTTGTGGGAGTAACAACATTCCCATGTGCAACATTCCCCCATGAGCAGGGTGACCAGATGACGGGAAAAACCCCGATTTGTCCGGATTTTTAGCCTCCTGCCCGGTTGTCCTACATTTTGGCATCATTGTCCTGCATTTTGGCTTCATTTTGAAACTTCGTGATAGTGCATGCCCCATCATGCCATATGTCGTTGGATTCGTATTGAAGAGAGGAATCCAATGCAACAATCAGTTTTGAGATATCTCCTTCCCATCAAAAGTTATGATCAAAAAACAAAAACAAAAAAATTACATTTTTTGGCAATTTTTTTCAGCAGGTAGGAATTTTGGCCTGGGATTAGGAATTTTGGCCATGGGGTTCAGGAATTTTGGGTTTGGCATCTGCTCACCCTGCCCATGAGTTTCAATCCCCCCCATGCACATCAACCCCTCAATGTGCATCACCTCCCCATGTGCATCTTCCCATGCGCAACACACTTCCATGCTCAGCATCCTCCCCAGTGCAACCTCTTTCCCTGAACAATATTCCCCCAGTGTACCAGGCAGTGAGCATCAAATTGGCTGAAGGTTGGTCAGTCTTCCATGTTACGTATAGGACAAAAACACGTTGCACCCCTTTTCAGCCCCTTAAGGGTTAAATTTATCCACATTGGTTTTTAGTGGGTGTTCATGTCACAGAAGGAACTCCCTCCCCAAATTTTATGGTTCTAGGTCTGGCAGTTGGGGCAGAACATCCCTCAGTCACTGATTCCTCAATTCAAAGCATAGGGAGGAAAACTCGTTGCGCCCCATTTCACCCCCTTCTGGTTGGAATTTCTGAAAACCGGTTCTTAGTGCACCCCTCAGTCACGGAAGAAACACCCCAAATTTCATGCTTCTAGGCCTGGTGGTTTTGGCTGAGCATTGATGAGTCAGTCAGACAGTCAGTCAGTCAGTCAGTGACTTTTCATTTATATATATGTAGGTAAATGTGGTTTATGATTTTGCTATGTACAATATGAATAGTGTAGATATGTTGGAATGTATTAGAGGGAATCACCCCTTTCCAAAAGTGAGAACCTGTGAACTTTATTCTTCTCCCTCCCCTTGAATTCCTATCATTGGTATGGTGACTTAAGGATTTTGAGTTCTTAGTGCACCCAAGTAAATACTAGTTGGTGTTTCAACATCACACTAGAAAGGTAGGCTTAAAGTTATTTTATGAAGCGATCAAGTTAATGTTTAATGATAGGAGGGTGTTCTTTTGTTAAAATCTCCAATTTGTCAAAAGAAAACTGCTGTTATGACCCTATAATGGAAAAATGGTATATAGGAAGTAACTAGTAGCAAGAAAAAAGTGGAAGATTTCTATTTTTTGGATCATTGTGGGGAATTTTTGGATCTGGAAAGAGGAAGAAAGTAAGACTGGACTGGGGCAAAGAAGAAATAGAGTTTCACATTGCCTCCATCAAAGAGTATATGGAGGAGCAACAGTTTCTCAGGATGACCAGTTGCAATCCATTCCTAAGGAATGACTAAGGCTGCAATCCTAAAACACTTTTCTGGTAATAAGACCCATTGAATATAATGGGGCTTTCTTCTGAGTAGACATGGTTAGGATTGTGCTCTAAAGCTGCAATCCTTATCTCCACTTAGGCCAGCATAAGCCCCAGGACAAGTGCTGTGCTGGCCTGGGAATGTCAAAAAAATACTGTAAGGCACTTCTGTGCCACTCCTGGGGGAGGATTCGGTCCGTGTACAGACACGTGCTTGCCTCCCTACATCACCATGTGAATGGAAGACCAATGAGTTGTGCTAGTCTAGGTTAGGATTGCACCCTCAAATCATTGTGCAACAGTATCCCACCCATTTCCATCCCAGCAAGGGTCCTAAAAGGCAGTGATGGGCTTCAAAGAAATTAAGAACCGGTTCTCTGTCCATCTGGCAGCCACTTTTAAATGGCTATTTTTAAACTTTATATGTACTATCTCTTGTTAAGAACTGGTTCTATAGAGTAGGTGCGAACCTGCTGGTGCCCACCGCTGCTAAAAGGGTACGTCTGCTAAAAGGGTACGTCGGCCAATGGTGCTGATCAGTTTCTCTATGTATTGTCTGAGCAGGAAGTGAGTTATAATGGTCTGTCTAAGCAGGCTCTTGCTGTCTTCTTCTCATTGTCTCTTATTGCTGCAAATAATTATTGGCAATGTAGAAACAGAATGCAGGAGACTAAGAGCTTCTCCTGAATTCATAGCTGGTACATGAGGTTGGCATACCGGGGCATGCATTGAGGGGATACTGTTGATCCCTTCTTACCTGTGCCCGTAGTAATGGGGCAACAAAACAACTCCCTGGATTGAGTTGCCCTCTGATCTCTCATCTGGCATCCCCAAATAGAAGCTTTCCTCCAAAAAAGGTGGGGGCAGAGTGACCATATGTCATAATCGCAAAAGAGGACAAGGCCCCCAAAATGTAGGACACCAAGTAAGATGTACGACATGACAAAATTAAAGCTAAAAACACAACATACTGCTTTTACGTGGTTCATTTAAACACAATATTGCTTATTATTAAGTATAAAACTTACACATAATTTATTAATTGCAAGAAGGCTCCACCCTGCCTGCTCACAAGAAAAAGGAGAACAATTAATATTTTTTTCCTGGAAAAAGAGGACATGTAGTCACCCAGAGTGAGAGGAGGGATCTTTCTGGGGAAAAACAAGGGCAGATACATTCTTTTTGAAGGCAAATAAATGATTTTATCTGGATATTGTAAACCTGTGTTTCTAGGTAGAAACTTGCATATCTGGTGAAGGGGAAGTGCCTGTAGGCAACAGAAGAACTGGTGGAAAGAGCTGGAATCATCATCTGTCTAGTCAGATTTTGCTTTGGCTGTAGGTTATAAAAAGTACAGAAAGAGTCTGGCAGAAATTCCAGAAATTTCAGAAAGATTGTACAGTAAATTCTTAAATATTCTGGGGTGTTTTTTAAAGTAGCTTTAGGTTGTAACAGGCACTGTCAAATAGATTTTCTTCTTGTCCCCTTACTCTGGAAGTAGTATATCAGGATTTCATTTACTGCTTATGTATGTATGTATGTATGTATATATGTATGTATGTATGTATGTATGTATGTATGTATGTATGTATACCCTGCCTTTCTATCTAAAAAAAGATACTGATACTGATTCAAAATGAATGGGACAAAAAGGCAAGCAACCTTAAACTGCTGTAAAGGAGGCAGGGGTATAAGTGTTTCCTGACATTATAGTTATTTGAATAATTAATTAATCTGCATGCGACACTCGCACATGAACGTGATTCTCTGAAAGTAAATGTTTTCTGCGCCATTACCAAAAGCAGTGTGTTTGGGCCATTTTTCTTCATGGAAAACATGATTATGGGGTTTATCTACCGAGACATGCTCTCTGACTGGTTGTTACCTCAGTTAGACAAAGCGGTTCCCGACTTCATTCTACAGCAAGACAGTACTCCATTGCATTGGCATAAGGACGTACGTGATTACCTCAACAATCATTTATCCCATCACTGGATTGGCTGTGGTGGGTCAAAAGACGTGCCACTACATTTTTGACCGCTCAGATCTAACGCCATGCAATTTTTTCCTTTGGGGGTACATGAAGGACAAAGTGTTCGTGCCCCCACTTCCTCAGGACTTACAGCAATTAAAGCAGCAGATAGGTGACGTGTTGGACTCAATAATACCGGATATGCTAGCAAAAGTGTAGCAGAAATTGGATTACCGCATAGACATTTGCCATGTCACGGGAGGGGCTCACATCAAACATCTTTAGAAACTTGTATAGTTATAGTTTCACATTAAATTTGTATTTCAATAATAAACCCATAACAACAGTTATGGTATGTCACAGGTATGTTTTCTTTTTGTCCCATTCATTTTGAATCACCCTGAATTCTGTACAGGTACCCTTTATTATCTGCTAGGGTTCCATTCTGGAACTGTGAAACTGTTCTGTGAATAAAAAATCCATGTATGAAGAAAACACTGGAAAAATATGTTTAAAGACCCACTTCCAGGTTTCTTACTTCTCTATTGTGCCTAATGGAATAAGGTAGTGCCTCAAGGTCTGCATGGGTATGATTCTGAAAAATGGAATGACTGCTTGCATGACTGCTTCTCTACAATAGTAGAAAAGCAGTTTAAAAAAAACACCAAGATTTGGAGTGGCCATTTGTGTTGTGTCAAATATGTGTATAAAAAATTGTGTATAACAAGTTGGACCTGTATATTCTGTTCTGCCTCTCACATAGAAAGGATGGAGAGGGCAAAAAGAATGCTGAGAATCATTGATGGTTTCTCCTTGACAGGTGCCCAATTCCAGTATATTGTGGTAGAAAAGAAGGGAGCCAAGCAGAACGTGGGTGTGATCCAGCTGAATCGCCCCAAGGCCCTGAACGCGCTGTGCGATGGGCTTGTGAATGAAATTAACCAGGCCATGGATGCTTTCGAACTTGACCCTCATATTGGCGCCATTGTCATCACCGGCAGTGAGAAAGCTTTTGCAGGTAGGACTTTTTGCTCTCAGGCAGTGAATGAGCAGGGTGGGTTGTGATCCACAATTTCCTAAAAAGAGAAAATAATATGCAGACACCGCTGACAGGATCCATAATCTAAGGTATAAAAGTCACCCACCATGGATGGGTTTTCTACTCTGCTGATAAAACTGTTTTCTCCTGTAGCTGGAGCAGATATCAAAGAAATGCAGAACAAGACTTTCCAGGACTGCTATGGGGGCAATTTCCTTGCTCACTGGAACAGAGTCTCTACCGTTAGAAAGCCTGTCATAGCAGCTGTTAATGGATATGCTGTAAGTTTGACCTTTCTTTGCACAGCCTAACATAAATCTGCAGTTAATATTTTTGTCAGAAACACTCCTATTGCTTTGTGTGGTTCCAAAAGCCTTCCTCCCTGAGTGCTGTACTCCCATTTGGATAAAAGAGAGGAGAGCAACAGATGGGAGGGTTCAGGACAGGATGCTTTCAGTGATATCCCTGAAAATGTGGATAGATGCTTTGGTTGGACTAGGACTGGACTTAATGAGTTGAGCACATTCCAAATTGAGTGGAGGTGAGAGAGACCTACCCATCACTCAAGTCTTCTTAGATCCTTATCTAAACCCAAAATGTTATTCCCCAACTGCAAGTCTCTGCAAAGATGATAACCCATTTGCTGTAGACCTTTCTGAAACATCCATCACAATATAGCTGAAAAAGGCTACTATGCTAGTTCTTGAAAAATGGGGTCACTGTCAGATAGGTGTCGGGGGAGGAAGGGACAGTCCTGATTTTGGGGGATTGTATTCACATACTGGGCAAATATGAGAGAGGGGACAGTCCTGATTTTGTGGAAGAAATTTATGGCAACTCTACCATCAGAGTAGACCATGTTATCTTATTCTAATTGCAGTTTTATGTTGTGTTTCCAAATTGTACTACAGCTTGGAGGTGGCTGTGAGCTTGCCATGATGTGTGACATTATTTATGCAGGGGAGAAAGCACAATTTGGGCAACCAGAGATCCTACTGGGAACCATTCCAGGTAATGACACTGGAGGTGTGGGGGAAATGCTTTCTTATGCTTTCTTAAGAGGAATATATCACAAATTAACAGATTCACTAAGACCTACCACTAAGGTCTTTGATCCTTTGGCATGGCCTACTACTGTTTGTAAGGGTATCAGGCAGCCAAAGGAGGAGGCTTATTTTCAAAGCCTTTGAGCACAATCCAAACCATGTCTACTCAAAAGTAAGCCCTATTGTGTTCAGTGGGTCTTACTCTCAGGAAAGTGTCTTTAGGATTGCAGCCTTTAGTCTCAAAAGTAGTTGTACCATTCTATATGCCACCAAAGCTGTGAGCTACTCTAAAAGTAACCCTCACTCTTGAATAGCATCTTGTATGCAATTGACTTTTGAAGTTTACTGACAAATAGTTTTTAATAGACAAAATTTTTTAATTCAGGACAACCTCCTAACACTATCATTTTTTCAGCAAGAAAGGTTCACTTTTTAAATCTGGGAAAACTGTAGGCCTTTAGCTAGTTCACCAAAAGTGAAAATGTTTATCAGATTAATTTCTGTTAAGTATTCATGAGTTCTGAATAAATTTTTGACTTTTTTTAACTGGAACATTTTAATTCATTCCATACATTTATTGGAGACCTCTGTGACACTGGTTAGTATGACAGTTTGGTGGAAACTGGCTTCATCTTCTGGAAACTTGTTTTTTCATGTGTGTCCAAGAAAGTCATAATCTGAACTAGTATATAAAAAATCCATTGGCTTTGCATAAATCTTAAAAATAAAAATAAAATAAAATTGACTTTAATTACTGTTTTATCATGTGCAGGGAAGTCCTGATAGCTCTTCTTATTAATTTTGCACAGGTGCTGGTGGAACACAGAGGTTGACAAGAGCTGTGGGCAAGTCATTGGCTATGGAAATGGTCCTCACTGGGGAAAGAATCTCTGCTCAGGAGGCCAAACAGGCAGGTAAGTTTAGGCCACTCCTTAGCTTGCCGAGATAGAGAGAGAGAGATTCTTGCATGGAATGCCCTTGCTTTGATCATGCTCTGGTATTGCTATGGTCAGTCCACTTTTGGCACTTTGAATAGTATTTGTGCATTTCCCCCATGCCTAAGAAACAATTTTAGGGTGCAATCCTGACCTATCCCAGCAGAACTCATTGGTCTTCTCATTCCCAAGGTGACGTAGGGAGGCAAGTGCATGTCTGTGCACTGTCCTAACCCTTCCGCAGGAGCGGTGTAAAAGTGTCTTGCGGCTCTTTCGTTATACCCCCCAGGCCAGCATGGGACTTACATAGAGGCTTAGGCTGGCCTAACTGGAGAGTAGGATTGCAGCCTTAATTTCTATGTCTGCTAAGGCACAGAGCTATTTCAATGTATTTTTGACCTCCATCTGTTGGTTAATCCAGGGCACAATCTTAACCAATTTAGGCCAGCACAACTCACCTGTTCCTCCTATTCCCAGTGTTGTGGGGAGACTGACCCATGTTTGTTGACTAGACTAACTCCTTTGCAATACACCCAGGCCAGCACGGGACTTGTGCTGGGACTTCTGTCAGCCTAACCAAGGGTTAGGATTATGCTGCCAGGGTCTTGCTTCTGTTTAGACTTTGGTTCAGTGAACATTTAAGCTAGATGTTGGATATTCTAGAATGGCCTGGCTTTGTGGATAGAATTAAAAGAATAGTGGTAAGAAAATTCAGTTTTCTTTATTTCTGGAAATTCAGTTGCCATGTCAAGAATGTAGATTTTAGGGGAGGATGTTGGACATTTTTATGAAATCCCCCTGCAATAGCATTTGTATTTTTATTGATTTTCTTGTGGTGGGTGTGTTATTTTTTTTAGGCCTTGTCAGTAAAATCTGTCCGGTGGATAAGCTGTTAGATGAAGCCATCAGCTGTGGAGAAAAGATCGCTGGGAACTCTAAGCTGGTGGTTGCAATGGCCAAGGAAGCTGTAAATGCAGGTGACTGTGTTGCAGGGACAATGGGTTGGGGTGCCCTTCAGTTTATATGCACCTTCTAGTTCCTGATTACTTTGCCATAGAGTCAGTAGTAATGTACTGTAGCTGTAAGACTAGTGTGTGCGTGTAATAAGTTCTCAATTCTCAAGTGTGAGAAAGGTGGCATGACATAAAGAAGTGTGCCAGACTTGAGGTCTTCACTCCAACATAATGATTGTTCATTTCCATCATGGCTATGTTAATGTTACATCAAAACAGGAATGCTTTCAGTCCTTGAGTCTGGTATAGAAGGTAGAGCCACTGTTAAGCCTGAAGATAAGAACCAAAAGTTGCCAGTTCAAGAACATCAGGAACTGTGGACAAACACTGAAGCTGCATAACTGGGAGAAGTGAGAGATAAGGACTCAGCAGGCTGCTGAGTCTCATTCTTGGGCAAAAAACCTAGCCACGAAGTTGTTTTGTTTTTCATCTCAAACTTTTGTTTTTCAGCCTTTGAGACAACATTAACTGAGGGGAATAAAACAGAGAAAAGGCTATTCTATGCCTCCTTTGCAACGGTGAGTGTCTGACCTGCCCATTGTAGAGAAAGACAGTAGGGTTTTTCTTCCTTTCTCACACTGATTCATTGTCCCTCATGTGAAGCCATTGTTGCTGCCCCGCATATACTCCCTAGACTAGTGGGATTAGAGCATTTCAGCCCAGGACCCCTTTCTGAGAATGACAAACTGTTTGGGATCTTCCTCCCCCCCAAAGGATTTCATGTCTGGAAGTGTCTTTAAAATTGCCCATTGCCAGATTCCAAAATGGCTGCGCCCAGCTTTTCGCAACCTCTTGGGGTAGAGGGGTCCCAACCCTCTACTTTGAAGACCACTGCCCGAGACACACCTAGGCACCATATACTTCCACCTTGTCTGTGACACATCCTTCTTGGCTATTTCAGGATGACCGTAAAGAGGGAATGAGTGCTTTTGTGGAGAAGAGAAAAGCCAACTTTACTGATCACTGATGCACCCAGAGACCTGCCATCATAGGGATGTGTGATTGAATGGCTGACAAACAAGTACCTGAAGAGATCCTGACTGCCTTTATTCAAAGTACATGTCTGGTCCCTTCCAAGTGCCACCTATCTGCCACAAGAAGCCTTCAAGCTCTGTAAGGGCCACTTTGTACATGATGTCTCATGAAATCAAAACAAGATGTGGGGGAATCTTCACAGTATAATTGTTTTGTATGAAAACACTTTATGCCCTCAGTTCACATTAAATCAGCCTCTAGGACCGCCCTGTCTAAAGATTACTTCAGCTACATTGTATTTGCATCTTTGTGTGCATCTTTGTTTTGGACACAATAAATTACACTGCCGTACTAAGCTGTAGGGTACACATATGCCTATTTTTACTATTCAGTCATTCAAAAAAGACATGGAAGCATGACAGCCAGGCACACCATGCCTTGATGTTGTCCTTGCATACAACGTTTGTCTGTGGAGAGCACTTTTGACACTGGGGGTGCTTTTTCCTATAGATCTGAAATACTGACAAGTCAGTGTTGTCAATCAGAGGGACAAAGTGACCCTCTGCAGACAAATAGGCTCACCAGACAACATGGTTATGGATTTTGTCAGTACTGAGATGTGTGGCCAGCTGGCTTGTTTCCATTCACTCTTTTATTTATGTACATCATACCCAAGTACTGTACATCATATCTGAATAATCTTACATCTTCCACCAGGTCAAATTGTACATTCTGCCTTCTTGAAACTTGCCCTCAAGCTACCTTGGCATGCTCCAAACTGGGTGCCTGGAGGAAGGTTTGTTAATGTTAGCTTTCATTTAGGTTGGTGTCTTCTGCCTGTTAAGCTTCACCAGAGGTTGTAGGATGTGGTTATCTTTTGGCTTTTGTGGAAGTCATGTAAATGAACAGTTTACCATCAATGAGTCTTGTGACACTAGTGGTAAATCTGAACCACAGCTATCACTCTACAGACTGGACAAGACAGCATGGATCTCTGATCTTGGATGGTAAAAGTCCATGATTTAAAGTCTGTAACCAGAACTATTGTGGTAGTAAAAGAGCTTGAAGGGAATTGGTGGGGGGGGGGGGGTGATTATAAAATGCAAAAATTGAATTATCATGATTCATGATTTTAATAATGTAATTTAATTTTGATTAAAAATTATGTTTTAGTCAGTGTTGTGAGATTTAATGTGTTATGGACCTCTTTGGAAAAAAGTATGAAACATTCACTAAGGGATTTTCAAAATGAATATTTAATCTATACATACACACCCCTTTGAGTGATGAATGCTTTGGTAACTTCTTAAAGATTTTTGGCCCAGTAAGAGGAATCAAAATAACAAAAGAAGTAAGGTAGGTAGAACAAAATAAGATCAAATTTAGCTCTTGCTTACCCAGGGCACAATCCAGAGTAACTGGATTACGTTAGAGACATTACGTGCACCTGTAGTTACTGCACCACCTGGTGAAAACCTATGGGAAATTCATATTGCAATCCAGAGTAACTTGCTCTTACTCCACAGCAAAGACTCCCCATAGTTAGTCTGGAAGTTTGCCTTATGATAGAATGTTTAAGCTCATATCTGTGCAGTCAGAGGGGTCGGTCAGAAGAGGGTAGGACGTGCCATCTTGAATCTGCCACTGAGCTTTCCTGGGAGTAAGTCTCATTGAACACAATGGTACTTCCAGGGAGAAATGGAAGAGCTCTGCCTTCAGAGTGATGTCACATCCCGCTAAGATTGTCTAGTAGTTGTGCCTATTAAGGATAGGTGCTGGTGGGAGGTTGGGAATCTAATCAGCCCCAGTCTGTAGGCTGAACTCATATGTTACCTTTAATAGAGATAAAAGTTTGAAGAAGATTATTAAATAATTAATCCTTCTGCATGCTGAAGACTTCAACAACTCAACTTGGTGTTATCAATACTGGGGCAAATCTATCCTTACTACATACGGCCCTTAAATACTCTTGCTCGTTCATTTCTCTCTAATGAAAATATTTTGTTGCAGTGACAGGACTGGGAGGGCATTATTGGGCAGAGGTAGGTGAACAGGATCCTACTACTAGGTGGTGGATGTCCAATGTCATTATTTTATTTAGTGGGGCCTTAGCAGGAAAAAGGCTTAAGACCACTAGAATACTTACTTTAAATGGCCAAAACAAAAAAAGGGGTCCTCTTTATGCTGGTTCAATTTCAAGGTGACCCCTTTGAAGGAGTTTGAAGCCACAAAGAATAAAGGCAATGAGAGCTGCAGATCTCAAAGGGATTTGTGATTCTATGAGCCCAATCCTAGGCTGGTCTCCTCAGGAGTAATCCCAGTGTATTGAGTGTGGGTTTCTCCCTCTGGGCTCAATCCTAGGTGGGTCTCCTCAGGAGTACACCCAGTGTTTTGAGCGGGGGAGGGGGGTTTCTCCATCAGGGCTCAGTCCTAGGTGGGTCTCCTCAGGAGTAAGCCCAGTGTGTTGAGTGGGGGGTTTCTCCCTCGGGGCTCAATCCTAGGTGTGTCTCCTCAGGAGTAAGCCCAGTGTGTTGAGTGGGGGGGTTTCTCCCTCGGGGCTCAATCCTAGGTGAGTCTCCTCAGGAGTAAGCCCAGTGTGTTGAGTGGGGGGTTTCCTCCTCAGAGCCCAATCCTAGGTGGGTCTCCTCAGGAGTAAGCCCAGTGTGTTGAGTGGGGGGTTTCTCCCTCGGGGCTCAATCCTAGGTGGGTCTCCTCAGGAGTAAGCCCAGTGTGTTGAGTGGGGGGTTTCTCCCTCGGGGCTCAATCCTAGGTGGGTCTCCTCAGGAGTAAGCCCAGTGTGTTGAGTGGGGGGTTTCTCCCTCGGGACTCAATCCTAGGTGGGTCTCCTCAGGAGTAAGCCCAGTGTGTTGAGTGCGGGGTTTCTCCCTCGGGGCTCAATCCTAGGTGAGTCTCCTCAGGAGTAAGCCCAGTGTGTTGAGTGGGGGGTTTCCTCCTCAGAGCCCAATCCTAGGTGGGTCTCCTCAGGAGTAATCCCAGCGTGTTGAGTGTTGTTTACTCCCAGGAAAGCGTGTATGGGTTCTGCACAGATTCTCTTCCCAGAGGCGGAAGAAACCAATGGGAAACGAGGGGGGGAGCGAAGGGATTTTCCATTTGGATTTTCTCCCCCATTCTGACAGGGGAAGGCAGAGGCCCAGTCAAGCCGCACTGAGGAGGCTTCCCTCCCGGTCTCGCGAGACTGGCTCTGTGGGGCGGAGGGAGAGTTCAGTGGTGCTGGGGCGGGATGGAGCGGCTGCCGGTGGGCGCTGCCGTGGCCCTGCGAGGGGGCCAGCCCGGTACCCCCTCCTGCGACCCCTGGGAGTGCCGGCAGCGGCTCGGCACCGGCGGCTTCGGCAATGTCTCCCTTTACCAGCACCGGGTGGGTCTGACGGTCCTATAGGGAGGTCGGTGGGCAAGAGAGCGGGGAGGGCCCCCCTAGGTGGGGTGGACGGGAAGGTGCTGCGGTGGTACTAGGGTCCTGGGGGTAGGGAGAGTGGGGGTAGGGAGAGTAGTCGTGGGGGATAGGGGTAGGGGTGAGTGGTCCTGGGGCGGTAGGGGCAGTGGGGGAGTAGTCCTGGGGGGTAGGGTAGGGGAGGGGGGTGAGTGGTCCTGGGGGGTAGGGGGTAGGGGGAGTAGTCTTGGAGGGGTAGGGGGAGTGGTCCTGGGGGGTAGGGGGAGTGGTCCTGGGGGGTAGGGGGAGTGGGGATAGGGGGAATAGTCCTGGGGGTTAGGGGGAATGGGGGTGAGTGGTCCTGGGGGTAGGGGGAGTAGTCTGGGGGGGTAAGGGGAGTGGGGATACGGGGAATAGTCCTGGGGGGATGGGGTGAGTGGTCCTGGGGGGTAGGAGGAGTGGGGATGAGTGGTCCTGGGGGGTAGGGGGAGTGGGGATAGGGGGAATAGTCCTGGGGGTTAGGGGGAATGGGGGTGAGTGGTCCTGGGGGTAGGGGGAGTAGTCTGGGGGGGTAAGGGGAGTGGGGATACGGGGAATAGTCCTGGGGGGATGGGGTGAGTGGTCCTGGGGGGTAGGAGGAGTGGGGATGAGTGGTCCTGGGGGTAGGGGGAGTAGTCCTGGGGGGTAGGGGGAGTGGGGGTGAGTGGTCCTGGGGGTAGGGGGAGTAGTCCTGGGGGGATAAGGGGAGTGGGGATACAGGGAATAGTCCTGGGGGATGGGGTGAGTGGTCCTGGGGGGTAGGGGGAGTGGGGATAGGGGGAATAGTCCTGGGGGGTAGGGGGAGTGGGGATGAGTGGTCCTGGGGGTAGGGGGAGTTGGGGGTAGGGGGAGTAGTCCTGGGGGGTAGGGGAGTAGTCCTGGGGGTGGGGGTGAGTGGTCTTGGGGGGGTAGAGGGAGTAATCCTGGGGGGTAGGGCGAGTGGGAGTGAGTGGTCCTGGAGGGGTAGGAGAAGTGGGGTGTAAGTGGTCTTGGGGGATAAGGGGAGCAGGGGAGAGTAGTTTTGGGGGGTGGGGGAGCAGGAGTTGAGTAGTCTTGGGGGTGGGGGGAGCAGGGGTTGAGTAGTCTTGGCATAGGATGAGTGTTCTTGGCATGGGATGATTAGTAGGATGTGTAGTCTTAGGGTGAGTGGTCTTGGTTGTGAAGTCTTGTTTCAGAGTCTTGTTGTTATACACAGATTTTTTAAACATGGATTTGACTCTACACAACTGCAAATCGCAGTTATACGTAAAAGCTGCTTTTCTGCTAAGTTGACAGACTGTCATGCAAGCAATCATTCCATTTTTCAGTCTCAGAATCAAACCTCCAGATATTGACGCACTACCTCATTTCATTAGGTGCTGTGGAGCAACAAAAAACCTAGATGTGGGTCTTTAAACCTACTTTTCTGGGATTTTTAAATCTATTTTTTCAAGTCCACGGGAAGTTCTGGAATGGAACCCTAGTGGATAATGAGGGACACCAATACTTTTCATTTCAGCCAAGTGTTGGCAAAAATCTTGCGGCCAAAACACTGGAAAGCAAGAGTACTGATGACTTAGTATGGGAATTTTCTCCTGAGAGTAGTTGCAGAATACAGTTGAAAGAAAGTTGCTTTTCAACCAGATTTTGGAAATGGGCTTTCAGGCTGTATCTGGTTAGGGCTCCTTCAATAATGTACAAATAGGCCTTCTTCCTTCCATCTGTTCCCCATTGAGGAATATTCTGCACACTGTTGCAGCTGCACATATTAATATTCTGTTGTACTTTGCTCTTCCTCTTCTGCTTTGTAGGATTTAAAGACTGAGATAGCAATCAAATCCTGCCGCTTGGAACTAAGTCTAAAAAACCAAGATCGTTGGTGTCAGGAGATCCAGATCATGAAAAAGTAAGTTTCTCACTCTCTGGAAAGTTCCTTTTGTTACACGGTTGCTTTGTGGCAGATTAATACAGGCATTGTAAGTCAAAACAATGATTGAGAATCATTCATAAATTATGAAGGAATTTAGAAGAAAAAAATGGGACATACTGTGACTTTGTGTGTAGAAGGGAAGACTCTCTTCTCTTTGGCCTCCCCTTCTACCTTTCATGGATTTGCTTCTGAATCTCTCTGGGAACTTATTTCCATACAGTTTATTCAAGATGGCCAGTGGGATCCACTTGTATTGAAACGTGTTTGCAAAGGAAGGTGTGAACCGTGCACCAAACTATTCCTTTTTTCTCCCATCTATAGGTTGCATGTGCACAGATAAGTGGTTGTTTGAGAGGATGAAGTGAGGGAGCAAGACTCTTATTCTCTTTCTTTACTCCCCTTTCTCCCTGCCTCAGTTATATTAGGATCTGAGTCTTTGGATGGTGTAGGGTAATAGGACTCAGCTATTGCTGTGATGCTAATCTGCTTCTGCTCCCTAAGATGCCCTCCTCTCAAATTGTGAAAAGACATAGTGGGGAATCCTTCCCATCAAGAGGGCAGTTGCTGGTTTTGTTACTCAGAATGTGTTATTAGAGGCAGCAGGCAGGCCCAATACAGGTACTTCCAAGAGTCGTCATAGGAAAGGCAGAAATTGTGCCAAGTGTAGCATCTCATCACCATCACTGAAATCACCCTTTTGTCACAGTTGAATCTTAAGTAGAATCCTCCACCATTGCTTCACTGTCGGAATGCTTTTCCACCATCATCCTGCACTACCTCAGGATGTAGTGCTCATGGTCTCAGATGGGGCAGGTGGGGTAGGACGTCATCAGCTAGTTCCAGAGCTCCTAATAAGGTGCGATAATGAATGTTGTGGGGAGGTAGCAGAAAGCATTCAAACTCAGGTGTCATCCCCAAAGATCAGGGTGGAATTGTGATACATCTGGTGTCCTGTGACCCACAGAGTTGTGCTCCGTTCTCCTGAGCAGAGGGAATATCTTTGGAACTCTCATATGATGGCATCTGCCAGGTTTCCCTGCAAAATGTTGAGGAACATCAACTTGGAGTCCACCACCATCTTTAGCACTACGGGTGGGTTTGTGAGCTTTCAAGAGGTTGCCCTTCCTCCCTGCAGCACTTCTTGAAATGGATCTGGACTGGTTAGGCCTGGTTTTGTATGTTTATTCTATTTTCAGTAAAAGTGTTTGCTATGATGCCGTTTTGAAATATCCATGGAAATATTAGTTGTAGTACAAAGCCTTTTCAGAATGCATACTATCATAAATTTAATTTATTTAGGCTGAATCATCCCAATGTTGTAAAAGCCTGCGAAGTGCCTGAAGAGATGAATTTCCTTGTTAATGACGTCCCACTTCTGGCTATGGAATATTGCTGTGGAGGAGATCTCAGGAAGGTAATACCTGCTTTGTTTACTGAATGACGGAAGAACCTGCACGTTAGAGTTTTGGTCTGATTCTTATACTGTTCGTAGGGCAAAGTAAGATAATCCTTAAGGTTTTCAAAGATGACTGTTTTTGGATTTGTGTTGTGTATCTAGTTTGGGATTATGGATGAAGTCAGTATGAAACAGCCAAACTTCATGTGATGGAGGGAATAAAAAACTTTCTGGTGAACAAAAATGATTACAGTTGATTCTATCAAGATTGGAAATAGGTGTAAGACTTAAATAAGAAATTTTGTACTTATAATTGCCATTATTTATTTAAGATTGTAAAAGTTGCAGTTCCTTAGTAATAATATTGAATCAATAAGATAATGTCTATAAACAGAGACTTCTGTTAAGATAGCTTTTGAGTTCTTCGAGCTCATAAAATGTTTAATCCTTAGAAATGTGAGTGGCATTCAATAGGAAACACTTTAGCATTTTAGTATTTTATTCTTTCTTACAGCTGTTAAACAAACCTGAAAATTGCTGTGGACTAAAGGAGAGCCAAATACTTTCCCTTCTTAACGACATTGGTATGTCAGTTGCTCTCTTTCGTGTCTTTTTCTGTGGTTCTCAGTCCTTTCTGTTACACATAAATTTAATAAATTTAATTTTGTACAAGTTCATTATGCCTTTTTCATAGTCTGCGTAATTATGAATGCAATATTTGAATTTTAGTATATTGTGGGTTTAGCGGATTGAGAATTTTGTTTGGCAAGTGATAGAGTATAATAAATTGGGAAAGAATACAAATGGGGAAGATGGGGAAGAATGCCACATTATTTGGAACAGAACCAAAACCTAGGAGCTATTAGAAGCAACAGGGAGAGCTTTTTACTTAACTGTTGTGATCTGTATCAAATGTTTCTTTTGGATAATTCAGATAATGAAGTCTAGAAACAAAAAATGTTTAAGCAAAACATGATCCTAAATTTCCCCCTTGGTTTTGGACTTAAGACATTCATAATCACATGTATGGTTCCGTCAGTCAGGATTTTCAAATTCGTTTATGGTTGTGGCCATCCTGACACTGATTTCTTAAAAACAAATGGAAAAAAGGACCACCATGAAGTGCCTTCATACAAAGTTGTATACAAAGCAATACATCAATGTGTAATGTAACATTTAAAAAAGAAATTTCAAATTCCAAAAAAGCAGAAACATACTGTAGTAGCATTGCTTATTACTTCTGCTCTTATGAGGCAATGAATATCTTAAGATGCCTGTGAAAGTTGCATATCACAGGTGAAAGAACCATGCAGGGAAGAGAAGGAAAATAGTGTTTCAGCAAAGAAATAAAAATAATATAGAGTGGCAAGACACCTTATCTCCAGTACAAATGAGTGTCCAGATCTGGTGGCACAAGTGGTTAAGACACTGCCTGTTAACCAGGGTTTGAGACCCGGGTCTCCTCAAGATGAGGATTTCCTGCTCTAGGCAGGGGGTTGGACACTGGGTCCCTTCCAACTCTATAATTCTATGATCTTTGAAGTAAAATATGGACAATGCAAAGCAGGCTTAATTATACTAGATGGATTGCAGGCTGTTTAAGTCCAAGTATGGACTAGATGAATAATTAGTCCTTCCTTAGCTTCCACTGTGTTAATTCTATCAATCATTATGAAACATAGGCCTTTATTCTACAGAACATTAAATAAATATTTTTTAAAGGATCTGGTATCCAGTACTTACATGAGAACAGAATAATACACCGGGATCTAAAACCTGAAAATATTGTTCTTCAAGATGAAGGTGGAAAGGTAAGTGCTATGTCTAATGAAAGATGATTATTCATATTGGACTGCTGCAAGAATTTTCTTGATGCAAAATTAGTCATAGGCCTTTCTGAGATGTGATCTCTTCATTGGTTCTCCTTTTTAAACAATTGTTCAGGTTCTGGTAGAGTTTGAAGCAAACTGGTAGAGTTTGAAGCAAAACAGACACGTTTGTGTGTGTGTGTGTGTGTGTGTGTGTGTGTGTGTGTGTGTGTGTGTGTGTGTAAACCGTATTGTAAAAATGTTTTCTCCTCTGAGAAGAAGGGACAGGATTGGGAGTGGGGCTGTGGAGCCATGGGATAGAAAAACAGGAGGTGGGAAGGAAACTGCTTGGTTCAGAATCTTCTGCATTTGTTGAAGATGATGTCAAACTTCATAACTTGGGTGAATATATGCACGCTTTGCATGCTGTTCTGGTAACAGAAATTAGTCATCACAACTTAAGAGCCCAGGTAATAAAAATCACTAAAAACTGAACAGAATTTCACATATAGTTATTAAAAATGAAAGAATGACAAATTAGAAAGAAAAATGACAAATTAAAAATACTTTGTTCTGGAAATATTTCCAGATAATTTACAAAATCATCGACCTGGGATATGCCAAGGACCTGGACCAAGGAACCTTATGCACATCTTTCGTTGGAACGCTACAGTATTTGGTGAGATTTCAAAAATACAGTTGCAGAAACTGCCTTGATTTGTTTCTACTCATTCAGTCCCCAGATTTAAAAAAAATATATAATGCTCTCCAAAACATTTTGGGCCAGCGTAATGCCATTATCCTGGGCCAGCATAATGCCAGATAAGCTAGCCTAACTGCACCAGAGAAAGGCTTGGGCCAGCACAAGACGGATGGACCTGCACCGGCCTAGAAGTGCTAGTCTAGACAACGCAGCAGGGTTGTGCTACATGCATGTTGGACATGGCCTAGAATGGTGGAGTTAGGCCAGACCCAGTTTCCAGGGCAGACACGCCCATTCCCAGCTCCTCTGACTTAAGCCACCTCAGGAGCAGGCACAAATCTGAGTAGACCCACTGAGGCCCATGATAAGCGAAAATAAAAATAGAAATGAAAATGAAAGTTCTAAGTTCTAGGCTGGCTTATACACCACTCTTGCCTATTGAACTCAGGATGTGGCCCAACTCCAACAATCCACTCCAGGAGCCAATCCCCTTGCATTTCCCGTACTCTACAGTTACTGTAGTGTTTCTATGAACCACATGACAACCATGGATGTGGGTGTTCCCAGCTTTTCTTTGGTATTGTCCCCCATTTATCTTGGGTGCCCTCTGTTTTTGGGGGGTGTCACTCTCTTTCTTTTGCCTCCAGGCAGCCATTTGGTCCCTCAGGCAGCCATGCCCTTTCTTTCCATCATGTTGCAGCTCTGACTGGTTGCCAGGGGCTTCTGAGCTTCCTCATATGGCAGACAGTGTGCAGGCACCACAGCCGCTTCTTATTCAGTGAGATCTGGGGCATGTCTCCTCGGGAGCAAGCCCTCCTCAGGTGCCATTTACATGGTCCCCAGTGAACACGCCTCGAATAGCAACTTGTGCTGCTGCCTTCTCAGCAGCAGTTAGGTAGCCTAGAGGCCTCCTTCCCCTGTGGATTTGGCCTAAGTATCAGCTCATGATAAGGTCTACTTCAGGCTGCCATAGCTAGGCCATTCTCTCTGGCTTATGTTAGAACTGCACTGTTGGTCTTACTGCAGTTTGTTACTCTTTTGTTTTAAGGCACCAGAACTCTTTGACAATAAACCCTATACAACTTCTGTAGACTTTTGGAGCTTTGGAACAGTGGTCTTTGAGTGCATTACTGGATTTAGACCATTCTTGCACAATCAGCAGCCTTTTACCTGGTAAGCAATTGTGTTGGAGCCTAAATGTGTTGTTCAGATATTGTTTGTCTTTCCTGTGTACAGAAGAGCTAGTAAGCTAAAATAGCACATGGGATTACTGAGCAGTCACATCTGAAAAATCTAGAACTTAAATAATATCTCTTTACTTAGAAATGAACCACCAACTTTGCTGATATGAAGACCCTACCTTAAGATTCTGATTCTGCTTGGTTGCAGAACGCATGTGTTAGGACTAATGGCCAGAATGGCTCAAGAGTAGAGAAAAATAGTTTTGAGTATTCCTTTCCTTCTTTTAAGTTTTCCTCAAAGGTTTTCCTTACACAAGTCCTCGGCCTAATACGGGTACCCTGATATACTGTAGGTATGGGTACTTGAGGAGATATCCCGTGGTCCTTATGGGATCCCTGGATGCTTGCTGGCTGGCAGTGAGACCAGGAATGCCACAGAACAAAGTGGGAGGAGGCTCCAAAGCCTTCTTTCCAATATTTATGAAACCCTCTGTCCACTGAAGCCTCAGACTTATGTTTATCATGTTGCTTCTAGCCTCCCAACCCAGAAATAGTAATTATGTCATCACCAGTTACTTCCGGTGGTACTTCCAACAGGTGGATCATGTGAAGTGGTATAGCAGAGGATGAACGTTGAGAAACAGTGATCTAATAGTATTGAGTAATTAATGAACTGATCCACACTGTTGTTTTCCAGTAGTTAGAACTGTGAAGAATGCTGTTGTGGGTACAACTTTTACCAACTTTCTTAAGTTGGTTAAATCCTAACTAACTTTCCAGCACTGACATTTGCTGCATCCTGCTGTTGGGAAGTAGTCACAGAGGCATCCTCAAGATAAGGCAGTGTTTGTTCTCCTTACCTTGGAGTTCCATTGTCCTTACCCTGGAGCTGTAGGTTGGTTAGTATTAAATCCTATG
Organism: Cryptoblepharus egeriae; assembly: GCA_030015325.1. NCBI lineage: Eukaryota > Metazoa > Chordata > Lepidosauria > Squamata > Scincidae > Cryptoblepharus > Cryptoblepharus egeriae. The sequence goes on from JAREYC010000006.1 coordinate 9,292,959, forward strand.
AGTGACAGATGGATGAAGATAAAGTGGAACAATTGGTGGCCTGAGCTCAGTGGGAAAGAGTTGAGGTGCATATGTGAAAAATTGTAATTCAAGAGCAATTTCCATTGGAGCAAGTAGTCTAGGGAAGTGATGCTAGATAATCCCTTTCAGAAATTTTAAAGAGAGGGTATGATAGGTATGTGGCACAATTTGTCTTAAATTTTTACATAGTTCAATATGTAGGTTTGACTTATTTTTCAATTCTCTCAATCCACTATTTTTCTTGTAGGCATGAAAAAATCAAGAAAAAGGATCCAAAGCTGATCTTTGCATGGGAAGAGATGACTGGCGAAGTTAAATTCAGTTCTCATTTGCCAAATCCCAATAGCCTATGCAGGTAATATTCAGTTCTGTTCTTTGATGAAAAAACTGAAATGCAGATGTGTGTGTGTGTGTGTGTTAGCATTTTGATATCTTATTTGGAGGTATGCTTATTTAAAGTATACCTTATTAGAATCAATCTGAAAACCACAAACATTAGCTTATTTTTGGTCACAGAAAATGTATTGCTAATTACTGATAATATACCCAGTATCTTTTATACAGTGAGTATTTCAGAAAGAGGAGGTAAAATACCCCCAGAACAATTGTTATGTTTAAGGATGTTGAATCCTCCTTTAAAATTGTCTGGCCTTTGTTGCACTGCTTTGTTGCACTTTGTTGCACTGCTATGTTTATGGTATTGTAGACTTGCTTGGGATCTTTCTCATCCTTGTGCTTGAATTTTGTTGTGTGTTACGTGCATGCAGATACAGTATTAAAGTATTATTTGCTCCATATTTTTCAAAGGATACAGAGGAAGTTTTAAATAAACTAGTTCCTCTCAGCCCTGCTTCAACCAGCCATTCTCTTCTGTTCAAGTATTCATAAATGCCATGAACCCAGATGCTCTTAAATGTTACAGCTTGTGTTTAATATTAGAAACAGTGCCTCAAAAGTGCTAACACCTCTGATCTGACCATGCTCCTGCATACTGTGCTTTATTCTATACCAAAATCAATGTGGTTTTATTTAATACTTTAAATTGCTTGAGTTGTACTCAATAATTTGTGGACTTGACCTCATTTTGTAGATGTGTAATCTCGATCCCCAAATCTGCAGAGTAATATCATGAATAAATGCAGACTATAATAATCAAATTCTTGTCTAGTGAATATTGTCTAAGAAATTAGAGGAATTTAATTCCTGCTAGAGGAATAATAATTTTAGTATGTTTGTAGGTATTGAAGGATCCATTTAATAAGGCTTGTTATTGGAGTGTTCTTTTTGAAGCCACTGTCATCCATAAAGCTCTGACACATACTTTGTGATCTAAATATTCATTTGAACAGTTCAAATCAAATGTTTGTCATACAATTGTAATCAACAGTCCTATGCTTTTCAATCCTTGAGGAATGAGTCTATTTTCTCTTGCCGACACTGGCAGTGTACTTTGCATTTTGCATTCATTGGTTGATGAATTATTTTTTAAAACCAGCATTTCTTTGCAGATTACTACTATTCCTTGCTCCTCCCCCACCACAAGATGCCCCCTATCATTCCTGTTGCTGCTCTTCTCTTTGAGTGTGTTGAATGATGTTGAATGATCTAGATGTTGAATGAGGCCAAAACAAATTCACTTTCTGATATTTTATGCTAGTTTTCCCCTTCGGAGCATTTCTTCTGTGAAAGGTATTTGGTTGTTGCCTTCAATTCTAACAGTTTTCTGTTTGTTTAGTATGATTGTAGAAACGATGGAGAACTGGCTGCAACTGATGCTTGATTGGGATCCACAGCAGAGAGGGGGTGGTATAAACCCAGTAACTAATCGTTTCAGATGTTTTGAATTAATGGATCATTTATTAGGCCTGAAGGTAAGTTCGAAAATGGATTTAATACAGAAGTTTAAAAGCATTATCATTTTACTGAGTTAGAAAAATGATGAATTTTAGCTACATCTGCTTCTCTGAATGGCTGATGGTTGGATTCTGAAAGATCTCCTGTATGGAGAATTAGTGCAGGGAAAGCGTTCTAGGTCTCCCTCTAGGGCGCTTTCCCTGCACTAATTCTCCATACAGGAGATCTTTCAGAATCCAACCATCAGCCATTCTCACGTCGCTGTTCTAATGTATATGTCGCTGTTCTAATGTATATGTTTGCAAAATGAAAGTAAACAATGCTGGTATTTCAGATATTGGGAAAGAGAGAAGCACTAATTTTGCATTTTTAAAATGGATGTTGTAGGCCATCTTCAGTTGAAGTGATGGCATATTTCAAAATAATTTAAATAGATGGATTAAAAAAATCTGTTTAAGGAATGTTTCCATGGACTTGGTTCTTTTTTACTTTGAATGAAGACTTGATTTGTTCTCTAATTACTGATTTGAAGTTGTCTTTTTCCCTTCAGATTGTTCACATCTTAAACATGACATCTGCCAAAATCCTTTCTTTTTCATTGCAACCCGAGGAAAGTCTTCATTCACTTCAGTCTCAGATTGAGGCTGAGACAGGGATCAGCACAGGCAACCAAGAGCTTCTCCTGGACATGGGAATTTGCCTAGACCCTCGGAAGCCAGCTTCTCAGTGTGTTCTTGACGGAGTGGTAAACTAGTTTTCATTTTAAATCTGTTGTTTTGGAAGTTGGTATACATGTGGGCTGCATCCTATGGATTTGGAACACAAGGATTCGATCATCCGCAGGTTCCAAACCCATGGATGGGTCCAACTGGTACCCTCAGGAGTCAATGGGAGCTGTGCATCTATTACCTCCAAAAAGATGAAAATCACAAGTTCTTGTTTTTGGCTGAGGTTGTATGTAGCGTTGTTCCCCTTCTGTTCATTTTTCCTTACAGAAAATACATAGATATCATTTGTTTTAATCTTCACCTAGTTATATATGCCAGGATGAGGATAACATTCTGCCCTTTCTCGCTGCCAGCAGATGGCACAATTGTAGTTTGGTAGTACTTCAAAGATTAGGGATAGAGATTTGCTCCAGCTTCTGTTACCTTTGCTTGGACAAACCTTAAAGACAGTGTAGTAGTTTCATTTTGGGGCCCCAGTTACATTTTTAGGTGTAATTTCTTTATGTCTGACAATGAGGCAGTAACAGCATCTGCCCTCTCCTTTGAAGCAAATGAAAGAGTGAAAAAATGAGAAACGGGATGAGTGGTGAAATTCTGGGAGAATGACTCTTAAAGAAGAGAGGATGAGATGCATATGCTTTAATGCTGGTGCTTGAATGCTGAGAGAGATTTCTGAGAGAAGACTTTTCAATAGGAAAAGATTTGATCTTCTCCAACAACTGAGGACACCTTCAAAGCAGTTGAAGGAACATTTTTGACTTGGGAGAAATAAGCTGTTGTAAATCCTTCCTTTTGCTCTTCCCATTTCAGTACTTTGCTGTTAACATGATAAGGGCCTTTACCTGTCTTTTAAAAATATTGCCTTCTGCTGTGCTCCAGCTTCAATTTGAATAAAGATTTAAATGGGGAAAAAATTCCATTTAAGTTCATTAATTTATTGAACTCTCTACTGGAACTTTAGGTGCAATCCAAACAACTTTCCAGCACTGGCTTAAAGGCAATACAGCACCGAGGTAAGGGAATAAACATTGCCTTACCTTGAGAATGCCTCTTTGAGTGTCCCCCAACATGCCATACTGGCACATGGATGCCTATGCGCAGAAGTTGGTTAGGATTGCAACTTTGCAAATACTGTAGGTAAGGAGGTAGATAGGTAGGTAGGTAGATAGATAAATTGCACCATGAAATGAATATTTTTAATAAATTCCTTTTCTTTTTCAGAGAGGCTGGGATAGCTACATGGTTTATTTGTTTGATAAAAGCAAAACTATTTATGAAGGTCCCTTTGCTTCCAGGAGTCTGTCTGAATGTGTAAATTATATTGGTAAGTGTATTGTAAATTAGAGTTGATTATTGATTAATATAAGGAAGCGTGTATTTTCAGGAGAATGGGGTGAAAAGATTCCTAAGGAATAAACAATCTGTTTCTGATATGATGTAGTGTAATTAATAAAATGGTTTTATGATGTCATTGTTATGGATGGAGCTGGAAGGTAAATTGATTCACATGTTTCAAATGTCAAACCTCAATTCAATTTCAGTTTTTTCAATTCAAACACCTTAACTGGCATAAAATTCAAATAGACATAAAGATATCATGCAGCCAGGACTTCATATTAGACATCTTCAAGCTTTACAAACGGCAATCTCAAAGGCTGCCAAAATAGTATGGTCTGGAAACATGTGCCGTCTGTGTTAAGCATTAGAAACGTTATGACATGGGTCTAGCTTTCTAGCTTCATAAATTGTTTTCTACAACAAATGGTTTACTCCTCACATTTTGCAAGTATTCAAGCATGTTATAAGGCTGTGATTCCACATTTTTAGCACTCAGACAACTTTTTGAAACAAGTCTATTGGAACCCATGTTGGTTTACCACATTTAAAAAAGAAAATTATAGATCTTATTTATAATTTAAATTTGAAAGTAATTATTTATTTTCTTAAATAATGATTTAATAGTTTATAAGTAAACAAATGAATAGGATAATAGGAAATAAGTAAAAATAATCAGAAATGTTTATCTCCCTATTTTGCACATAGTTGAAAAATTCAAGAGCTAAGCTTTTTGCAGGATTGGCAGTTTAAAGTCAGAGTTAAAGACCCCCAAGTACTGCAAGATGCTCCCATGTCTTGCCCAGCTCCTACCAATTTAGCAGTTCAGATGTGAGTAAATAGGTACCTGGCAGTAGGTTTAAAATGCTTTCAGCAACAGATGGAGTGATGCATTGGCTGAAGTATATTTCAGTCATGTCAATGGCTGTCTAGACGAACAAGTGGACACTGCCTAGGTGGGAATAACAGAAAGATGAAGAAGAGAGCTTTTTGCAGGATAATTAGCAGATATGATATCTGATTTTTGAAATATTGCGGCTTGAAGCAGTTTTTTCCCATTGCCCTTTGGTTCCAACCCAGTTTGGGAACCATTGTTCTAAGGTCATATGCCTAGTTCTCTTGAGACGTTATCCTTCTTTGAGCACATAATCAAGAAGGGAATTCATCAAATAACTTTCTCAATTAAAGATTTCTGTAAGGAGAAGTAACAAGTGATACAATCTTACGCATGCCAGAAGCAGACCTCTGAATACAATTTGACACTCCCTGATAAGCATCACTGAATATTATAGGACTTCCTTCTAAGTAAACATGTTGAAGGATTGTGCTGTTAATCTCATGTCTTGCTGTAATCCATATTTTATTCATTGTAATCTGTTAGATTACTTTTTTTTTAAAAAAGCCGAAACTCATGGACAGCAATTACCATTTGAAATGCTGTGAAAAGAGAAGAAAACAAAATAGTAAAAAATGTTCATCTGAAATTGTACGGTAATATATTGACCAAATAGAACTGCTCTGATAGCCTTTTAGAAATATTACAGATCTTAATAGCGGTGGCTGTTATTGCCTCCTTTCTCTTGTACGCAGTGCAGGACAGCAAAATTCAATTGCCCATTGTACAACTTCAAAAGATCTGGGCTGAAGCAGTGCATTACGTCATTGGGCTAAAAGAAGATTACAGCCGGCTGTTCCAGGGGCAGAGAGCTGCAATGTAAGTCCCTAGTTAGGACAACTGGTATTCTCCTGTAGATATGTTAGTACAGTGCTGGCAGTGCTTTTTCTCTATAAATAAAGGTGGGGTTACTCGCCATGAAGGGTAGAAGTTAGTGCCAGATTTACATATAAACTAAACAAGCTATAGCTTAGGGCCCCACTCTTGGGGGGGGGGGAAGGTAAAAAAACTGGATGTACATTTCCAAAATAGAAGATAACAAATCCTTCATACAGGTTTATATGTTTATGTAGACCTACTGTACATATAACTATATATGTATAAAAATACATATTTTGTTATGTATAAATGGCTTTAGATATATATTAGGTCCATAAATTACCATAAAGCATATATTCAACACAAAAAACAGCGACAATTTGTTGTTGACAAAAGACAGCTGGACATATAAAGGGCTTCAATAGCTTAGGGCCTCATCAAACCTAAATCTGACCCTGGAGGGAGTACTCAGATGTTATTCATAATCATAGGCATGTCTACTTGGGGGTCACAGAGATGCAGGTACTCCATACAGGTGAGTACCCCCTCAAAAAGACCCCTAAACACTGGTAAAAGTGGGAAACAAAAAAGTCTCTCCAGTTTTTATGAAATTTTTTTATGTTGAAACTGGAGATGTGGAAGGATTTTTTAGCAGTTTCCAGAATGTTGGAATTTCATACCACAGTGCTGGTCCAGGAGTGTTGCGGAAGTGCCCCAAAGCACTTCTATGCCACTCCTGTGGGTTAGGCCACTTTGCACCTATTTTTTGAGTGCATGTGTCTGTACATGTATGCTTTGCTTAATGATGGGTATGTTCCCCCATCAGTAAGTGACAGTATCCTCAAACAATAAGCAAAATAAGCTTGTGCAGGCTGCCTCTTATAAAAGCACTCCAAAAACCCTCACTGTAGTTCCAGGCAGGAAATTGCCCCAGCAGGCATTGTGATGAGCCCACAACAAGCTGGAGTGCCACCTATCAGCTGGCCCTGTATGATGCCTGCTGGAGTGATTTCCAGCCAGGAGCAGTGGGGAAGCCTTTCATAGCACTTTTATTAGCAGATTCAGGGGCACCCAATGAGCAGTAGGAGTGAACACAGCTGAACACTGCAGGCAAGTGGTGGCATAGGAGGACTTTGTAGGGTGTATGGGGGGTTTCCAGTAGAAGGAGAGGACCAACTACTGTCATATAAGTGGTCAGTCATTTGGAAGGTCACTCACTGACACTCACCTTACATATGTAGCAAGTGGCTTCATACCTTGCACAAGTCCTGTTCATTGCAGCAGTTCTAGACACCATGCAAACTAAAGTGTTGAGGTCCTCAGCACAATGGGTATAGCATAGTGGCTAAGAAATGGAGCTGGTAATTGGGGCTTTACTAAGAGCTCACCTCTGCCAGTAAGTTGGTTTTTCATTTCTTTATTAAGCCATTTCTGCCAAATATTGCATTTATGCAACAGAGCAAATGTGTGCTCTTGTGGGCTGGGCATAAAAGGTATATAGTTATGAGTAGGGAAGTTTAAGATGCAATGAAGAGAGACTAACCAACCTTGGAAACTTCTATGAGAAACAATTCATATATCTTTTAAAATCCACACACCAGAGAAATGAATTCACTGAATGAAATACGTGAAGCAGATGCTAACATCACTTGTTTATCTCATTTGTCCAGGCTGAGTCTCCTTAGGTACAACGCTAATTTAACCAAAATGAAAAACAACATGGTGTCAGCGTCACAGCAACTGAAAGCAAAACTGAAGTTCTTTCAGCAGAGCATCCATCTGGACTTGGAGAGATACAGTGACCAGATGACGTACGGAATTTGTGAGTATTTCTGGAATTTGTACCCTGGACAACACTGACACTGCACTGACACTGCATTTTATCCCATCACTCTTAAGTGAAATGTGGTCCTACTTTATTTACTGTGTCTTTATCATAACTACAGGGAGTTCAATCTTTTATTTAATTGGAGGTGAAAGTATGATGTTTGTAGTAAAGAACGTGATCGTAAATCCAGAATTTGAGGTTCACACTGTGGAGAGGAATAGAAAAGATACCTTTCATTTTCTGTCTTCCTGAAAGCTTCCCCTTCTGTGCACAAGGGTTCTCTATATCACAGAGTTGGATCTACAGTCAATAAAGTTGGATCAAGACGCTTGGATTAAGAGCTAAAAATGTCATAATATGGACATCTCATTTGGTATAATGTTGTGTATAGGTATATATACTTTGTGTATATAGTGTTCCTCCACCATATCTGTGGAGGAACTGGTCCAGGGCCACCTATGCAAATATGGAAAATATTAGAACCCTGTCTCTATGCACAGCCCGATGCCCATTAATGTTGTTTAAATTATTACTAGGGCAAAAATGTCCTTGCTTTTTACAGGTCATTGTAAGCATTTAACATTATGGTGAAATGCAGTCAGAATCCCAACAGCCTGAATGTTTGAAAAACTAGATGGATGCTGTCGGGAAGCAGGAAATGAGCGTGAACGTTCTGGGTCAGACTCCGAAGACTAAGAAAGAGGAGGACATAACTCAGGAGAAACACCAAAACTTTCATGATTATCATATAGGTCTTCAGAATAGTGTTGCAATATAATCCTAGAATGCTTAAAAACAGTTTGGAAGTGGCTTAGTTGATTCCATCCAGTTCATTAAGAGAGTTGTTGCAATGCAACATTTTTTGGGGTGCAGCAGTTATTGTGGGGTAGGTAAAACATCCAACTGTGCTTCAGTTTTCCAGGGAAGTGTGGCTACACGGTAACCTTCTCACCGTGTTGGCCAAGATCAAGCATCAATTGTGATTTGGATTTGGCTGATAGTTGGATTTTCAGCTCTAGAATGTTTGTTTCTGAACTCTTCCAGTTCCAAAATTCACCAACTTCCCTACTTCAATCCCTTATTATTCTAAAACAAATAAGCTGCATTTGTTTTCCTTTGATTTAATATTTTTAAATTTAATCTAAATTTGTTTCTTTAAGCCTCCGAAAAAATGCTGAAAGCCTGGAAAGAAATGGAGGAGAAAGCTTTGCATTGTGAACAGGTATGGAGATGAAAATAGCATTAAACAAGTGAGGCAGCTTTTGCAAACATTTCAAAAGACACTTCTTTTCTTAGAGGAGAAAGCAATTCTCAATAGTTACTTCTCACACTTGCATAGGTGGCAGAGCCATGCAATCATTATTGAACTGCCCTTTTGTGTATGTTACTAGTTCTTAACATAATTGTTCTTATATTGCAAGCAGGGACACATTTAAAAGGAAAAATAAGCTTATCTCAGAATTTTTTGTAATTTTGTTCGTCTTTGTTATAAAAAGGAAGGGAAAAGAGACTTTATTTTATCATAACTCTCCCATTTAAAAAGTAAAGAGAATAAAAGGCATTTTTTAAAACCACAGTATGCCTCTGAATACATTTTTTGTTAAAGTGGATTTTTTTCCCCACCTAGTGTGAACCTTTGTTGTATGGACATACTTTCTGGAAAGGCATTATTTTCAGACTTGTGCCAGCTGCATATTAGTGAGATTTAAATACTGTATACCCTCTGAATTGAAGATGCTTATTCAGGGCCAATAGGATCTTGACATTTCAAACTCATGATGTAGGAAACATGAAGCCAAGGTTAAGTACAAGTTTTTATCTACATATGGGAAAGAGGCTCGATTTTAAATGGGACTTCAGCATTCAAATGTGAAAAGCATGAAGTTCTCCAAACAGGCTGCATCCCAAAACAGGAACCATGAAATTTGATCCCTGTGCATAATCTTTTGATTCTGAAATGGCCTAAACAGATTTTGTCCCTTAAGGGGTCCTGGCTTTCATGTTTATTTGAGAATTTAAAAAACCAAGGTCTGGCATAAGCATTTTGTTTGCATTCTGTCACTATAAGAGATGGACAGGGCAATCCAGACTTGCGCTGGAGAAGGCAGACTGTCATGCTTGCACTGCATCCAGCGCAAGTTTGGGAGGCTGCTTCTGCTCTACGCTGGGGAGGGGAGGCTATCCTACCCAATGGTAAGGCTGAGGCAACTTCTATAGCTCTCTTCAGATTTAGGCCACCTCTAGAGGAGACAGGAGCAGCAATGCATCACTGTAGTCTGTCCTGGGATGATGCCAGGATCTGGCCCAAGTTCAGTCCTGGTTTGCACCCTGCTCTCCTCTCTCCCACTCTTTGTCCATTCCCTCCCCGCTTACCCACTTCTCCTGAACTCCTCTTTTCTCCTCCCACCCCTTCCCAAAAGATCACTGTGTTGGCTCAGGAGGGCCAATGCAGTGGCCTTCCTCAGCCAGAAAATACTTCATTAATAATACCCATAACTATGGTACGGGTGGCAACATCAGAAGTTCTCACCAGAGAAAACACAAAGCTGGCTAGGTCTATACCACTCACAAGTGTTCAGTGAATGGCGCATCATTAAACTGAGTTATTTTATACTCCCTTCCATTCACCATATTTCAACAAAGTGCTGTTAAAATGGGAACTGCCTTCTTAGCTAAAGTAGAATCAACGTTTTTGAGGAAAGAATTAAGAGTCAAGTGCCCGTTTCCATATTTCACCCAAAGGATGTTTTGTAGCATGTCTGTGGAACAATAGTAATCCCTGAAGGCACAAAGAAATATGAATATTTTTTCTTAACAAACCCAGCCCTTTTAAAAATGACATTTATGTTATTTCTGTTCTTTTCAGGCTGGAGATATTTGCAACCTAGATGAACAGATCATGGCTTTGCACACTGAGATTGTAGAATTGCAGAGGAGTCCCCATGCACGACGCCAAGGCGATCTCATGGAAAATCTGTAAGGAAAGCAGCTTTTCTCATACACATTAAACTTTTTTACACTACAAACATAACCAAAATTTTGTTCTGTGTATGCAGCTTGCCTTTGATTTTAGTAGAGTCTTTTCTCACTCAAGGATTCAACTGGCTAGTGTGTATGTTTAAAACAATGTTGTAATAAATTTTGTCAAAGTGAAAATGTCCCAGTCTATGCAAGAAACAAATAGCCAACAAAAAAACTTAGCAAAGTTATTGTTTTCTACTTGGAAAAAAAAACCCAACAAAAATGGGATTTTGAGCAGTGAAAATCTTTCAAATCTATGTATCAAGTCTATCAAGGACTTCAGGGTTTGGTGACTGCATGAAACATCCGATACATGACTGGTGGTTTTGTTCATTCTGATATATCAAAGTACACTGTAACACAGTTGGACACTGTTAACTTACGTAATCATGAAACAAGATAATTGAATACCAAAAGTTTGCTCGGTGTTTCTGGTGCACAAACTTGTTATTGTTTACTCTGAAGTGAGACTGTAATCTCAAGAGATCATGTTTCTGTGACTAATTGTCAGTTCTTGATAGAAACCAAGACTCATGAGAGAGAAGTGTAGGTGGTACATCATACCTGGTTTAAAAGGGGCTTAAGAGTCAAATAGGAGCTGGATCACAGAAAATGTTTGCATGTACAGTGGTACCTTGGTTTATGAGCATAATTTGTTCCAGAAGCATGCTTGTATATCACAGCAAATTTTTCCATAAGAAATAATGGAATCTCAGGCGATTTGTTCCATAATCCAAAAAGATTCATCTAAAAATGATTACAATACCATAATCAATACAAAATAATAAAGAAAATACAAAATATAGAGGAAAACAAATTACCGGTAACCTGCAGTTGGTCTCTCAGGCTGCATTCTGCCCCACTTGCACAAGAATCAACCCCACTGATTATAATAGGGCTTACTTTAGAGTAGACATGCAAGGCAAGGTCTGTCAGGCTCCTTTCCATTGTCCCCTTTACACAGGAATGAGTCCCACTGATTATAATAGGGCTTACTTTAGAGTAGACGTACATAGGCTTGAACAATACCTGTCAGCAAAAAGGACGAGTGAAGTGTCACATTGTGCTAACAATTTCATCATCCCTTTACAGGGAACAGAGAGCTATCGAACTCTACAAGCAACTAAAACTGCGGCCGCCAGGTACAAGCTAGTATTTTTAAAATCTTTCTAAGATCCAGAACACTATTGATGGGCATAGGCAATTTTGTACAAGACAGTACAGCAGAAAAATTCTGATTCAGACATAAGTTCTTGACCTGCAAGGCCTGGCTGGAGGATATTTTGACAGGTTTGTTTCACCAATTAGAAATAGAAGGGCTGAGTAAATTGTATCACCCAGGAAGATAATGACTTACTTGTGTCTAAGGGCACAATCCAGAGTAACTACAGGGAGTCCTTGCTCCAGTGTAAGAACAATTTGCTCTAGATTGCAGTATGAATTTCCCAAAGGTTTTCACTAGGTGGTGCATTAACTACAGGTACATGTAATGTCTCTTATGTGCTCCCGTAGTTACTCTGGATTGTAGGGTAAAACATTTTGCCAAACACATCTACCCTTACCAGGTAATGCATCAACTTCTGCGTCTCCCAGTGGAGGCAACTGCTTTAAAGTGAGGTCTAATGTCAGTTGACATCATAGAAGAATGGCTCTGGAATTCTCAAATAATGTACTGCGTATTTTTTAAACATTTCTACTTATGCGGTAGTTTCTAGCTGATACTAGTTGGAGGGTTGAGAATTTTGAATCTTGCAGCACTACTTTTAATCCTAAATTTCTAACTTGCGTTAAGTCAAATACTTCATGGTTGAAAGAATGCTTGGATGGGAATATGTTTCTTAAGCCTTGAATTACAAACTTTCCCTAAAAGATACATTTTTCAATAATGTGTCTTTCAACACATTTCAGTTATACCCAGAAGTCATCCATTCAGTGCATGTTCCACTTTTTCAATCTCTCTCTGATGTTCTAAAGGCTAAAATTGTCCTCTCCATGTTGATTTGCATATGACAGGGGTCAGCAGCCTTTCAGCATTGTCATGCCAAAACTATGTTTCAAATTTATTCTGTGTGCCGACATACAGTGGTACCTCAGGTAACGAATGACCCCAATAACGAAAGTTTCAGGTAGCGAAATGGCAGCTGCAGGGGCCCCTTGCTTCCAGTAATGAAATTGCTTCAGGTAATGAATACTGGCTGGCAGCCAGCCAGTGCTCAGAGCGGGAGCCATCAGCTCAAGTGCTTTCCCCTCGCCTCTGGGCTGCACCTGGGGGGGGCTTTCCCCACCTCAACAGAGGCTTTCTCTGCCTCTGGAGGGCTTCCCCTGTCTCTCCAGAGGAAGCGGAGGGGATTCCCTGTGCCCGCACGTCTTTTAAAAGCATTTCCTGTTTGGCGTGCGCATAGACTTTAAACCAGTGGTTCTCAATCTTCCTAACGCCGTGACTCCTTTATAAGTTCCTCATGTTGTGGGGACCCCCAACCATAAAATTACTTTCGTTGCTACTTTGTAACTGTAATTTTGCTACTGTTATGAATCGTAATGTAAATATCCGATATGAGGATGTATTTTCATTGTTACAAATGAAATGCGTGTTCTATGCACACATTGAACACAATGGGATTTATTTCAGAGAAGGCATGCATAGGATTGGGCCCTGAGGCTGCAATCCTATCCACATTTACATGGGAATAAAGGCCCCCCTGACTATAATGGGATTTATTTCAGTGTAGGCATGCATAGGATTGGGCCTTGAGGCTGTCAGTCAGCCCCAGTGTGCATGCAGCTACAGCCAGAGGTCTGGCAAGCCTGACCTGGCCCCCTGCACCAGGGGTCTTTAGGCGACCCCCAGGAAAGCTCTAGGCGACCCCCAAAGGGGCCCCGACCCCCACTTTGAGAAACGCTGCTTTAAACACATAGAGTCTATATTCATGGTGCGCATCATGGATATAGACTCTATGTGTTTTAAGTCAACAACAACAACATAACCTTTATTGGCATTAATGTGTTTAAAGTCTATGCGCACGCCAAACAGGAAATGCTTTTAAAAGATGTGCGTGCACAGGGAATCCCCTCCGCTGCCCCTGTAGAGACAGGGGAAGCCCTCCAGAGGCAGAGAAAGCCTCTGTTGAGGTGAGGAAAGCCCCCCAGTCAGCCTAATCAGAGGTAAGCCCCATAGTGTTCAGTGGGACTTGCCCCCTGGGTGTCTTTAGGATTGCAGCCCCCCTGGGTGTCTTTAGGATTGCAGCCCCCCTGAGTGACTTTAGGATTGCAGCCCCCCTGAGTGACTTTAGGATTGCAGCCTAAGTAGCCTTCATAGGATCATGCATACTGAACGCATGTTTTGAATTCAATTCCAGTGTTTTGTTATCAATTTTACATAGTTAATATTTTTATATGAATATTTTTTGGGTTGTGGAACCAATCATTTGAGTTTTCATTATTTCCTATGGGAAAATCCGCTTCACATAAAGAAACTGCCTCCGGAACGAATTAATTCTGTTACGTGAGGTGCCACTGTATATATATTCCAACACTATACACACACATTTACTGTATATAAAATGTGCACAAGTGGGCACTGACAGCCACCAGCGAGCACAAAGCTCTAGCAGCATTGACTCGCCTGTGCTGCTTCTGCCCCCCTCCCCACTCATTCCAGGACCTGGTTGGGCAGCCTGGAAGCCTCTGCAGTGTTCCAGCCCAGGAGAGTGAAGGGGGAGGAGAAGAAGGCACTTCTCCTCTGTCCCCCTCTACTCACCAGGACTGGAGCAGGCACCACAGAAGCTCCCCTGCTACTTGCTCTGGTAAGGTGCCATCCTTGGTAACCGTGCTGGAGGTCGCTAACTGATTAAAACTGTATTGGAGTGTGAGAAAATATGCACCAACTTTAGCTTTAGGTTCCCATTTCCAAAGGCATTACTGACAATCCATTTCCAGAAATCTTTATGTGACAGCAAGAATTTGCAAGAGAGAAAAAAAAGGCATTTACAATTTGCTAGCCAAAAAGTACTGGAAGCAACAATTTTAAAACTTAAAAAAATGAGATTCTGCTTTTAAACTGTTTATGCTTTTAATCACAGATCCAGTTTTGTCAGCTAAACTAGGGACACCTATAATCTGAACATTTTGATTTGTTCAAAATCAAATTTGATGTTTTTTGTTTTGTCAATTCTTTATTTCATTTTCTTCCATTTTTTAAGATCTGTTATTAACTTCTCACTTCCAGTGTTGTCTGTAACACTGTTCTGATCATATGATGGGTATCTCTTCCAGATCATTCCTATAATGACAGCACGGATATGGTGAAGATCATTATCCAGACAGTTCAGTGTCAGGACTGGGTGCTCAAAGAACTCTTCCGACACCTTAGGTATTATGAAAGCTTTTTCTTCTGCCAGATATAAGCATCTTCATTCTAACCAGTTGACTAACGTTTTAATATACATATTTATCTGAGCAGACTTACCATGCTGGGCTTCATGGATGTACCATAAGAAAGGGTACATTGTACCAGAAGCCCAGTGTGACTCATGAGGCAAACTGGCTTTGGCATACATTGTAAGGATATGATAATATAAAAGCTAAAAACACTCATCTATATTGCTTTCATGTGGTTAATTAAAACATTATATAGCTTATTATTAAATTTAAAACTTATGTATAATTTATGAATTCTTAGAAGGCTTTGCGCGGCCTGCTGTTACCAAAATGGCTTTAAACTTAGGGGAATTTAGCTATTGCCCTCTTGGTTACAAGAGTCCGCAAGGCAGGACTCTTAAAACAGCGTCATAAAGAGGGGATACCCTTATTAAAAAGAGAACAACTTAGGAAACTTATCACAAAGAAGCAGAATTTATTGTTATAAGGCATAAAGCAAAATTACATACATTCAAGGCATAAAATGAAGTGTACCTGTTCCTTGAATAGTGTATGTACCAAAGGAAAAGGAGAGACAAGGAAAGGGGAGGGAGGGAGCTGGGAAGAAAGATGGAGGAAGAGGGGGAGCAAATGTCTACCTTCTTCATGCCATGCCATCCAGGAAGTCAAGAAAGCTAGCATAGGTTGGACTCCATTTTTTATACCTTGGATTTCATCATCATTTGATGATGACCTGAAACCAGTTGGGGGATAGACACACTGTGGAGAAGGAAGGACTGGGAGGGGCTGGTCAGCCACATGGCTCTTGCTACCTGAACCCTGGAAGTAGGTGAGAAGCCACAAGACAAAAGGGTGTCTCTAGACTGACTTGCACTTGAACATGAATGGGGAGATTAAGGATGCAGGAAACAGTTGGTTTTGTTGGGGGAAGAAGGTAACAATCGAAATGCAAGATGGGATGTTTGGGGAAGGAACAAAAGGTTGGAGACGGACTGTCAAGAGTATAAACCAGCTAAAAATCAGATTTCATACATACATCATAATTCATAGGGATAAATCCATAAACACGAGCTTGTCTCGTAACACTGCTCACAAGGATATTTTCTTTCTTGGTAATCTTGAATATTACACATTCTGAGTCCCATGAATAGTCCCAGCCAGTTGCTAGCAGCACAGCTTCTAGAGCCCCATGAAGAGCACACTGTATCTTTCTATCATTTCCAGAATATAAATATGCATTTTGGTCCCCTTATTTGGATACAGGCTGGGTATCAACTTACAACTTTTTTCTTTTTGCACCACAGTAAACTGTTGGGTTGTAAGCAGAAGATTATAGATCTGCTGCCAAAGATTGAAGTGGCCCTGAATAACATCAAGGAGGCTGACAATTCAGTAATGCAGATGCAAGGGAAAAGGCAGAGAGAAATCTGGCATTTGCTGAAAATTGCTTGTGTAAGTCTTATTTCCGACTGTTTCTATCTGTAATTGAACTTTCAATTATAAACATACATATCTAAAATTGTGTTGAACTTGGTGAAACCGGAACTTGATACAAGCTTTTAATTGAGGTTTCAAGTCTCACTTCTAAGTGTACAGGAAGCAGTATTCTTATTTTTATTCATCAGCAAACCAAAACCAATGCCATCTTTAGAGAGTGACTGCTTGCTGATAGGGCAGGCACTTGGAGCCCCAGACAGCACAGTTTTTCAAATACCCAGGCTCCAAACTGCAAGAACCTGTTCAGGGCTAAAAACTGGTACACGTATTTCAGACAGGAGTCAGGCTGTTGCTGTTCTGCACAAAATTTCTAAGCCATTTTAGAGGGCAGCTCTTGCAGCGCATGTTGCAGTAATTCCATCCAGAGGTGAACAGAGAATGGCCAACTGTGATGGAGATCGAGTGTCTCCAGGAATGGCTACAGTTGCTGCACCGGCTGAATCTGGTGGAAAGCACACCTTGTATAGTCCTCACCTTGATCTCAGAAAAATGTGACAGGGATCAAGGTGTTATCTATCTACAGTATTTATATACCGCTTTTCAACTAAAAAGTTCACAAAGCGGTTTACAAAGAAAATGAAAAAATAATAGCTAATTAATAGCTCATGGGTCCCTGTCCCAAAAGGACCCACAATCTAAAATGCAAAAAATCAAGGAGTTATCTTCTGCTTGTGCTCCTGCTCTTTTCAGGGGGAATGCAACCTCATCCAGAACAAGTTGGAAACCCGTTCCTAACTCAGCAGAATCCCCAGTGAATGGCACCTTTGTCTTGTCTGGATTAAATTTTTTTTCCCCACCCAACCCAATCAGTCTTTCACAACTGCCAACCAATGGTTCAGGATATCCTTGTTCTCCCTTGGAGTTGTTGAAAACTCAAAGTGAAACCTGGGTATCTTTCGCACACTGTGATGCCTTAGCTCTGACTTGACTCAGCTGTTTCATGTAGATGCCAGAAAGCATATAGGTAAGAAAATGTAACTTTATAGCGGCACATAGTCCAAGGCATAGAGCAGAAGTTCAACACCTTCCTTTAAGATATGGCAGTGTCTCCTCCAATCCCTTTCACCTTCAGGTATTCCTTAGCACAAGTTGCCTACCAGGGCTAATAATGCAGCCCTGCATTAATAATGCAATTTTTGTCTCCTAAGCATTTGCTATTTTCCTGCTTGGTTAGTGACACTATGGACAAAATCCAGAGTAACTACGGGGAGTCCTTGCTCCAGTGTAAGAACAATTTACTCTGGATTCCAATATTAATTTCCCATAGGTTTTCACTAGGTGGTGCAGTAACTACGGATGCACATAAAGTCTCTTACATCCTCCCGTTGTTACTCTGGATTTGGGGGCATGACAGTTCTCCAAAATGGCTGTCAGATATTTTATGCTGCTCCCATATCACAGTTATGTATAAAATTTTCATAACTTCCTGTTTTGCAGTATCAGGAAAATACAGCCTTATTTTACATTGTAGTGTATCATGAACTGAGGAGTGTAGTGGATGTTCTCTTTTACTTATGCTGCATGTGATGTTGTCTAGAGTTTTCCCATCTCTCTCCCCCAAATCTTTTAAAGTTATGACAATTTAACATTTCTTTCCATCACTGTTACACCACAGATACGCTGTTGAGGATTATATGTAACTGCATTTCCTAAGGATGTGAATATTTTGCCAAAAAATTCATCCAAGAATTCATGGATGAAATGTTGTGTAACATTTTTCTATTAAGATATAAACAACATAAGAATTATTTATTTCCCCTTTGTAGACTCAGAGTTCTGCCAAATCTGTTTGTTCCAGTGGAGAAAACACAATTACATCCTCGGTGCCTACATGGCTCTCACAAACCCCGCCAGGAAACACTCTTCAACCTATTTCTTCTATGAAAGCTTCCAGAAACGAGTAAGACAAAGGGAATGTTCGCAGGTGGTTTATTTTTGCAGTCATATGCCAGTCGATGACAGACTAAGTGAAACCATGAGGATCATAAGCGGGTTATAAAATCTACTTCTACAACATGGGGGCTATCCTCAACACATAGCACCACCAACTCTACAAAGGCAGGATGCTTTAGTGAAGGAGTACAACAAAATTATGAGAAACCTCCTTCTTCCTTTGCACACTGATTTTCCTCTTCTAGCAATTAGCAGGCTTAAATCCAGGAAGCCCTCTCTGGCATTTGCAAAACAGCCTAACAACTTTGACATTAGCATACAATGGAAAGTTAAGTTGGCTGCCGAATGCCCAGACATAGGCAGGTACATAGATTACCCTACATAAAAGGTTCCAGGTTTTGACCTACCTCGACAACACTGGTCAACTGAACAGGATCTAGCATGGTGTCTGCCAGGACTCACTGTTTAAGCGGGGTCCTGCATCTACCTCTTAGTGTAACTGTGGTGCTCCTTGACAGAATATTCATTACATTGTGTCCAAGTGTCCAATGAGAGCTTACACCGTTCTGATTTTTTCAGTATAGATCACTCTATCCTTAAAGGGACATTAACATTTGATTTATCACAAGTCCATGTATTTGCCATACGCTAAATAAATAAAATGCAGTCATATGTAAACTTTAGTGATCTATTCTCTAACCAGATAGTATAATACAAGAAAGAGCCTACTCCTGGTCAAAGAAGTACTCCTTGAAAAATCTTCAGTTGTGCTATCTACTTAAGTGTTGCAAGATTTTAAAGAAATACTGTTTATTAGTTTGAGACAGTTCTTTTTATTTTCATCTTATTATTCAAATTACATAAATTTTTTCACATCACTTCACTTTAATTCTGAATTCTATTCTCATAAAAGTTAATGCATGAGGTCTTACTCAAGAGCAGCCAAAGAACAAACACTGCACTAGAAACTTTGCAGGTTTCACCCTCCTCAGGAAACCTACCGTCTTACCACCACCTTTGCTGCTGCCACTTCACCTTCTGCCCCTTGTACATCCAGCTGCTTTTGTGGTGCTTAATCCACTTTATGGTGCTGAGAAGGAGGTGGGCTGCTGCTACTCTGATCCTTTTCCCACTTGCTCTGAGCTGATTTAAGGTGTCCATGGGCAGCAGACTGAAGGGGGCCACAGGTAGACATGGGGTGCAGGACACCCAATATCAGTGCGCTTTAAAGACTCCTTGGAAAGCATGACATTCTTCACGTTGGTTACAAAATACATTGAATTGTGAGTAGAAATTGGCATTTTACTGTCTGGAAACTCCACTTTCATTTTGGATTTTGGATTTGAACATGTTGTGGATTTAAAAACATTATTTCTGCACTTCAGAAAATGCATTCTGAAACTTAAAACTGGCTTCCTTTGCTGTTTCTTGTCAGGGCTCACTTTGCACATTTGATAGAAGAAAATCTTAGCTACCTCAACAATTTTAGCACTGTAATGCAAGAAGCAAAACATGAGCAGAATAGCAGCCTGATGGTAAGTCTGAGGATCACACTTGTATT
Organism: Cryptoblepharus egeriae; assembly: GCA_030015325.1. Classification (NCBI taxonomy): domain Eukaryota; kingdom Metazoa; phylum Chordata; class Lepidosauria; order Squamata; family Scincidae; genus Cryptoblepharus; species Cryptoblepharus egeriae. The sequence continues at coordinate 9,312,788 of JAREYC010000006.1, forward strand.
ATTGATGCTTTGTCAGTCAGCAGACAATTCTAGCCTCTGGCATGATACTGTTCATCATAGTGCCAGTGCTTTTCTAGGAATTATGTACGTTGGAGGGAATATCTATTATGTATATTAAACCATTATAATCTTGCCAAACTGCAGATTTTACTGGATCCCTTGGGAATGAACTACATTTTTCAGACAACAATAGTTATAGTATTGCTCTCTTGGAGAAAAATGCAGTGTCTCCCAAACAAAATTGTGTATTTTAAGGGAAGGCATTTGATGTGTCTTAATTAAGCTGATTTTCAGGAAAGGCATTTTGTTTGGTTTAGAGAAGGTAATCTCCAAGATCAGCATCTATGAGAAGAAACTAGTATGCAATCATTGAATTAAAAGAACATCTTGATATTTCTTAATTTGCAATTATGTCTTATCTATGATCATTGCTTTGTAACCATATAGGGATCACAGGTGATCATGGTCTTCCTTTTTTTTTTTTTTTTTTTTGCAGAGTCTTGACTGGAGTTGGCTAAATTAGTTGATTTTGCAAGTGGAACATTGAGAACTTCAAGCAATAGACAAAAGGATTATTGTTGGCAATGGGGAGATTGCAGGCTGTTTCAATTGTCATGCTGTGGTGCTCTGTAATTTCCATCCTGAATTGATGGCAACCACTACTGCGTTGGGGTGGGATCTGTTTTCAAATGTATTCCCCATACTCCTTTTTCTTCACCCTTTATCCCGCATAGTGATCAGATCTGCTACTCTGGATATCTGGCACCATTTCTCCCAGTTGTGGACTTGGTCTGGCTGCAAGTGGGTGGTTCTCAGGTCGCCATGCTGTGTGTCAAGCCTGCTTTGACTGTTTTGGTTGACTCTTCGGTTGTTTGCCACTGACTTCCATCTGTGCTATGGTGTAGCTGTTGGCATTCAGAATGTGGCCATACCACTGGAGACGAGCTTCTTTCATCGATGATAGAAGCAACTCCATATCGCTGCTGGATGTCATTGTTTCAAATGTGTTCAAAGCGAGTGATACCACTGATCCACCGCAGCATCTTTGTCTGCATGGCACTAAGGTGACATTCATTTTCTTTTGTCACTGGCCAGCATTCAGCTCCATAAAGTGCAACTGCCCGGGTGACCATCAGCTAGATTTAAGATGGTCATTTATCTTCTTGTCACAGAGGATACTTGTTCATTGTGTGCCACTTTGCCCAGACTGCATTTACTCATGTAGTGGTCTCATGAGTCAGGCTGCCGTCAGCTGCAATTGTTGAGCCATGATACCTGAATGTCTCAGCAAGTAGCATGTTAGCACCATTTACGTGGATTGAACCAGACTTGTGGTGGTCCATTGTCATATACTCTCATCTTCTTGGTGTTGAGGTGGAGGCCAAACATTGCGAGACGATTGCTCCGAGCTTGAACTTGCTGGATTCCCCATACTATTCTTCTAAATCCAAATTTGTAATAGTCACAACTAGAATAATTTTCAGGACTGAGTTGTTACAGTCCTTTCCAGTGAAGAAATCAGTTCAGTTCAACAGTACTATATTCCCATTCACGAAAAAGAGCTTTCTGTGCTGTCTTTGTCCAGTCCTGTTGGCACTTCTGGAGACACAGCTGGCTCTGGTCTTCCTAAGAGATCACACAGCTGGATAGTGCATTTCTTGTCATCAGACATAATGCAATACAAACAAATTCAATACAACAAACCAATGCTGCACTACTAAAAGTGATTGAATTCTACTAGGGCAGAAACATGAAAGGTATGAAATAGACCAGCTGCTAAATAGTTTAGCACATATTCTTTAAATGGATTCTCCTTCTATGGCTTCTCTAGAAGTAATTGAAATTCATTTATTTTGAATGTAAGAGATAATTGTTTATATTCATGTTTAAAGATGTTTTATCTTTTGTACTTTGAAATGTTTGTCATATGACCTCAGCCTACATATGGTGAATTAGAAATGTAAAAAGTGAATAAAATGTTCTCAGAAGTACAGAAAGTGATCTGTGTTTATTCAAAATGTACATTAATATAAATTACTGTATATACTCGCATATAAGCCTAGCTTTTCAGCACATTTTTTTATGCTGAAAAAGCCCCCCTCGGCTTATACTCGGGTCAGCTTATACTTGTCATAAGATGGGCAAAGAAGTGGATTTCTTTGGTAAAATTAGGTGCCTCGGCTTATACTCGGGTTGGCTTATACTCGAGTATATACGGTACTAATGAAAACATACCTGCGTTGAGGGAGTAACATTCCCGCATGCGCATCGTCCACAAATGTGCAACACTCCCATGCGCAGCATCCCCCAATGCGCATCAGCCCCCCATTGCTGATCACCTTCCCATGTGGAAAATCCCCCATGTTCAGCATTCCTCTACACACAGTATCCTCCCCCATGCAACCCCCTCATGCGCAACACCCCTTCCCTTGAACAACATCCCCCCAGTCCGTTCCAGTGAAGCACCTTAAGCGTGAAATTTCTCAGCATTGGTTCTTGGTGGATGTTGATGTCACAGAAGGAACACCCTCCCCAAATTTCATGCTTCTAGGTCCAGACGTTGGGGCAGAGTGTTCCTCAGTCAGGGATTCTTCAATGTCAAGAATAGGGAGGAAAACGCGTTGCGCCTCATTTCACCCCCTTCCAGGTGGAATTTCCAAAAACTGGTTCTTAGTGGGTGCCTCCACCATGGAGGGAACAAACTCTAAATTTCATGCTTCTACCCTGGCAGTTTTGGCAGGGCGTTGATGAGTCAGAAAGAGACTTTTCAATTATATATATAAAGTTAATAACTTTAAAAGTCTATAAAGAGTATCTTTAATACTGAAAGTGAATCAGTATCAGCAGATGACATCACAATCATTACTTAGGTATTCCACCCATTAAATAAATAAATCCAAATAAAATGGTTTTGATTTTTGCAGATATTCAGGTTTATTTTATTTTATTACAAAAATGAGAATGCAGCATGTGTTGTTTCAACATCACCGTTTTCTCCCACCTCTCTTTTTAGTTTGAATACAGAAAAACCTTGTTCTTAAGATTGAACTCTTCCTATCTGGAGTGGCCATAGATAGGAAGTCTATGTATCCTCAAAAGTCAGCCATATTGTATTCAATGGGTCTTACTCCCAGGAAAGTGTCTTTAGGGTCACAGCCATCGTGGAATAAGCATAAGCATAACCTTTATTGGCATCAACAAACAGCAACAAAACATAACAAATACAATAAATAACAAAGTAACAGTTATTACACTTGTTATACAGTTATTACACTTGTTATAGTTGCGTTAGCTGAAAGAGGATCTCTGCTAATGGGACTATTCATGAATGAACATTCAAAGGTGCTATTTATATTGGCCTGCTTATGTCGCCACTGGTATTTTACAGTGCCCTACCACTATATTTGTTTCCCCAAAAGCAATAACGTACACATAGCCCCACAACAGATGAAGTGTTTTTGTAATTTTTTAAATAAAATATTGGGGACAAATAAAATAATTGTTAGATGTATTGAACTAAAATATTTCAAATAAATAGTAATTTCCATTAGCGGTATCATTCAGAAGTCATACGCCTTTTTACAGGAATTGTAATAGTAAAGGCACTGGTTTTCTGATTTTTATGAAACTTCTCCAGCGGTGTTAGTAGGGTCTGCATCATCTGATGCAGGACCCCAACGCATCATCCCCTGCCCTATACATGTGCTGTGCACCTCTGAACCCAGCTGCCTTGAGTCACTCAGGGAGGATGGCTTCAGAGGAGGACTGTGCATGCGCTAAAGTTTGCACATGCACAGCTCAGCACTGCTTGGAAGAGATGGGCAGATGCCCCTCTTTCCCAAGCAAAGACTGAACATTCTGAGGAAAGCACATACCTGGACTTCTGAGCATGCGTGCTGGACTCAGAGCGCACAGGTTGCTCTGCCCCTCCTTGTAGTGGAGCATTCTGAGCCCACTGCACATGCACGCTGGGCTCACAGCGCTATGGCCGCTGGATGAGTGTCAAACTCCTCTAGATGTCACCCCTCTCAGCTGTGTCACTTGGTGCGGCCCACACTAGCCTGGCATTGCCTTGGCTGTTCTCCCTTTCAGCAAATAAATATTTCCAAATTATGTGAATGCCCAGATAAAACTTGTTGCAAATAGAATAATGACTGAAGATTGATTTAATTGTTTTGACATGGATACATCTCATTAGGTTTCCCTGACTAAAAGTATGCACTCACCACTGTCTGTGCTTAGGCTGGGCGACTGATTTTGTATCGCTTCTGCGAAACCTCTAGCAGGGCTGATAGGAAGAGATACAGTTCTTCAGTGTGTTCAGATGGTACATAACATAACATTTTCACTAATTTGTGAAATCTGGCTATGATACTTCTGGTTCTCATTTTCTTGGCTTGAGTTAATAGCTTGTCCACACCTTCAGGTGCCATAAGAAACCGCAACATCTTTTGATCTTTGAGCTGTACAAACCCAAGTTAGGAGGGAAAAAATTAGTTTCACACTCACTGAATGATTGTGTATTTATATTAAAAGATTTAGATAAAAAGATTCATTTATACATTTATGGTATATAAAAAGATTCTTTTCTGGTTTCAATGCTAGATTTTGGTTAGAAAGTACTCTTAGACTAGGAAACTTACACAGTTCTAAAAGAAGGGCTGCTCCACTGTTATGTTTCAATATCAATGTCAAAAACAATCTGTTATAACAGTGCCAGAGATGCATATATTTGTCATGTTAGTGATAACAGGTCATGAAGGTACCACATCCTCCTCTTTCAGAACCCACAAGTGATGTGACTCATGAGTCATCACGATGTTGCATGACATCACATCAGTGCCAAGGTCCTGAGGCCTCTAGCTAGATCGCTGAATTTTCTATACATGGAATGGCTCTATACATTTTTGAATGCATATTCAAAAATGCAACGCCTCCATCTCTAGCTTGAAGTGGCCTTTACCATATGATTTTGTTGAATATATACATAAACCAGTCATTCATTTAGTTGGGATTTTGAAACCCTATCACAATATGGGCACAATCCATAGTAACTACGGGAGCTCTTCTGTCAACGTAAGAAAAATTTACTATGGATTGCAATATGAATTTCCCATAGGGTTCCACTAGGTGGTGACATAACTACATCGATGTAAATGTCTCTTATGTTGACATAAGAGCTCCTGTAGTTCCTCTGGATTGTAGGGTATGAGAGGTAATGTGCCTTCCTGCTTGTCATATAGTAAAAGGACGGAATTTCTTACCAGTAAATGTCCTTTTCTTGGAGATGGAGACGGTACATTCAGCACAGTCTGGGCTGTGCCCCGCCCACTCCGAGACAGGGCCGGACCGAAAGTCTTCTCCTCCCAGTGCAGGGCAAGACCTTTCCAGTCCACGTTACCGAGCCGAAGAAGAAGGTCCACCACCGCATTTTAAACTGAAGTAGAGGAACAGAAAGTCCTGCAACCGACAGAACTGAAAAACTGCAAGGCAAGACAACAGGAGACCCAAACTCTAGGTCTCTGAAAAAGGTAAGTAAAGAACCGGAACCAGAGATAGGCCCAACTGGAAGAATAGCCAACTTGCACAGCCGGGATAAGGCTTACTGAACAAGGGGAACTGTGTCTCTGCAGAGGCGGGCCTGAATGTACCCTGTCTCCATCTCCAAGAAAAGGACATTTACTGGTAAGAAATTCCGTCCTTCTCTGGAATGGAGACAGGGTACATTCAGCACAGTCTGGGATGTACCAGAGCCCTACCATCTGGGTGGGAGAGACACAGGCCTCCTTAAGGTGAAACCACTGCCTGCAACACCCTCCTGCCAAACGCTGCCTCAGCCGAGGCAGCACGGTCAACCCTATAGTGTTTGATAAAGGTGTCAGGAGTGGCCCAGGTAGCCGCTCTACTGATTGATTCTAACGAAGGCACCCCCTCAAACACCGCAGATGCTGCCGCTCCCCTGGTGGAGTGTGCCTTAATCCCCTTAGGTGGTTCCCTACCAACTGCTTTGTAGGCTTCTTGTATTGCTGAACGTAACCACCTGGCCAGAGTCACCAGGGAAGCACGTTTGCCCCTGGAAGGGCCCCCGAAGAGGACGAATAACGCCTCAGATCTCCTAAACCCCTTGGTTCTGTCTAGATAAAAACTGAGGCCCCTCTTGACATCCAGGGAGTGCCATGCCTGCTCCTTGGAAGACGAAGGGTTAGGACACAGTGTGGGTAACACTATGTCCTGAGACCTATGAAACATGGAGTTAACCTTCGGAATAAATGAGGGATCCAGTCTAAGCCGAACCCTATCATCCAGAAATTGACATAGGTTTGGGTGAGTGGAGAGAGCCCCTATCTCTGAGACCCTACGGGCAGAAGTAATGGCTACTAAAAAGATGACCTTCAGAGTCACAAATCGGATGGATACCGTGGCAAGGGGTTCAAATGGAGGACCCATCAGGGCTTTTAAAACCAAATGTAGATCCCAGTTTGGGAATCGATGCACCGTTGGTGGGTTGATAAGCCTCAAACCTTGAATGAATCTCTTGCAGTCTGGGTGTGTGGCCAGTGTCCCTGATTTGGTAGGTCCCAAAATGGAACTCAAGGTTGACAAATGTCTTTTAATGGCGCTAGTACAGAGACCCTTGTCAACCCCCTCCTGAAGAAACTGAAGAACATGCTTACGTTTTGCCTGGTCCGCCTGTATCCCGCTCTTGTCAGCCCATGACACAAACCTGCGCCAGGTGTGTGAATAGACTCTGTTAGTAGAAGATTTCCTGGAAGATAAAAGGGTGGAAATGACCTCTGGCGAGTACCCTTTCCTGGCTAGTTTACTCCGCTCAAAAGCCAGGCTGTCAGCCGAAACCTGCCGGGATCCGGACGACACACTGGACCCTGGAGTAACAGATCTGGTCTGGACGGGAGACGAAAAGGAGGGCCCCGGGCCAGGTTGACGATCGCCGGATACCATGGACGGCGTGGCCAGTCGGGAGCCACCAGGATAATGTTTGCAGAGTACTGACGAACTCTCCGAAGAACTGACTGCAGGAGAGGGAAGGGAGGAAAGGCATATAGTAGCGTTTTTGGCCATCGGAAGGACAGGGCATCCGATCCCACCGCTCGAGGGTCCGGGAGCCGAGACAGGAAGGCTGGCACTTGGGCGTTTGAGCGGGTTGCAAAAAGGTCCAGGGCCGGTAGGCCGAAGCGATCCACAATCTGCTCGAACACGTCCAGATGAAGAGCCAATTCCCCCTCCTTTATGCTTTGTCTGCTGAGCCAGTCGGCCTCCAGGTTGGATTCTCCAGGCAGGTGCTCGGCCCTGATGGAGGCGAGATGGAGTTCGGCCCAGTCGAAGAGGAGGGTGGCCTCGTCCATTAGACCCCATTTGGTGCCCCCCTGCCTGTTGACAAAGGCTTTGGCTGACGTGTTGTCTGACCTGATCAAGAGGTGTTTGCCCTGAATGTGATCCTGGAAATGACATAGGGCCAGGCGGATCGCCCTCAATTCCAGTCTGTTGATCGAGAATCGGGCCTCCTGCTCCGACCAGGTCCCCTGAGTCCATAGATCGAGGAGATGCGCTCCCCAACCTTGGAGACTGGCATCCGAGGTCAGGATTACCCTGTCCGGGATCTCCAAGCTGGTTCCTTGATGAAGACGTTTGATTGGTTGATTGGTCAACCACCACGAGAGAGATGCTCGAACAGGGTCTGGGAGTCTGAGAGACAGGTTGGTCTTTCCCTCTATGAGATGTGAATAGGGTCTGAGGAAGGATTGAAGAGGCCTCAGATGGTACCGAGACCACGGCACCACATCCTGGCAAGACACCAGGAGACCCAGAAGGGATGCCAAGACCTGCAGGGAGACCGAGCGAGAAGTTTGGACTTGGTGAAGTAGGAGAGACAATTTCGTCCGAAGCTCCATGGAAAGGAAAACCTGAAAGAGTTCCGTATCGATAAGCAGGCCTAAGTGAGTGATCTGTTGACGGGGGGACAGGGTGCTCTTGGCCAGGTTGATCACGAAGCCATGAACCGAGAGGTAGTCCATGGTCACCTGAAGATCCCTGGAGACTTGCTCACTGGAGGAACCTGCAACGAGGATGTCGTCCAGGTACGGAAAGGCCCGGATGCCTCTCTTCCTGAGGTTTGCTATAAGTACGACCAGAATCTTCGTGAAGACTCTCGGGGCCGCCGAGAGCCCGAAGGGGAGAGCCCTGTATTGATAGTGGTCGGACCCGTAGGAAAAACTGAGGAATCTACGATGACTCGGCAGGATGGGAATGTGCAGGTAGGCCTCCAACAGGTCGATGGAAGATAGAAAATCCCCTTGTTCAAGCGCAGCCACGATAGTTCTCCAGGTCTCCATTTTGAATTTCCGAAAAACTAGAAACCTGTTCAGCCAACTTAAGTCCAGGATGGTTCTCCAGTCTCCATTCTTCTTGGGGACCAGGAAGAAGATGGAGTAAACTCCCGAACCTCAGTGGCGGGGAGGAACAGGTTCTATGGTCCCTATGGAAAGTAAGTGATGGATGGCCTGAAGCTTCAGAAGATGTTTCTCTGGGTGACGTGACAGGGGAACCCTACAGAATCTGTCCGGTGGTATTCGTCTGAACTCTAGGGCGAGACCCTTGGACACTGTACGGAGCACCCATGCGTCGGAAGTAGACTCGTGCCATAATGGAGCAAAGCCACGCAGCCGGGCCCCAATGGCTGTAGGATTGGGAGCGAGCCCAGCGTCAGAAGCTACCCCAATCCTTGCGCCTGGGCTTTCTGTTGTTGCGCCGCTTGGCGAAGGATGGCTTGTTCTGTGGAAGGACCCTGGCGTTGGTCCACTGAGATTTGAATTGTTGACTTCCAGAGTCTCTGTATCGGGGACGAAAGGATCGAAAGGAGCGAAAGGATGTTGGCTTACCCCTGGACGGATCCTTCTTTCCTGGAGGGAGCACCTTCCTCTTGTCCTTGGACTCCACTAAGATGGGGTCAAGGGCCTTACCAAATAGCTGGTTCCCCTCAAAGGGCAGGTTGAGCTTAGAGTGCGAGGAACCTTCTCCCGACCAGGAGCGTAGCCAGACCCCCGAAGCAACCCCCGAAGCCATGGCCCTAGCCGAAAGATGCATGGAGTCGAGTGAGGCGTCCGCCGCGAAGGCCGAGGCAAGGGCAATCTTCTTAAAGATGTTCCTGATCGACTTGGGAAGCCCTTACATACGCGCTGCGTTCTGAGCCCAGAGGAAGGCTGCCCTAGACATCACTGAGTTAGCCGCCGAGGCCCTGAATGAAAAAGAAGATTGTTCAAAGTTATGTTTTAAGTGGGTCTCGATTTTCCTTTCAGTGGGGTCCTTTGGCCACATGTCCCCGTCCACAGGCACCGTGGAGGAGGCGAGTGCCGCCACAGGAGGGTCGACTGAGAGAACCTTTAGGAGAGCCATCTGTTTGGCAGGAAGAGTGTAAAATTTGTCAATCAAGCTGGAACCAAGATCCTTGGGATGTGGGGCCCATGCTTGCGCAAACACATTGTTGAATGGTTTGGGAAAGGGGAACACAGTCTGTTTGTTGGAACCCCCTGGAAAAGCCTCGGATCTATCAGGGTCGGAATCAGATTCTAATTCCTCTGGATGACTCAGATGGAGGCATTCCGAGGAGTTGTCAACCATGGTAGGAAGGTAGTCAAATGGAAAGAGACGATCTTTCTTGGTCTTGGGCTCCTCGTGGTCAGATAACTCGCCCTCCTCCTGATCCGGGGAAGAGGAGCGAGAGGGGGAGGAATCAGAGGAAGAATCTGAAGACAGCCTAGGTTTTATGCCCTTGGAACGCTGCCCCTTGCGTCGCGGAAAACGATGTTCCACATGCTTGGTCTTCCTCTTTCTCTTACGTGGAGGAGACTCCGAAGAGACCTCAGATAGGGACGACCAAGAGGAGGGAGATGTAGCTTTACCCCTCTTGGGAGAGCGTGATTTGCGATGGGATTTGGAAGCAGCCTTGACTGCCACCTTAATAATGCCCGGTAAGCTTAGGGACATTGCCGAATCAATGGCTCGCTGAATGGCGGATGGGGACAGCAGGCTGTCAGTAGGAGGGGTCGCAGTAGAAGCAGAAACCAAATTAATCCCAGAGGGAATAGTCACCTCCTCCCCCCCACGATATCCACTTCAGAGTGACTCTGAGCCATCTTGACTGCTGTGACCACCAAGTATCCTGCACTCACTGCGTCCTCAGAGTAAGGAATTCACAAGGAATTGTGCAGAGAAGGGGGGGAGGCACTGTTGACACTGTGGCTGGGGCCCCCAAGTACTCACTGCGACTTGGCCGTAGCACGTGGCCTAGAAATAAGCCCCAAAATGGCGACTGCTGGAAGCGCGGGAAGCCTGGGGATCCAAAATGGCGCCGGCCGAGGTGCGTGCGCCCAGACCGGTCACCCCCTCTCACTGTCGTGCTCAGGAGGAACGCTCCGGGTCGTCTGTGGTGCCTCCCAGCCGCCGGTGTAGCCGCAGCTGCCAGCCACGTGTGCAGTGTCCCTGCGCGGGAAGAGACCGGCCGCGGCTGCTCTGAGGCCGCCCGACAGCGCGCCTTCCTCTCGCCGCCCCTCCAGGCTGCAGCTGGGCCTGATGCCCAGCACTCGATGCAGAGGAGGCTCCGCAACTCCCGCTCGCTGGGGGCTGCAGTCGGGTGAGCCCCGGGTGGGTGAAAAGCCTCCGGAGCGTCCCTCCTAAGCGCTGCGAGCCACCTCGTGAGGAGGCTCGAGGCTTGTGCTCCGAGGCAGCAGGTGGCTCAGTGAAAGCCTGCTCCCTGCCTCCGGAGGAGGAAGGGAGGGGAAACCTGCCCAGCCGGTCCCCTCGGGATGTCAGGCCCAAAGGGGGGGAGGCTTTTCCAGTGGGTCTCTAGTCCGGAGGAAGAGGTGAAGAAAAAGGAAGGAAAAAGGAGGAGAAGAGGTGCTCAGAGGAGCACCGAAAAAACGTGGCCCTTCTCTGAGGAGACAGAGCCGGACTGGGAAGGTCTTGCCCCGCACTGGGAGGAGAAGACTTTCGGTCCTGTCTCGGAGTGGGCGGGGCACAGCCCAGACTGTGCTGAATGTACCCTGTCTCCACTCCAGAGAATGGTGCACTAAAGACAGAAATTAGAGACAACTGTTAAAACTCAGTTCATTCTTTGCAAAGCTCTTACTAAATCTTTAGATTTGCATTTAAGAGCATTTTTAAATTTAGCTGACAATTTCCATATCCCTCTTAAGAGGCAAATGGTTGAGATTCCTAATCTTTACATACATTACTACTATGCGCACTTTACCTTTAGCCTTGCCCCCACATTCAACTGGATGCAGTTGTGAAGCTTAGTAAATGTTAAGAAAATTCGGTCCTGGGCTTCAATTCTGACTTCAATGTAAGCATTTAATTGAATGTTGATGTACCAGATAGGGGGTGCATGAACATGGACGCTGGTATCCCACCAGTTCCAGTGTTTCTTTTTAATTTTCTTCCGATCAAAGTAAAACCCAAAGCAAAGGTCCAGATCCAACCTATGGGAAATGATCAATACACACAATTAATACACACAAAAAGAAGTTCTCCCAAATCCTGGTGTGGGAAGAACTGATATGACAGAAAAGTTGCCAAACATAAACCACACTAGACTCAAAACTGGAGAATTTTTTATACTAATTTATTTCCATGCAAGCATTTGTACAAGCTGAGATTAAGCTAAGCTGTGATTGTCTTACCCAACAATCCAGAGTAACTATGGGAGCACGTAAGAGACATTACGTGTACCTGTAGTTACTGCACCATCTAACGAAAACCTATGGGAAATTCATACTGCAATCCACAGCAAATTGTTCTTACACCGGAGCAAGGACTCCCCGTAGTTGCTCTGGATTGTGCCCTTAGGGAGCTCCATTACGGGAAAGACTTGCAAGACATACCAGTACCTAGAGAGAGATATACCAGTGCCTACTGGGTGATTTAGGGCACAATCCAGAGTTACTAAGGGAGTCCTTGCTCAGGTGTAAGAACAATTTACTCTGGACTGCAATATGAATTTCCCAAAATAAGAACTTTACCTAAAAAAATCCTCCAGCTTTTTGCTTGCATACGCATAGGGTGAATTATTGCCTACTGAGAGTTGGTCTATAATAGCAGTTGAAAGTGTTGAGCTAAGAACGAGTCCCTCTTCAAAAAATATCACTTCCAATTTCCTTGAGAAAACCAAAAATCTCTTCTTTTTTGGCCATAGAAGCCATTCTGAAGCCCACACAATGCCAAAGCTGGGCAGATGTGCACAGCCTCTGCATGCTTCTGAGATCCCTCTAGAGGGCTAGGGTGCAAGTCTCACTCAGTGCAGGTTTGAGGGACTCACATTAAGCCAGATCTGTGATTGGTATGGAAATCTCAACTGTATTCATGCTCCAAGTATATGAGTTCATGTAAGCATAGATCCAGTATCCTCTATAATATTCTCTATATGGCTGTACAGGTGGACGCCCAAATCTTCAGATTTGGCTTACCACTGATATCAAGATACATTATTATTTAAACCCCTTCTAACAGTGAGCCTTATAACAGTGATTTTCAACCACCATGTTGTGGCACACTGGTGGGCCGTGGATGGTCCACAGGTATGTCGCGGGAATTTGTGGGTCAGGAAGTTATGGGATTTGAGCTTCCCACCAGCAGTCAATAAGACTTGGAAACAAATACTTCTAGCTGTGGATATATACTGTGCATGGAACATAAATACATTGAAAGATCACTCACTTCACACTACGTACTTAAATATTGTTTGAAAATCTTTGGGTCAGGAAATATGCAAAATCACCAGTCAAATTATTATAATGAAATCTGGGCTACACTACAAATGAAAACATATACTTGCACTTGAAAGGAGCTCTAGAAGGCTATCTTTTTCTTACCCGAGATTTCCATTCTGATGGTAGTATGCTGCTTTCCCCTGGTTGGTAAAGAATGCCTGTAGGCTGGGTTTGATGGAGTCATCACTTAGAATGATGTACGTATACTGAATAGCACTTACATAGGTAATCATGATCGCAATATTCCCTGATGGGTAACTAATTAAGAGCTAAGGAAAAAAAGAATAATTCTCCACACCTGTACTTCATGTTAACTTGTTAACACTCTTTACTGACAGTGGTTTCACCAAACTCAAGTATACTTTTTTCTACTCTGGGAATACTGTTGGTCATGTCTAAGTGATCCATTGGACTGATCCACTGGATGTCAAATAACGATACTGCTTTTTATTAAGGTAATTACAGCTGAGCTAGAGGGGTGTGATTCAGAGAATGACCACATATGTGGAAATTAAGCTAGAAAGTTGGTTAGGATTGGGCCTGGCAGGCAATGCAACTCCAAGGTAAAGGAACAATCATTGCCTTACTTTGAGGAGGCCTCCAAAACTGCTCCCCAACTTCAGGATGCCCCATTGGCACAGTGATGCCAAAGCTGGAAAGTTTATTAGGATTACACCATGTCTCATAAGTTTATCATTCTTTCCTTACACTTTGGTGGCATGGAGTAGTCTGAGGAGTAGATCTACAAGATGCTATGGTTTACAAATCCAGGGGGGGAACGGGACCTCAAAATCCCATTTGACAAATGGGAACAATTTCTAAATTGCTCATCCATATCAATCGAAAATCCTAACTATGCTGGATATTAAACTTGGCCTGTTCCATCTGGAAAAAGAATGTAGAATATCTTCCCATCAGGATAATATCGTTTCACAGGCTTGGTAGGATCACACTTCTGAGGAAAAAGAAAAAGAAAAAAAGAATTGGGGAGGGAAAGGGCAAGCTGGCCTACAGTTGTGGATTTCAGTGGCATCTCACACAACAAGTTTAATTTGTTCCAGAGGCATGCTTGTTACTAACACTCCTTACATGAAGCAGATTTTCCCATAGGAAATAATAGAAACTCAGACAATAGGTTCCACAACCCCAAAAATATTCATATAAAAATATTAACTGTTTATAAAAATGATTACAAAACACATATTAAACAGCACAAAACACTGTAATATATAGTAACACACAATACTGCAATAAAGAAAATCCTGTACAGTTCTGAACTGTACTGTACTTTGAAAAACTTCATGGCTGGTGTGAGGGTTACAGAGAGAGGGATGACTTTGGCTGCAATCTTTAAGACACTCTCCTGGAAATAAGACCCACTGGACACAATGGGGCTTGCGTCTGAGTAGACATGGTTAGCATTGTGCTCTTTCACAATCACTAATGGAGTCACTGCTATCCATTGGCTCAATGGTACTTTATGGAAGTTTTTGTTTGTATCCCACATACAAACCTGGCTCAGGCTTCTCCCCCGAGACCTCCCATGAGTTCCCTGGCGGTGGAAGCCTATTCCAAACTTTGCCCAGGGCCCCACTGTAGCTCAAGCTAGTGCCCTCATCCCCCTGTGGGTTCCCTTGCCATCGAAGCCTGTTCCAAACTTCCTCAGAAGTGCTCTTTACTCAAGACAGTGCTCTTTATGCAAGTCAAAATTTCTGAGAAAACTTTGCTCTTTATACAAAACATTCTTTATTCAAGTCACTCTTTCCTCAAGGTACCACTGTATAAGCACGTGGCTGTAATCCTAACCAATTTTCCAGCAATGGGTTAAGGGCAATGCCACTATGTGGTAAGGGAACAAACATTGCCTTACCTTGTGAAGGCCTCTGTGACTGCCCCAAATGCAGGAAGCAGCAAATCCCCCACTGGCACAGCTATGCCAGTGCTGGAGAGTTGGTTAGGATTGCGTCCTTTGAGATATATTCTGGAGGACACATAATAGAGGGAGATTGGCTGTTCAGAGAAGGTTAATGAGTACAATAGACAGTGTCAAGTAATGAGTACTGAGGCAGAAAATCAGTTGAGGGGACTGATAAAAAAAACCATTAGAAGTATCCATGCGATTAAAAGTTGTTGACTATTATAGTCAGGGTGATCATATGACCGGAAATTTCTGGATTTGTCCCTCTTTTTTAGCCTCCTGTCCAGGTGTCCTCCAAAAGGGCTTCATTGTCCTCCACTATGCCTTCATTTTGGAACTTTGCAATGGTGTGTCATTGTCATATGTCATATGTCATTGGATTCGTACTGAAGAGCAGAATCCAATGCAAAAATCAGTTTTGAAATATCTCCCTCCTATCTAACGTTATGGCCAAAAAACTAAAAATCAAAAATATGAATTGAGCTCAATGGGAAAGTGAAAGTGCCCAATATCATGGCTTTACTCATGAGTAGGCAAACATGCCGTTGCCTACCGGAAAGGGCAGGCTGAGAGGAATCCAAGACCTTGTTCTTCTTTTGAGGTTTGGGCTTCTGGTCACCCTGACTATAGTACAACTAGAGTATTTGTTAGGCCAATCCTATGCATACTAACTCAGAAGTAAAGTTCATTGAGTTCACTGAGCAGGGTTGCCACATGTCCCAGAAAACTGGGACTGTCCCAGTTTTGGAGGATTGCATTCACATACTGGCAAGTTTGACAGGGGGTCCTATCCCCATTTTGTGGAAGAGAATTATGGCAATGGGGCTTGCTTCCAGGAAAATGTATACAGAGAACTGGGTAAACTGGGAGGAGAAACAGAATGCACATCTCCAAAGATATCTTTCTGCTGAGGCAGAAGATAGTAACTGAAAATAAGTATGTGTACACCTGATCTCAGGCCATTTCTTAAATTGTTTTCTGCTTCAGTGTAGAATCATAGAGTTACCCTGAAATCTTGGGGTCACTCAGAGGCACCCCCCCTATTTGATGCATGAGTTCTATACCTATCAGAGGATCCACCCACCTTTAGCTGTTCCGCTTTGAACTCCAAGTCTATCTCCAGCAGATTTTCAGGACGTGGACGTTCCTTGACAATTTTGCGGGGTAGATGTAGGTTGTCTTTTAATCTGAAGCTAATTTTCATACCTGCAATAATTTTAGAAGAGTAACTAGCAGGTAAGCATGGGAAATGGTTCACGAGGCTCTTGTTTTCACGTGAAGGTAAAAAGGTGGTTCCCTTTTAACCAGTTCCCCTTTAAGTCAGGCCTGGCTTACATGGAATATTAGGTCAGGCCTGGCTGGACTGTTTTATTTCTCCAACTTTCCTGGAGTTGGGGGGTGATATTTGGTTGGAAGGGATTTCAGCAAAGAGAACAAAGGAAAGGAAAATTCATCAAAGCAAAATTGTGCAATGAATTTAAAGAAGAGCAAACTGGGTGATGGGGCAGCTTCAGCATCTCTCAGGAGCCGGAGGGACAGGTAGAGGTGGGAGAACATGATGCCTTGAATCTGATGTTCATATAAGTATTCTACTTACGTGGGCTATATTTTATATATTGCTTCAATATGTTCTTGTAGTTTTCAAAACCTCGTTCTTCGAATCTAGGAATAAAAACAACAACATGAAAGTAAATTTCAAACTTCTGAAATTAAGTTTCAAACTTTTGAAAGCAACATCTAGCAAGTGACATTGTCTTTTAGGGGGCAATTCTAACCCCCTCCTATAGGTCAATTCTAATCCCCTCATAGGTCCCTAGCACTGACCTAAAAAAAAGACAGACCTCCGTCAGTCTTGAAAGACTATGGTATCGTGCTCGGCGCTGCATACGCTGCATGCGAAGCACGAAAGCCTGGGTTGGATTGTTATGGAGGATATGCTGTTAACCAAGCAGCAAATCCCCCCTCTCCACGCCACTGAATTAGTCCAATGGAAAGGCAGAGCCAATACGATTGGATCCAGCTGGTGTCGCAGAGGTGGGCTAAGGACAGGAGCGCACCCTGTCTTGTGGGGCCGACCCGGGTCTTGAACCCTGGCCTGCTGGTTAACATGCACAGTGTCTTAACTGCTTGTGCCACCCACAGCCCAGCACTGACCTAAAGGTTTGCAAAACATGTTGTAAGGCATGTCTGTACTATGGTCGGGGAGGTTAAGTTGGCGCATGTACTTGCAGTTATGCCAGATCTAAACAACAGCTCCCATAAAGCCAGGCAACCTTGAGATATGGTGTAAATCTGAGTAGACCTATTGCTACTGCTGTAGTCCTAACATAGGGAAGGGGATGAGCCTCCCTTTCCCCATGATAGCACAACAGCAATCCGAATGCTTGCGCTGGATACAGTGCAGGTATGCTAGCCTGCCTACTCCAGTTTGGATTGTACTGTTAGAGCCCAATCCTACGCATATCTACTCAGAAGGAAATATCAGTACAAAATTTTCAAAGTATGATATTTTCAAAGTCCTCTCTTATGCCAAAGTCAGGAATGCTAATGGAAACGTCCTGTAGTTTCAAGAGCTTGAGGAAACCACTTCAAATTCAAACAGGTATCAAACTTACTCTCGTTTCAGTTGCCTTTTAGTTTCACTTTCCAATATTGATAGTGGAAGATGTCGATGAGGAGTGATGTCAATCTCACTTTCTGAGGAATCTTGTTCCATAAGCTCTTCTATTACACAGTGGAAAATATCATTATATGTCCCACAACAGATAATCTGTAAAAGGCACAATATGTTAGCTAGAAGATCCTGCATTTTGGGCTTTGAAAATCCACATGGCTCCTCTTAAAAAGACTGATATGCTCACATAGGCATTTCTGCAACATCAACCTGCATCTACTAAAAAATAAACACCATTCAGTTAAATGGGATTTACTACCAGGTGAATGGGTGTGTACAAGATTGCAATCCAAGCCTCTTTCCATTTCTGAAAATCATCTTCAGTGTACCAAATGAGTGATTGTATCCGCAAACTGCTTCCATGACAGTAATCCTTGCTGAACATGGTGTTATTTTGAGTAAATATACCATGCACCATTCTGGTACATTAGGCACATTCTGGCCACATAGAGCAGATAAGAATAGTGGTAGTCGAAGGCTGAAATCCTAACCACACTTTCCTGGGATTACTCCCAGTATTACTGAACACAAAGAGACTTAATTCTGAGTAGAAATGCTTAGGATTGCACTGTAAATGTCTAGATGTGGGGTCGTATGTGCAGAGACATCAGAGTTTATATTGGGAAAACATTTTGTGTTTTTTGTCATGAGCTGCTTTGGGCATTATTTTATGGCAAAAAGATGGGACAGAAACATGGCGACCAGATATGACCACATACGAGGTTAGCCCCCTCAAAATGCAGGACACCCAAGGAAAATAGAGGGTAATATTTTTACCTTTTATGGTAAAAGGTAAATATTTTTACCTTTTATATTAAAATAAAAGGTAAAAACACTCTTGTGTGTGTGTGTGTGTGCGTGTGTGTGTGTGTGTGTGTGTATCTTTCATGTAGTTAAACATTATATTACAGTATTTATTATTAAATTAAAAACTATTGCATATAATCTACTACATATAATTTATTAATTACTGTTTAAGAAGACTACATGCTGTCTGATCTCGAGGAAAAGGGGGACAGTAAAGATTTTTTTCCAGGACACAGGGACATGTCCTGGAAATAGAAGACATATAGTCAACCTGGACAGAAATGCCTATACAAATACGCACATTATCCATTTTCTCTGGCTGCTCCTCCAGTTCCTCTGGTGAAGGGAGGGGCTTCAACAACGAGCTACAGAACTCACAGCAACCAAGTTGGCAAAGTTCAGTATATTTATGTTCCTCAAAAGAGAAAGACAAAAAAACCTAGCTATACACATGAGAATGCACGTACCTGACACTTTTACTGTTCCTAACCTGCATTGGAACAGCCAGGCCACAGTGGTCTGTGCTACATATAGCTTAGGTTTGGTACAGGCTGGAGATAATCTTGGGGTAACCTCCGGCTTTAGATATTTTTCTCCTTATCTCATGACAAGTCCCAGCCTGCCCTATTGCATTACTAGGATGTATGCCAGTCGTTTAGCTGGTGCAAAGCCAAGCAGGCCATTTAAGTGGGGCTTAAAGACCATAAAAGCCAGTAGTGGTGGCTCAGATCTGGTGTGTTCCACCCTCTCACAAGCCTGAACCATTGTCCATTCCACCCTCCGCTCACCCAAAACTTCTCTTCACACCCTCACAATCACCTCCTGCTACCCTCTCCTATCCCCTGTGCCACTTATGCAAACATACCTTGGCTAGCCAGCTCAGGAGCTGGATCTGGCCCTCCTCTGAGGGAATGGGCTTCCACACCAGGAAAGTTGGTGCAAACAACTTGGGAGCCACCATAGGAGCCTGAACTGGCTTAGAGTGTTGTTTTTGCCCTGCTGTCATAGCACAAACTCTTCTGAAGTAAGTCCCATTAGTAATGGACCCTTAAATGCAAAGGGACTTATTCCCATAGAAGCATGTCTAAGATTGCACTTATTGTAGCATCTTCTTTCCTACAGTCCACTTCGTTAGATGCATGATTTTTATTTAGAAAAGATTTCTTTGAAATACTTATTTCAGTTGTTCTCAAAGTGGGGGGAGAAAGAGCATAGGTGATTCAGTACCTGCACTGAAGTTTTCTTGACCAGGAAAACCTCTGGTTTTTCAGGATTTAGTTTCAGCTTATTGGCTTTCATTCATTCCCCAGTGGCATCTAGACAGAGCTGCAGGATTTCCACCCCATCCTCAGAATGGAAAGGCATGGAAAGGTAGCGTTGGGTCTCAACTGCATATTGGTGGTACCCAACTCCAAGTCTCCAGAATGATCTGCCCCAGTGGTTTCATGTGAATGTTAAAAAGCATGGGGAACAGGAAAGACCCTTGAGGTACAACGATACTGTAACAGCCAGGGTGCTGAGCAGGTGTCCCCCAGTATTGCCATCTTGGATCTGTTTGACAGGAAGGAGTGGATCCACTGCAGAACAGTGCCACTAATTAAAAGGGAACTTGTTTGTTTGTTTGTTTGTCTGTTTACTAGTCAGTTGGAAGGAAAAAAGGTATGATCTCACCCCCGCTTCACCTGAAGTCACTGATTCACTCTCTTCGTAAGAAGAAATTTCCTCTTCAGTTTCCAAGCAAACGTGGAAACATTTATATAGGGGCAAGGAAAGGAAAAGGGAGGAGGAGAAAGATGAAAACAACGTTAATAAATGTGTTCATCTTTATATTTGTTGTGCAAAATGTAACTCAACATTCCTTGCTGTCCTATGGCTTTTGTTTCTGACCATGGGCCTGACTTAGGGTTGGTTCCAAACCAATCAGTGTGCAACCTCTTCCTTTATTATTGCAGGTCATGCTGCAGTATCCTCATGCTTCAGTTTTGCGCTCTCTCTCTCTCTCGCTCTCTCTCTCGTTCTGACAGCACTATCCTAACCCTTGATTAGGCACTAGTCCTATGCTGGCCCGGGGATGCCATAAAATCTGCCCCAATCCTTGGGGGGTGGGTTTAGACTAGTGCACAGGCATACACTGGCCTCCCAGTGCCACCGCAGGAATGGCAAGATGAGTGAGTTATTATGCTGGCCTGAACTGGTTAGGACTGTGCCCTGGTTCTAACTGGAGGATTGTTGGGAAGAATTTGAATATGGGTTCCCCACATCCCTTGTGCCTCCACTTCTCTCTCTTGTCCACTGGGTCTATGGAGTGGCACAACAAATAATAAATCTTAATGTTGTTTTTGCATGCCTTTCCCCTTTTCCAGTCATTCGCAGTGAATCCCTTCCATATATGTGCATGTATCTTCCAGCTGAACAAAGTTCTTTACGCATAATGGTCTCAGTTATAGCAATAGTTGGAAGCAAGTCTGAGACTGAAAATCATAACATGAGAACAAACCTCAAGGAACAAAACAAACTGGCACCTAAGGCTGTAGGCCAGTGATCTCCTAACTGGAGACTGCTGCATGCTGCTAATGCCAACCCCAGTGTGGACAAAGCTTACCATTCAGCATGGAGGTCTCCTGTTTGTGCCACAGCTTTCCTCCAACTCTCATGCTGGCTAACTGTTTATGCTTAGAAATCAGGTGCAAAGCCTGCTGGAGTAAAAGACTCCAAAAGCAGCTGGTGAGGGAGTGTGAAGGTCTGGGCTGATCTGCGGCACAAATTGAGGGCTCCGCCATGGAATGGTAAGCACAGTTCAGGAAGTGGAGGGATTAGGCAAAGCACCAGATCTGGCTCATAGGCCAGAGTTTGGAGAATCCTGCTGTAGACCATGGAGGTGGATGAAATGAAGTTGGACAAGCAGCCCTTGACAAGGCTTTAGGTAAGAACATTTGAAGTTGCTTTACTGATTTTGATAGACCAACTTAGCCTAGTGCTATCTGATCTGCTGGACTGAGGCTATCAAAAGTCTCAGGCAGAAGCCATTCTCAGGCTTACTGTTTAATGATCACTTTTAAGTAGAGATGCCAGGTATATAAGTCCATCTCCTGCACATGTGCTTGTGTTATGTGTCTTACACATAAGCTGTCTTACAATTTGGCTTCTGTATCAGAAACTCAGGATATACCTGCAGGGATCATGGCATATGGCATACCTGTATCCCATGATGACACATCGTCTTTTGTTTCTGTTTGACCAATAGATCGTAGCTCTGTAGAACAAACAAGAATAAGGCAGCAATCTCTAATACAATCTTGGAAAGTCCCAACTCAATCAATTAATAAACATGGCTAGGAGTGTGTCACAAAGTGTGCTATAGTGCAGGGATGGTGTAGCAAAAGAAACAGCTATCATTTGCTAGCAAGTGGAGTGATGATAATGATGAAGTCATTAGCTGATGACTGACAGCTGGGGAATGATGGGTGGGACTGGTCCTAGCTCAAAAAGGCAGCCAGGGGAAACATGTACAGGGTAGAAGGAGGGAAGTGGTAGGAGTTGGAGAAGGCAAATGCTAGAAGGAAGAACTGGGGAAAGGAGGAACAGGAGGTGAGTTGGCTGGTGAAAAGAAAGCTTCCTGGATGCTGAGCTGTGGATTTGCCTCACTGTGGATGTTGACACTCTCCCCCCAATACCCTCACTAATGACTTCCCAGTCATGCCAATAGCCACTGCATGTGGTCCAGTGATGGGATTTAAAGAAATTAACAACTGGTTCTATGCCCATCTGGCAGCCACTTTTAAATGGCTATTTTTTAACTTTATATGTCCTATCTCTTGTTAACAACCGGTTCTATAGAGTAGGTGCGAACCTGCTAGAACCTACCACTGATATGGTCTCTCTGAAACAGAATGCTTAGCATTAAGAATATTAGAAGAGTCCCACTGGATGAAGCCAAAGGCCCATCTGGTCCAGCTTTTTGGACCCACTAGATATGTCAGGGAGCACCTAAAACAAGAGTCCTGCATCCTGTTGTCGCTGTTGGGCATTCAGAGGCAACTTATTTCTAAAAACCATCATGGCTTTTAACCAGTGGTATAGTTGGAGGCAGAGCAAAGGAAAAAGGCTTGTCCTGGGCAAACGATTAAAGTTGCTAGGGAGAGATTTTAATATAAACTTGGCATGCAAATGAACCAGTTAAAACAGATGTGAACAAGTTGGATGCTTGTTTGGTTTTTCTGATAGCAGCTAAAAGGTTTTATCTGTCATTAAAGCTCAGTAATCCTGTTGATAGTCTACCTCAATACTTTACAGGCGGTCACCATCATAGAATGCGATCAAAACACCTCAGTAGGCCTACATTTTAGAGCTCCTTCTTATAAGTCATGATGTTGACTTGTAAGACACACCAACAGCAGATCCTTTCCCATGCAAGTCAACCTGAACGGTGCTAGCCTACAGCATCCTGCATCAAGTGGGTCAGCTGGGGAACCAGACAGGATTGGGCAATTTCATACATGTATATCCATCACTTGGATAACCAACATGCAATGACTTTTAGATGAATGTGTAAAGTGCGTTCATTTGGGCAACACTATGTGTGAGATGATGGTTAAGTTTTCCCTGTGGTTGATATGCAATAGTTCACTCTTAAACACAAGACATCAACCTGATGCCAGAGGTGTTGGAAGATAATTTTGTACATATATGTAAATTGGCTTTAAGGATACATTAATTGATTAATGAGTTTTCATAGATAAGGCCAGTGGTGTCATCAGAGGGGTGCGGAGTGTACCGGGTGACCAAGGGGAGGTGATGTGCACTGGAGAACTTAAAAATTGTAACTTTGTGTTGGTGCATCAAACCCTGTCATGTCATATATCATTGGATTCATATTGAAGAGCAGAATCTAATGCTAAAGTCTGTTTTGAAATAGCTTCCTATCAAAAGTTATGGCCAAAAAACGAAAAAACCTAAAATATGCATTGAAGTTTATGGAAAGTGAAGCCATATCATGACTTTACTTATGAGTAGGGAAAAGTGCCATAGTTCATTGGAAAGGGAAGGCTGAGATGAACTGACCTGTTCCAATGAACACAGCCCCCACAAATCACCCCAGAAGGAGGTTTCTGATGCATTGAAATGCATTGAAAAAGGATGTGAACTGCACAGCTGTGTTTACTGGCAAGTAAGCAGGCATGCCTTGGCTGGAATGGAAAGTCAATCCAACAGAGTACCAGATTTCCAAAATAGTCCATTAGAAAGGGGGGCACCCTTGAAGGCTAAATGGCTAAAATCATGGTTTGTAGAAACAATCCCTTCATGTTATACACCTTTGAATGTGTAATTTACAGTAGAATCAAGTGAAGAAAACCACTTTTAATATGGCTAAAAAAACCAGTGGAGGCAGGGCAATGGCACATAACCACACCCACCACTCATATTGTTGCACCGCCCAATGTATGGGGGTGATGCGCTGGCCTCCCGCATGGGGTGATGCAAACCCTAGTGATGCCCCTGGATAAGTCTTAACTCATTGAGGACCCAATCCTGTTCAACTTTCCAGTGCTAATGCAGCCATGTCAAAGGGGTATGCACTGCACCCTATGTTGGAGGGGCAATCACAGAGGCTTCTTCAAGGGAATATTTGTTCCCTTACCTTAGGACAGCATTGGAGCTGAATCAGTATTGGAAAGTTGCAGAAGATTGGACTCAGAGATTCATCGTTAATTCCATGTATTTGATAGGTTAAATATTGGTAAATCCTACCAAGTGGGGATCATAAGTGAACCTAGGTATGGTATCAACAGCAAACCTCAATCTTATTAAATAAATTTTTGTTCTGTGTTACAACCTACCTTCCTCCTCTTCCTCCTCAATCATCTTTTCTTCCAACTCTTCCTGTTTCCGCTTCTTTTTCTCTATATGAAAAATATTGGTAAATATTATCATGCTTTTATAGGATAAAACAAGAGCACCATCACCGGGTCTTAATTATTAACCACTTGAAGATCAATGATCAAGAACAATGATGATCAACAAACGCTAGTTTTTATGGCCAAGGTGGATGAGGTGAGGAAAAAAAACTGCATTTTTGTCTCTTTTAAATAATAAAAAGAGGGGCAACCAAATAAGCTTCTAACCCATTCCACAAGAGCATAAGTTTCCACCACTTTCCCAACAAAATTGTTGCCCAGAGGTATTTCCCCCAGAAGGCACCCATATGTCTTTCTGCTGGCACAAATAACAGTTTAGGAAATTATTTTCATTGGATGAAACACTGCAGGAAGTACTAACTGTGCACTACCACTTGCTCTACTGTTTCAGGGCCTTGGTCATGGTGTAGCTGGGTCATTTGACACCTGGAGTCCACAAATCTTTTTACACTCCCATATGTCAAAATTATTTAATTATTTTCAGCATTTATTAATTAGATATTAATATTTTCATATTTCTTTTAAAAAATCACCTAACCATTTTTATTCTTTTTTTGGGGGTGGGGGGAGGTTAGGCTGCTTTCTGTAGTACTTGTTTAGCTCCACTTTCACTGGATTGGGAGCATTTTTGTGTCCTTGCATTCCTCTGTGCCTATCCTGAACACAAGCCAAGCCATGTTTGCTTACTTGTGAGTAAACATGGATGTGTAGCTCAGTTCCGCTTTTCATAGGGCTCAATGCTATTATCAGAGGCTGCCTTCTGGGAGTTGATTTATGAGGGCTGTGTTCATTGGATCAGGACCATTCTGGGGGAGATTCCTCTCCGTATTGCCTTTCCAATGGACTAAGGCACATTTGCCTACTCATGAGTAATGGTGTGATACAGCTCACTTTCACTTTTAATAGTGCTCCATAGATTTTTGTATTTTAGTCTTTTCACTATTACGTTTCATAGGAAGGAGATATTTCAATTTTTTTTGCACTGGATTCTCATAGAAAATAAGCATCCAATGGTATATGATGTGATGGGGTTATTCTAAATTATTTTAGCAATTTTATTATTTTGGACACCCTGAGGGTGTTGTAATGTTGTCTCAGGGCCCACAGGGACGACACTGGTCCTTGTAGCTGCTATTTAAAAGTTTTAAAAGAAAACTAGTTTTCTTCTAGTTTGGACTTTAGGGTGCAGCTAGACACCCTAAATTTATTAGATTTTTAAAAAAAAAACTTTGACAGCACCAATAGAAAACATTGAAATCCAGCAAAAACCCAAGCAGGGCTTATCATGCTATGCTTTTTCTCTTGATTAAAAAAAATTCCCCAAGTATTACCTTTAAAAAAAGCTTTAAATTTGTTTTTAAAATTTATAACCCACTGTAATGTTGTTGTACCATAGCATCTATGGTCTCCCCAGCAACAATGACTATAACTTACTTAGTTCCCAAGCTTATCTGCCTGACCTGAACACCACTTCTTTGCAGATTCTCCTACTGCTGGTGCTGGGTCCGGTGCTTAATTGGTGCGACCGTCCTTAACTGCATGTTTATGGCACTCGGTGCTACGACTGGGCCAGTTTAGGATTGGGCCCTAAATTCCAATGCAGGGAATGCGTGGTCAGTGTTCAAATGAATATCCCACTGCACTCCAGCCACAAATCACACAATTGGCTCACTCCTCCCACTTGTATAGTTAATGCCATTTTTTATTACCACCCCAATCAAGTAACCTTAACTTTGTCAGGTTATGACACAAAGACTGGAAAAAGACCAGATTCTGACCGTATGATCAGAAATAGCCAGATTTGTCCTCTTTTTCAGCCTTCTGTCCTGATGTTCTCCAAAAGGGCTTCATTGTCCTCCATTTTGGAACTTTGCAATGGTGTGCAGTACCCCATCATGTGATACGTTGTTGGATTCATGTTGAAGAGCAGAATCCAATGCAAAAATCAGTTTTGAAATATCTCCTTCCTATCAAATGTTATGGTCAAAAAACTAAAAATCAAAATATGCTTTGAGCTCTATGGGAAAGTGAGAGTGCTCAATATCACTGCTTAACTCATGCATAGGCAAAGGCCAGGTTGAGAGGAATCCAAGACCTTGTCCTCCTTTTGAGGTTCAGGCATCAGGTCACCCTGCACAAAGAGCCAAAAGATGTAGTGGGTGAGGAGCTGGACTGAGACCTGGAAGAACAAGCTTCAGTTTCCTCCTTGGCCATGAAGCTTCCTGGGTGACTTTGGCCCAGTCACTTATCTCAGCATCACCTACTTCACAAGGTTATTGTGAGGACTGCAGGTGGGAAGGAACTGAAAGCTTTATAAACCATCTTGGGATTTTGTTTTGGAATGGGAAAGGTGGGCTATAAATCTTTTAAAACAATTAAATCCTGAACTGTTGGACTAAATAATTTACCTTTTTCCTCTGAAGAACCTGAGTAACTCCATTCTGTCTGAGTTTCAACATCTGCCTTTTCACGTTTTCTGCCATGAAAGAAAGTTTCAGTAAGAACCTTCCCATGAAAACCATATACCCCATGTAGCATCTATTTTAATAATAATTTCGGGAGGGGTGCAAAAATTCTGAGTTTACACTGGTTGCAGGTTTAATATAACAGCTGCCCTAAAGATCAATGGGGAATCTGTGTAGAAATAAGACATGCCACTTCACTGGAAATTTCATCCATTATTCTATCTTCTTTCAAACGGTTTTGCAGAATGATCTCTGCTATTACAAAGCCTAACTTTAAAAAAAAATTTAGTCTCATGGCAAGATTCTGAAGAATTTCTATGAAATTATCTCTCGATTCAAAACTTCTGCCTACACTTGGCAAACAAACTTTGTCTTCTGCCTACTGGATGTGAAGTCAGGTTCTACCATGAATATGAAATAATATTATACGCGTTTTCAAAAAAAAGATTTCAGAGTTATGAAACTGAATGTAGTCATGTAACAATTTAAACTTCACTGATATTGAAAGCCAGAGCCTTCCCGCTGATGCTTGCAGCTACAGCGATGTACACCAGATAGGGAGTCCAATGTAGATGGGGAAGGATGGGTTGATCAGGTCTGGGGGGCTGGGCTTGGGCAATGGCCACTACTGAATTGTAACCTCCTTCCTGGATCTTATCCGCCTGCATCTATCAATGTAAACTTCCACCAGCAATATAACCAGTGCAGGTCTATGTTGACCCACATCAGGTTGGATGTCCATGTTGATTCAGGGACAAGGGGACCTTCTAAAATCCCCCTATGAGATCAGGTGGAGGCCTTGTTGATGGAGGTGGAGGCCTTGCTGCCTCATGATGCAGTAGGATAGAGCTGTTTATTATAGACATACACCCTCCCCCAGTCGGGGAATGCCAGAACTAACCCACTGGGTTAGACTAGAACTAACCCACCTAGCCTTCTTAGCTCCTGTGCAATTATTGCAGCCTGATGTATACATGATGCTTTTATTAGGATAGAGAGTTACACTCTCACTTTTTAATATTTGGACATTAAGCTATTGCTAAAAAAAGCTGGCTGTCATCTATGCTATCTTTTGAACTGAGCCCTGCCTCTACCTCCCTCCATCAAGGACCATTATCCAATTAGGAGCAAGGCATGGGTGACAATTATCACATGGAAAGGAATTCCAATGCAGTGGAACATGTTCTGCAAATAACCTGGATTCAAATAGACATGAACATAGTAAGGGCCAAGGAAAAAGTGTGTGTCATGACTAATCTAAGGCAGGGGTGTCCCAACACTGGCCTGGGTGCAAGATGCGGCCCTCTGCATCCATCTGTCCCTCAGGCAAACCTGTAATTCTCCAGCGGTGAAGGGAGCTCTGCTCCTTGCACATCTGGAGGATATTCTGAATACTGGGGAGGCTGCATACAAGTCCTCTCTCTATGTATGGTGCTTATGAAATGGGTTGGAGACCACCCCCTCTCTGTGTGCTGGAAAGTATTTATCAATTGATTTGAATTCATTCATATGTTGAGTTTCTAATATGTTCATTTATGTAAATTTTTTCCTAGCCCTCAACACAATGTCAGGGATTCTGTGGCTGTCCTCCTAAAAAATATGGACTCCTGATCTAAGGGAATAGCTGCACCTAGTACACTCACTGATTTTAATCAACTCTAGAGAAGAAAGATATTGTCCTTACTTGGTGGACCCTGTCTCAGGAACCGACGATGGAAGAGTACTTGTCAGGAAATCTGAAGAAGAAAGATAAAGGCTGTCAGCAGGTCAATAGAATCAGACAGGCAGAAGGTTGTTGCTCTTTTTATTAATTTCCTTTGGTTGCTGACAAATCCTCAACCTCTTTTTGGAGCCTTGAAACAACTAAGAAGACCATCGAGAACTAAGTTCTTAACTTTTCCACGTCCACAAGTTCATGTCCAAAAGTTCTTGTGAACTTTTTCATGTTCATCAGCAGGCATGTTTAGTTCCTTTTTATAATGAGGATTTGCACCTGAGAAATGGTAACTTGTTTAAGTCATTCTGGTGGCCTCAGGTATAACTTTTGCTTTTTCAGATGAAAAAAGAGATACTTCACTACTCTATCCAAAAAATAAAGTGCTTCCAAACCCAAAACATCCTGGAAAATTCTCCCTCTCTCTCTCTCTCTCTCTCTCTCTCTCTCTGTGTGTGTGTGTGTAGGTACAGAAAAGGTCGGAAAAGACAGATTTCAGCAGGCAGTCGTGTTACATTTTTCTTTTGAGAACTATGAACATAATATATTAAACATGTTCATAATATTCTATAGGGTCAGCCTAATACAATGGTGCCTTGTAAGAAGAACACAATTTGTTCTGGAAGCATGTTTGTCTTACAAAGTGTTCTTTTTATGAAGCAGATTTTCCCATAGGAAATAATGAAAACATATGATTGGTTCTACAACCCAAAAATATTCATATAAAATATTATCTGTATGTAAAAATGACAAAACACTGTAATTGAATTCAAAACACTATAATACAGAACACGGTTACTGTAATATTAATTAAAAACACTATAATATACTGTACAGTAACAGAAAAGAAAAACCTTTATGGCCAAGGATGACTAATTTTCACCAAACGAGTCACTGGTGCCTTTTTGAGATACTTTAACAAGGAATCTTCTAATGACACTTGCTTAGGTCTCCTTTTGAGGATTTCACAGAAATGTGACATTGCATTGTCATTAAACAGATTTGTCACTTGCACTGCTACAGCCTTCTTTGGGTGGTGCTTTTCTACAAAATTTTGCACCATTTCCCAATGTTTACAAATGTCCTTAATCTCATTTAATGTGAGGGATTCCTCCTCCTTATTCTCCTCCTCCTCTGCAGATGAGATCTTCTCCATAACCTCTTGCTGTTGCTCATGATGCAGATCCATCAATTTGTTCTTTTTACAACAAATTTTCCTTGTAAAACTGTTTACCAAACTCTGCCAAAACTGTTTGTCTTACAAGGCACTGTTTGTCTTACAAAGCAGAATTCCTTGGAAATTTTACTTTGTCTTACAAAGTGGGATGCATTCCAAATCTTGGAGTGCATCAATCCTTCTCTCTCATTTTGCTCCTTCCTCCATCAGGTTCTTGAAACTAATCAAGAAATTCCAAGCTTCCTCAGATCACTCCTAGCATGCTCTCCATTTCCTACTTTTGAGTCATGTGGAACCCAACTGCTTCAACCAGCCCTGGATGTAGCTCAATGTTTCAGTATGCAAAAGAAGCAGAAAACACTGTCATGTACAAATAATCTGCAGTTGTTAATATATATTACCTTTGCTTGAAGCTTCTGATTTTGCTGGGTAACCCTCACTGGTATTTTCAAGGGGCTCTGCTTCTTTTTCATCTGATGGTTTCTGATCCTTGCTTTGATCTGTACCGCTCTGGCTCTCATTCAGAAAGTGGCTGCTCCGCCTCATATATGTTTCTATTGACCATCTTGCAAGGGCAGATTTAGAAGTAGGGTACTCCTCTTGTAGTTTTTGCACATTTTCGACAGTGAGGAGCGAGCTGGTTGGGGTGGGAGTCACA
The DNA here is from genome assembly GCA_030015325.1 of Cryptoblepharus egeriae. Classification (NCBI taxonomy): domain Eukaryota; kingdom Metazoa; phylum Chordata; class Lepidosauria; order Squamata; family Scincidae; genus Cryptoblepharus; species Cryptoblepharus egeriae. The sequence goes on from JAREYC010000006.1 coordinate 9,342,898, forward strand.
GACTGGTCTTTGGAGGGAGAACGGGCAGGTTCTGGTTGTAGCTGGTCTGTGACACCAGACTCTGGTTGGATATGTTCATCAGACATGCTGACAATGTACAAAGAAAACCAAATCTGCAAGAAAAAAATTAATATTTAGTGCAATTACATGCATTTCTCACATCACCATCCTAATTCCTGGTTAGGCCAGCATAAGTCCTAGCGCAATTCCCATCCCGGCCTGTGGGTTTCACAAAAGTGCCATAAAGCACTTCTGCGTCACTCCTAGGTTTGGTCAGTGCACAGACATGCATCAGCCTCCCTGTGCCACCACGGAAACAGGCAGGGTGACCATATAACCAGATTTTTCTGAATTTTTCCTCTTTTTTACCCTAAGTCTGGGAAATGGGCACCACTCCAGTCAATATAAAGAGGTGAAAATGTAAGGGGGGGGGGTCCCCAACTTCTTCCAAACTCCATACACCATGAGCTATCATCAACCTAAGTGGGCACTGTGGATTTCAAGGCTGTAATACATTTCACCTCAAATTACATCCTTGCTTGAGAAGGCCGTCTTTAGAAGCTTGTACTTCATACAAGACTCCATACTAACTTCACAGTTACTCCATATTACAAGTTTGCATGGCAAATTGCATCCATTTGACAGAGGACTGAAAATTATTTTTAAAAAGCTTTTTGTCCTGATGTGTGACACAGAGTGCCTCCTAAGATGCCTTCACATTTAGCACATGTGAAAGGTACCTTAGGAGAGCAGGACAGTGGGGTGTATGTAAATTGTAGAAGGGAAATCCAAGCAATGCCATCAACCTTTGCGCAGGGTGACCATATGACCGAAAATTTCTGGATTTGTCGTCTTTTTTAGCGTCCTGTCTGGATGTCCCTTGAAAGGGCTTCATTGTCCTCCATTTTGGAACTTTGCAATGGTGTGCAGCATCCCATCATGTCATATGTCTTTGGATTCGTATTGAAGAGCAGAATCCAATGCAAAAATCGGTTTTGAATTATCTCCTTCCTATCAAAAGCTATGGCCAAAAAACTAAAAATCAAAAATATTCATTGAGCTCTATGGGAAAGTGAAAGAGCCCAATATTGCGGCTTTAGTTGTGAGTAGGCAAACATGCCATTGTCTACCAGATAGGCCAGGCCGAGAGGAATCCAAGACCATGTCCTCCCATTTGAGGTTTGGGCATCTGGTCACCCTGGAAAGAGGGAGATGGGTGGTGTCCATTCTAAGAAAACTTTTTAGAATCAAAATCAACCCTTTTCAGGAGTATATATGTATGTATTAATAGGAATTGATAATGATAGTCTTATTATTACTATTGCTGTTATTCTTATAAGGAATTCCTAGGAGTTTGTGTCACTGTCTATGGAACTTAGAATACTCTCTCATCCTCACTCCAATTCCAGGATCTAGATTTCTACATGTGGATTTAAAATCCCAGGTTCAGCACACTCTCAACTGCACTAACAGACCCTAGTAGGTGGTTATGGAAGAAAGGTAGTTATGCCCTGGTTAGATTTGTAAGACACAGAGGGCAGAAACCATCACTCAAATGCCTGACAAAACAAAAACATTTTGAGCCCCTGCTAAAAGATAAGAGAGAGGGGTAGTTCTGAATTCTGAATGCTAAGAGAGGGGGTAGTTCTGAATTCTTGTGGTAGGGAATTTCAAAGTTGTGGCATCTCTATAAATAACAGTGTCAGATCTACGTATAAGCTAAACAAGCTATGGCTTAGGAGGACCCCACACTCTTGTGGGCCCCCCAAAAATTTAAAGGAAAAAAAACTGGATGTACATTTCCAAAATAGACAATGAAAAACAAATAAAATAAAACCTTTATACAGCAATAGTGTTTTATGTTGTGTAGGCTCCTATGATGTAAGTAATGGGCCCTGCTTGCTAGATATATAAAGGGCCCCATTACCTTCAATAGCTTAGGACCTCATCAGACATAAATCCAGCCCTGTTAAAGAAGATTCACTATCGCGTGGGACAGGGCTGGGACTTGTAAGAGATTTTCTGCAGATGACCTACAAAAGTGAGCCAGAAAGTATGGGAGATATTGAGTCTCTTGAATATCCTGGATGCAAATTTTGAAAGGCCTTAAAGATCAATACCAGTATCTTGAACTGGGCTGGAAAATGAGTGCCAGTGAAGTTGCTCAAGCAGCAGTTCAATAGAATCAAACCACCTAGCTCCAATTATTACCTGGGCTGCCACATTCTGCAATAACTGCAGCTTCTTTTCCATCTTCAAGGGCAGCCTCATACAACGCATGTTAAAGTAGTCCAGTCTTGAAGTCACTAAGTTATAGACCACTGTGGTCAGGACTCAAGTATGGCCGCAGATGGTACACCAGCCAAAGATGGGCAAACACATTCTTGGTCGCTACCACCTGACTTTCAAAGAGAGATGTGAGTCTAGGAACACTTCAAAACTTTGCTCCTGTTTTGCAGGTGGAGTTTAGAGTGGGCAAATTGTCCAGTATTTGCAACAAGGATTTTCCTGACCAAGAGGAAAATCCTCTGCTATCATGGATTTAATCCAATCTATTGGACCTCATCTAGATCACAGTTGCCTTCAGAAAACACTCCAAGTCTTCCACACTCTGGAAAGAGCCAGCAAGGAGAGATAAGAGATGGGTGTCATCAGCATACTAGTGACTCTATTCCAAATCCCTGGATGATATCTCCTAGTGATTTCATGTTGATGTTGAAAAACATGGGTGACAGAGCAGAACCTTGTGGTACCCCATACTAAAAAGGACCAGGGCACTGGACAGGTGTCATCCAACATCATCATCTGGGATCAAGGAAGAGTGGAAGCTCTACAAAGTATGGTTCCAACCCCAGCATGGCCAACCAACCCTGAAAGACACCATGGTCAATTACAAGTGAAAATACTAAGTGGTCCATCAGGATCAGCAGAGGCATGTATTCCTTGGCAACTGTCATCCAGCAGGGCAACTAACCCTACAATCCAGAGTAACTAAGGGAGCACATAAGAGACATTACGTGTACCCATAGTTACTGCACCACCTAGTGAAAAGCTATGGGAAATTCATATTGCAGTCCAGAGCAAAATGTTCTTACACCGGAGCAAGGACTCCCCGTAGTTACTCTGGATTGCGCCCTAAGACTGTCTCTGTCCAAAGCCCAGCCTAAAGCCAGATTGAAAGGGGTCCAGATACTTCGTCTCATCTAATATCTCCTGGAGTTTATGTAAACCATAATAATTCCCAAGTGGATAATGTGGGAATAATGTGTTGTCCCAACAACACCCAACAATAATGTGTCACCCCAGGTCTCCAAGTGAACTAATGGCTGCAACAGGACTTCATCCCTGGACTAAGAAATGTACATATTATGTACTGTGCCACAATGACACACAGAAGCAATCACTGGGAAGCTCTTGGCTCAACATCCACTTCAGCCAAGACAGACTGAAAAAACACTCACCTCCCTCCTTTACCACTTGGTTGTGTTGCTGCCTGTGTTAAGATGTTACCTGGGTGTCACAATGGAGCTGACACACCTGCCTTTTATTGCATGTCTCTTGCTCCTATGGCAGCAAGCAGGAGCTGGGGATCAGTTTGGACTCGTGAAGGAAGGAAAGGTGGAGGACCACCTCTCCACCTTCTCTGCTGCATTGGGTGTAAATTCAGAAGATTTGGGAACCAAAAGGAAACCAACCATAAAGAAACAAAGTAAGTGCAATGATTCAGCCAAATCTAGCTCTCTACTCTAATAAGGGCTGAACATCTGGACTAACCTTTAGGAGGCAGGAGTGCTGAGAATACCAGCGCGAGGAGAAAAGCAGGTGGAGTGCCACCTTCTCATACTTGTCTCCCTTATCAGATCACATCCAAATTCCTCACATCTCATCCAATAAATAGAAAATACATGAGAGGGCGGTTTGGACAAATTCCTTCCCCATACAGTTAGCAAAAGTGGAAAGGTGCATCGCAGGATTTGTTTGATGCTGTTCCTCATTGCATAAAGAAAGAATAATTTTGGCCATCTGAACCATTCCAGCACATTACTATGCCTAAAATGTACATGTCACTTGTGGCCATGGAAAGGACATTAAATTTTGAAGAGATTTTACTCTTTTGTTTCCTTTCAAGTAATAACTGGATTACAGCTCCATAATTCAAGGGTGTTTTGATTTCTGGTCTATTTTAACTGCATTCATTTCAGAGATCTGTACCCTTGCCATTGATCTGAAGAACTGATCTGTACTCCATTCTTGTTGACATGTTGTAGGAAAATAGTTTTATGTGGATCTTTGGTCTTCATGTGAATCTTGGCCACCTTAAGTCTTTATGAGTAAGTTGGAGTATAAATAAGGTAAATAAATCTCTTTTGTTTCTCACAGTAAGCTACCCATCTTCTTCTGGACCAATGTATGCAGTTAAGATGGACTTCATCCCACCAAGAGTCAAACTGAGTGATGACACTTTTGTCTTCATAGATGGCAAGTGGGTAAATGAAAGTTACATTCAGTCAGCTCTCTCTGATGCCCACCAGAAACATGCTGCTAAAAAATCACATAATGAGTGGAGCCTTTGGGAAGAAAACAAAGCCCTCTGGGAAGAGAACAAGGCTCTCCGACTGGAAAACAGGGTTCTCCGGGAAGAGAATAAGGCACTCCAGTGCCTGCGGATGGAGAACAAGGGCATCCAGGTGATCTATGATGAGCATCTCCAGCAAGTCCTTCAGCAAGATAAGAAGCCAATGGGAAGCATTCCAGCCCTAGGAGGACTCCAGGATGGGATGGAGAAATCCCTTCAAGTTCTCCGAGAAGAAAACAAAGCTCTCCAGATCTTCCGAGAACAGAATATGACTCTCAAAACCTTCACTGAAGAGACACCTACTACGGTCCTCCAAATGGAAAAGCAATCTGCACAGGTATTAGCAAAGGAAGGAACCCCAGTCCAAGAAAGCAGTAAGACAGTAGTCCCAGAAACCAGCAAGAATGTCTTAAACCAGGTCATGAAAAGTTCCCAGGAAATACCAGAAGAAGGCAGGACTTTGCCAATTCAAGTAAGAAACAAAAGTTCATTAACACCACTAGAGGAGAGCGAGGCATTTGAAGCTGTCCGGAGACTGAACCAAACAATGCTGTTCCTTCTGAGAGAGAACCATGGATTGACGGAAGAAAAACAGGTCCTCCAGACGATCCAGGGAGGTAACAAAATACTTTGGGAGGAGAACCATAAACTGAGGCAGCAACAAAGCTCCGTCAAAGAGGCCATCAACAAGATTATGGCTCAGCTGACCGCACTGCAGGAGGAACTGAACAACTTTACCTCTGCGCAGGAGGGGCCGGAGAATGGAGTGAAGAAGCCCGAAAATTGCTGAAAGGTGAACTGGCTGCAGGGAGAGATAGTGAAATCCGAGGCAGAATAATAGGTAAACTGGCCACGCAGTTAATCTCTCGCTTGTAACGTAGCACCTAATAAAGGTCCGTTGTGAATTTAGAAAAAGTGGTGAGGTTTTTAAATGTTTGTATTTATTGCATCTTTGGTAAACAATGTATATCATTTTTATGAAAGGATCTAGAAATCCTCGCTGAGTGATATTAGGGCAAGAGTCATCCCCTGACCTCGACCTCTGGTATGTGTCCCTTCTCTCTATCATAAGAATAAAGAAGAGCCTCCATTGGATTAGGCCAAAGGCCTATTTAGTCCTGCTTCCTAGATCTCAGAGTGGTCCACCAGATGCATCTGGCATCATTTTACTAAAGCCAGGCTTTAAAGGTCTACTGGTGTTCGAAAATATTCACTCTGCTTCCATGCTCTCCAAGTTTTTTTGTTTTGCTTATTTTGAAATTTGCTTATTTAGTTCCCACATCTATGTGAATTCATTGGCGTAAAAGAGAAGGGAAAGCAGGGTTGAACTCTCTCTCTCTCTCTCTCTCTCTGTAGGGCATTGTGGACTCAAACTGATCACTCTCAGATCTGATCAGTCAAGATGACCTTTGTGGGCAAGTCTGATGTTTCCTCAGATTGCTAGAATGAACTGTGGAGGCAAACAGACAATCAAAAATAAAAAGGAACAATATGAGTAAGGCTAGAGGGGCTGAAAACATTGATCCTTACTGTAGTACAGGGTTTCCCTAAACTTTTAACTTCAGAGCTTCTGGACCTTTAACAATTGTGTAAGACAGAATGTCAGTAGGCTCCAGTTGTGATCTGTGAGATGAGAAGCTGCAGCTGCTGAAGTTTCCTCCTCCTTAATGGTCCAGGAACTCTGAAGTTAAAGGTTTGCTCTAGTAGTTTCAAGATAAAGAGGGGAAAAAAATTTGAAAGAGCAATAGCTGTCTTAGTCCTGCTGGACAATCCAGCCATGCCAATACCTCTACAAAAGCCAAAGGGATGACCGAATACATTGATGGAGACTGACAACTGAAGAGGCCTGGGTGTTATGTTTTCCTGGATCTAGCTGGCTCAGGAGGAGAAACTGTTTGGAGATGATGACCAATTCTTCTGTGTTACCTGCAGCACAAAACCTTGACCACAAGAGAGCATTCCAGTGTGACCCCCCCCCCCCCAAAAAAAAAAAAAAAATCCCTGGTAAGGTGGTTTAGAAAGGAGAATTCCTGGTAATTCACTGATGATGACTTCATGATCTCATTAAACAACTGGAGAAATCTATAAGGAACCCAACCTTACTTTGCATTCCACAGGAGCTGAAACTTTATAGTCTGAACCAAGGTTCAAATTCTACAAAGTAGTGGAGAATATAGATACCCATGGCTTCCTTGTCCAGTAGCTGGCTCTACTCTGGATCATGCATTTCACTGAGGACACTCACTGAACTGTCCTTCAGTGTCCTTCACTCCCTAACTATGGTGATACTGAGTGACAGCTGTTGGTCACCCTGGCCCTTACAGTAAGGGGTACCAGAGGGATTTATTTTATCCACTTTGAGCACAATCCTAATCACGTCTACTTAAAAGTAAGTCCCACTGTGTTCAATGGGTCTTACTTCCAAGAAAATGTCTTTTGGATTGCAGCATATGTTTTTCAATATCTACATGAAACCGTGGGGGAGATTCATTTGTGGATTTGGAGTAGGGTGCCACCAATATTCCAATGACACCCAACTGTATCCTTGCCATCCTGCTCTGAAGAAGCTTTCAAAGTTCTGAGCTGCTGTCTGAATGCCATTAGGGACTAGATGAAAGCCAATAAGCTACAACTAAATCCTGAAAAGAAAGAGGCTCTCCTGATCAAGAAAATGCAGACACTAAATCATCTACCCACTTTGAACAAGGTTGCACACCCTTTACAAAATCAGATACACAGCTTGGGAGTTCTCTGGGATTCTCAACATTAAAAACCAGGTAGCTGCAGTTTGTAGAAATGCATTTGCCCAGTTTAAGCTGGTGCACTAAGTGAAATCATACTTAAGCCATTTGGACCCCAGTAAGGTTTCCCATGCTTTAGTTACTTCGAGACTGGACTACTGCAGCACGCCCTTTGTGGGACTACCTGCTAAAATAATTCAGAAACTGTAGTTCAGAATGCAGAGGCTTGAGTGGTTACACAGGCCAGAAATCACGAGACGGCTGGACCACTGCTTCAACAGCTACACTGGTTACCTATGCACTGTTGCATACTGCATAGTTCAAGGTGATGGTTCTAACCATCAAGGCACACTATCAGTGATGGGATTCAAATAAATTAACAACAGGTTCTATGTCTCATTAGTAAGTTCTCAGAACCAGGAGCTTATTAGCAAAGGGTTCTATAGAACCTGTGAGAACCCCCTGAAGCCCACCACTGCCAGTGATACTATGTACTTGAGGTCTACATTCCAGCACACCATTTTAGGTCTGCTGAAGATGTTCTTCTGCAAGTCTGTCCTTAGTGAGGGTGATGGCAACTCAGGGCAAGTCTTCTCTGTAGTGCCACCACAACTATGGAATGTCCTCCTAGGAGAACTGAGAAATTATCCATCATGACTTTTCAGCAAGGACTAAAAACATACCTAGTAGACATATAGATATGTCTAGACATGAGTACACATGCCTAGGATGGGGCTCTGAGGCTGCAATCCATACTTTCCTGTGAATACTTCTGAGTAGACATGCCTAGGATGGGGCTCTGAGGCTGCAATCCATAGTTTCCTGGGAGTAAGTCCCATTGACTCCAGTGGGACTTACTTCTGAGTAGACATGCCTAGGATGGGACTCTGAGGCTGCAATCCATAGTTTCCTGGGAGTAAGTCCCATTGACTCCAGTGGGACTTACTTCTGAGTAGACATGCCTAGGATGGGACTCTGAGGCTGCAATCCATAGTTTCCTGGGAGTAAATCCCATTGACTCCAGTGGGACTTACTTCTGAGTAGACATGTCTAGGATGGGACTCTGAGGCTGCAATCCATACTTTCCTGGGAGTAAGTCCCACTGACTCCAGTGGGACTTACTTCTGAGTAGACATGCCTAGGATGGGGCTCTGAGACCCCCATGGGAGGAGTGGGGACTTCTGAGGAGAGCAATAGGGCTCCATTGTTTCCTATGGAGCTCTGAGTCTCTATTTCAGCTGGAGGACCGACTCTTCCCCAGTGGGACGCTCTAGCCATGAAACCATAGGATCTATGGTTCGATGCACCTGCGGCGTCACCCCTTCGGTGCCATCCACTTCCTGCGAGGCCGGAAGTGACATGTACAGGTGGGGCCGGCCTTTTCCTTCCCCGCCTGAGCCCGTGACTTTGGTTCCGGCGGTGGCGAAGGAGGATGGCGGAGCTAAGCGCTGAGACCCGGGAGCGGCTGGGCCTCTGGGAGCGCCTCCCGCAGCCCTTGGCGCCCCTCAGCGACCGCCAGCGGGACTCGGTGCTGGAGCTCCGGGGGGCCTTCCCCTGCCTCCCTCCGCCGCCCGAGGTGGGTCAGGGTCCTCCATGGGCTGGGCTGGTGGGGACTGCAGGAGAGGTGGCTGGTCCAAGCCCAGCCTGCCCTCACACCAAAGGAACTGTTACTCTGCGGAACTCCCTGCCACAGGAAGCATTTCTTTATGCCCAGTCTGTGGTGGGTCTGTGGGACTCCCTGCCACGGGACACATTTCTTTATGCCCAGTCTGTGGGACTCCTTGCCACAGGACACATTTCTTTATGCCCAGTCTGTGGGACTCCTTGCCACAGGACACATTTCTTTATGCCCAGTCTGTGGGACTCCTTGCCACAGGACACATTTCTTTATGCCCAGTCTGTGGGACTCCTTGCCACAGGACACATTTCTTTATGCCCAGTCTGTGGGACTCCTTGCCACAGGACACATTTCTTTATGCCCAGCCTGTGGTGGGTCTGTGGGACTCCCTGCCACAGGACACATTTCTTTATGCCCAGTCTGTGGGACTCCCTGCCACAGGACACATTTCTTTATGCCCAGCCTGTGGGACTCCCTCCCACAGGACACATTTCTTTATGCCCAGTCTGTGGGACTCCTTGTCACAGGACACATTTCTTTATGCCCAGCCTGTGGTGGGTCTGTGGGACTCCCTGCCACAGGACACATTTCTTTATGCCCAGTCTGTGGGACTCCTTGTCACAGGACACATTTCTTTATGCCCAGCCTGTGGTGGGTCTGTGGGACTCCCTGCCACAGGAAGCATTTCTTTATGCCCAGTCCGTGGTGGGTCTGTGGGACTCCTTGCCACAGGACACATTTCTTTATGCCCAGCCTGTGGTGGGTCTGTGGGATCCCTGCCAAAGGATATGGTGGTGGCATCTGGGCTGGGAGAGTTAGGACAGAGGAACGACAAAACATAATATTTCTTCCACCAGCATATCATTAAACAGTGAAACTCCCTGCCACAGGAAACTTTTTTTAAATCACAGCCTTTGGTGGGTCTGTGGAACTCCCTGCCACAGGAAAGTCCAGTGCCAGATTACAAAAGGGTTTTCAGTGGGTCTTATTCCCAGGAAAGTGTCTTTAGGATTAGAGCCTATGTCTCAGTGTTCCCTCCCGGGCAATCGTTTTTCTCCGACAAACAGCCCCAAATGCTGTATCCTGTAAGGAAGCTTCCCTGGTCCACTGAGCCACATGACTGAACAGGGAGTTGAATTCAATTCCTTGGTATCTTGCAGACTCTTGCGCTAATATGACACATGCATGTAAGATGTTGTGGAAGATTTTGAATGTATGAACAGTACATGAAAGGACAGCTTATAAAGGCCAGGCATATTTCTTACTGGGTGACCAGATAGAATGGAGGAAAAAGTGCCTCTACCTTTTAGCATTGGTTAAAGGAGGGGTTAAAAAGAAGGTGCTGCTTTTTAAACTACTGTGTTGAGCTAAACCTGCTTAAATTCCCTCTTCTTTGCAATCCTTAATCCTCCATGAGTTGAAATCAGGATACTCCCTGTTCAGTCAAATGGGCCTGACAGATGTCTGTTAGAAACTGTCATTAGCACCTATTAATTAACTCAATTCTAACGCTCTTAAAGTGATCAGTGACCTTCAGTAGGACGCATAAAGAGAATATTTGAAATCTGATTTTAAAAACCTCAGTTACTAACCTTAAACAAGTAAACAAAAAAAATACTGAAATATGTCAGACACGTTATGTCAAAGTGGCCTGAGAGGCCACCCTGTATAAATTCATGGAGTATCAAGTTCAGGCGAAGATGGCCTGAGAGGTCAGGAAGGTCACTATTGCACCCCACACAAGCAACGGGAAAACTGACTAGAGGGGTTTCGAACAGCATCTAAAGATAGGAAGGTACTAGGAGGGACAAGCCTCTTGCCAACCTTGGGCGGAGAGGGGTGCAAGAACAGCTTTGAAGCGCCTGTCAGATCAGTTTTGACTGACAAACAGCACTCTTTCCTCTCCAGTCTATTCAATAAGGTCACTCTGATTTCTGAAAGACGATCCTGATGTTATGAGGAACAGTCAGGCTTTTGAAAAAAATTACAGTGCAATCCTAAGCATTTCTACTCAAAAGTTAGTCCCATTGAATTCAATAGTACTTACTACCAGGAAAATGTGGCTAGGATTGCAGCCATTTAGTGCAATCCTAAGCATGTCTACTCACTCAGAAGTAAGTACCATTGTGTTCATTAGCACTTACTCCTCGGAAAGTGTAGTTAGGACTGCAGCCTTTGTCATATATTTTTCAACAGGCTTGAATTATGTAGAGTGCATTGTAGAATAGTCAGCAAAAAAGAAAGTTGATTTAAAATTATGAGTTGAAAAATCCTACGAAAGCAGTATTTGAGTTTTGTGTCTTCCTGAATATTATTCTTAATGTTGGCTGCAAATGACTTAACCTTTCTTGCCATTTTTTCTCCAGTCTTACTGGTTGTTGTCTTGCACTGTTCTGATTTAGCTCCAATTAAGAAAAAAATTAAATGTTAATATGGTTTGTATTTTTTCTGCATTGTGAATGGTTCCTGTTTTGTGATTTGACTTACAAAAATTAAAATGTTTCTCATGGTTTTGGCAGGGTAAAATTTTGTTCCTTATTGAATTGCCTAAGAATGTACAGCTGTCCCTGCCTTTAGATGCATCTTGAATGCTAAGTGGCAAATTAGTCTTTAATGAACCAACAGTATACTGGTAATTAGAAGAAAAACCTGATGATTCCCTATTATATTTAAGAATTTCATTGGGTCATTTCAGATGTGATTTTTATCAGTTGAATACAGTGGCGCCTCACGTAAAGTATGTTTCATGTAACAAACAAAAATTATCTAGGATTCTGCTTCACGTAACAAACTGTGCTTCACGTAAAAAACACATTTGATGGCAGTTTTGGCAGACGCGGTGGCCGGCAGTCTGTATAAAAAGCGTCAGGGCTGCCTAGCGCACCTGCCCATAGTGAAAGCAGCACTTCCATGCTGTTCCTCCTGTGGCTGGGTGTCCGCTGGGCAGAGGGAGAGAAGAGCAGTGGAGAAGAGAGAAGCAGCTCAGGGCTAGCCAGGAGGGAGCAGGGGAGAGAGAGGCTCAGGATGGAGAGAAGGAGAAAGTGGGGAGTTTGAAGGTGTCTTGGATTGCAGCCTCCTAACCATCTAGGAGGATTGCAGCCTCCTAACCGTCTACCCAGAAGTAAGCCCCATTGTGTTAAATGGATCTTACTCCCAGGAAAGTGTCTTTAGGACTGTAGCCTAAATAGACTTCATAAGATCATGCACATTGAATGCATGTTTTGAATTCAATCCCAATGTTCTGTCATCATTTTTACATCCAGTTAATATTTTTATATGAATATTTTTGGGGTTGTGGAACCAATTGTCTGAGTTTCCATTTTTTTCCTATGGGAAAATCTGCTTCACGTAAAGAACATTTCACGTAACAAACATGCCTCCAGAACGAATTAAATTTGTTACGTGAGGCATCACTGTAGTTCTGTGAGCTTGCTGGTTCAGCAGCTTCTAATGTTCTAGAACGTATATATACTTGCTAGAAATCATCTTGGGGTGTGAAGTTTAAATATGGGAAACAAAATTAAAGCACTTTGCTCTTTCATAAAAAACGGATGTATGCAGCAACAACCTCAACTCTAGTAATTGTTATACTGCTATTGCTAGAAGAACTATTTTACTAATCGACAATAGTTGTTTTTTTAATAATCACTGAATTTTTTTTGTAAACCAGCTTCCCATTGAAGATTTCAGCAGTTTTGGACAACAGTCATTTACTGTGACACTAACAGCCACAGTCCCAGAATCCACAGAGGATATCCTTTTGAAGGGGTTCTCCACTCTGGGTATGGAAAATGAAAGAATTGAAACTGCACAGCAGGTAAAAAAAGTTAAACACTTATTAAACTACAGTGGATCCCTTATTGACAATTTATTCACTTTATTATCAAATCACTTTATAGTAGACTCTCTGTAATGAATGTTCACTATATGATAAATTACTTCGATGGGCTCATGATTGTCACCAACATAGCCTTATTGGTGATGCACACCAACATAGGCCAGTTGGTGATGCACACAAACCCTCTTGGTAGTATAAAGGAAAGTAGTGACATCATGACTGTGTACTGAAGGAAGAATACATTCTTGTAATTTGTGTTTTATAATTACTTCATAGTGGCTGCTAAAGAAATCAGTTGCATTGGCATCTTTCAGTCTCAAAGACTGGTGTGCTCTGAATGGAGGTCCTCAAACAGCATTTTGTATGACTAAATAATTACAGTAAGAAAGTAAAGAAATTAGTAAGACATTTTTAAATCACCTTTTAGATTTACAGGGGTCTCCAAACTTTCAACTTTATGGCTCCTGGACTCTTAACAATTGTGCAGAGGAGGAAATTTCAGCAGGTGCAGCTTTTCCTTTTAGAGATCACAAGCTGCACCTACTGAAATTCCCTTCTCAACACCATTGTTAAAGGTCCAAGAGACATGAAGTTGAAAGTTTGATCTCTCTTTTAGAGGCTTTGTTTTATAAGCCAGAAACTTACAGGGTCTTGGAATAAATTATGTTATTTGCTTTGTGCTACAATCTTTTCACAATATAACCCTATCTCTGGAATAGTTGCCATAATAATGGGAGAATCCACTGTATATCTCTTTTTGGATGGATGGATTCAGATGGATTTATAAATATCATAACTCTTCTTTTAAGCTGCAGGGGGTTAATATTAGTATATTTGTTGTTGTTATTTTTTAAATTAGCAATTTATACTAATACAGCCAGGTCACCTCAGTGTATAGCTCATGGGATGCAATAAATCTGCTTTCTTCCTCTTCATCCCAATCCAGGCCCTCCTCCCCATTTATCATTAAGAAAATAGCTGTTGTTGGTGAACCCCAGGGCTCTTAATGGAAAAGGTTTGGCTTAGAAAAGGGGCCTTCAAAGTTTTTGGCATGAGGGCCACATAATCTCTCTGACATTCTGTTGGGGCCAGAAAACTAATTTACATTTCAAATTTGAATAAATTTACATATAAGAATGTATGAGAGTGGATGAGAAGGCTTGCCCAAGTGCTGGATAGAGGGGTTTTGCTGGAGGCCACATTGAGGCTCACAGAGGGCCACATCTGGGCTCTGAGGTGGGGTTTGGAGACCCCTGGCTTAGCATAAGAAGATTCCTGCTAGATAAGGTTGAAGGTTCATCTAGTCTAGCTCTTCATGGGTAATCAGAGAATCTTCTCCTACTATTGTTCTCCAGCAACTCTTCAGTGGATCACTGCTTCTGAATATGGCCATTGATATACCTCTCACCTCCTTTTATAATAATCCTAAAATGAAGGCCACATCTTTTTGCATTGAATTCCTTATGTTTTATGAGTTGCATGAAGAAGTTTAAAGTGTCCTTAAGTCGCAGTCCTAACCAAGTTAGGCTGGCCTAACACAACTGGCATGTCTTCCTATGGTGAAGTGGGGAGGTTGGTGTATGCCTCTGCAATGGCCTCTCAGGAGTGGGGCAGATGTGTTTTATGGCACTTTTGTGACACCCTCATGTCTGCACAGGACTTATGCCAGGGCTTAAGCTGACCTAACCGGAGGTTAAGGATTACAGCCTTAGTTGGTAGTTGGTCAGGTTTGACATGGAGTAATAAATAGCCAGTGATAGTATAAAAAAGTTCTTTTCTACTTGATAGCGTACTGATGTTGTTACAGATATATTGTTAGATTTTCTTTTGTCTATACGTCAGTGTAACAAACTGAATTTTCTTCCCTTTGCTCTAGTTTTTCTCATGGTTTGCACAGCTCCATACCCAGATGGATCAAGATGAGGGGGCTAAGTACAGGTATTTTTTGGTTTGAGATATTTTTTGTTATTTTCCTCCATCAGTTATATGCCATGGCTGTTCTGCTTCTTCTAAAGAGGACTTTATTCTTCCTCTTGATGTATTGACCTAACTTCTGCTCATAGATTGCATCCTGTGGTATTTGCAGTAAATACAGTACTATGAATGCCTGTTCATTTCTATCTAGGGAGGTTTTCTGTTAGAATAACTGGCATCATTTGCGTATGGTGGATTTAGAGGAGTCCATAGTCTACCTACGCAGCATATCACAGGCAGCTATAAGCTTATTTAGAGAGTGGCTTGGGTTTTGGCTTCTCTTTTTCAGCGCTGGAAATTTTTAGAGTAGGATTAGATCTTGTTATGTGAGAATTTGTCTTCATTTTCCTTCTCTGATCTTTCATGTATCTTATGTGATACCATGAATAAGCCATAATTCTGGCAAGCAATGAAGGTTTCCTATTTTGTTCTGTTCAATTTGAAAGGTTCTGTTCAATCTTTCTATCACTGCTAATTTTGTCTGCATTTCAGTGTCTTTTGTTTTTTTCTAGACAGGCAAGGTCTTATTTGTCCGGATTTGAAGAGCAGTGTGATGCTATATTGAATGATGTGAACAGTGCTCTTCAGCACTTGGAATCTTTACAGAAGCAATATCTCTTTGTCTCAACCAAAACAGGAACCCTACATGAAGCCTGTGAACAGCTATTGAAAGAACAGGTAACTACAGGCTATGTTAGAAAATGTTCCACCATCCTAAGCATCTGCACTGTGCTTTAAAGTCCTCAGATGATACTTGAAATACCTCATAAAATTCCTATCAGATTTCTGGGCATTCAAGTAATCTGGTTAATCTACATTTTTGGAGTTCCAACACAGGCACTCTGTATTTGTTACTAAGATCTTTTTTATTAAGAGCTGTTATACCGATCTCTTCAGGTGATCTTTTAAGGCCTCTTTAGAACGACTGTAAGAGGGAATTCAAGATGACAGGGCTGGTGTCCATGTTTTCAGTTTGCTGCTAACTATCTTTAATTTCTTCTTCAATAGTCTGAATTTTTGGACCTGGCAGAAAATATCCAACAGAAGCTGTCGTATTTTAACGATTTGGAAAATATTAATTCAGTAAGTATTCTGAACTCCCCCAAAACCAACAGCCTTTTAAAATACATATATTGATAGCCGCATTGGGTGCCCTTTTTGGGAAAAGTGGAATACAAAAAAAATACATAACTTCCTCTATAACATGTAGGTTTGTGTTTATTTTCTTCTTCAAGAAACTGAGTTCTCCTACGCTGTCCATAAACAGTGACGGTTTCATTCCTATGCTGGCCAAACTTGATGATTGCATTGCATATATTTCATCACATGTAAGTTGTACTCATTTTTGTTACTGCTTAACATTCTTCTTTCTCAGTGTTGCCTATTTTATTTTGCTTTTCCAAGTACATTTTTGCTGGTTCTGAGGTGGTCAGTCCTGGGAAATTGAATAAGTGGCTGAAAAATGAGGAGAAAATTCTGCCTCTCTCATTTGCAAATGTTTTAAGAAAGGAAACTTTTGGAAAACTGCTGAATGCTAGACTTGTAACATTAGTTACATTAATTAGTTACATTAATTAATTAGTTACATTAAAAAAGTAACATTAATCATTTTACTTATTGTAGTTTGTTTTTCTTTGAGTGGAATTTATAAGCTGCTTTGGACACTTAACAATAACAAGAAGGTGTTAGGGTTAGGGTTAGCATAATCTCTGACTGCTTCCTTTACTGTCTGCTTCATATTGTTGTTCTCACAGTTGCCTCCTCCTAGTGTTCCTCTAACAGCTTCAAGTCTAGCATTCAACTGCCTACTTCCCTAAAAAAAGCTTGTTTGCAAATAAAGACAGGTGACATGTGCGTGATAGAGGGATTTGAGTAGAGTTTGCTACTATCTGTGATTTCACAGATTTCACAGACAGATTTCACAGCATCAGCAGATAGGTATTGCCCTTGGATACAGGGGACCTTACCCGTACATTTCTTGTAGCTGCCCATAGAAGGGGACCTTACCTGTACATCTCTTGTAGCTAGCCAACATTTTTCGTAGCTCTTATTTCAGAAACATTTTATTTTCAAAACTGTATTTAAAAAAATAAAATTATAAATGGTACATATTTACTGAATAAAACTAAAACATTTTTATCTTTTTCAGCCAAACTTTAAAGATTATCCTGTATATCTAACAAAGTTTAAACAATGCCTTTCTAAAGCTATGCATCTCATGAAAATATACACTGTGAACACACTACAGAACCTCACAAACCAATTTATTAAAAGGGTAAGTTTGATGAACCAGTTTGGTTTTTAAACAGTTTATAATTCTGAATAATGTGTCGTTTTAGTTGTGGTTCAGTTATTAAATAATATTCTATAGTTATACAATTTTGGAAGTTGGTTTTGGATTCATTAGTGCTTTGACATGATTACTTTGGATACAACAGTGTTTTTAAATTAACTGATAATGGAGTAGTTGTGCTTAAAATTTACTTCCGGTAAAGGAATAATGATAATACTGATTCTGATAATACTGATTATCTGGCGAAGACTGCATAGATCCTGAATTTTCCTTTGATTAACTCTGCCCTATATCCTCGTCTCTAATTATATGCATTGCATCTACTACAATCAACTGAAATTTCTAGATTTACTGTTCAATAACTTACGTTCTTATGTTGATTCCTGTCATGAGACAACATTTAAAGAAACGTTTGTGTCTTTTTTAAAGGACCCTTCTGTTGTGCCAACTTCAGACAATGCCTTCACACTATTTTATGTCAAGTTCAGAGCTGCCGCTCCCAAAGTCAGAGTAAGTAAGATGTCATACCATGGTTGATGGAGAGGCGGTCAAAAGTATGGGAACATCATTATTAATAGTTGACTCTCTTCTTTCCAGTTTATCTTTGCTCTGTGGATCCACAGTTCAGTCCCCAAACTGTTCTGAGTATTGTTAATGACAGACTTGTGGGGACCAATGAACACATCTCCATTAAGTAATGCACACCTATATTCCTTGTTTTAGGAACGGGACAAAATATTTGGGTGTGTATAAAGACTGGGGAAAAGGGGGAAGAGGACACTTATGAATTTTTTTGAATTTTGCAAAGCCATCTTCTTTTTTCTAGTTTGATGTTAATTCTATATGCAAGGTGTTCTTTTATATAGATGTAATCTTGTTTGTCTATATTCAGGCCACAATCCTAATCAATTTAGGCCACTGCAACTCTCCCATCTCCACGTTCCTTGATGTGAGGAGGCTGGCCCTTGATGTGAGGAGGCTGGCCCACTGGCCTAATAGCCCCAACCTGGAGTGGCACAGAAGTGCCTTATTTGCACTTTTGCAACACTCCCAGGCCAGCGCAGGACTTGTGCTGGTTTAACTAGAGGTTAGGATTGCAGCCTCAATTATATAATTCATTATATAATTCCTTTAAGTATATATGAATTATTTTCTATTTGTGCATTTTTCCCCTTTTCGCATAATGTTGACCTTTTGAAGCAACTGTTGAAATAGATCCAGTTGGTGCAAGATGGGATCTCCTAGGAGCTCATACTTAATTGCAGAAATATCAAGAAAGCAAAGAGTCAGAACACTATGTAGCTGCATCTAGTGTTCCTGTATGGAGAAGCTACAGCATATTTATAACTTCTCTCTCTTGCCTTGCAGACAATTATTGAGCAAATAGAACAGCGATCAGAGAAAATGCCAGAGTGAGTATGTATATCAAAGATTCTTTCAGATGTGATCTGGTTTTCCTTCAGAAAATGGGCTGTTACAGTTCATTTTGTAGGTGGGTGCTTACATGACAATCCTAACATTTTAAGCCAGTACCACTCACCTGTTGCCCTATTTCTGTGGTGGTGTGGTAGTAACCCTCCCTCCCACCCTGGGAGTGGCACAGAAGTGCCTTGCAGCACTTTTGAAATATCTCCAGCCTGAAGCAAGGGACTTGTGGGTTAGGATTGCACTGTGAATGCTTGCCTGTGGGGTGGAAACTAGCTTGTCTGTGCAGGATTCTAGATCACCTGCTCCTTTCAGTATTTTATGTGTATTGAATGTATTTGTAAGGAAGAACATTGGAGGTGAGAGCTTGCGTTACAGTCTGAGGTGCTGCAGACTAGAACAGGTTTGCTGTTTCTGTACTTAAAACTGTAGCTGGAAGATGGCCCTATTCGGGTAAGTTAAAGATTTACAAACTAGTTCCATTCTGGAATCTCATTCGTAAGTTGAAATGTTTGTAAGCCCAAACTTGGCAACAAAAGTGCTTGGAATGAGGGGGTTCCCCAGCGGTGACCCCACAGCTTGGGGTGGTGACCCCACACCTTGGACTGAACAGGGATTCCCCCCCTTACTCCAAGCCATGATTAATGGGCAATCTCAGCACTTGGAATGGGGGAGAAAGCCCCACTCACTCCAAGCTCTGAGGTTGCCTGGCAAGCTCTGATTCCCAGCACTTTCAAACCTAGGAACACAGCTCTTAATGCTGTGTTTATATGTTTGAAAGTTTGTGTGTTGTGGGGACGTTCGTATGTATGAAAGTTCGCATCTTGAATGCTCCTAAGTCAAGGACTTATTGTACTTCCCTCTTGTGAATGCTTCCTCATTCTTGTTTTGCATAGGTACCAGCAATTGCTTAATGAAATCCATCAATGTTACCTTGATCAGAGGGAGCTCTTACTAGGACCTAGCATTACTAGTACTGTTACAGAATTAACTAATCGAAACAACAGAGATCATTGTGCTCTGGTAAGAATCACTGTGGCTTGTGTTTTTGTTTATATCTTGAGTTCCTTATTGAATTCATCGGGAAAACAATGCTTTTACTCAATCATTAACAGTTAGGCAGCCAAATCCTAACCTGTGCTAGAACAGGCAGGCCAACTGGTCTATGCTGTATCCAGAATAGGTTTGGTGCAGAGTGAGGGAATATTATTCCCTTTACCCACTGTTGAGCCCCATCCACCTCATGGTGGTGCTCAGATCTGCATCATGTATTTAGCTGGCACAAATCCAAGCAGTCAGTGTAAATCTGCTGAGGCCCAGGAACAGTCATCATCATTTGGCCAATCCTGACCCCCTAGACCGATCCTCTTGCCCCTTTCCCAAGATCTCCCTTCCACCACACTTTCCCATCCCCTGCAGCAGCACATTGCAGAGTTGGGATTGTGTTCTAAGATCTTTCAGTATCTATCTAAGATCTTTTAGTATCATTTAATTGCTTTTTATTTTCCTTATTGTAATGAAATCTATTTTGCTGTAGTAAATGTCATTTGCTGCATCTCAGAGCAGGTCTGGTAACTGCCCTCCTCCTTCTTCCCTGATTTAAGAAGTCAAAATTACACAAGGAACTTTTTATTACACTAGGAAGAGGTTGTGTGATTATGGGTAGACTTCCTTTGCATCTGGGTATGTTTTGAAATTGCCAAGAGAACAAAAGTGTCTAAGATTAATGATGAATCAGCTGCACCTATATTTCTTAAGTACAGAAATATAGAATAAGTTCTTTTACTGATTCCAGGTTCGCAGTGGCTGTGCCTTTATGGCCCATGTATGCCAGGATGAACATCAGCTGTATGATGAGTTCTTCACAAAACCAACACCAAAATTGGAGTAAGTGGCCCAAAGGACTTCTCCTTTTGTGTCAAACTTTAATGATACTGTTCACATAGGAATGTATTACAACATTTGGTAGCAACCCTCATGCTCTTAGCACTCATATATTTTTGGAGAGCTCAGGAATGTTTCTGCTCACTAAAGTGAGCAAGATCTAATCTTATCTCTTCTTTTGGAAGAAATCTTATTAAAATACAGAGATATAAACCCCAGTAGTTTAAAATTTACAGAAGGCAAGGCTGCAAGCCACTGCCTTACATGAAGACAGCGAAGTCCTTCTCTGCTACATAGCATGGAATGTCTCTTCTAAGATCTCATGGTATAATTTAGAAACAAAGTTTGTTTTGAAAACTGTTGTTTTTAATGTATACAAATTATTAAGAATACTAGTGAAAATGTACCTGCGTTGTGGGAGTAAAATTCCCTCCACTGCGCACTGTCCCCCCAAGTGCCCCTTCCTCCCATGTGCATCATGCGCTACACCCCCCTTGTACATCATCCCCTCATGCGCACTGTCCCCCCATTAATTTTTTGTTAAATTGAATGACAGCTGATAATAATGACATATTAGCTGAGATCAAATGATAATACTTAGCTATATGTACCTGTTGCCAATCCTTGTAGCTGAAATTTTGTGTTTTTACAGATTTGGATTAAGAAGCAAAAATGTGAATATTACTACGTTTGTAGTACTGTATGTGAAGCAATGTCAACGTTGTAAGTGATAGGTTAGGACAAGGATATTGTATAGAAAAACTTGAATCACTGCCAGTTTTTTTAATGGTCTATTTTCATCTATCAGGAGTTTATTCTGTTTTGTTCTGAATTTTTTTTCCTGTTGCAGTGAACTTTTGGAAAAGTTATGTTTGTCATTATATGACGTCTTGAGGCCATTGATAATCCATGTGATTCACTTAGAAACGTTGTCTGAGCTCTGTGGGATTCTCAAAAATGAAATGCTGGAAGATCATGTTCAAAACAATGGTAACTAAAAATTGAAAATGTGGAACACTCGAAAAATAGAATACATCTTTTTAAACAGACTGGGATAGTATGGTGTGTGTTCAGAGTATATTTATTCTTGTTAATGCAGAGTTATACTACATTTGGCACAAAATATATATTTTCATTGCTATCAGTATATACATTAAATGGCTACCTGTCAGTTTATATAGTTCTGAGAGGAGAATTCTGTAATTGATCAGGATTTATCCATGATATCTGCCTTTCTGGTGGAAGTAGCATGCAATTTTGTTTTCCACCATGCTCAACTTTACTAAGCATTACTAGGATTTGAGTAGTTGCACCTGCTAAATTAGTTTTCAGATTCAAAGTTCTTCTTTGTCTGGATCTAGGATATCATATATATTATTGGTGGACTCCAATTATTCATGGGTTTTCCGTTCCTGGAAGCTGCATACCAAATTCCAGGTGAAATCAAATGATCAAATGATGATCAAATCAAATATTCCAGAGTTCACCAAGTGCTAACTGTGAACAAAATCTTGCTACTGTACACGGCCTCCACAGGCTTCAGAAATATCTAACTAAGCCTTGGAAGCCACTTCTCTAGAGGCAGCTTGAGTACTGCTCCAGTAGCCTCCAGAGGGTCTTCACAACAGCCTTTGGAGGCACTGGAACATAGCTTCAGTTGCTTCCAGAGGCTTTAGGTTGGGCCAGATCTGGCTCACTGGGGCCCAGAGGACCTATGTTGAGCCAAATCTGTGAATAAGTAGGCTCAACCTGTACACTGTGATTCCCTCTTGGATTCTGTGGCTGCTGTTTTGTTATGCACCAGTTTTGGATCACTGATTGCTCCCAAATAGCAAGAATAGGGAATTAAACAAGTAGACAAATTTACAGATAAGCAAAGATTGGTTGAACTCCTATTCAGGGTGATTTTATTAATCTGGACTCTCCCATTGATTCAAAGACCAGGTCCTTAGGTAGGCTTCCATGCTTTGTTTTAGCAATAATATTCTAGTCTTAAAAGGGGTTCCTTCTGGCCTTATTCTTCAGCGACTTCTTTCATATTAATGAATTAATGGCATAAGGAACCCTGCCTCCTGGAGAGAGCTCTCCTATAACACAGGCAAATTTAAGAAATTTATTTTTTTAAGGGTCATCACCCACTATGCATTCATTGGCAAGTCTGCCAATGTAAAATGTAAAACTTTGCTGAGGTAAAAATTAATGGTGATTTCAATCTGATGAATTTTTCCTCTAGTGGGACAATTGGCAGCTTTTGCTGCTGCTGTTAAGCAGATGTTAGAGGATGTCCAAGAGCGTCTGGTTTACAGGACACACATCTACATCCAGACGGACATTATAGGTTACAAGCCTGCTCCAGGGGACCTTGCCTATCCTGCAAAGTTGGAAATGATGGAGGTAAGTGTCTACATTTGACTCATCTTTGAATGTGCAAAAATCCCAT
The DNA here is from genome assembly GCA_030015325.1 of Cryptoblepharus egeriae. Classification (NCBI taxonomy): domain Eukaryota; kingdom Metazoa; phylum Chordata; class Lepidosauria; order Squamata; family Scincidae; genus Cryptoblepharus; species Cryptoblepharus egeriae. The sequence continues at coordinate 9,365,687 of JAREYC010000006.1, forward strand.
CATATGTAATTATAATTAATTGAAATTTAAGGAGTTACCTGACTGGATAGCAGCTGAAAAAAGAAGTATGTGGTGTATGATTTTATTGTGCATACTTGTACTATGTTGCTTTTGTTCACAAAAAATAATAATGAAAGAATTGCTTTGAGCAACTTGATATTTGAACAGCACTTTCATCGGGCACCACAAAATCTGTGTATCTGCTGGCTTGTACAATGGGATTTTAAATGTTCCCTTCCTGGGCAAGTGAGTGGATTGCTTTATAAAGCAGTGTCTGGACCATTGGATTACAACAGCCTAGAAAAATGGGGCATTTCCTTCTTTGTGAATTCATCTTCTTATTCAGACAGTATCCCCTGCCCAAGTGGTGTACTCTGGACAGTTAACCTTGCTTTCTTTGAATCATATGTTAGAGTTAAGCTTAGGCACCCTCTGCTGTTTTAGCAATGACTGACTCTAGAGGGAAATGGGCAGTGCCACTAAGTGACTGCATTTTTACTGCCTTTGAATCTCCAGAGAAATATCTTTTGAAATAATAGATTTCTAGATTGAGCTTTCATTTTCTAGCGTACTAAGGTGGATGAACTGGCCAGGTGCGCCTGCGTCCTTAGATACCAAACCTTTGCACAATGTGTACCAAATACATTACACAGGACAGACCCCTGAGAAGGATTAATTTTTCAATTGTAATCAAAAAATAATTTGGCTTTTTTCATAAACAAGTTTCAGAAGCTTCTCAGAAGCATTCTTAATTGCTGTGTACCACCATATATTGCATTATGTTGAATTTAAATTTCTTTGCTTTCTGCTTGAGGAAGTAGTGATGGAGCTAAGTATTGTTTTGTTGTTGTCTGGAAATCTTTGCAGTGAAAATTAATAATTATTGTATCTTCAAACTGGGCTTTTCCTTTAGCAAATTGCACAAAGCTTGAAAGAAGAAGTAAAGAAGTCACCGGCAGATGCTTCACCTTCAGATCTGAAGCTGGAAGACCCAGAGAACTGTGCTGTGGTAAAACTTGGTGTGTGTTTTCTGTCTGCCTTTAAAGTAATTTGAATTAGTTAAAAGCAAATTAATAATGGATTATATGTGCTAAGATCGTCTTTTGTAAGTGAGGAAAAAGTCAATTTGTATGTGGGGGTGATTTTTCCCAATCTCCTCTTCTCCCTGCTTTTCATAATATCTTCACTGTCCCACAACTTTCAGGAACACATTATTTTTTTTTTGGGGGGGGGGGAAGCAAGTGGTTGTACAGGGAACTGTACAAACAGGAAGGAGCCATCTTTGCCAAGCAGGGCTTTGTCTCACAGAAGATTCTGGAAAACAACCCACAGATTAGATTCTTGTCATCAAGTTTGCAGTAGTTGGGGGGATACCGAGGCACATGTACAATGAAATATACAAAGATGTGATAGACATCAACTTGTTGATATTTTAAGGCACGTTAATTTATCTAATTCTGTTCTTGAGAACTTGTGGCTGTTGTGCTGGGATTTTCTGAAAGGCCTTTTGAGGTTACTGCAGGCCTTCCTAGAATAGATTTCTTGGTTCCTATTGTTACTTAAACCTGCCCGGCATTTCAAGCTTAATTTTTGCAGCGTATCAGTAGGAAACTGAAGTGATGGGTTATTTCTAGTTCCATGCAAGAGGGTGAGAAAGTATAATTGTAAGCCCACTTAGAACTGAGATGTATTGAAATCAGTAAGACTGGCTTCACTGTACACTTGCTTAGGACAGCATGATATAAAAACAAAGGTAAAGCAGGACTGAGGCCAGTTTTGCAGGATTTTTCCCTGAACTGGTTTCATTTTCGCCTCACTTTTCATGTGTTGCACTACTAAGGCTGCGATCCTAAAGACACTTTTCTAGGAGCAAGACCCATTGACCACAATGGAGCTTCCTTTTGGGTAGACATAGTTAGGATTGTGCTATCAGAATCCAACCCTATCCAGCCTTTTAGGGCTGATGCAACCAGCTGATGGGATGTGCACTGCATCTTGTGTTGCAGAGCAGTCACAAAGGCCTCCTCGAGGTAAGGGAATATATGCCTCAGTATCACTGCAACAGTATCAGTGCTGCAAAGCTGGATAGGATTGGGCCTAAGTATGAAGGCATGTTATTTTTTCTCCTGGGAAAAGATATCTATGGAAATATTTGCCAACAATTTCCTTTCTTTTAATTCTTCCTTCAGTGTTTTATTTCAGCATGGACTGTTTTAAGTCCAAACACTTTAAGTGACATAAACAGTTCCTTTTTGGAACCAAGGCTATCAATGTGGTGATTGTTTTCCAACAGTTGTACAGAAGGTCTGGGCCTAGAACTAGTATAGCATCCTAAAAAATTTTTTATGTAATTTGTGCAGATTATAATTGTATAATAACGATATTCCTGAAAGAAGTGACAACTAAATCCTTCCTGCCTTCTGTATTTGTAGATACGCCAGAATCACCAAATCCTAGACTTCATACCACAATTTCGCCAGCAGATCTCCATGGAATGTGGTATCCCACAGTCAGAAGGACCCTTGTGTGTCTCTCCAAGCTTTACAGATGTATTGACGTATGCATAAAAGTTTGTCTTCCACGTAATACTGACACTGCATTTCAAGTTTTTCATGTTGATTTACATGAAAAAGCACACATAAAAGAGAAAAGAGCTGATATATTGATTTCAAGGTTTTTGTTAGTAGACTTTTTTATAATTGGAGACCACTGCCCAGAAATACCTTATACCTTGAATCTTTAAGCAGATGTCTTCAGTGAGCCAATGTGTATGTCCCACAGGCTCATGTGTTGCCTTATTCTGGAACATTAATTCCTCTTGCGTGTAGTTGAAGCTGCATGCTTTTGTATGTATAGAATATAGTATATATTCTATATTGGTAATTGAGAGACTTGATTTGAACAAATTAGATTGAGTAAGCAAATTTTTGTAATACTATATGTTCATCGTGGGGAAATGGGAGATGCAGGGCGCACACAGCTTGCACACTTGATCTCTGGAATGTTTGGCTAGATCCAACTGATGTGATCATTAATAACTTCTCAGTTCCTTGTTCACCCACATTATGGCTAATAACATACATGAACAAATTTCTTCCAAATTTAATATCAGAAAACATGGGGAAATTATAAATTAAGCTGCAAAGGCTTGGGTTTCTGTTTTGCAAATTAAGGGTTCTGGCTGTTGTATACAGAACTTTTCTTTAGCACTATGGGAAGGTTAAGGCCCTTATCGATATTTGTGTTCTGTGTTTTCCTTCCCAGAGGGCGGTTTTCCAAGGATTATCACAAGAGGCCTTATCTGCCTGCATACAATCGTTGCTAGTGGCTTCAGAGGCCATTGCCAAAAACAAGGTCAGGTAATCTTACCTTGTATAGGACGGAGTTAGTCTGGTTATTATATAACCATTTGAAATTATTTCTAGGAGTGGGTCGTATCCTTTCTGAGTGTAAATAATGGTGAAAAGGTTGTTCAAAGACATTCTCTTTCCTCTTATTCCTTTAGCTTGCAGTCTGTTTAGGTAGCTGTGCTAGGTTTGTCAACTGTTTCCCTTTTTCACTCAGATGGTAAAAGGGCTTCTGATGGAGGTTTAAGTTAACCAGAACCACCAGCTTTGTAGGAAGTTTCTGGAAGATGGTAGGTGAAAGGAGAGAGTGAGAGAAGATGGAAAATGGGGCAATGGGCTATCTTAATGCAATTATATCCTGCTTCAAGGCTGACTCAATCATACCTATGGCTGTCTGATATGGATGGGGGAGTGTGCTTACCACTATCCTCCTCTTTCTGGTCACATTGACTGAGCCCCCAGGTAAGTAAAAGAACCCCCCCCCCCCAGCCATGGTACCACTGTTTAGCAATGTCAGTTTCCCTAATGAGTTGTGAGCCACTAGTTTGTGAACCACAGGCATAAGAAGTTCAGCAAAACAATTTAAGGGGAAGTGGAGGATCAAGTTAGCCAGAATATTAAAAAAAATGAAATTATTTGTATCAAGTGGACAAAACTGGTCACTTATTTTTGTTTCCTTTTCTCATTGTTTGACATTTAATTCTTTGTGTGTGTTGCCATTTAGACCCAGGTTGATGGACAGCTTTTCTTAATAAAACACCTTTTGATTCTTCGTGAACAAATTGCTCCTTTCCACACTGAGTTCACCATTAAGGAAATTTCCCTGGACCTTAAGAAAACTAGAGGTACTGAATTGTGCTGACTGGTCAAGTAGGGTGGGCTTGCCCCTCCTGTAGCATGCCAGCCATTGGTTGAGGGCCAAAATGCACATTGTATGGAAGTACCATTAGTCAGTCTTCCCCCTTTTTTTCTTTAAGTGAGCTGAAGTGATCTCCCAAATTGGATCAAGATTCCAGCAAATGTGGCGAGACATTTACCTTTTTCTCTTGATCATAACCTTCTTTCCCCCTTCCTAAGTTCTGAAGCTGCTGTTCATCCCATTGTGAGAGATCTCAATTATAGAAATGGTGTATGAGTAAAAAGTAGAACCCCATCCACAAGTACACGCCTCCAATTTGGAGAGTTCTATGGCTCACTTGAAGTAATGAAAAAGTCAGGAAATCCAGACATGGATCTGCTATGCAGTGTATAGTTTGGCCCTCTGTTTCTTTATGTTCACCTGCAATCACCTGCATGCCTTCTGCACATGGTCTTGTGTTAAACTAACTGCTTTCACCCAAGCCTTCACTTTCACTGGATTCGATCAGAACATTTCCAAGACATAAATCTTTTTTACATTTTTATCAATTCTGTCTTTCTGCTTAAAATCATCTCACTTTGATATTTCTGTAAAGAAATATATGGCAGCTGGTTAGCTTTCCTTCTGATGAAGAGGCGATAGTGGGAAGAGGGCTGCCAGTCATAGAGGGTTGGTATAGCTTCTTGGCATACCTTTCCTTTGGGACTGGCAGCACTGTGGATCAATGGAAGTTCTTACAGAAGCAGCATTAGGCAACCCACTCTGTGGCCCTTAGTGTGGTTGGTGCAAGGAGATCATATGTAGTATCTGTGTACGTCCAGTGGCTTAGAGTATAAGGAACTTAAACAAGTCTCATGCTTCATTTTGTAGTATCCTAAGGCTACAATCCTAAACACAGTTATTAAAGAATAAGCACTTTTGAACACAATTTTGACCTGGCATTTATGTATGTAGGATTGTGTTGTATTCTTCCTTCTGCACATTTGTATTTGTTTCTTCTGCTTAATGACTAAAATCTAATATATCTGGAACATGCCAATCACTTGCTCTCAGGGTCAAGAGAGAGGCAACCAGCAACCACATGCTGATTCAGGGCTCACCCCTTCTCTTTCCTGTTTGGACAATTAGCTTACTGGGAAAACTCTTTATAGATTGAATCCCCATCTTAGAGATCAGGTTAACCAGAAGGGCTCCCTGGACCAGAACCCATTTACTACAACAATACGGAACCTCTAAAAGTCATTCTCACAGTAGTGCCTGTAGAGCAAGGAGATGTGACACTCCACTATATTTCATAAAACTAGGGATCAGGTAGACTCATAATAAGATGCAAAAGATTTATGAAATGTTTGTTAAAGTTAAATGAGGAAAAAAATTGAGAATAGAATTTAGAAAAAAATGGATCTTCTAATTTAACCTGCACTCCTACTTATCACTAACAGTGCTTGAGGCACTATGGAATATCATTTGTGTGAGTGACTGCTGCAAGTTTGAATTCTCTTATAATGCAGAGAGGTTTGTCTTTCGACTAGAGAACAAAACTTTGAAGTCATCAGAAAATCTTGGCATTTTACCAAATAAACTCATATTCTAATATTACTGGGGCTATGAAACTACCAGTCTCCCTTTGCATTTTTCAGTGAGTCTAGTGGGCTCTCTCCCATAGATGGATAGAGCATAAGAGCAAGCTTTCCTGCTTGAAAAATGTGTTTTTCTCAGTTGGAATGAAATCACATACGGTATGTTACATGATATCTTCATCAGGTAGTAGAACGACTGGCAGGAACATGAGCCAACCTATCGGCGTATCTTTGACTCAGAATATTCCTGAACTCCAGCAGGAAGGGCCTTGCAAATGAAGTTCAGTAACAAAGGTTCCATAGTGTACTCTTTGTGGCCAGAGGAAGAGTGGCTAACACTACAATCCAGAGTAACTACGGGAGCACGTAAGAGACATTATGTGTACCCGTAGTTACTGCACCACCTAGTGAAAACCTATGGGAAATTCATATTGCAATCCAGAGCAAATTGTTCTTACACCGGAGCAAGGACTCCCTGTAGTTGCTCTGGATTACGCCCTAAGGCCCATATCTTAAGTCAAATTAAGCCCTTCGTGATGGAGCAGTTAAGGTGACTTTCCATAAGCTAACACTAGAAGGTGATGTAACTGCATGGACCCGTAACTGCTTTGGATTTTCCTTAAAATACATACTATTACAGAATGATACAGAGAGAAAAAGCAAAACAAACTCTAAAATATGACACTCGCCTAAAACAAAACTCTTTTTCTTTTAAATAGTTACCCTTGCAAAATTACTTTGCGCTGCATGGTTAGTATAAACGTGTTTGTTTATTTTGCACAAATTAGCTTAGCAAATAGAAAATTAATCTCCAGAGATCTGGGTTAGTCCTGGGGTGCCTTTTTGAAATTTTCTTGGAAAGAGTTGAAAGGTGAGGAAGGAAGCATTCTGCTCACCCGGCGTGTGGGTCAATGAAAGAGTCTTCTCTGCTAAGTATCAGCAAAATCTTGCTTGTATTCTAACATGCTCATATTTTCCCTTTGAACAACCTTCTTTTTGACTAACACCAACATTGGGGCTGTAAGCTTGCTTGTATTCTAATATGCTACTTTTATTGTATTTTAATATGCTACCTTTGAGCAACCTTGCTCTTTCAATCCATTGCAGCTGAACATGGATGAGACTTCAAGCCATGTTAGTAGTTTCTAGTTAGCCAGAGGTTAAAGGGTAAATAAGTCCTGCTGGTGTCCATTATTGGCTGACATAAACATTTGTTCTGAATATTTTTTAAAAGAATAGAATTTTTATACCAGCCAATTATTCAGTGAAGGTGTTCGATGAAATGCAAAGATGTCCGTTTTTCCCCTCAAAATCCGACATTTAGGCTACAATCCTAAGAGCGCTTTCCTGGGAGTAAGCCCCATTGAACTCAATGGGACCTACTTCTGAGTAGATACGAATAGGATTCTACTGTTAGTGAATGTTTGGTCACATGTTTATGGTGAGGCATGGTTGGTCACAATAAAACTCCAGTACAATTCTCAGTAACACTTTGGAGAAGGTGTGTTACCTTGGCAAAAAGTAATGTTTTAAATGTCTAACCATTTAAAACTGGTAATGAGATCAGGCATAGTGGATTAGGTGACACAGCTGGGAGATTTATTAGAGATTATAATTACAATTTACTGGAGGTGAGGGAATGTATGAGTGGATTTTCTCTTTCCTGATATCAGTCATTAAAAAATTCCCAGATGCACGGTGCCCAGTACATGATGGCATCTATGAATATTTAAAATTACCAGTTCTTGGAAATTTATAGACTGCTGTCACAGTAACCTTTCTAGGTGATAGGTATGGCACGGAGCAGTTTCTGCAAGAATAAAATTCTTTGTTGCATTTTGGCAGCCACACCAACCTGCTTGCCAGTTGTCTGGGGGGGGGGGGATTTGGAGCAAGTACATATATAAACCCTACAATCAAGCATAACTATGGGAGCACATAAGAGACATTACGTGTACCTGTAGTTACTGCACCACCTAGTGAAAACCTATGGGAAATTCATATTGCAATCCAGAGCAAATTGTTCTTACACCAGAGCAAGGACTCCTCATAGTTACTCTGGATTTGCGCCCAACATGTGCTTTCTATAGGCACATAGAAATTTGCTTAAAGTCTAAACCCATCCCCCCACACGCACACAATTGAAATGAAAGCAAGCAAAGAAAAAGCAGAAGTAATCCAGCAAAGAAACCATAAAAGTCAACCATTCAAAAAAAAAAGTAAACTGAAAAAAGTTTTAACTCCCTACTTAAAAATGGGCAGCATAGAAGCCATCCAGGTCTCATGGCGCAGAGAAGGGTAGCCTTTAAGACTCTTAACTTTAAATATATATATTTTTGGCTTCAGTTCCCAGCAAGGGGTCAGAACCTAGGAAGGACACCCAGAGCTAGGAGAAGTGCAATATTTGGATTGGGACAGATGTTGGGACCTACATTTCTACATTTCCAGTGACCTGTCCAAGGTCCTGAAAACTCTATTTCCAGCTATTTCACTTTTTCAGATTCTGAACCTCAAAGGCAAACTAGATGTCACATTTAACATTAGTTTGGAAATTGGCGCACACATGGGTCTAATTAGGATTATATTCCAGAGATAATGGATGTCAAGCCCCTTTCCTTTATATTGGTTAAAGGCTAAGAATTGCTTTATCCCACACAACGGTCACCTCTCAAAAAGTGTATTTTTTGCTGCAGCACTTTTAGGTACCACTATGAACTGCAGGGGGAGAACAGGACTTTCAGTGTAATCCTAAGCATGACCACTCAGAAGTAAGTCCCACTACATTCAGTAGTACTTACTCCCAGGAAAGTGTGGTTAGGATTGCAACCTCTTAGTAGTACAGAACTCTTGTACTCTTAACAGTACAGGACTCAGTACAACATCTTGCAGCCTCTTAGCAGTACAAAGTGATCTTGTTCTCTATCCCATCCTTTTTCAAGTTGTGGGTTACCACCCACTTGTTTGGTTGTGAGCATCTATGAGTGGGAAATGGGTTGGGTTTATATGAGTGTGTCATGGGTTGATCCCTTGCACCGAAGTGGCTTCCAGTAAGAATAATTATGGAAACATTAGGTGGCTCCAGAGGCTTCTTTTGTGTCCTTATCAGGAATCCACTCTACTGGCCTCCATAGACCTCAGAATGATTTGCAGAATCTTCTGAGAGCCTTGTCTGATTTTTGGAGAAAACCTCTGGTTTGACTTCAAAAATCGTAAGTGGCTTTTGGAAGCTTGTGCAGCCCGTGGAGGCCAGTAGAATGGGCCAGTAGATGACTTCTTGATGCCAACAGGTAAATTTTGTCCCATTGTAGAGGCTAAGTCTTGTCACAGTGCCAATATGATTGGGGACTGCTATTCTATCCTGTTGATCAGTGGTGCCCAAACCCTGGCCCAGGGAGCACATGTGGTTTGTGGCAAGCCTTTTCCATCTGGCCGATAGGCAAGTCTGGGACCAAGACCATTTTCCCAAGTAGAGGGTAGTAGAACCATCAATTGCACTGTGAGAAGGAGAAGCCAGTAAGGTGAGAAAACAAGCTTGTCTTATTTAATGTGATTTTATCAGTTTTATGTAAGCCACTCCGGATGCCTTGTCAGCTGAAGAGTGGGATAAAAACACTTTAAGAACGAATGAATTCATTTTGAGTGGAACATAAAACATTGCGTCTGAAGTGGTTATTTTTGTAAATATCTTTGTTTTAACTAGAAGACCAGGTCAGTTAAGAAACCACCATGATATTGATACTCCTTTGAATGAGGAGGCCCACGTTGGTTATAGAAAATCAAATCCTAACTACACTTGAACTGTTAAGATCATAATTGTGTTGCCCATGTAGGTTTCTCTGATAATTCTGTCTGGATCATTTAAATTCATTGAACATTATAGTACATGTTTACTCATATTTACTCATGTTACAGTACATGTTTACTCCTTATTCTTGTTTACTCATATATGTTTACCTTATACATGTTTACTCATTCTCTCCTCCCCCCATTCTATTATAGGTTTTATTGACAAGTGGAAGGAATAATATCCTTGACTCTTGAAATAGCTTATTTTATATCTGAGAATAATTTGACATGTCTGACAGCAGATGTCCATCAGGCTGTTATTATTGCTTTATTTGTATTCCACCTTATTCTCAAGGTGGCTATGATGATTTGCTTTTGATATGGATATTTAGATATTTTAATAAAAAAGAATATCTACAGGAAATCAACCATTTGTTGCTCTCAATGCATGGTTTGACAAGAATGGTCATAATAATGTCCAGCTTAATATATGGCTATTGTTCAACTCTACATAATTTTTCTGTAGAGTTCTTTCAATATCAGTAACTTTTTGCAGCATTTTTTCCTGCTGGTGATGCAAGTATTGTAAGCATGAGAAGAATGTACTTCTTCTGTAACCCCTGAAAATGGTAAGGGTTATGATCTGTTTGCTTACCTGCTAATAGCTTATATGACATCTAGTAATCATTTATGTGTAGAGACTACTCCCAAGAATAGTGCCAATATATTTTCTCAAGATACTTGTTAATTATTTGACTACTCAGGTTAAGGATCAGAGAGATTACAAATGAAGACACCTCATATGAGGCTCATAGTACATACCATACATTTTGGGTCTTATATAATGTAGGTGCATCAAGAAGTTATACATGAAGAAACAGTCTTCTGAGTGATGTAATCTGAACTTTACGAAGGTGACTTTGTTTTCACAGATGCTGCATTTAAAATCCTGAATCCTATGACTGTTCCACATTTTTTTAAACTAAGTAGCCACAATGCGCTGATACAGTTCTTATTAGAGGTAATGAACATTTGCTGTTGATGTACTGTGAGAAATCTGTTTGCAGTCTGGTAATTTTTGAGAAGGTGAGGAAGGAAGAACTGTTGTGTTTTCATTCAAGGGCACTCCAGAGATCAGGGAACATTATATTGACTCTAAAAAGGATGTGGACCGACACTTGAAGACTGCCTGCGAGCAGTTCATTCAGCAGCAAACCAAGCAGTTTGTGGCACCTCTGGAGGAATTTCTGACAAAGGTATGTCTTCTTACAAAGAGCATAAGATAATGCAAAAGATATATTTGCTCTACTGTGGTTATAAAGTAATAAAATGATACGCAGAAGAGTGTTGGCAGAAAGGCATTTCAAAATGTCCTAATTGAAATCCATCCAGCAAAAGAAAATGCTCTTTCTGCTTTTTGACAGTCCGTTTTCAGCATTATTCATGAGTGTTTTGATTAAAAAATAGACAAGCATTGTACCTCTAGTGGCAGAAGATAACAAAATCATCATCCAGAATGGTAAGTTATGGGTATTTGTGAACTCTCTTTCCCCGATTACTCGTCTGTGGGAACAAAGACTGTGACTTCCGCCATTCACTGTATGTTCTTACTTATCTGTGGCCATTCAGAAGCAATTCTGGCATCCATCAAGACAATTCTGAACCTTCCCTTGGTGGCCATTTAAAAACATGGCCATTCTGAAGATACTCCTTTCAGTTTGATTTGCCTCCAAACCCACTGCTTTAATTGAATGATTCAGTATCCACTGGATTTTCAGGAACCTAACCATCAGTGATACCAATAATTGTTTGTATGTTATTGCTTTGGATCTTTACAGTGAGATCTAAAATGGAAAATTTAAAATATTTCAAAGTTTGAGCATAATGGTAATTTCAGCTCATCTCAGGAAAAAAGAGTTATATTCCAAAAAGGCCTGTGTAGGAGTGAGTGAGTGACAACAAACAGGTCCCTCATCTGTTTCCAAGGAAAAGAAACTATTTTTACACAGCCACAATAATGCAAACTCCATTACATTATATAGTTATCAAATGTGATGGTATTAGGAAGAAATCGCACTGGTGGGAGAATAAAGACATGGAAGCTACCATGATTAATACAGGTTTAACCTAATTATCAGTGGATTTTGCACCCACAATTTTATCTCATCATGAATGAGGTTGGCCCATTGAATTAAAAGGTAAATGTCCCTTTTAGGTTTAAAAATGGCCTGCTTATTATGGTGAGGCAGGAAATCAATCGACCTCCTTTTCCATCTCTTTGTTTTAGCTGGGCATTTAGTTGCCTTCTGTGCAGTGAATACTGTATCAGTGTTTTTCAGTTAACAGGGTAATGGTGGAATAGTACAACCCATTTTCTTTATCTTGTTGTTTTAGGTTTCTGCTTTGAACACAATGGCAACCCAAGGAGGTCCCAAGTATAACCTTTTGCAACAGCCATGGGCCCAACCAGGTACACTCTTTGGCAACAGGCTATATGCTGCAACCCTAAAGGCACTTTCCTGGGAGTAAGACCCATTAAACACAATGGGAGTGGACAGAAGATTGTGCTCATAGTCAGCCTTGGTTAACTTTCTCTGACTTGGAAACAGAAGTGCATGTAAATTGGCACTGGATTGAAGGCGTTGTCACTCTGCTTATGGAAAAAAATATATAGTCAATGCTTACGTTATTAGAATAACAACTGAACAGATAGCCTCTATTCACCTTTCTCTTTGTATCCTGGAATGTTTTACATAGTTCCAATACTATGTAATTAGGGGGACGTTAATGAAATTTAGTGGCAGACATTCCCCTTTGAGATTATTTCAACTTGCTGTCCTCCAAGTTCAGGTTATATTCAGGAAGAGAGGGTACATTAAAGATGCAACCATCTTGCTGAAACTAAGCAGGGTTAGTCTGGACAATGATAGAAGAAAAATTACCTGGGAACCCCATATTAGGCTGCAATTTTAAAGACACTTTCCTGAGAGTAAGTCCCATTGAATATAATGGGACTTATTTCTGAATAGATAGGGTTAGGATTGCATCCCTAATTTCCTTGCCCTCCTAGGATAAAAGGCAAGACAAATACATGCAGGCCTGTTATGTTCTCTTGCCCTTTCCCAGATTATATAAGGGTGGGTTATATTAATTTTTGAAGTGTAACCTCATGGCAATATACATATGAAGGTAAATGCATGTTAGCACAAGACTTGTGATAATGCCAGGTGGGCCCACCTAGAGATAAACACTGGTTTATTTCACTTCTGAACAGCAAATTATATGATACTAATCTTTTTGACTTCTAACTTCCAGCAAAGGTTGGTGACTTGGTGTCTTCAACATACAAGACAATAAAAACAAAACTGCCTGCAACGTTACGGAGCATGTCATTATATTTATCCAATAAGGACACGGAATTCATTTTGTTCAAACCAGTGAGGGTGAGTGTTTTGGTATCGCTTTTCTTCCTGTCTAGCCCACTTATAATTTCCGATTATAAAACCCCAAAGATTATGTTATGCTACTGTTGTGGCTGCATGTGGTTAGAAATTTTTAATGTATGGGGGTTAGTCTCTGCAGCCCTTCCCTGAGCAGTTGGTGCACAATCCTACAATCCAGAGTAACTATGGGAAGACGTAAGAGACACTCTATGCATTTCCCATAGGTAGCACCGTAACTACATCAGTGTAAAATGTCCTGTAGTTACTCTGGACTGTAGCCTTATCCAAGGAGGATGAAAATGTAAATATTATGTTCTTTTCTTTTTATAAGAACAATATCCAGCAAGTATTTCAGAAGCTGCATTCTCTGTTAAAAGAAGAATTTAGTAATGAAGATCTCCAGATTGTAGCTTGCCCTTCAATGGAGCAGGTAAGAATTTCCTAACCTTGTTAAATTATTTGAAAAAAGCCACTGTACACTTTAAAAAGGGGGGGGATCTCTGTTTTGGAATAACCTCATTCAGATATCTTTGTTGAATTCAGAAGTGTGGGCAAGAGAGGTCTGGCTGTTGGAACAATTTGACAGATGTTAAGGTGGCTAAAACTAGGGATTTTAGGCTGCACTAGTGCTGGGAAGTTGGATAGGATTGGGCCTTAGCTCCAGAGAGCAAATCAGAACTTTCATAATTTCCATATTATCAGATAAAAAGAAAATAAGAGCTAAGTAGAGATATTCTGATTTGCAGTAGAGAGCTTGCCAGTTTTATTGCCAGTGGCAGATTTGATTTGGAGCATAGAGACCAGAAGCCAGATCAAGGAGGGCGTTTTAGGAGAGACGGTCAAAACAGGAGGAGAAAGTGAAATGCTTCAAAGAATGGAAAGGGAAACTGAACAGTACTGTAGTTAGGAAAGCAAAAAGGGGCTTGGAATAGCTGTTTCAGAAGGAGAAAAACAGGGACATAGTTTGAATGTACATAGTGAAGAAAGAATCGGCAATTGGCAGGAATCGGCAAGAATCGGAAAAAATTCCAACTCTGTTGGGAGCTGAGAAGGGATTAGGATAGGAAGGGGTATACAAGGTATATACAAGGCTAATGGCAGCCTATTGTCAAAGAGGAAAATGAGGATTGATGGAGGGGAAAGGATTGTAGCAGATTGCATGAGTAAAGCTGCCTCTTTTTAAGGCATGGGTGTGATTTAAATTCTGCTGCTTACTTGGCAAATACACTTTGAAGGGAGCACTAATCTTATCTGTTGCCTGGTGAAGCTCTTCTGCTTTCTGTTTCAGGTGAATCTCCTACTTTCAATGACAAAGTGATCCAAGAGTTGAGCTTCTCAAATTGAGTGTCATGCAGTGAAGAGGTCACTTCATGCTTGCCTGAAGCCAACCAAGACTTGGCGTGTCATCCTAACACCTTTGAACATCAATGATCCAGTGTAAGATGGCTGTCTCAGAGCAACTTCCCTTTGCTAAAACTGAAGTTGTGCTGGATCTCCACTTTTATTCCCACCTCTTGAATGGAAAAGTAGGCTGGAATGAAATCTCTGCCTGCCTGCCTCTTCCCCATTCCCAATTTTTTGTATGACGAATACCAACATTTTCAAGGGATATACTGAAACTGTGTCGGAGAATCCATATTTTAAAATGTTTTGAACAGTCTTCTGAACATGACGCATCCAAATATGCCCAATGTGACTGCTAAGCAAGAGCATTCCAGAAAGTATGGAAAACTTCCACCAATCCAATAGATTTCAATCTCTTCTGAAGCACATATTCACACAAATTATTCTAATGTTTAATTCAGTGAATGGTGAAGGGGTGCTGGTCTGTGTATGTGCACCTTATCAGTTCATACACCACAGGTAAAAGTTGATCACCTTTGACATTTTAATTTCTGCTCACATGTTCACCTGCAGATCACGGAATTATTTGTGGGAATATTTAGTTGCGTGTGTGAATTTTCATTGGGCACATTTGTTAGTGAAAATAGGCTCTTCCATTTCTCTACTATTTGTACCGGTCTCACAATATTTCTTGCAGTGTCCTTAAGGCTTCAAATCCTCCTAAATGCTGACAAATGACTATTCTTGTCCCTATAAAGGAACTCTTTATCATGTAGAGGACGTGCTAAGGCCAGCCTGAACTGAAAAACACCTGAACGAGACTGACATTTAACTAAACAAAGGCAATACTGAATTAGAGATTTGGGGGTGCCTTGACATTTAAATAGAGAAGTGGCAATGATGTGGGAAAAGTTTACTTATGGTAGGTTGAGAAATACATTCAACCTGCCAGAACAATTTCTTTGGAAAGTTGGGTTAGTGATCGTGCGATTGAGTACAGTATGGAAAGTGTCTGTTAAGAAAGGATTCATTTATTCCATAACTGGCATTTTGCTTATATGTTAGTCATCGTGTGTGTGTAGATATAGATATAGAGGAAGTTGCCATTTTTCTTCCCACATATTAGTTCATGCAAGGATGTACACCTACATTCTTGCACAGAAGTGCCTTTCATGTGTGAACATAACTTTCAAGAATGGAAGTGAATTTCTACTAGGTTGCCTTAGCTTTTTTGTTTTCTTTTTTGTGAAAGGGAGAAAACTTTTGAATTGTTCGGGGGTCCGAGCAGCGCTACAAAACATAGTACATGTTCTTTATGACAGCTTACCCGTATTCATGAAGCAGGACTTTTCTTGTCTACAGATTTGCCCTGCTGCTCCAGTCTTGTTTTTAACTTCTTGTTTTGGAATGTGTTGCTTCAGGCAGAATTCCAACTCTTCTGACGAAGGATTGGGCTGGACCTTCTTGCTTGTAGCAACTTCCCGTTTTGCTTTTTGGCGTCTTTCAACATTTATACAGCTTAAAGGTTGTATGTTTGAATGACAGCTATAATGGCAAGCTTTAGAAATACAACAGGAGGCCAGTGTAAGGAATGAAGAAAGGCAATGATAGACAAAAGTCTAGAAGCCCACTAAGCGGGTTGGATTATAAAGGACATTTTGAGATAATATTCTCTTTGTGGTAGATGCAGGTTTGTGAGCATGTGATTTGAAGAAGGGGAAAAAAGTCATCCCTTGTTGTTCTTAAATATGTTGGGAATTATTTGAAGTGGTTTTCTTGCTTCATAAGTTGGATATGGATATGTTTTTTTCCCTGTGCATCATTGTGTTCAAAGTTGCCACCAACAACATGCCCTTTGGCAAAGGCACCTACAACAGTCAATATAATTTATTTATAGTCCGCAATATAAGAGCATTCAGTGCAGAACAAATCTGTGTTGTGGAATTTCCTGAAGATGTTTGAGCTTCTGTAGGTTTCCCAATCAACTGAAGGCATGATTGCTGTATGAAGTTACAATGTATTTTGATCAAACTGATTGTGCGGGTTGGAATCAGGAGACTAAATCCTTTTGCTCCTAAAGTAGTATATAATGAAGAAGTTACTCCAGAATTCTTACTAAACATTGTAATTGTAGAGTTGTATAAATCTGTACAGTTTCAGATATTTACATATAAAATAGTGTATATAACTTAAAACATTTGACTAGAGTTCCTATTTTAATGTTTTTTAATGGGAAAATTAAAGCTTTGGTTTCTTATCTTGGGATATTTTTCATTTTATTTACTTTTGAAGCTGGATGTGGAAATGGAATGAATTTGTTAAGAAGCTAATACATCATTCATAAAGACAACCATCATGGTATGCAAGGTAGATGGAATACTTTTTGAGCTTTAGTTTTGCACATTCTGATCAATGAGATTTAATGCAAGGAGGTATTTTATTCAGTGAATACTAAAATTCCAGAATTGATGGCAAAAGGATAAATCATTTATGATGCCTTCTTCCATTGGTTCCCTGATAGGACTGTATGAGCTTTTGCATGGAATAGGAATCTGGTAAACTTATAAGCTGTGTGGCAACATAGCTGGACCTGAAGCCCTGTGCAATTTCTCTCATGGTGCTCCACACAACACCAGTTCCATGTCTTGATTGAGAAACTGTATTTCTCAATTTCTGTATTTCTTTGTCTTGATTGAAAAATTGTATTTAGGGTTATGGTCAAAGTTTGGGAAATACATCAATACCCCACCCTATAGGATAACTGGGGCATTCTGGAAATTGGGAAGTTAACCCAGTGTAATATTTCTCATGCTCTGAAAGCTGCAGATCCATGAGATGAGGTCTATAAGGTCTTCTTTTACCAGTCTTTCCCCTTATTACTTCTTCCTCTTTACAAGGGTATTGTGGTTTAGGTATAAGGTGAAGTCACAAGGAAAATGTGACAATGCTGTATGCTAGCATGCATTAGGAATGCTAGAATATAGTTTTTAAGAGTTTTTTGCTTGGTCATGACATTGAATAAATTCTCTTCTAAATTCATTGAATAAATAAATCCAAAACAATCTGGAAAGGATTTTCTTCTCAACCTCCTATGGTGACAGAAGTAGCAAGAGGGTGATGTCAGCCTAGGATATGAAATCATTTGTACAAGGAACACACTTAATTCAATATTTTCCATTTATTAGCCAAATAATATTCCACTGCAATGAGGAAACAAACACAAGAGTGATTTCTGGTTTGGAAATGTGTGAGCGTGAACACACATGTGTATTAACTAAAAATGGCATCAATATGGTTATACACTGTCAAAATTATGAAGCTATGTTGCTGAGTGGATTAATTTTCTATTTTAATGCCAGGTCTAAATGTTGCTGCAGATAAGGCAAATCAAAAGCAATAAAAATCTTTTTTTTAAAAAAAAAACAGGGTGCCATTCCATGGAAGTCTTTCTAGTACATCTCCATGTTTGGGGCAACAATCACTCACTTCAGCAGGGTCAAGAAGAAACCACTTTTAGTGGACAGCATCCTCAAGTTTTAACTTTCCACCCCGATGAAAACAGTACATGGGGGCACAGTTGTAACTGTGCCAGCCCCCCTTATTTCATGTGACTATACACAGAACAATTACTTCATTTAAATAAAAATGGAAAAGTCCTTTACTGCCCTTTTTAAAGCTTTTTTCAATCAATTTAAATTATTTGTTTCTCTATATAAGTTAAGTACATTTGTAAGACTATACAAAGGCAAAATATACATATTTACAGTCATACTACTGGAGCACTTCAGTTGGCTTTTTTGGCTGATCTCTGGGCAGGGGCCCAAGAGTCAGCAAAGGAGCAATCCTGCTTGCATTTATTTATTTTTCTTTGAGAAATCCAGGAGGATGGCTAAAATGTCAAAAGGAATTGCAATCATGCCAATAGTGAGTTAGTTACTGTTATTGTGAATAAACTATATAAAATCATCAGCAGAAAAATAGGTCTTTTATATTTAGTAAATATAGCCTATGACAAAATTGCAATCTAACCCTTTGCTATTTGTACTGTGAGAGAGGAGTCTTATTTTTTAAATCTATGAAAAACGGCACACAGTTTTTGATTCACAAGCTGTCCAGTTTTGGAAGCTTGGTTGTGTTCTTCTAAGGAAATCCAAACCCATGAAGCCTTTGGAAACTCAGGCTGGTTGTACTTTCTAGGTGTCTTGAGGAAGAGCCAGAAATCACACTTACCTATAAGAATTACCAGTTCTAAAACCCTTCCCAAAAGGCACATTCAGTAACATTTTGCCAGTATATACTTAACAAAGAGAAGGACACAATGGCACAGTCTGGCATCTGGTATACCAGGCTGCAGAACTGGAAGTTGTAGTGCAAAAAGAAGAGGGACAGTATTGTGCAGGGTTTTGTGGAAGGCTTCCTTGCTACAACTAATGGGCCACTAATCCTTTGGCCCAGCATTTGGTTTAGTGGGAGTCAAAGGTAATCATCTTGTGGGGGGGCCCCATGTATGGCACCAGTGTACCTGCTCATCCTCCCAAAGCCTCCATCTGGAACTGCTGCAGTTGAGAGGAAAAGATTTATGGTCATGGTTATACAGGTAGAGTTCCAGCCTTGTGCTAGCAAAAATAAGTTGAGGATAAATTTGTAAGTAAAGGTGTCTCCTATTTCTATGCAAACTATTTATATGCATATCCTAATCATGTCTACTCAAAAAGTAATCCCCACTATTCAATGGGTCTTACTCCCAGGACAGTGTCTTTAGGATTGCAGCCTTTGTCTCAAAGTGAATGATGTTGACTCTTTAAATAATGTCTCTTTAGCAGTTAATGGCTTAGAAACAGCCTGCTTGGCCTTGGTAAAGTGGCAGGCAATAAATTTTTCACTCTGTGTCTGCAGTAAGGATCAAGTTTCAGCCTAGGACCCCTAGGTTGAAAGGCCCCTTCCTTCCCATGGATTCAGTCAGTGATGATCGCCTTCCATTTGCAAGTGAAAAGTAGAGAACAGCCTGTAATAGTTGTTTTAAACCAGGGAAAAGGAAACATCCATTGCTTGCCTCCCTGACTAATGAATCCTAATCATTAATTACCATGATAAATAAATACTTTTGTGTAACACAAAAAGGGATTCACAGGGATACCTGAAACCAAACCTTGTGAATGGGGAGTCTTCACCTGTATTTTAAACTAACAGGATCATGCAAATAAGGGTCTGGAGGATGTTCATTTAGAAAATTAATACAGAGAATGGGGCTTTTTGAGAGTGTGCCTTTTCAAACCGAAAATTACAATTGGAGAAGAATCTGGCTGGAGTTAGACGGCTTAAGTCTTCTGCAATGAATAAAAACAGGCTAAGGTGTGAACGGTTTACATTAATGCAATATTCACTGTGCCTTTCCATATAAAACCAGTCTCTGGAAGCATTTTGTGGAGATGCATGTTCCAGAGGAACGGAACAAGAGCTGTGTGAGATTTTTAACAGGGTAAATTCCAAGCTTTACCATCTCCCAGCCACACGACTGTCCCTAAATACAACATTATTAACTGCTCATTTTTTTTCCCCACCACACAACCTTATTTCAGTCCATGATGCCGCTCTTCCCCAGGTTCAAGGTGGAGGACAATCCTCAATACTGAACAAAAGCTAGGGCTTCTCATGCAAATCCCTGGAGGATAAAAACAGATATAAAAGCAGCATTGTAAACAGCTCAACACTCTTGCCTCCTTTGCTCGGCAAACAAGCTGGTAAACTCTTAAAGGGCTTTGCATTAGTCCAACACTGTACCACGAAACCACATTCCACGTCCACTTCTCATTTGTCGTCTTCTACATTCATAAAATTGTTCGTTTTTCTGAAGGTTTTTCTCCTCCCTAACCATCATCATGCTCTTGCTCTCTCTCCTGATGAGAACAAGAGGCTGGCAATTGCTTTTATACAGATACAAGTTTCACATAGTTGCCTGGGAAAGTACCAAACTGTCTTGTTCTCCGGGATGTACCTAAATGAGGAAGATGAGAGAGAGAGAGAGAAAAAAAAATTGCATGAGTTGTAAGTGCTCCAACAATGACTTGATTTCTCCACAGCTTGAGCCCATGAAGACTCCATCTTATATCTAGCCCAAGTGTTTTCATTAAGACCCCCAAGTGCATGCTGGCTAAGTTGCCAAATCCCTTTTATAACTGATATATCTAGTGTACCTTTTCTACAGAACTACATCCTTTAATGTAAGGCACTCTCTTTCTGCAAAACCCTTCTTCTTGGGTCCTAAACAGTGGTGGGCAGATGCCGGTTTGGGCCTATTCGCCCGAACCGGGTCTTCCCACGGGGCGACCGCTGGCGAACCGGCCAGAGCCGTGGCTGCCAAGAACTGCGGGGATCAGTTTGGCAGCGGCCACCACAGTGCGCTAGCGTCCAGTCCAGCTGGACACTAGTGCACTGTGTCTCCGGAAGCCACACTTCAGGAGACTTGGGGGTGGCTGGGCCCATCCCTGGTACTAAACCAGAATTAAGTGTAGCCTAAGAACGTATATGTTCATCGTTAGCTCCTGTTATGTATGGCATTCTCTTTCCTAACTTAGATGACCATCTAAAAATAGCCTAATTTACATACATTATAATTGCCAGTCAATGGATCCGATTGGTCGTCTAAGGGTTACGACTGTAAGCTACCTCAGGATAGAACCTGCCTTAATGTCAGTGCAGTGCCCTGTACATTGCCTATGTCAGATACAATAAGTGTTTCACTGATCCCAAATATAGGTGGGCAGGAATATATCAGTGGAGATAAACGGCAGACATCAAAATGCATTGAAAATATGTAGGGGTTTTGAGTCTATTTGCCCATAATACGTTTCACCAGATCATTGTAGAATATGCCATACATAGTGAGCTGCAGAAGGCTCATTCATGATGAAGCCTCCCAAAAGGTTAAAAAAATGTATTTAATGTAATTTTTAATATACTGGAAGAGTACCAAAGACAAAAAATGCAATCTATGGAAAGAGGACAAACATGCACATGCAATGTAATTCTTAAACCAGTCTGAATGGCAGACAAAAGCATTATTACCCAAGACTTAGCCTGTTCTCTTGTAAATGAATGACCTAGTATGTACTCACCAACAAACCAACCATCATCACATTTCTCCATGACATCTATGATATCCCCATCTCTTAACTCCAGCTCGTCATCATTCTGGGGGATATAGCTGTAGAGTGCTTGATAGCACAGTCTGAAATATACAAACAGAAATGAGCAAGGCAGCCATAAACAACTATGGGTCTCTTCCAACAAACCTTCAATCATGGAGCCAAGGTCCTAAATATGAGCATGGGCAACTATAAGCTCAATACTATCTAAACTTCAATTGATCTTAGACTGTATTGAATGTTGTTAAGGAGACAGTGGATTATTAAACGGATGAATAAACAAATAGACCACAAGATTTAATACTACTGTCGTGGCTTGTGTTTGGTTTTGATTCAGCTGCCATTAGTTTCCTTGCATCCCACTTTGCATCATGGCAGACTAGGCACACTCAGACTACGGCTGCAATCCTAAAGATTCTTTCCTGGGAGTAAGATCCATTGAACACAATGCAGCTTACTTCTGAGTAGACATGGTTAGGATTGTGCACTACATGACCAAGTCCAAAGAAAAGGTTCAACAACATGTACAGTTGTCAGTAATATGAGCGAGCACTGATCTTTCACTGCTTTCTAAGATCTTCCCAACAAGATACAAATCTAAAGGAGTGCCAGAAGTTTGGGCTGAGCTTCCCAGATTCCTGGCACTTTTTGGTCAGCATTATCAAAAATTGCATCAAGAAATGGGGTACAATTTTCTCTAATGCGGTGTTTTTCAAACTGTAAGTGGAACCCACTAATATCACTAATAACCCACATGTATCCCGATGATTTCTGGAGTTGGAGCTTCTTTACCAAATGGGTAATAATTCTATCATCAGGTACAGAGATGCTAAACAAAGCAACAGGTTACAAGAAGATCAAATCAACTTACATGTCCTGTGGGGCATGATTCCTGTTGAGATTGGCTCCCATTGGCAGGACTTGCGGTTGCTGGGAAATTATGAGAGATGGTTTGTCACTAAAAGGCCCCTTGTGGCAAGAGGCAAGAGGCTGAGAAATTGTACTGCAGTAATGGACTGATTTTTCAGCAATGTTTATTATCTCATTGCAAACCGTTTCCTGGGTGGCAGAGGCATCGGCATCCAAGTATCGGATGCATCAACATCCAAGGGAAAACCCAGAGGAGAGTCAACAGAGGAAAAGGACAGGGGGAGAAACAGTAAGAGATGGAACAATCCAGATGCAGCCATAAATCCAGTTAAAGATAACAGAGTTGTAGATCCGGGTACAGATTCCAGGGCAATGGAGTGAAGAAGGAATCCAGGTGGTAAGCATGAAAAAACAGGCAAGACACAAAAAAATTGGCTATTTAGTTTTAGGTTTCATACAACAAAGCGGCAAAAGAGGTTGCAGTTAGTCAGCAGGGGCTCAAAATCACACATGCCACAGTTTGACTATGAGACGTCCATAACTCAGTTGATCAATTGACATGCAACTGAAGCTCTCCCACCACTCTGTATGTGTGTGTTTTTAATTGCTCTTTTTATAGGTTGAAAGCAGGCTTTCTCAGACACAAGGACAGCCCTACAAGTGACCCTTTTCTCCCCAGTGGTACAGAGCTACTCATAAATATTCAATGTGCTAGAGATGAGGGGGTACCCAGGAGTAGTACAAATTGCAGGTGCTCCTGGGTTGAACCTATCCTGCAGTGCTTATTTGCGTTGGCAAAAGACTCACTCAAAGGACTGAACAAGAATAATATCCAGAAAGCAATGCTGGTGCTAAGGACCTGCTCTGCCCAGCTCTATTGCTGGTTTTTCGCCAGTCCTGGCTTTGGTATGTTAGAAAAAGCAAGTGATGAATGATGTGCTACAGGTACAAATCTCAGGGAAATAGTGCTCTTACCACATAGGTCTTTTCAGATTCTGTGAGATCTGGTCCTGGCCTCAATGAATGATGAGAAAGCTGTGTGATCACCAAAGCACATGATAAGGGAGACATTTTAGCACATGTACTATCAAATCAAAATTCAAATGAAGAAAAAAAAATGGAGAGTGGGGGGAGAAGTAACATGAATGATATCCACCATTGGATTCAGAATCAGATTTGAATTGAAACAGTGAAGCACTATTATATGTATGTAGTACTGTAGCTGTGGCAGGGTGTAAGACAATGGCACAAAATTAGTAGGTTAGAAGGAGCAAGCCACAGGGTGAAATGGTGGATTAGCAATACAGTGGAAGAGATGGTCGACAATGTGGTGAGACAATATTTTTGGAAGGACACAGATAACGCATCAGGACTCAAAGGTTTATAGGGCAATTAAGTGGGCAAATTGACAGGTGTTTGTTTGGAAAATACTCAAGTCACACTTTGATGGGACTTTGGGAGAGTCTTGAGCTGAGGGGCCCATATCAAATATGTATCCCCTATTCCTCCTTTATCTGATTAAAACATCCTTGCATATGTAATCAGACAGAAGGCAAGTACATGCATTAAGCATTCATGTAGTATGTTGCTGAAAACAAAGCACGTCATGGAGCACAAATCAACCAAAATGCCATCTATGCAGACCCACATATGGCTGCTGCTTCAGGAAGATATTTATTTTTATGGAGGTCGTTCCCACATAAGGATCTCTTGATGGACTGCACCTGTTTGAACCTCCTTTTTGTCTCTTGTTTGGGTAACCAATATCTGAACTATGTGAAGAAGGACTTTTGGAGAAGGCCTTCTGTTCAGGTCAAAAAGAACTCTTGCAGAAGTTGAGCTCTCACCTAGCACAATTCTCCTTTCACAGTAGATGTCCCCTTGCCAGACCCCAACTTCTACAAATTGCAGCCACATGTACAAAGGTATCATAACCACTGCAGTTCTACAATATATTCCAGTGTTTCTCAACCAGTGGTCCTATACCAGTGATACTTGAGATGGTGTTTGATAGTACTCCAGGGACCCCTGGATCCCTGATGTCTGGGAGTGAGACCAGAAACATGACACAGTAAAGAGAAGGAGGCTTGGCTCAGTATGGCTGGCAGGTCCCCAAAGCATGCTTTTCCACACTTAAAATGTTCATCCTGACCCATCTGGATCTAGAAGTGATCTAGATCTCAACCTAGAAGTGATCATTATGATGTCATCCCAGTAACTTTAATGGTTTTCCAAATAGGTGAATCTACACTCTAAATTACTAAGTTAGATTCATGTCTAGCCTCAGTTTCCAACACAAGGCTGGAACAATTTGATATTGTTTGTTAGGGGAAATATTTTTGCTTACAGAAGAAAGAAACTGCAACATTAAGGGAGCAACAGAATTAAGAGTTCAAAAAATTTCTTGGGGGTGCTGAAATAATTCTACAGGGAATCTGGAATGTCATCGCCATGCTTGGAGTAGTGGAATTATTATAAATAGGAAGTTATTTCATAGCATTGAAAAATATATGTTACACCTAATGCATCTGGACTGTAGCTAATTCAGAATGCAGAAGTAAGTTAAAGCAGGATACAGAAGTAGCTGTTTAAACTATAGGTTCTGGGTACCACCAATCCACCCCCCCCCGGCCCGGCCCAGCCAAACTTTCATCCCAGAGTAGGGTGACCACATAGAAAGGAGGACAGAGTGCCTCTACCTTTAAGCATTGACCATTCTATATGGTCAATAGTCCTCCATTCTATATAGTCACACTGTCCCAGAGACAAAGGAAATGTATGAATGAAGAGGCCAGACTTAGCCATGCAGATTCTGGGGATGGATAAAAAAATATTTTTAAAATATATGTTTATGTCTTAAACAGAGCAGAGATACAGACCTATCACTGAAAGCTTGATTTTCTCAAAGAAAAAGCATTGAAGGAAAGGAGAATCTTTTTTTTAAATGAAAAGAATGACCATCTGTTCATGCCATTGCTTTTCATTAACAGGTTTTTCCAGATGTTGTAATATACATGTTTTTAAATATAAGACTTGCCATGGTTTATTTCCTCTCATAGGATGAACCTGACCTCCACCCAATGTAGGGCTGGAAATCTACTCTGGGGATTGCTGGCCCAGCAATGCTTGGTTGGGTGGGATGGAGTGGGAAGGAAATGGTTTCAGGACAATACAGGGGTGAGGAAGCCCAGTCAGCAGGCTTCAGCTCTAAATCTGGAAGGACTGGAATAACTGGGAGGCTGCTTGGAAATGTTTAAACATCCATTGTTGTTGGAATGGGGTTGCATGGGGGGCAAGGGGCCATGCACACTGTTGTCCTGAGCTCCAAAGAGACCAATGTGGAAAACAAAATACTGTATCAAGCTCTGGTGATCAATGATGCTTATAGGGATGATCACATCATTGTCTCAAACAGGCTATTGAACCACATCCACAGGTGCTACTCCCATGACAATAAGTTAACAATTTCTGCACAACTATGCCTGTTTAAATTAACTACGGTATTTCCAAACTGGAATTAAACCCTTCGTTCCGGGAGGAATTGATAACCTAATTTTCTTGAACAGTCGGAGCCATCATAGTTTCAACATAAAACGAGGCACAGATGAACTTTTACACTTCTTGCTTGGTTATTTTTTAATCACTGGCAGGACCATAAGTAGCAAAAATTCCCTTAATTGTTCAAATCCCTCATCCAGAAAAAAACAATTGCAAATATAGTTTCCAACAGTCAGCATTTCAGTCAATTTAAATTGGTAT
Source organism: Cryptoblepharus egeriae (assembly GCA_030015325.1). NCBI lineage: Eukaryota > Metazoa > Chordata > Lepidosauria > Squamata > Scincidae > Cryptoblepharus > Cryptoblepharus egeriae. The sequence goes on from JAREYC010000006.1 coordinate 9,391,820, forward strand.
TCCTGCGCATATTAATATACAGTCAAACTTAGGTGGGAGCTGAGGAAGGAAAAGTTTATTCTGATTTGACTTCTCTTCAAACATACAGATGACTCTCTTGCCTGTGGCCATGCTGTGTTCAGTATCAACATTGTTAATTAACTGGAAAAGCTCACAGCAGCTTCGAGGGTAATTGAATAATGAAATAATAATGAATAATGAATATTTCTGCAGAGTAAGCCACCAGGCATCCACAGGAGGAGGATATTTTGCCTACTGTAAACAATCTTTACCACCATACCCAAACTAAACAGATTAAAGTACAGATTCATGGCCCAATTCTACAGCCACTTTATAGTGATAGAACATATATTCCACCATCATAAACACTGCAATGCTGCTGTAGATGGCATGCTACCATCAGGTATTCCAGAGCTGCCAGAACCTGCCAATGGCCACCAAGGCCATACCAGATCAAGTAAGGCACCAGCAAAGTCAGGCTGTAGGCTATTCACAGAAGGATCAGAAGGTTTGGTGTTGTGATGGGTGGATCTTGGTGGTCGCTGTGTACCTCAAATCCTAACCCCCTTGGACTTACCAGTTAAAGAGCTTATTTACATCAGCTAAATGTTCTGAAAACAACCATTGGTGACCATACAAGCCCATCTGGAAAATTCTTTGGCTTGCCACTTTTAATCCTTTGCACCATCACATGCAGTGTGTACTCAGTTGGCATGCCTGGAAGCTATATAGTGGGAGGGATTGAGTTTGGGCTTCTAGAAGTCTGAAACATCAAGGCACTACCTACTTTTCTAATGTGACAGATCTAATCTATTGACCCCAAAGGTCTGCCGCCTCCATTTTCCAAACCTGACCTCTGAACTCCTAAGCCTAGCAAAGAAAGATTTAATTAATACACAAACATTGAAGTCCATTTTAAATAAGAACAGTGAAAGGGCTGGTACATGGGATTCCGGTTGGAGATTAACAGGATCTGCACCATTTTAGCATACAGCCATTTTCCACCTACGCGTGCTCATTAACGCTGTGAAATTAACCCTCATTAATCCATTTAATACCTCACCCATTCATTAATGTTAGGATTAGTCTCCACTGAGCTCCTGCACCTACAAGTCTAATAAGGTCAAACTATCAGTCCAATTAATCCAGTTCTGCCTACTACCAGGATAGACATTGGCAGCAATCCCAGACACTTTCCTGGGAGTAAGATCCATTGAACACATTAGAGCTTACTTTTGAGTAGACATGGTTATGGTTATGCCCTATGACTATTTCTCCACCAGGGCTGGATTTAGAGTTGATGAGGCCCCAAGCTATTGAAGGGAATGGGGCCCTTTATATGTCCAGCTGTCCTTTGTCAACAACAAATTGTCACTTTTTTGTATTGAATATATGCTGTATGGTAATTTATGGACCTAATAGGAGCCTACACAATACAAAACACTGTTGCTGTATGTAGGCTTTATTTTATTTGTTTTTTATCTTATATTTTGGAAATGTACATCTAATTTTTTTTTCCTTTAAATTTTTTTGGGCCCCCAAAGAGTGGGGCCCTAAGCTATAGCTTGTTTAGCTTATACGTAAATCCGGCACTCATCTCCACTCATTTTTCCTATCCAGAATCTTATTAACTGCAAACGCCAGGGTTTGAACAGTGGCCCTGTGCCTGTCAAGTAAGTAATACAAGGACTGTAATGAGGACTTCCATGAGTGCATCACAAAGCAGGAAATCTAGACCTGACAATTAAAATTCCATATAAATACAGAAAAGGTTGCATGGCTGGGAAGGAACCTATATTGGATATGTTGACATGATTGACATACACTGCTTCAGTGGCTGGAATTACTAAAAACAATGATTGCTGGGCAAATCAAGGCAAGTATCTTCAAGGTGGAACGGACGTTGGAGCAGGCAACTACTACACCTTACAACTTCTACAGTTTGGAAATTCTGCTTAATGCCAACCCTAAATCACCTGAAAGATCTGCATGATCTAGATCTTGATAAGCAAATCACATGATGTGAACCGCAACAAACACGATATATCAAGCTGCCATTTGCCCCTGTCCCCTCCAATAGTTACCTGTGGCTTATTGACCCTGCGTGTGAGTCTAGGAGGTGGCTGTGTTGCAACGGCAAAGGAAGAAATTGAAGAGGGAGACAGAAGAGCACATGGAGAGAATGGTTTTGTGTTGAGAGTCTTTTAAAGGAAAGAAAAGTTGGTCAGGAAAGAATACCACCTTGTTAACAATACCATGACAGTAACGATGATGTTACAAATAAAGAGCACTGATTCTAACCTGAGTAGCAAACAAGCCCATGCAAAAAAAAAAAAAAATCAGGCATGCCATTCCAACTTATCTGGCCCATGTTATTCTTGGAGGCTTTATGTGTTTCAGATGGAGAGGTGATAGTCCTACAAACATGGGCTCCTTAGAATTGGCGTTCATTATGGCTGCACCATTCAATACCTCCCCTATTCATTAATGTTAGGATTAGTTTCCACCAGTCTTCAGGGAAAGAACCAACTGAAGTAGGAGCAAAGAAAGGAACTTATACTAGGAGTAGTAACCCTGACAGATCTTCAATCTAAAGAGGTTTCTCAGCCTACAGGTTGTAAGTACAGGACTGCCATTCAGCTTGGACATTCGCAGTCTTTCTTCCTTGACAGTCAACAGAAGTTATCTTAATTCATCTGCTACAATTCCATATATCACTATCAGCTACTGTTAAAACAAGAACCATTAAAGGGTTTATCAGCTGTGAGCTGGTAGTTCTCAACCTCACAAGTGCAGACACACAATGTAGACTGCTGGAGAACAACACACGCATGCAGGACAAAGTACCTTGAAGGCCCTGCTCTGACTTTCCCTTTGTTCAACTTGTTTATAATTGCTGGAGTCCCTTCTCTGTGGGCCATTTCCCTGCTCCTGATTCAGCTTGTTCTCAAAGGTGTAAGGAGATTTCTTTTGTGGGCTAACACCCTTCTCCAAATCTGATAGGCACCTCCCTTGACTGGTCACAGGAGTACCACTGCAGTCCTTTTCGGCTGAGATCTGGTCCTCCCTGTCAAAGCTTCGGCCCACTCCTCTGCTTCTTTGGTGGTCAAGGACATCACTGAGCTCTGAGAGGAAGCTATCTGGACTGCCAACCAGGGAGTAAGGAGAATGGCAGTAGCTTAGGTGGGGAGAAGGGGAGCTAACCAACTTTTCTTCACTTTGCGGAGTGAGCAGGCGGGGATTCTGAGCAGATGACGGAGGCCCCGAAGGGCAAGAAGACAGTGGGGAGATGATAGATCTGGGAGTTGAGGAGCTGGAGAAATTAGAATGGTAGAGGCTGATGGAAGGTGAGGGGCTGGCCACCGCTGAGGGAATGAGATAGTCGATGTTATAAAGAGAGGCGTCAGGTAGAGGAGGCAAAGGTGGGGTGGCTGTTGGAGTGCTGCTGCTGGAGGGTCCCAAGGTCAGGGAAATCCATTCAGAGGTGACAGCCTGCAACTCAGGAGACAGGGCTGGGCGCATGGAGGGCAAAGGTGGAGGAGTTGGTGTGAAAAGCAGCTCAGAACTGTGAGACTTGAGGGAAACAAAATGAAAAGAGAAAAGAAAGAAAAGAAAGAAAGAAAAGCAAGTTATTAAAAAACTGAAATAAAGGCTATGCAGTAACAGAAAGTGGAAGAAACCCAACAGCTTTCAGCATGGTGAACACAGAAAAGCTGATCAAGATTGCAGGACCAGAAATATGGCATGTAGAACAAGAATTCTTAAAATATTATGGTAGGCAGTGGTATGTATGTTCTGTAGGTCTACGTCAGCATATGAATGCACTTGAAATCTTCTACACTTGAAAACTTGAAAACTTCTACACTTGAAAACAAGGCTCCACTAGATGCAACTTGTGCCCTGCCAATTCACTGGAAATGGGGACTTAACAGGAGATGTGCAGTATGGGTGGGTGGAAAAGAGGGCTGAGTCCTTCTCCATGCCAGAGATTTTCTACCCTGAATTGCAGTGTTTCTCCATCTCCCCTTCCTTTATAGGGGGATCAGGAGTGAGGGAAGGCTCTGCCCAGGTCTGTGATTGTCTTCACATCAAGTTTGGCTTTATACTCTACCCTACTTCAAGGATAGCTCTTAAATGGGGCACCCTCACCACTGTCTCCTCTGCCATTTGCAGGGCTGCCAAGGTGTGCGCAGAGGCACTGTTATAGGGATGAGCCTTTCCACAATTGTAACATAAATGATGTTCTTGCAATGGTAACTTTAGAGTAGTGCATCTACAGAGCATCCATATGTGGACCTGGCCACTCACCACTTCCAGTAGCGGTCAGTCTGACCCTTCCAGCACTTGCAACACCCAGAAAGTGCTTTATTGCTGGCATAAACATGTTCTACTGGCATAACAAGTATTTCAGATTGGGCAATTAGACAGGGCATTACATTTTTCCACTGGAAATGTATGTGATGATGCAGAATCCTCTGATCAGCTTAGGACTGGATAGTGCAAGCACAGAGTCAGCAAGGATATGCATATGTAAACCAAAAACAGCTAATGTTCCAGAAGCAACAAGAATATCACAAAATGAATTTCCACTACTGGGATTTTAAAATAAACATGTACTCAAAACAAGCAAAGTTGCAGAAGCATTCTTTCAAATTAAATATGTTGGCAGATAATACCATTTAAAATAATTTGAAGTAATCATTAAAATAATTTAAAAGCCCCATGCCTAATTAATTTGCCCAGTTCCAGACCCCCCGCCCCCAAAGTACACCATAGGACTGTAGCCTTATTCAGAGGAAAAAATCTTTTTATAGTGAGTGGACAAGCAAAAGGCAAATACAGTTCAATGAAAGTTAGGAGAATGTGATGCACAGTAAGGCAAACATGATTACATGATTACAAACATGTTTGCTTATGGGGGACCAGAGATGGCTAACCAGATTAAAAAAGGTGGGATCATGATGGATCAATGAAAATACCAACAGATTCATACTATGCATGATGTCAGAAACACATTATTATATATTTGAGTTTCCTTGTAAACTGCTTATGAAATTTTTTTGGTTGAAAAGTAGTACATAAATATTCATCACCCTTCTATCATAAAAGTAGCAAATGTGGACTGCAATTGACTTGTGGTCATGATTCAAGAACTTTTTGTCCTTTTCTCCCACACTGCAGCAAATAAAAGATGGAGAACTGGAAAAGATTCAGAAAGGGCAATAACATGAAATGGGGTCACAGCATCTTGACCACAGAGAAAGGCCACGTCTGGTGGGGTTAGTTTAAAACAACAACAACAAGTAAAGAAAAACAAAAACAACAACGTTATCTGAATGACTGTGATAAATCTCTAGGCCAGCATATTCTGGATGATTCACAATTTGAATCGTTTTACCTGCAAATAGTTCTTAACTATTTATTATTCCAGCTGTATAATTGCCTGGCTGTATTTTTATACAAGTCATTCTTGTGGTCCATATCTTTGTGCTCTGTCTCCTGTTACTCAAGATTAGTCCTTTTGATAATTAATAATTAGTTACCAACTGAAAGATAATACCAGTTTAGATTCAGGGAATATGGGGTTCAAATTTCATGCAGCAGGACTAGCTCTACCAAGCATGGTCTTTAACAAGATTAAAATAGTCCGCAGGCAGGACTGCACTCTAAGGACTAGGACAGATAATGTATTTTCAAAAACACAGAACTGTTCTTATACATGTGTGCTTGTTTATTCTGTTGGACTTCAATCAGTTCCAAACTGTTTTTAGGACTTTTACAGCTCCACAGGCCTTGGAATATCCCCATCCAACCTGCTCTTTCTATACAGTCAAATCCAACACGGCCCCAATAGAAGCATGTTCCTCGGTGTGCAACTGGCATGTACTCGATAGTGCCCATGTCATCAGTGATAAGACACCTTTCTGGAGGGACGCATAAGCTCATGCAGTTTGGGAACTATTATTTTTAAAGGTCTGAGTGCAGTCCAATAAAATTTACCAGCATGACCACACAACTGCTCATGTAGCACTTCAGGGTTTTGTTTCATTTCTAAGCCAGCTTAAACCTCTACAGTAGTGCTTCACCATTTTTTCTAAACTCTTTTCTAAATATTTTCCCTCTGAATATTGTGTGCTTTTCCCCTTTAACTATAACCATAAGTGGCAGCCCTTTCTCTGGTAAGGGGCTCTCTGAAGGCATCTGGGCAAGTTCCTTAAGGTACATTCCTGTGACCTAACTTTTCCGCTCCATGACCAAAATCACCTGGTAACAATTCAGATCATGCCACCACATGCTGGTTTTTCCACAGGACATTTTTCCCTAGTAAGTGTGTTCAACAAAAGAGTTTCATTTCTCTGTTTAGAAACATGTATATTGAGCATCAGTGAGTCATCCAAAACTGCCTAAATCAGAATATTTTTATCTCCTTCCACATATATTATTTGATCATACATCTGATAAATGGAGCACAAAACAATGCCTTCTCCAGACTGCTTTTTTGGAACTAGCTGGAAAAAATCTGGGCTGTCTACAGAGAACAGCACCAAGTTTTCATTTTGCAAGGCTAAACCAAGAGCAGGTACCTGTGGGGAAGCTGTTAGGCTGCGATTTGGGGAGTGGGAAAGCAGGAGGTCAGCGTAGTCTGGTGTGTTCTTCAGCACAGGCTGCTTGAGCACCTCCACATACGTGACAGGGAAGATCCCCTGGCGGTTGGTGCCAGAGATTTTACCTTCATACCAGTTCTCATCCACCCGTCGAATCAGTGTGATTCTCTCGCCCTATAAGAAAGCAAAATAGCACAAAGATCTGCCATTTCAATTCAGAGGCTCTCATACTGCTTCTGCAGGTTTGTCCAACTACCTGCATGCACTTACAAGCTTGCATAAAAAAATCACAAAGAGGTTGACATCAACTCCATTTTGATTACAGTGGTTTGCTAATTCAGATAAAGCAGAATGCATGAGTCTGGCTATTCAACTTCTTATTGATTAACCGCAGAGTGATGAACCACATGGTGAGGAAGGACTCTAGTGCCAATGACCACCGGCATACCTGAGGAAGAGAACAGAAGGTGCCACTGCAACTACCACCCTTTCTACAAACCAAAAGTAAAATTTTTTGGGTCTTCCGGATGCATCAGAAGTAAGGTTGCCAGAATTCTCATCCACAAAATCGAGACAGGACCCTATGTCACACTTGCCAGTATGTGAACACAATCCTCCAAAGTTGGGAGTGTCCCTGATTTTTTGGGACATATGGCAGCCCTCTGGACACACCTGTGAGGCCTCTGAATGCACCTGGTGAGGGATGGAACAACATTGGGAATGACATTTTGTGGTCGCAATTGCCTCTCAAAGCTTTGACATTTAATGTTCCATTCCCAAGGTCCCCATTTTACTGATTGCTCCCTCTTCCTCCATTCATTATGATGCCGTTAACATTGGAAGGAAAATGTTTACAGGAAAAAATTAATGTATTTTTTCATTTTTGTTTTCATACTCTTTCGTGTCTTTTCAATCTGACTAGGAGGGCTTAGCAATGTTGTTTTCTCAGAACAGAATGTTAATTTCTATATTTGACTGCCACCAGAATAACAAGGAAGGTAACAGATGGGATAGATGGAAGAAGGATGATTGGCACGAGGGAGGAAAGTAGGGAGCATCTTGTCTTCTTGAGTTGGCATTAAAATATGAGTCAAAATGCTTGGGGAAATATTTGAAGCAAGCATTCTACCAAGCAAGTACTTTTGAGCTAGGAAATACAAACTGAAGCAACACCACCTTGTTTAACTCTGTAATAAAGATATGTCAGAGCCATGATGACTTTGAGCTTTCCAATTAGTTTATCAGGCAATACCTGTTTGATAGACTCATCTTCATGGGTTTGTCTGTTCTTAAAAAAGTGTAAAATAATCTTGTCAGTGCTTGACATAGATCAGTTAAATTGAAATCTGCACTGAAACCAGAAACTGGACTACAATGTTTTAGTTTCCTAGTTTAAAGGATACACGAGATGTACCTTTCTGAAGGACATTTCCACTTGAGTGTCTCCATTGAAATGGAATTTGGCAACTGCATCTCCATATTCAAGGACTTGCAAGGGTGAGGTTTTCTTGGGTAGGGCTTTTTCTGTGGGGGGAAGCAGCTGAAAAACAACAAAAAGAAGATTTGAAAACTCCGAATAAGACCCATAACTATAACCGACAGTGACTTAACAGAAAAGCAAGTACCTCTATATATGATTGTGGAAAGATGCCCACTCTGCCATGGTGCTCGCCTTCATACCAATTCTGATCAATCTGCTTATAGATGTAAACAATATCTCCTTTCTGTAGTGGGAGTTCCCTGTTAACAATATACAGATCATGCATTACTGGCTTTTAGAAAAGAGCACCCATTTAAAATACAAATAGTAAAGCATAGATATACAATGAACATGCACATATGAGTTATCCCTAAGACCTAAAAAGCCTGATTACATTAATAACAACCTTCTGTTTATGGCAGACTTCCAAAAAAGGCAGTTCCAGACCTATCCACTGATAGACTAACCTATAAAAGGATAACACCGCATTTTGGTAACTGTAATTAGGACAGAACAGTGGGGAACAAGCCAGAACTGAAGCCCTCTGAACTTTAAAGAGCTATGTTTATAGAGGGGGAATGGGAGTGTGAAGTATAGCCTTGTTCCCACTATGCTTCCTGGCCCCAATCCTGAACCCCTAACCAGCTTCAGCATTTGTCTCACGAAAGGATGCCCTCCCCACCAAGATTTAGAACCATGGAAACCTATTTATATCTCTGGACTTAAAGTATTCTGTTCTAAAGATATTTAGGTCTTTGCTGTCTGCAAGGGACATATATGAGAACCATGTTCTTCCTGGCACTAAAAGGACAGGGGAAAAATATACCCAAATTTTCACAACAGCAAATTATTGTCTTAATCAATGATAAATGTGAAGTCCCTTCAACAAAGTGCTTGGATCCTTTGCAATTGCTAATGGGAGAGAAGTAGTAGGTTTGTTTATTACCCTTAAATAAAAATATGGAAAAACCCTTAATGTCAGCATTCTAACAAAGAACAAAGGCACTGCTCGCTATTAACAATCCACCGGTAGGAGTGAGCCAAGGAATTGGCAAACACCCAAGGAAACATTGTGTTGATTTAATAACCAGAGTACTGTCACTGGGGAGGGAAAACAACCAACCACTTGCATAGTACTCACTTTAGCGTCTGGGCTTTAAAGTCAAACTTCGCTCGTGCAGTTCTCATCTAAGGGTTTGAAAACATCACATTTAAAATAGTTGCCAAGTCCTCACAGTACACGGTCAGAAATTATATGGGCGTAAATCCCAGCCATATTGGTGTCAAGTACAGATTGCAGAGTTGGGGGGCAAACATACTGTCAGGTTTTTATTCAGGCATTCTGCTCACTTAAATGCATCACTGGAGAGTCCTGAATAGAAGGTGTATGGGCACAGAGGGAGAATACCAAACAACAGCCAGTGGCAAAATCCCACTTTCTGATATAAATGCAAAACAAAAGGATAGTATTATAGGGCTCTTCCAAGGGTGGGGGATTTGTTTAATCTTTTGCTGGCATCGAAACAATCTGCAAAACAGGTCTGATCAGAGACCATGGCGGGCCACACAAACACCCATACAGTTCTACAGATCTGCTTCCAAATCTCTGAAAAATAATCTATATATTTCAGTCTGTTATAGAAGGCAGGACACAACAGAGATGGGCTTAGGCAGATGGCATGGATTTAAGACACAAACGTGTTGTGTAGAATGCCTCTGCTGAGAATGGAAACTGCTCCAGTGAAAGAGAGCTCTTCAAAAATAATCAAAACCCATACTGATGTATCAGCAGTGAGCTTGACTGAGCCAGACAGCACTAAGACCCCTCCTAACACAGCACTCTGAAACTTCACCAGAGCTATAAAAAGCCCAGCTGAACTGAGCTTAGAATGCACAATGTTGCTCTTACTGATCGACAGGAAAGAGACAAAAGGGAGGTGGGATTGAGTGAAACACAGGAGTCCGATTAAAATATATCTGTCATTCTGGAGGAGGAATAAAAATATTTTGGTCTGGAAAAGGTAAATATTGATTTGAAACTGTCTTATGGGCTGCATCCAAGAAAAAGTACACACATCTTCCATGCCTTTCCATGTCTCTCCCCCCATCTCCCCTCCATACCCTAAAATATTCTAAAGCAAGGCCTTCCTAAAGCAAGCAAGCATGCCTCCATGGTCAGGGCTGTTTTACCGGTTTATTAGATTGTTTCGGAAAAAAACATGTTTATATTTCTCATGCATTTTTGCTAGCAATTAAAGCTGTAAATGCTACACAGTTAGTAACTTGAATCCAAGTAGAGTTTTTCCATCTTTAAAGAATCCCCAAGCAGTTTTAGAAATTAAATATCCAGGCTCAGTCAAATCCAAGCAAAGAAGGGATCCTTCAGAATCAAGGTAATGATTCTGTCAGTCTGTAATGGGAATTTGTTGAAAAGTTGTACCCGGCATCCACAACTCTTGTGATATACGACCTCGCCTTTTGTCTCTTTTTGCCTTTTAAAAAAAATGAATGAATGTGCTATTATTCTGTTCTTTCAATCTGACATGGAGAATCTTGACAAAAAAGGGAAGAAAGAACAGTGCCATCTAACGTTTAATCCACTACAAGACAGTCACATGGTCAGGATCAACAAGACAATGACATTTCTAAGCATAAGGCACAGACAAGGAGAGAAATGTAGCATTATGTGATGCGAAAGATGTAGCAAATGCCCCCGATTTGCTATTAAAGTAACTGGTATTTAAAAGGCATGCATCACAGTTGTGCACCAGCAGTCCTCAGCAGGCATGCTTTAATGCAGACAGCTTTGGATAGAGCTATTAATTCATTGTCACAAGGTCAAAAGCAATTTCTAAGTCAAGCGAGAATGGGGAAAATAAAAATTAACACGCTTCTCGGAGAGCTAATGTTGGCCTAAAAGCACAACGCTATGAGAGGCAAATATGACTTTTGGGTCAAGCAGCAGACTGAGGCAACCACAACAGACCTCTGACCCAGATTTCCTTTTTGCTGTATCGTCTACATTTAGGAGGTCCCCAAATCGCTCATTAGTGATAAATTGATGGTGCGTAGGAATGACCCCTGTGTGCCTTCTAGCTGCAATATCAGCCTCTTCTTGCTCACGTTTAAGCCGTCTCTGGTCCTCTAAAAGTTTCTGCCATAAAATTGCATAAAATGGGCAGTAAATCATCTCGTTTACGGCACTTGAAAACTGCCAGCAGATTATTAATTTTTTAAACCCCCAAACCAAAACCCACCTAACACTCCAATACACCCCACAAGTATAATGGAAACTTCAGAGAAACACCACATTATTACATACAAGTGGATTCTTACACTTTGGACATGATTAATCATTACTATAAGAACTCTACAGATCAGGGTCCCCACAAATTTGGGGCTGTCATGGTGATGGTGACCGACTTCAATGGCTTTTTAAAAGGAACTGGACAAACTCAGCAGCTTTGACAGGACCTCCAAATGGAATCTCTTATTTGGGAGACAATAATCCTCTGCACATCAGATGCAGCTATACACAAGAGAGGAAGGCTTTTCCTTTCAAAGCTTATTTGTCAGTTCCCCAAAGGAATACAGGTGGCTCTGAAAACAAAATGCTGGATCAGATGGACCTTTGGTCTGATCCTGCAGGGAAGTTTTTATGTTCATATATGATTAACTGTACGCTCCCAAAAGTTATGGGTGTGTATGTGTGGTTAACAAGCTTGAGCCTTTGTTTTTGCTTTACTGTGTAACCAACTTGAAATACAAAGCAAATTCAGTGACTGTGATCTTGGAATATGCAATCGCATCCATCAGCATTTTGCACAAGCCACAGTAAGAAATAAGGTTTGCAGAAGTTTTTTTAATCTTATGTTGAAGAGTGCAGCTGCTTGTCCTTGTGTGCTAAGTTCTCTAATTTTGTGTTCATTTTACAATTGATTTATAATGAGGATTGAAATTATAATATTGCCTGCCTGCTATCAATTTAGTGAGAAAGAGCCACAAAGATCATGTGTGAATTAAGGAGAAGGAGGCTTACAGTTTGGTTCCACCTTTGGCTTAATCCTAATCTGAGGCTTTCTTAATGTGTGCTCTTGATTATGACTTTACATACTACTTCAGTTCATTGATCACACTCTAGCAATTCTAATAGTCAGATAATAGATATTAGGAATTTATCATGCCTATTTAATCTAAAATTGACTACCTTAAAATGAAAGCAAGTTCTCCAGTTTCCATTACTAGAAAAGGTCCAACACAAAGTACTTAAAGTAATTAAGTAGTAAAAGTAGTACTACTTAAAGTAATTTATGGTCAAACACTATCCCACTCACCCCCATTCCCTTCACCCCAACATTTTTAATTCTATTTTTTAAAAAATGTCTGCAACTTAAAGGGAAGGTTACCTCTTTGTCATCATGACGTCTGCGGAAAATTTCTTCAGGACTCTCCATGTAATCAAGGGGTGCAAAATGCCTTGGTGATTCCGAATCTACTTCAAAACAATATGGGGTCATTAAACAATGAGCAGAAGCAGAAAAAGAGGAAAGAAAAATAAATTACAATTTTGACAAACCAATTTGTTGGTAGCTTTTGAATTTTTTCCCCCTTTTGGGGCTTTGTATTCAAAGACTAAAGCCAAAAAGTATGCTCAACAAAGAAACCACAAAAACAAACCCCAAACCCACAACAAAGGACTTAATGAAGAAAAATTTGCTGTTCACACAATATTTTAATGTCGTACCACTGAGGAGAATTACTTCACTGCATGCAAAGACACAGAGGTGCTCACACATGCGCACACACGCAAAGACACACACCAAAAAACCTGAAATCCTGTCCTCTAAAATAAATGGGGTTTATTTGTTTAGTTCTTTAGGAAGAAAATTCAATGGGACTGAAAGAACTGGCTTTCATTAACAAACCACATCTTAGAAGTTGCCTCCTGAGACAACCTGCTCCGATTAGTGACCAACACTGCAATCCTAAACACACTTTCTTTGGAGTTGGACCCATTGAATACAATACAACATACTTCTGCGTAGACATGTTTAGGATTGTAGCAATGGAAATAAACCCTCAGAAGTTCAGCCAAGTCCCCAAATGCAAGGCTAAGCAAGACACACAAAAGGGATGCGACACACAGTGGAAAAGAGGAAATGCAGGGAAAAGAACAAAATACAAATAAGGAAAAGTAAATTAGGGTCTACTAGGAAAGTACACAAAAATGCCACCTCCAAGGTATGTCCTGAGTTCCCTTTGTGGGTTGTTGTTTGTATCCAAGCTGTGGTATACAGCATACGGAACATTCCCATTATTAAAGGCCTCCGGAATGTCCATTAGAGAACCAGAGCTATTTTGGCAAGTTTCCAGGTCTGGGAAGTGGTTAAGCCTCTTGACAATGCCGCAGGAAGAGAGGCGTCTGGGTGTTGGAGGCTTCTCTTGAGTATACAAGTCATGGACAAGGGAGCTCTCTTTTTTCACCAGGTTTCCTCTCAACTGAGTTGGGATATTCTGGCTCTCTCCGCTGGGTGGTAGCTGGTCTACGGGACTCTGGAGAGAAGTTTTTCGGGAACTCTGCAAGACTGGCTTTTTCAGTCTGAAAGGAAGGGGGCTCATAAGGTAGACATTTCGAGGGAGTAAGTGCCTATCACCTTGAACATCCCCTCGGGAAGACTGCTGCTGTTCATGCCTGCGAATGGTAGTGAACCTTGTGTAGGAAGCTGGACAGGATCCTTTGCATTTGTTTATTTTTAATCTCTGAGGCCCATTGATGCCGCTGCCACCATCACCGCTATCATTGGACACATTAGATAAGAAATCAGTCTCATCGGTGCATGCTGAGAGTGTGTCCACTGGGGCTACATCACTAAACTCTGATGTCGCATCCTCTGTATTGCTGCAAGACTGGGACGAGGTATCCGTTAGATTGGCAATATCCTTTTCTTTCAGATGTGGCTTAGAAAAATTCAGTAGATATTCCTCTGAGCACGCTGAACCTAGACAACTAGTAGCTGGAGATTTGACCTGGGTGCTAGAGAAGTTGAGAGCAGGCATCGACAGAGATCTCTGGATCAGCAGCTCAAAGGCAGTGATGCGCGAGGAGACCGTATGCTTGGGGATGTGCTCCAAATTCTCCCTGCTGGGGTTGGGTTCCCTCCTGTCTCTGAGTTCGTTTTCAAACTGGGATGCAATGTCCTTTACACTGCAGGATGAACCGGCGCCCAGATTAATTTCAGAGCGGTTGATTTGGTGCATATTTTTATACAGCATGCTAAACTCCGTCCCATTCTTGCGGGAGCTGAACATGAGCCCTTTCTTGAAGCTGGATGAGCCATACCCTTGCAGGCTCTGGGTGCTGCTGGATTTGGCAGCAAACTCTCGCTTAGACTTCATCAGCAGGTTCTCAAAACTCTCACCTGTTCCTACCACGAAGGTTTTCTTGCTATCAAAGAAGGACAACGAGCTACGGAGGTTTTCACAGCTTTGCGTCTTTTCGTGGGGCAAGAGATGGCTTTTTTCATCCCGCCCCGAAATAGGCGGAGCCGCCAGCTTGGGTTTGAATTTGGACGGAAGTATTTCAGCAATGCAGACTTTTGCAGGAGATAAGGGTTTCTTATGTTTACTCGGGTGGCTTAGTGTATGTGTATTGCTAGGATTAAGGGTTCGGCTATTAACTGAAGAGGGTGCAATCATATGAGCATTCCCACCTTTATGATCCACTGGAAAGCATGCAGAATAAAATAAACACAACCTGTTAGCTTAAGTGTGGCCAAGCCGCTGATAAAGAGTGGAGGAAAAAGAACATGCTTTGGGTTCACATAATGCAATCTTGAGGGAGGCAATGTTCAAAAGGAATGCAGGGAAGCAATGGGACAGCCAAGCCGTGCTGTGGAAGTGCACGGAAGAGCTGTGTTCAAAGAAGCAAATCCTGTGACATCAGGGGAGCTTCTGAACGAAAGAAAATGCCCACATTGGGCTGGTGCCCAACAGGCCAATGCAGGCATGTTACTTTCACAGTGTGAAGAATCAGGATGTTAAGGGCTCCTGGGAGAGCTGGCATAAACCTGTGGTCTAATCAGTTGTGCCCTTCATGCAAAATTCCTAGACATGTTCTTGTATTCACTACTGTTGGATATAGGAACATGCAAGCTTTCTGATTAAAGCCTTGATCAAAGAGAGGAAAAGAATAGGAATTCTCAGCACCAGAACAATGTTTCTCAGGATCTTGTCACTCCCAACAGTGACGTGCTACAGATGCACATGACTCAAGAAATTTTACCATGTAATTTTTTTTATTTCTATATTTAAAAGTATAAATATAAACCCCTGAAGATTGCAAGCACCCTAAAAGTGAAATGTAAAAGAACAGCTTGCAAGTGCCTAGGGCGCTCCTTCCAATAAACTCTCCTTTTCCATGCAATACTTTTGAAAAAACTTGTCTGGGAACAGTGATTTGTCTCCTTATCAGTACAGCAGGAGGAGAGATGAGTGCTTTGGCTCATTACACAAATTAATTCAAGTCAACACATCGCATATGTGAAAAGGTTAAAATGCCTGTGATCAAGAAGACCTTTCTAAATGCAATGCTGCTTTTCAAATAACTGAGAATGAGCTGACTTTCCACTCTGCTCCATGAAAGTGTAACTCAAGAGCTTTTAAACTTTTTCACCAGAAAAACTTCATTCAATAAAAGACATCTCATAAATTATTATTATTATTTCTCTTTATCTGTGGGACTAATGGGAACACTCTCATATCAGTGATCAGCAACATCTGAAGTCTGCAAGTCAAACTCAGACCCGAGGCTATATGCCCAGTCAAGACCTTAAAAGTCCGGATTTACTTATTATTTCTAAATAAAAAAGACTAGGTGGCTACAGAATGCATTCAAAAAGAAGCTAAAAAATAAAAGCAAGTTACCAGCATTTAGGCTCCAATCCTGGGAATAAGACCCACTGAACATAATGGGGCTTACTTTTGAATTTTAGGATTAATTAATTTAGGATTTAGGTTAGGATTGTGCTCTTAATTTTCAGCTCTATTTCCAGAGGGTCAGCAAAAATCAATAAACAACCTTGTGGCACTATAAAGACTAACCAATTCATTGTAGCTTAAGCTTCCAAAGACTATACTACAGCTCATGTAGCTAACAGGCAGCAATAAGTTTGTTAGCCCCAATGTTTTGAAATAGTTAGAAATTTTGAAGTTCCTACTCTAAGGGTTGTCAAGGTGGAATTCTAATTTTCACTCTTGAAAGCAACAGCTCTTGAATGAAATTGTGGAATGGGTGCATGGTTCTGGCTAATTCCATATGTAATTTATGTGGATGCTCCATCCACAGCGGAGCACCTTCATTTAATTTCATCTTCACTTCATCATTACCAAGTTTTTCTCTTGAGCATAAGCTTCAGTGAGATCAATGGGACTTAAAATGCTTAACTTTGGCTGTAATCAAATCAAGTAATCAAATCAAGCAAAATTAACCCCAGTTCAGTAGTAAACCTGCTCTCAAAGCTCCCCTGGGCAAAGGTCCGTGGTGTTGCCCCACCGCATAAAGCTACTCTTCCACTCACCCGGAGCAAAACGGAGACTCATGTGACTCCAGGACCAACAGGAGAAGCCATCTGAAGCTTCCCCACAGTCTTAAAACTGTGCTTCCAGCAAACCAAAAGTACAGTTTCTGACTGCATCAGGAGCTTCAGTAACTACCTACATAGTCCTAGAGGTACATGGGCTCCATGCACAGGGCATTTTTCCCATTCAATAAAGGGTAGATCTGCTGCTGAAACATTTTGTTTTATTACTCAGTGGGCTCTTACACAGCTAGCATTATTAATCCTCAATTTGACTATTCCAACCAAGAAAGCTCTACAGAGCATAGTACTGAAATATCAGCAAATGGAGCAATCCCAAATAGATCTCTAGCCAAGAAGATTATCTCATCAATAGGATGAAAGGAGAAAGAGAAGACTTATCACTTGAATCATGAAGGGAAAATTGGACAGGGTGCTATTGTGGGTCATGGGGCTCTTAGGAGGCCAGAAAAAATGAAGGAAAGTAAGGAAGGACACCTCAGACTGGAGGAAAGAGTGAAAGGGAGCATGACTAGACAGTGCTTGGAAAGAAGGGAAAAATAAGGCAGATCCAAGTTAGAGGCAACATCTTCAAGACTGGGACAAATACTTCATAAAGGCAAGTGAATAATCCCTTCTATTTCCCCCAAAATACACATGGGAAAATTGTTCCCATACAATATTAGATCAAAGTTTGGTACTGAATCAGGAGAAGGAGAGAGCAGATTCCTAAGGGTAAATATCCTTCTTGATTATCCATGTTTCCAAGACTCCTGAGTATTTTGGCACCTGCTTTTTTGAACCCTTTGAAATATAGGTTGGTTCCTACGTGGTTCATGTGTGCAGAAGAATGAGATGAAAATTGAGGTGGTAAAATGGACTGTACCATTTAAGAGTGCAAGAGGGAGGTCACATTTTGAACGGTTCCTTGTTTTGGAAACCTTCTTGCCAATAGAAACTTTGCATGTAGGGAAGCGAGACTAGAATCTCACCCCTACTTCTTTTAAATGGACTTTAAAAAAAAAAAGGGAAACTTTCAAATATGGCATCCAATTCCTGTCTTATGGGAGTGGTGCAGTCCATTCTACCAACCCAGATTCCATCACCACATTGCCTTGCCTGAGTAGCTCAGGCTTCCCATGACCTGCTTCTATGTTCCAGGGAGGAATCTGAATGCTTCATCAACTCTCAAAACTTGGAACAAATACATTAATACCGGTAATACATTAATACTGCTGATACAATCCATTTTAAATGCTCAACCACCATTAACCAGCATGTGCGGAGGCCCAAGTCACACTGCTTTCAATGACCTACCTTTAGTGGAAGCTGAACTGGAGGGGCGCTTGAGACCACTCAGCCCTTGCAGCGGGATATCACCACCTTCCAAAACACTTTTGTAAATCTGCCTTTCATTTTCCAGTCCAGTGGAGTCTACAGGAGCTACTTCCAACTCTCTTTTTACTGGATAGTAATTGGGGGAATATGATGAACTAAAAGTGAAGTTGAAGAGAGGAGAATTTATTTCCTTAGCAATTTTTAAAAGCTATAAAACAAAATAGCTATACCTTATATATGAGCATTCAGGCAATCCAAGAACCTGCTCAACCTATGACTGCTAAGAATATAAATACCCAGCAGTCAAAGGTAATTTTTTTTCAGAATCACAGGGCTTGGATCTGCACCATAGAGACATAGTTTGAAATTCCCATTCAACTATGAAACTCATGGCTGCCGGTTATCCACTCTCAGCCTCAGCTACCTCACAGGGTTGTTGTGCAGATAAAATGGGGAGCCATGAACATCACACTGAGCTCTTTGAAGGAAAGAGAGGTTGTAAATGTAATGTACCAGCAAGGGCTCCTTCCCTCAGTAAGCACAGGGGAAGTTCTTGATTGGGACTGCAATTCCCAAAGAGGTCAACTCAGGCTATTTCCCTGTCAATCACCCCTCCCAAGCTTCTGTTTGCCCCCAAAATAGCCTTTTCCCTTCCAAATAGCCAGCTGGATCCAATCGTATCGGCGCTGCGTTTCCACTGGACTATTTCAATGGCATGGAGAGGGGGGATTTGCTGCTTAGGTAACAGCCTATCTTCCATAACAATCTAACCCAGGCTTTCGTGCTTCGCATGCAGCATATTGCAGCGCCAAGCACGATACCATAGTCTTTCAAGACTGACGGAGGACTGCTGCTTTAGTCTCATCAGGAGCATATGGAAGTTAGTTAGTTTCTTTGTTTGTTTGTTTGTGTGTTCATTCATTCATTCATTGGACTTATATCCCACCTTTCTTCCCCAACCAAAGGGGACCCAAGGCAGCTAACAACAATTAAAAACAACAATAAAATACCATTAAAACTAAATAGCAATAAATACAGTTAAAAAGTTGCTTTTTGTGGACAAAAGCTGCATGGAATTCATCCACCCTGCCCATGGTCCTGATCAGAACTGGGCTTTTCCCATGTGAGTTTTTTTTTAAAACGGAGGAGGAGGCACTTATGTGCACATTTAATACAGCCCTTAGGCTTCAATTCTGTGCACATTCATTTTTACTAACATCTCCAGATCTCAGTAGAACTTTTTCCCCCCAAATAATTATGCATAGGACGGACCTGAAAGTAATATGCAAGATATTTCCCAGCAGGCATTCAATGGAAAGAGACAAATATAAAAATCACAAATTAACATTGCTCATTATTTCCCTTTCTGCAAAATGTCAGCTCACTGTGCAATGCACCCCATTTCACTGCATTACTGATTCAGCTTTATATTATTTGCAGTTCACTCTAATCACTATATTCAAAAGAAGACAGGATAAAACTGGTCTTTGCTCTTTAAATATTACTCATATAGTGTAGTGAACACTTCTTTTTTGATTGTTTATAAAGCAGCAATCACTTCAACTGTGCAAGTTTTTCACTTTGAAAATCTGATTCAGAAAAATTTTCAAAAATGGGAAAAAATGAGCAGACATGCTGATGCTGAAAGAAAAAAGGATGCATTTTCACTTCTAACTGGGTCAAGAGGTATCTTTATCTCCCATATTTAGAATGAAGTAAGCAACTGCGCCATTCAACCCAGAATAGCTTTTTATTAGTAGATGTTGCATCCATCCTGTGATTGCTTTTAGACCATGAATCCCTTGGGACATCGAAGTAACAGTTTGGGGCGGGGGCTGAATTCAACCTTAGGGCACAATACAGAATAACTACAGGAGGACGCAAGAGACATTATGTCCACCCATAGTTACTGCACCACCTAGTGAAAACCTATGGGAAATTCATATTGCAATCCAGAGTAAATTGTTCTTACACCGGAGCAAGGACTCCCCATAGTTACTCTGGATTTCATCCTCAGTTTCCGACACTTTGCAAGAATGTTAAGAGTAATGTCTGTTGGTACCACAATCTTATTCTTCTTTTCCCCTAAATGAAATGTACCAGAAGCAAAGTATGTTTCACAATTTAAAGTCTTTCCTGGTGTAATACAAAACAAGATCTAGATCATTTTACTGGAGCCTCTGTATGGTTTCTAGCCACACTTCGAACTGTATTGAAAACATATTTCATAACCTATGAACCCAGAATGAAAACACATACAATTACATCAAGGTGTACATGTAGCAGAACTGTAAAAATTCCAACACTACAGCTTCCGAAATACTAACATCAAAGAGCAATTTTCCAAACTTACTGGGGTGAACGGTCGGAGAAAGTTTCCAGCGGAGAGGAGCCTGCTGTACTCTGCAAGAACAGAGACAAAGAAGTCATTGATATAGATTTAGGTCAATACAAACTACAAGGCAAAAGTTGGCTTAAGTTGTTTTCCAGCTATAGCTCCTGGCCTTTGGCAAGCATCCTAATGCCAGCATCGTTAGAAAAGTAACAGTGTTGGGCAAGTTTCTTTATAGAAATAAAAGACTTTGGCACATGCCTTAACATAGTTACTATGCTTTGTCTGTGAATGACTTACAGTAATAAAAAAATCTAAAAGCAGAAAAGAGAAAAATAACTTGCTTTCCAGAGAGACATGTGCTCATAATTAACTCAAAATCTCACCCCAGCTTCCTTCTGCTCAGCAGCCCCGTTTCAAATAAGATTGTATTTCTTGCACACAGCACATTCCTCAGATTTAAATACGTACATACCATAATGCACACAAAAAAGAAACTGTATAAAGCTGGATTCTTCTTCTCAGTAAGATGAGCAATGCAGAGACAAAAGGCAGGCCCCATCATTTGCTGTGTATACAGCCAACACTTCCTAATTGTAGCATTATATTGTTTATAACTAGGAGACTGCCTATATTTAGAATTCTCTGACCCACCTATCTTTGACTAAATGAAATGAGAGATGTACAAGAGGAAATTGGGGCTTCCAAACAGGCACTGTTATACTTGCAAAAATTGTTGTTTTTATTTAAAGTGTTGGGGGAAGAATTTGACCTAACCCCCAGTTTGGCCAGAAAGTTCCAGCACAAGACCCAAGCTGGCCGGGGGATGTCACAGAAGTGCTGAGGCACATGCACTGACCTCCTCACACCGCCGTGGGAATGGGATTGGGTGACATTTGCTGGTCTAAATTGGTTAGGACTGAGTCCCAAGTCTTTTCAGGTTTTGTACTCTTCTGTCTACTTGAATGTCACTTTGAAACTTGCAGACCTCATCCCTGTTTAGAAAGGCTGTGGTGGCAAGTGTAGATCAGAAGTACAAAATTTTTTTCTTGGGGATAAAATACCCAACTCTTGGGGCTGCAGGAGATCTTGCTGGAGAGATGGTCCATTTATAGGAAGAAACCAAGAGGGCATCATTCTCTTGAGATACACAGGATGAGATGCCAGATGCTAAGCAAGACTTTAATAAGAAGCTCCATCGCCTAGTCGTATGTAAAGCTATGAGATGCTTTTTGTCAACATGTATCTATTTGAAGCTGTGCCACTTCAAATACAGTATGGCCCAGGTGGGCTTGTGCTAGATTCTCAACAACATGATCTATTACTTCTGACAGCTGCTCAGCAAGCAGAACAGTGAACACACTGTGTACTATTACAGTATTTGCCCACAATCTTGTGCAGTAATCCAGCAGCAAACAGATTAGAAAATTTAGGAAGAGGAGGGATTAACAGCATGGAAGCAAGAGGAATACCTTCAGTTGTTTTTTATCTGATGCTTTATAAAGCTTCTCCATCTTTTCTATATCTGCCTCTAACTCAGCCTGGTAGAGGTAGAGGTCTTTTTCTGGATCAGTCTGGTTACAGAAGGAAGAAGAGGAAGGGGAAAATCATATTTGGAGGTAAGCAAATCAAAGGACTGTTAATACTGAAAAATAGAACCTTTTGTAAAAGGACAAAGATAGCAAAGACAAAAATTATTGTTATGTATGATACTGGCTTAGAGTCATGGCTTAATTTGTCAAGATCTAGCATTAAATCATCATATAAATTTTAAAAAATTCACTGCAAAAATGCATTCATTCTACATCATCATTGCAAAACACTTGTTAGTACATTGCAGACTGCAAGAGCGAAGAAGCTGCTGGGATCTAATGCAAATTACATTTTACAAGGAACATTTTAAGACTCTTTACAGCACACAACACTGTATAATGAGTTCACGCGGAATTCAATTCAAACCCCACTCACACACACACATAAAAATCACTAGAGACCAAAAGCTAAAACCACACGCACACACAAAAACCATACTATAGTACAATGTATGTTTGAATTACCTTTCTATCCTCTCTAGTAAGGATAGAGCAATCTCCAGGAGTATAATCCCATATCTTTTTTGGAGGCTGATGGAAAGCAGAGGAGGAAATGAGGAAATGAAGATAAGGAAAGACATCACAGAGAATATGGAAACTGGATTAGAACAGGGGGAATACATTGGGAGGGGAAATTCATCAATACTGGAAATAAAACTAAAGAGGGAAAGGAAAGAAAGGGAGAGGTAAACCTGCTATAGCACAAGCGCAGAAGATAATGGGGGGATAGAGGGAGCATGCACAGAGTGGCAGGGCTTGCTTTAACTTTGCTTGAAACCACTTTCATTTGCTTTCAGAATCTTGCTGATCTCATGGGAATATATAACAGTCTTGAGTAAAAGCATTCAGAAAATGATTTATTAAAGAAACCAAACTAGATTAATTAAAAGAAGAAAAACCTCCCTCAAAATAAAAGGATATACTGAGGGTGAACAAAGCAAAAGGGTTTGCTTTTATATTTAAATCCAGCCTGCTTTTCAGACCTCAGATACATACCATGTTAACAAATGGCTGAGTGTCCAGAGTTGGCAGTGTGGGGCAATGAAAATGCAAAATTATTCATTTCACCTTCTAAGCTGGCTATTGATTTTTCATTTTTTTGTTTTGGAAAGAGGCAGAAGTAATCCAAAGAGAAGCTGATCTCGAAAGTTAGTAATTTAGATAAATCTATTTAGAATACAGGAAGGACTGGTTTACACCACACCACAGACCCAAGCAAGATCTGGATTTGGAAGGTGTTCAGTGGAGTTAAGTGTTTGATCCCCATATTTGTTATGGTGAGGTGGGGATCAAAATTAGTGATAATGATGGCACAGCACAGAATGGAAGAAATAGGCTGCACCAAGTTGGAAGACCTCCGTGTGACACGTTAGTATTAGTCACAAAGATTGACCAAAAATATCATGGATCCGCAGATATCTGATATTGCAGATTTTATTAAATGAAGAAATTCCCCACAATGTTTTACTGAAAACAAGATGCTGATTGTGTACCAAATTCAGTGTTATCTTCATGTGCTTACACTCAGGATCACTACAAGACAGAAACACTCCTAAGGCTGCTACCTGACCCCCCTACCAACCCTGGGTTCCTTTCTTCATTGCATGAACTATATGTAATTTACAACTTACTGTGGAATTCCACCTTCTTGGACAAAAAAGACTTCACACGTCATGTACACAATACAAAACTTTCGTTTGATCTAGCTATGTAAATCAGAGGAAACATCTTCGTTCAGTCTAAACCAGGGATGTCCAAACTTCCAACTTCAGGGCTCTTGGACCTGTAACAGTTGTGTAAAGGAGGGAATTTGAACAGGTGCTGCTTCTTGTCTCACATATCAAAAGCTGCACCTGCTGAAATTCCCTCTTTGATGCAATTGTTAAAGGTTCAGGAGCTCTAAAATTAAAGGTGTGGACACCCCTGGTCTAAACTAGTCCCTTCAACAGACCATGAAATGCAAACTGCAGCATCTGAAGGCCTGCACAATGTAGGCAAGGGTTTTTTTTTATCAAAACCTGTATTTGTGAAAAGCAGTTGAAATAGGGGGCTCCTTTTTACTAAATCTAGTCTACTACAAGAAGGTTCTATTGTTCTGATAATATGGGAGTGACGTGAATATGTTTATTTCCTTTAAATGGCAGTTATCACTATAAAGCAAGTAGTCTGCAATGCAATATTTGTTTGGAAATGCCCTTGCAATAACTCTGCCCCAAATGTTCCTTTTGTTCAACATGTTTAACAGGAGATGTTCTCCGGTTATATTCAGAAATAACAAATCTCGTGGCGCACGGAAATGAACTCTGAGCTATCCTAGACTATCTATTGGGAGACTAAACTCTTAAGAGTTGCCCTACCATCATGTAATCACAATGTAATCTGCCTCTCCAAATTTTATGTGCCCACATCACTATCATTTCCAGTGTAACTATGCACCAATAAGGAACTGGGGAATCTGCAACCAAAATAAGCAAATTCCCCACTAACTGGAAGATTTGCACCAACACATATTGACTCCTTTGTTATAATCAGATCGCTATGTATAACCATTATATTTGTTGTGACAATTCTCAGGGATAGAAGACCTATTAGGAAAGTCTGATCTAAGTTCAGTGGATCTGAATAGACTTCTGAAATCCTATGGGGAATTTCCAATTAAATGAAAACTGTCAAAGCTCTTCTGTGGGACACATAGCAAAAATTCCATCTTTCTTACTGAAAGGAGCCCTGTTGGCTCCTTGGTTTCTAGTGGACTTGGTGTGAACAAGCCCTGAAGGAGCTATCTAGACAGCAAATGGTTGAAAATTGGCTGCAAATCCAATAAAATACAGATGAGAGATCAAAATATTTCAGGCGGGTTTTTCCAACTGGTTCATTGACTTCTCTAGCTTGACCTCAGGTTACTGTGCGGAACCATTTGCTGTCCACTGTGACTTATCTGTTAAAAACACTTAAAAGTAACATCATTCACATCTACTCTGACTTAGATGCCACAAATTTGGCAGTAAGTCTACAGATCCATCTCACTGACTGGTCCTGATTTATTAAGATGAATTTCAGTTATTAAAACCTGAGGACAAAGTGCTTATCATGGCAACTTATTTGCTTGGCTTTTTTCTTTAAGGCAGGTAATATCTAACTAGCAGAAGGGGATGGACCTGTTGGATCCCACATGAATACCTTTAACTAATTATTTAATTGATTTATTTAATTAATTGTTTCCTTAGCATTCCTTAGCACTAATTAATCAATCAATCAATTAATTAATTAATTGGATTGAACTCTTGTAAAAAGGATTCAGTCCCAACTACCTTGAAATAAGAAGTTATGATCCAAGGATTGAAATAAATTTTATCCAATTGCAAATATTCCTTTTTTTAAACAAGGGGATTAAGTGGTTATTGTACAACTCTAGTCAATCTTCAGTAAAACTGATTGTTTTGTTTCAGGCCAGCTTTTGGCATAAAAGTTGATATGATTGCCCAGATAGTTAATGCAAATGTGTAAAATACCTCGGAAACATTATTTCTCTTGGATTTAGCTGGCAAACCAAACTCAAATGTACAGCAACCAATGATTGCCAATCATCATTATTGCCTCAACGGTCAACATGTTTCCAATGAATTTCAGGTATCATCTCCTACATCATCATCAGGCCATGAACAAGAACAATATCCATGGCTTGATGCCCAAACATCTGCTCTGTAAGAAAGGCTGATGCTGATAAGGTTACCCTTTCATATTTTTTTTTACAACCGCAACTATATAATCAAAATGGATGGGAAGGGTGCGTGTTGTGTGAGGCTTACTTCTTGATAGTGGTGGCTATCAAACTTACCGGTTTCCCAAACTCCAATTCCGAAAAGAATTTATACCAAGGCTCATTCTTTAAATCTATCTCTTCTGGGCTTATATCCCGAGTCTAAAGGAATTGGTGATACAGGAATGGAAGAAAGAAAAGGACAACATTATGCAAAGAATATATAGGAAAGGACTGTTAAAGATGCAGTATTCTTTATTTTTTCTAGTAGTGTACCAAACATTCAATCCAACACCTGCTACCCTCCTCAAAACCATTAAGTTGCTAAAGAAACTGTGAGTACAATCCAAACCAGTTTAGGCCAGCACAGCTCAACCATTCCATGATGGCATGGGAAGGCTGGCACATGTCTGTACACTGGGGCACAAAGTGCCTTACAAAATTTTTGTCAAACCCCCAGGCCAGCACAGGACAACATAGCCTAACCAGGGGTTAGGACTGCACTATGTGTTTTCTATTATACGGGAAGAAGCTGAATCCTAGAAAAAATTAAAAGCTTCTCCACAAATACTATTTCTATAAGAAGAAAAACTCCATACAATGATTTTAAACTATTTGTCGTATTAGACTTGATTCTTTGAACTTTCACGGAATGTATTCCTAGGCTCAGTGGATTCTCCTCTTCCTTTTCAATTATCCAAACATCTAGAGAGGGAATCTCTCTATGATTAGGTCAATGTCTTCCCTTCAGAATATACTACTGCTTCTTGAAGCACGTAGTACCACATTGCACTGAATAGAAGAAAACAGCATACATAAAAAATAAGCAGAAGAGAGCTGGCCAAATTTGGAAACAGAACAATATAGTTCGAGTACTAATGGTAATGGTTTGGTTCAGATGACATTCTTACCCAGCAAGACACACAATGGGGAGGAAGAGCAGGTTCCTCCTTGCCCATGTTGTGTGACCATCCTGGGTCACACAATCTTGGGTCACTGATCAGCCATCACGGTTATAGTGTTTTGGTGTTTTCTTTAATTCACTGGAAATATTCAAATGTTTGGTCTTGCCAAACATAAGGTTAATGTTTTCATTCTAACGTTGCTCCCTTTCACTCTCCCCAACTTTTATCCCAACTTTTATTCCCCTCTTGAACACGGCATCTTTAACAGCACATGGATATGTGAGGAAACCCTGCTTCAAAAACAGCAAACAGAGTAAAGGGTGGGATTTCAAATCAAAGAGGACACAGTTAGACAGTTAGAGAATTCCTAAGAGGAATGGATGCACACATTCTGCTTTGTTAGACTACCAACATTTAATACATGAATACGTGTTAAAAGTTTAGACAGAACTAACAGAAACCAGACAGAACAGGAAGATAATGGCTACCAAAAAAGACTCCCTTTTTTCCCCCTACATTCTGTCATAATGATGTTGCTAATATAGAACCACTGTATAAGTAATAAATTG
Source organism: Cryptoblepharus egeriae (assembly GCA_030015325.1). NCBI lineage: Eukaryota > Metazoa > Chordata > Lepidosauria > Squamata > Scincidae > Cryptoblepharus > Cryptoblepharus egeriae. The sequence goes on from JAREYC010000006.1 coordinate 9,418,977, forward strand.
AATCAAACATATTTAACTGGGTCAATCCTTTAATTTTAATAGACTGAAGTGCCAGGAATGTTACTCACTGGTCAGAAGAAGTTAATGAAAGATATTCAATACTTAATTGGATACAAAATATTCAGTTGGATACAAAATATCTAGTGCAAAAATACCAATATATTTTTGAAATCTGGCAAACATGTTTAACTCATCCTGGTCAAAGCTGCAGTCTGCAGTCAATGTGTTATTTGGGTTTCCCTCCATTGATTCTTTTCAGTTTGGGACAACAACCACCATTTATATACAGCTTTTCAACTAAAAGTTTATAAAGTGATTTATAGAAAAAATGAAATAACTAATAACTCACAAAATGTTATTGGTCCAAATGATCCCAGTATTTTGAACTACTGATTTCAGTTTTAAAAAAACCAAGAAAGCAATTTTGTTAAGTCTAAATATGGCTGTTCATTGAGAAATGTGAAACTTTGGTGCAATCCTAACCAATTTAGGCTGGCATTACTCACCTTGCGTAACTTCCTGTGGTGGTGTGGGGAGGCTGGCGCATGCCTATGCACTGGCTTAACACCTCCAGGAGTGGGGCAGAAGCGTTTTTGTGGCACCCCTAAGTCGGCATAGGACTTATGTTGGGACGCATGCTGATGTAACAGGGAGTTAGGATTACAGCCTTCAGAAAAGTGCTATAGAAAAACCAGTCCTAAGCATTATTACCTTCAGTGGGAGGCAAAATAAAAATAGACAGATCTCCCAGGCTCTAGAAGTATGAGGTCAAGCAGAGCATTACACACTTAAAACTGTTTCAGCTTATTCCTAAAAAATCCTGGAAATAATAGTTCTGTGAGAATACTTTGGTTCTTTAATCAATCTTATAGCACCTTCACCAAACATCAACTCTCAGGGTTATTTGAGAGAAACCATGACCATTAGAGTATTATAAAACAAAACAAAAAATTCAATAAAGATTCAGATTGTGAATAGTGCAAAAGTTGGCACTTAATATGTCTTTCTTGTAGGGTGTACAAGATTCTTGTAAATTCTTCTCCAAGCCCTCTTTTGGAAGTCTCTTGACTGAGCCCTTGAATCCTAGTTTTGAATCAGAGATATAGTAGTCCAAGGGTGTACAACTTGACAGGAATGAATAATGTCTTGTCATATAAATTCCTACAAATTTCTTCCCTTAACTATGGGCACAATCCTAACCTAGGCTGGCACAACTCATTGGTCTTCCTGTTCCCATGTTGATGTAGGGAGGCAAGCACATTTCTGTGCATTGGCCTAACCCTTCCCCAGGAGAGGAGCACAAGGACTTTTTGACATCTCCAAGTTAGCACAGGACTTATGATGGGGCTTAGGCCATATTGCAGCCTATGTTTCCATGTGGAGAAGAAAGTACTTGGGTACTCATTTTTTCTGCCATGGCGAGGAAAACAACTCTGAAAGATGGGTGTTTTGGAGGAGGAAAAATTATTCTTCTTAAATTAGAAGTCTTTGAGACTATTTTAAGTTTTAAAACAAAGCCAAAAAAAATCAGGGGAAACTACATCCAACCACAGGTCATATTTAGTGTGGGCCTAAGGAGCAAGAGTCAATCAACATACACATCCAATACCAAGTACAACACTAACATACAGTACATTTTATTAATGACAAGTATAAATGCTACTTCCAAAAAGATAACCAGGCACTCTCTCTCTCTCTCTCTCTCTCTCTCTCTCTCTCTCATATGTACTCATCCCACACATTAGGCAACAAACTGACATCACAGGCATGGTTTTCTGTTATGTTTTTGAAAAGCAGCATGCATCTCAAAGATGCATAAATTAAAAATATTTTTTACTGTAAAAATGCACGTAAATGGTACAGGTTAGAGAGATCACATCTTATTTCTTATCATTTGTGATTGTTTTTTATGCTTTTTAAGCTTTAGACTCTCCAGACAAGGCAGTTTCCCAGAAATGGTTAATGTGGAAAACTGAGTTTCACTGCAATAAAAAGAGGGTGCATGTAGAAAGCTGGACCACATTGTTTCAAAAATAGGAAGTGTAAATTTGGTATTTGGTTTTGGTATTAAACTAGTGTGTTCTTCCAAAAATGTCTAAATCAAACACAAATAAAGCAAAAAAAGTCATTATGATAAACCAAGTTTGACTGGAAATCCCAAAAAGGTAATATTGATTGGACTGCAAAGGGAATCTTTACAGATATTAAGATCAATAAAATAAAACACCATGCATTAGAATACAGTGTACAGACACAGTTTATTTGGGATAAACAGTCAGAGCACTTGGAAATTTGGACTTATAGTGTTTACCTACAGTAAACTGAAAAGTGGAAGAAATAAATAAAATAAATAGGGCTATCAATGGATTAACAGCAAACATAGTACTTGTGCAGTAAGTATCCAGAGAATGAAAAATATAAAGCTCAATTCCCTGTTATTCCATTTGGTGATGAGACAGAATGCCAAAACACAACCAATTCCAAAACCAACAACATAGTACAGTATACTGTCAATAATAATGTATCTCTCTAAGAGCTTAGTGGGTGGAGAGGGGGCAGAAGAAAGAAGAACACACAGATATGGCATTGGCAACATATAAATATACTGCATTCCCGTTATGAGCTTGGAGGAGAAAAGAAGCTGCAGGAACAGCAGCATCCAAGCCTGACCATGTAAAAGTGGGGAGAAGAAAAAAAAGGATATAGGAGGTAAAAATGCCAGTGTGAGGAATGTTAGGGTGCAATCCTAACCTAGGCTGGCACAACTCATCGGTCTTCCTGTGGTGATGTAAGGAGGTAAGTGCATGTCTGTGTACTAACCTAACCCTTCCCCAGGAGTGGCACAGAAGTGTCTTACAGCACATTTGTGACATCCCCAGGCCAGCACAGAACTTGTGCTGGAGCTTAGGCCAGCCTACGTGGAGATTAGGATTACAGCCTGACAAAGCAATCCTGACTTTAGACCAAAAAAATGGTCCAGCTAAGCTGGCCTAAGTAGGCCATATTCTGAGCTGACAAGCCAAATCTACAGGGTTAGGAGGCCTCTGGCTGGCCTAACTGCTGCTGAAGAGACAGCAGCACAAGAGCAGCATGCTCACAGGGCTGGTGTGGTTGTGCCGTAACCTGATGTGTGTAGTTGTGCTATATCCTGAGGTTGAAAGGCAAGGGCTGGCCTAGAATTTTTTGTCATCACTTCCAATTTTACTCTGGCTTATCATGGACCCCTATGAGTCTACTCAGATTTATTTCTGCTCCGTAGGTGGCCTAACTGAGGAGGTATGAGGGGGCATTTCTGCCCTGCCTCTTCTGAACTGCCTAGGCTGGCACAGCTAGGCAGGCCCAGGTTCATCTGTCTTGGGCCTGCCTAAGTTGAAACCAGCCAAGCCTTTCTGGTGTTAACCGGGCTGGCCTATCTGGGAATGGGGTCAGCCCAGTGACAAGTGTAATTCAGGATTGCAGCCTTAATGTTTAATTCCTGAATACAATGAGGACAGAAATGCAGGGAAACATATAGCGGAAACCCCTACATTAGTTTTCTCTGTGATTTCTCATCTATGCACCACCACCATCAAATCCTAACCTACAGAGCGCTCAAGGGGTGCCAATTATCATGAACTTTTTCTGAATTATCAGACACATTTTCAGAGTTCTTTCCAAGGTGGAATCATGGTAAATCATGGTAAATCATGGTAATGTTCAAAAGTCCCCATGGATCTCTTATTCTGAGTACTGTGTTCAGTTCTGGGCACCTCACTTTAAGAAAGATGCAGTCAAACTGGAGCAAGTCCAGAGGAGAGCAATAAGAATGATCAGTGGGATGGAAGGGAAACCTTATGGGGAAAGGCTGGGGGAACTTGGGATGTTCAGCCTGGTGAAAAGGAGGCTGAGGGGGACATGACTGCCCTCTTCAGATACCTGAAAGGCTGTCATATGGAGGAAGGGGCTCATTTGTTCTTAGCTGCCTCTGAAAGCAGAACTACAACCAATGGGTACAAACTGCAAGAAAGGAGATTCGGGTTGGATATCCGAAAAAAAATTCCTGATGGTGAGGGTAGTTCGGCTGTGGAACAGATTGCCAAGGGAGGTGGTGGACTCTCCCTCACTGGGGGTCTTCAAGCAGTGGCTCGACGAGCACTTGTCGGAGATTATCTAGGACGTGTCGGAGATTATCTAGGATTATCTTATTTCCTGCTAGACTAGATGACCTACTAGGTTGGACTAGATGACCTACTAGGTCCCTTTCAACTCTAGGATTCTATGATTCTATGATTTCCATGTTGAGCATCCCAAAGGCTCTGGAGAAATTGGAAAGGTCTTCATCTTGCTGCTCACTTGAAGGTGAGTCTTAGAGCACAATCCTAAACACGTTCACTCAAAAGAAAGCCCCATTGTGTTCAATGGGTCTTACTCCCAGGAAAGTGTCTTTAGGAGTGCAACCTCAGAGTGCAATCCTAACAGTGTCTACTTGGAAGTAAGTTCCATCTTACAACTACTCTGTAGTAAGTTCCATTATATCAACAGAGCTTACTCAGTGGAGATTAATGGATAGGATTGCAGCCTCAGAATCCAAAGTGACAAGATCCAGCTTACAAAACTTTAAATTTTGTTCAAATCTCAACCTTAATCCCATTCCTGCCTTACATGTCCAAATTCAGCAAATGACTATAAGAGCATCCTGTACCATTTATTCCATGAACCTTGGCATCCATCAGTCTTGAAAGACTACAGTTTGGTTCATCTTGCTCGACGCTGCATGAGAAGCACAAAGGCCTGGGTAGATTGATATGGAGGATAGGCTGTTACCCAAGCAGCAAATGCCCCCTCTCCACACCACTGAACAAATGAAATAGTCCAATGGAACGGCAAAGCCGATACGATTGGTTCCAGCAGCGTTGCAGAGGTGGACTAAGGACAGGAGCTCACCCTGTTTTGTGGGGACCCAGGTCTCGAGCCCTGGCCTTCTGGTTAACAGGCACAGTGTCTTAACCACTTGCACCACCCACAGCCCATGAACTTGGAATTAGATCCTTATTCATTTATTATATTTGTTTTTATGAAAGTGCTAGCTGTGCCTTATTGCTGCAGCATCCAGAAGCATAATGAGAAGTAACAGAGACAGACCCTCCATTATTGTTATTATTTCTAAGAAAAATTTGGAAGAGGAAGGGATTGGTCATATTTTTCCCAAATTTTATTTGTAGGTGGTAGCACTTGAATTGCCATTGTGCTTTTTTGTTAAAAAAAAGTAAATAAAGGAAAACAAGCAATTTTTTTACAAAGGGAATGGGTGAGAAAAGTAGTGGTAGCTTTTCTCCTGCTCAAAGGGACTTACCCAAAGGATGATACACAGTTGCGGCTGGTGAATGAATTTTTGGAACGCTTTGGGCACCAGGCCTGAAAATAAACCAGAGGACTACCAAGCCTAAAGCCTGTTTTGACTTTTCTTAAAATGTTTGAGAAATCTGTATCCTAGCCAGCCAACAATCACAGCCACCTCAAAGCTAAGCAGTCCTACCATCTAACAGGTCAAACACAGATTATTTGTTAGCTAAGTAAACTGCACTCGACACAAAACGTCCACAAAGGGGAAATGCCAGTAGTCTCTACAGGGCTGAAATTATTAAGATGTTAAATATATACATTAAAAATGTCCAGAACAAGTCAATGTAAAGCCTAGCCACATTAAAGCAGGTCAGCAGGGGAGTGGAAGAAAGCCACTAGGTAGGATAAAATTAACATTACCAATTTTTCATTGTTGAGAACTGAGGACTTCCCTGGCTGATATTCATAAATACTTTTAGGTTCAGCGCGGTACTTCCTTGTGTCCACTTTCTTATCTGGAGGCTCCCAATCATTCCTGGGAAAGAAAACATAGTTTTTGATGGTCACAGAAATGAAATTTTTTTTCTACATAGAGAATAGGATAGCTTAGAATTAAATTCCCCCTTTGGTGCTAGTAAAATACAAGAAGGCATCCGATTATGAAATTTAAATTTAATTGAAATTTACAAGCCGGATAGCTTGTACAAGCTGAAATATATGGTTAATTTGCTCTGGCCCAAGAAACCCTATCTTGCAGTGGAACAGTTTGGCCAGCATGCTTTTGTGTAGCAACCCATGAAAATTGGAGTTGTTGCTGCACTACCCCAGGGCAAAGAGAAACTTTTCCCTTACTCCAGCAGCTCAATGAGAGTACTCTGATCTGTGCCACTGATTTCAGTGGTACAGATCCGAGCAGATGCAGACCATTGCAGGCAGCCAGGGAACAGGGTTTGTATTCAGCACAGGGGCTGGCTCCCAAAACCCTGCCATTTATTTTGTGGTTGCTGCCCATAGTCCTGCCTGGCCTCCCTCTGATCCAAAACGCTGTGCAGTGTTATATGATGTACATTATCATGCTTTAGGTTAGTGATTCTCAAACTTTTTAGAGGCCCTGGAGAGTACTACTTCACTTATAAATGCAAAAAGGTGCACCAAGATAATGGTTATGGCCTTAAAAGCTAAACAATCAACATCTGGCTTAACTCACAGCTCTGTTGAGAGAGAGAAATAGATAAGGCTGTGATACAGTTTGTGCGATAAAATTGCAACCTTAACCATGCTTATTGGGATATCAATTCCACTGAGATAAAAGGGGACATTTTTTTCAAATAAACATTTGTGGATGATTAAGAAAGGCATCAATAATGACAATTAAAAGCAATCTACAGGTGCTCTATTTAAATAGATCCTCCACCTTCAAAGATGGACCACAACAGTTCTAAATATCAGTCACCTTCCAGGGCTTGATTTCAGAGATGAAGAACGAGCTGGCAGCGGCAAAGTGGCCGATCTCTTGACCACCTTCTCTGTGTCAATGGTGTCATTCTCGCTCTTAGAACGGGGCACTGAAGTCTGTGCTCTTGCTGCAAAACGGAATTTAAAATAAAATAAAAAGCTGGAAAAAGTTGGAAGAAGAATGACAGGACTAGAAGTTGGGGAGAGGTTTGCATTCTGGAAGCAATATGATTTCTTAGGTATAACGGATTCCAGTTAGTAGGCTACCTGCATTTTCCCTCTTTTGCATTGTTGTAACATTGAGCAATGGTCCTCAAACTGTGGGCATGGCCTATCATTGGGTTATACCCCAAATTCTGGTAGACTGTGAAACTGACAGGGTGGATTAGGCTATTACATTAAGGGTTAAACAACCTGCTACTTGGAGGGAGCACTACTGCACAGTCACCATTATAGTACAGGTGCCTGAGGGGCTGGTAAAGTAAAACCTTTTTTGGCAGGTCCTGATGCTAAAGATTTGAGAACCACTGGTATATAGCACTTATATAGGGGTTTTGGGGGGTGGGGAGGTACCATATATACTCGCGTATAAGCCTAGTTTTTTGGGCCCAAAAAATGGGCCCCAAAACCCACCTTGGCTTATACGCGGGTCAGTAAAAAAAATTAAGAAAAATGGCAGGTGTGACCTCCAGTGCATGCCCTCAGATGCTCTGCAGCCTCTCCAGCTGCTGGCGCTGGCTCTCCGGGCTGCGGAGGAAGCGCGCGGCAGCAAGACATGGACCCCACTGCAACCAAGCCCCTCCTCAGACTCAGGTACTTCTTTGTGGGCCTTACTTCTGAGTAGACATGGCCAGGATTGGGCCCTGAGGCTACAAGGCCAGCCACACTTTCCTGCTGTTGCTGCATTTCCCACCCTCGGCTTATACTCGGGTCAATAAGTTTTCCCAGTATTTGTGGTAAAATTAGGTGCCTCGGCTTATACACAGGTCGGCTTATACATGAGTATATAAGGTCATAAAAAACTGGCTACTTACTGTCTGTGTAAAAGGAGTATCGAGGTAAATAGGAATCTGAATCTTCATCTGGAAAAACAAAGTAATTTGCAATGACCTTAGATGTTCCCGTAGGCACAAATGTCTAAAGGTTTTTTTCTCTTCTGTTCCTATATAATTCTTAGGGCCAAATTTGTTACCATCTTCAAAAGCCTCTTTCATATGGAACATATGAAAGGGAAGCCATTAGAAAAGGCTGTAGGATCTGGCTCTACTCACAGACAAGATAGCCATTTGATACACTGAATGCATTTACAGAATTGCACAGAAGAATTCAAAACACATTATCACAAGGTCCTTGCAGCTGATTCACCTAACTAGGTATAACAATACACTGTTGGTCCTCTGAAAACTGCAAAAACCTCTACAAGAGTGGGCATCTGAGATCACAGAAATGGTGAGGGAAGAATTGTTTTAATTTACTCCTCCAAACCTAAGAACAAGCTTGATAGGTGAGACTAGTCCATCTAAACCAGCTGGTTAGATGGTTTCCAGAAGTGGAGAGCCAGCCATTTCTAGGAAAACCACAAGCAGGACATGAAGACAGGAATTATTTCTTAGAAACTGATATTCAACAATAACTACTTTTGAACATAGAGCTATCACTGCTAATAGACTTATCTGCAATGCATTGGGGGAAACTTTTGGAAAAGCCATTCATGCTGGGGACCATCCCAAAATCTTCCAGTAGCAAAATCTGCATTGAGTTGTGGTCTCTTGAGTTGATTCTGTAGGGAATTAACTTTGTGTGTATGTCCCCATCCACAGTCAACAGCTTTCCTTTTTTGAAGGGTATCAAACTCATCCTGTTCTCTTCATACACCCTGGAAGAACCTCCCACTTTCAATCCCTTTACCCTTTACTGCCAATTTCACCAAAAGATCAACAGTAGCTTGAGAGCATTTCAGTTGGACTGACTAACTACCTCTATCTTTCTTTCTCTCTGAATTATTAAGGAACGTTCCTCCTCCTAACTTTGAGCGCCATGATTCCTCCACAACAGAGGCACTCAAACTGTCAGATACAACCCCCCAAAGAGCTGTGAAAACCAGCCAGGGAAGTGCAGAATCCTCACAAAAAAACCAGCACCCTATACAAAGTATAGCATTGCAATCCTAATATGGAGCGGCAACCAATGACCCAGTAGGTCAAGGGAGCCACTGGTTGAAAATAATTGGGGAACTACTGCTCTACCATATTTTGGCTAATGGGATAGAATAGTTCAAACTCTGGTGATCTGGAGGAAGGGAGATGGTGAGGGATCAAGAACTGATCAAGTCTATGAGCACTTCAAACAACCAACCAATCCTTTCCCAGATTGAAAAGTCAGGTCAATGTCAGGGAGAAGCATATTGGCTCCTTAGGTCATGTGATTCCATTTAGGCTGAAAGCAGTGGTAGAACATCCATATGCAATGGTTACTGCAGCAATGAATGGCTCAGACCAGCAGTTCACTCTACTTGCTAGTGGTCACAGGGGCTACGGCGCCTGGAATTCACTACCAAAATCCTCAGTTCCAGCATTCTTAGTGTATTAAAATGGCCTTCTTGGTGCAATTTTACAAAATGAGACACTGGACAACAATAGTTGTAGAATATCCTCCATATTCAATTTCTGGAAGTAGCTCTGATGTTTATGCTGCAAGCCTTCTTGCAAACACACCATACTTTCTTTAAAGATCTCAACATCACATTGGATGTTTGAACCTGGCAAGAATATTCAGAATCTTGCCCTGAATATTTGTCCCTGACTCTCAGTAGCTTTCCAGCTCTGCTACCCAAGGCTCAACTACTTCTCTGTGCTAAACAACTGGACTGGACGATTGAATATTGGGTCTGTGCTAGGGGATAGAGGTGTTGGGACTACTTCTCGCTATAGGAAGACGAATAGGACTAACACCCTACTCCCTACAAATCCCTACCAATCTGGATTGCATCCCACCTGGATTGCATTTTGTCTTGGCATTCCACTGGTGACAGCAGTGGGAACTTCTGTTCTTTAGGTTTTCAAAAATATTTTAATTTGAGGTATATTCCCCCTTGCAACCAATTATCTTTCAATTAACTGAAAACACAGAGAAGAGATTCTTGGTTCCTTGAGGTCTTGTACTTATCTGTCATGATGATCCCTGAGAGAGAAGCAGATTTGGAAAAAAAAAAGGAAAGCGGCCCACGCAAGACAATTGTGTCAAACCTTGCACCACACCAACAAACAGGTTAAAATCCATGTATGCACATAAAATAATCTTGGGTTTTTTTAATGAGTTGTTGATTACAAATTTAAATAACTTTGGTATAAGTTATACCAAATATGAGTTATCGTAACTTGACTGGTTGTCAAGGTTGGCCTTAAGGGAGTGACAGTGAACCTAGAGACTTCAAATAAGTGGAAACTGAATAGTCTACAGAGTACAATTATTATTGTAGTCATTTATATAGATTATACAATCATTATATTGTATAATCCTGTGGTTTCCAAACTAGTGGGTCACAATACTCCAGCCTGGGAAGCACTGGCCTCTATCTCTTTAAGGGAGTGGAAAGGAGAAGACAGTGATGTGATTTCCTAGAGTTGTGCAGCTGATGGGAGGGAAGGGAGTTTTACTCACCAGCAGGGATCACTGGCTTCTGGGGTGGGGGTATAGGGCAGGGCTCCCCAAGCCTCTGATTTATTCTGATTTAAAGTTAACAAGTTCTGGTTTTGTGATTGTAAAGAAGTGGTTTTCAATAACTATTTTAGTAAATAGGAGGCTTGGGGATCTGTGAGTGACTCCCAGCACCACAACCTCCACTCCCAGCCTGCTGGTATCATATCCTGGGTATCATATCACTGATGCATCCCTGCCCCTGCAAACACTTGTGGTTCCCTCCTTCAATGGAAGACTCTGGGAACCACTAGTATAATGATATACCTTTCAGAATGATTAAGGGACTGATCCAAACCCTGTCATATCAGCGACATTTCTTTTCCACTGGTTTCATTACCTCTCCAAATTCAATCATGCTTTTGTTGATTGATAACATTAACAAAATGGTCAAAGAAGATTAAAACAATATCTAAGACTGATTTTAAAAATGCACACTGAATCAAATGTTGTCTCATTTGATCAGGTAACATTTGTTCAGGTTAAGGCAGCATTATCAGACAATTCACGGGGAACATATTTGGCAAAACCCCAATGAAATGAAAGGGCTTGTTCGAGAGAGTGGTTGTCTTCTCAGACCATTCAGTGCATTCTGCACTTGGTGGATTGGATTCCACATGTGTAAGTAACCACAGCAGAGAAATGGCTTGGTACCTTGGATTAAGCACACAAAGCCAAGCAGATCCAAGTCCCATAGCATTAGTCAGGGAAATTAAGGAAGCTGGAAGAGCATGGCCAAGCCAAGAAGGGCATCCAATAGTCAAGGCAACAGTTAACTGGCAGCAAATCATTAGGAAAGCAAAGGGCAACTGGCAGCTAGGAAAACTCTGGCCAGGAAATGAAGGAGAAAGCAGCAGCATTTGTGCAAAAGGAAAAGTTGATTGGCCTTGACCATTTACCTTCAGATTTAGGGCTAGGAGTAGACACAGGAAACTGGTAGGTAGGAGAATAAGGATTTTCTTCTGCGGCAGAGAAAAGCAGTGGGGTTGGACAGCAGCCACACTAAAGTGGAGGAAACAGATCACTTCCCAATTTCCTATCACCATTACATTTTCTCAGCCAACTTTGGTCATAGTGTTATATAGTATTCTCAAGACAGAATAATAAGTTAGGAAGGTTTTTGTCTCTACACATCACACAAGAAGGCACACTGAATATCATTCAATACTCAACCACGCTAAAAGGACAGGCAGTCTACCACTGGCACGCTCTAGTGTGATAGATAAGAGTAGGGTTAAACCAAACACAAAATGACAGATACTCGGGCTAAGCTTCTGGTACCTTCGTGTTTTGGCTGGATATCAGGAAGTTCAGGGAATTTGTAGGTAGGGCAATAAGGGTTTTCTTCAGGAGGGTCTGTGCAGGAAGAGCACAATTTGGGGAAAGAACAGAAAGGAAAGATTTAAAAGGGACAGGTGGACACACTGGCAAGAATCTCCTCAAACACACATGATGAGAATTGCACTTTTAGCTGAAGACCCAACCAAAGTGGGGCAAAAGAACCATAGTCTCAGTATTATGTTGCAAACTTTGGGCAGACTTGTACAAGATCCTAACTAGATCTTGTTAAAATCTAGTTAAAACCTCATCAAGAGGGGCTTGTCTCACATAGCCCAGTTGCTGATGTTACAGGGGCACCTCTACAACCTCCACCAAATGATCACCCATCACTCCAAGGCTGATAACAGAATTATCAGGAAATTAGGAAGGAGATATGCAAAGCGGCCTGTGCTAGGACTGACAGAATCAAAGAGAGAAGGTACTGATGGAAATCAAAACCAGTACCATGTAAAAAGGAAAACAGGGGTCCCAACATCAAAAGAGCCCCATCACTTGAGTGGGGACAGCTGGAACAGGACATTTTTGAGCAATTTCTGGCTTAGTGTCTCTAGAAATAGCTCCATTTATCCCAGGATAAATGTGAAATGTGACTGTGAAAGAACTTTCCCTTCTTCCCACAGAGCCAAGACATGCTTGTGTTGCACAAAAGGTAGTGGGGCAGTATTATTGTGCTGGCAGAATAGAGTTGCAAGAGAGACATCAAGGAAGCAAACGTTATCCAAGTGAGGAATGCCGTATGTATTTTCATCATTCAGTTAAACACTGGAGGAAACATACCGAAGAGGCTCTGAACTATGCAGCTCCACAGTCTCTATCTACCTTTCTCAAATATTTTGGGATATACATTCACTTCAGAAGAGATTTCCAGACCAAATGAATGAAATAAAATCTGTAGAAATGGTTTTAAAAAAATTAAATAGAGAACAGTACCTTTTGTCAGCCTGTGGATCTGTTTGAACATAGTTTTGTACCAGTCCTTGGATCGGTCTGTATTCTAATTGAAAAACAGAATAGGACAAAAATAGCATGACATCTGATATCTTAAAAACACCGTGGCTCACCTTAAGAATATGATGCCACAATCCTAACCAATTTAGGCCAGTGCAACTCATCCATCAACACATTCCTGCAATGTTGTGGGGAAGCCAACACATTTTTGTGCACGGGCCTAATTACCCCACCCCCAAAAGTGGTACAGAAGTGCCTTATGGCAATTTTGCAGCATGCTCAGGGAAGCATGGGACTTGTTCCGGCCTAACTGGGGATTAGGATTGCAGCCTTATGTTGTCTTAAATGTTTATTGTTGGCTTAGTTTCATGTTTGTTTCTAGTTCTTATGTTTGTGTTTACTGAAATGGTTGCCATGTAGCCATTGGTCTCAATTCATATGCAAATCTTTTTTTAAAAAAAGATTATTCTTGTCATGTTCTTCCACTCAACAACTGTCATCCTTCACCTGATGTCACATAACTGCACATGACTGAGAATGGGAAGCTTTCCCCTCTATTCCTTTTTGGCTATTTCTGATTTGTTTTTATGCACCATTTAGTTTTCTTGCTGCTTTGCTATTTTGTTTTTACTGGTTTTTTATGTAAGCCCAAATATTATTGGATCCTTCCTTACCATCATGAATGAAGTGAACAATATCTTGTTTAGCTATACTTAAGAGGAGAAAAATAAAAAAATAAATGCAATTGAAGGAATTTGAAAATGTGCCTGGCTTCCTTACCCTTAGTGGAATGCCTACATCATCCAGCGAAGAATCAAGTATGTACTGTGGTGGACTCTTAACTCCTCTTTTCCGTTCGTCCATTTCTTGTTTTTCACTTTGGTTCACCTTTTCTTGGATATGTGCATAGTCTACCTTATCGGCCACTGGTACATCTGGCAAAGGCTCTGTCAACAAAGGAAGTTAGTTTGCCATTGCGATGTTTGACATCATCAACTGACACCCAACAACAAGCATCTCCAAATCTTGGTCAAACACTGATGAATCCAGTTGTTTCAGAACAGCATTGAAGAACTTACAATATGACTGAATGGAGACAGAATTTTAGAGGCTAAGAAAGGAGATAGCCCGTGCAGATATCATTGAAGTCCCATGCAGGCAAACTGGGACTGGATCCTAAATTACACTATTTACTGATTTATAAACCAGGCAAAACTTTGGCCTTTGAAAGCAATGCACCAGTCTAGCAAGAAACCCATGGCTTGCTAGCTACCATGACAATTATTAACACATCACGTGCTCATTACATGTGCTGAAAGCCACTTTGACATTTGCTAATTTGAAACTTGGGTAGGAATGAACAGATTAAATAAATAAATAAATAAATAATGAAGTGCTGTAAGGGGGCATCCCTCAAGGTCCAACTCAAGGAAATCTCCTGAAGGATATAAGGGGTGAGAAGGATGCCGAATCTTACAGCTTGTCTCATCAAAGGTTTGCCAAGTAGAAGTAATTCTGGTATCACAGCATAGCATGCACTGGAGAAAGACAGAGGAACAGTTATTAAATCATGCGCACTGCTGAAGTACCCAAAGCCAACCAGAACTACAGCTCTGAACAAGAGGATTATAATATTGCAGCGGATGTGTCATGCAAAGGGAGCCAGCACCAATTGCAGAGTACCCAGAGCAAATCCAGTCTACAACCTCAAGCGAATACTGACTGATCTGGATTTTAAACATGGTCTTGCTGAAAATTGTTCATCAGGGTTGAATGCCTACTGTTTCACCAAGTTGACATCTTTTGGGGAACTTATCCTACATGCTACTGGATGTACTTCTTTTTAGCATGGCAGAATCCAGGTAAAGAAGGTTTCTTTCACCACTTGAAAAACTTGCCCAACAGGAAGTCTGCACCAGGTCTTCCAGCACCAAACTCCCTTTGCCTCCATTGCCCTCATTCTTCACCAAACAGAAAGGATTAAAACTTCTTGGGACAAAAGTACCATCTAAGCAGGGTGCAATACTGGGTTGAGAACTGCAGGTTTTGTTCTACCACACCTTTACCACTGTTCTAAGCAGCAAAGCTGGTTTGCTTCATCCTGTATTGCACTTGTCTTACTCTACTTGGCTGTCTTACTCATTACCTGATCCCAGTCAGTCTTGACTGCTCCTCTTATCTTAGAACCCAATCCTATCCAACTTTCCATCCTGGAGGAAATGTTCCCTTACCTTATGAAGGCCTCCATAATTACCCTCTCACCACAGGATGCAGTGCATACCCCATTGGAATGTCTACACCAGGGGTGGAACATTTAATATAATTTGGCGCTTAGTTCTTTGTTTCTGACATTTCCCTACAAGAAACAAATGATGTCTACTACAGTTGCTTTTGGATGATACCCAATACAAGACAAACAAAGATTTAGTAAAGAGGACAAACTCTTTCCAGAACAAATGTATGTTGATATAAGGCCACAGAATGATAGCATCTGAGGAGCAGATTGCTAAAATTCTTAATAAATACATAAGGAGAAGGAAACTGGCCAACAAAGGGAGCTGGACTGCAAGGTAAACCAGGAGCTCTAAGACAGGAAAACTGTAGGGAAGCTGAATCAATTATTTGCAAGTTTCTTTACTGCAGAATATAAAAGGACAAATGTCCGTACTCGAGCTTACATTTCTTAAGGAAGGGCATCAGAATACCCATGTAAATCAGAGGTGATAAGTAATTCACAGTATCTGGCTACTTACTGATTCATTAGCCTCTACCAGTGGCAGAGTGCTGGTTCAGATGGACTTTTTTGGTCTGATCCTGTATGTTTCCTCTCATGGACATGGAAAATATGGAAAGAGAGCCAGCAGTATAAAGGCCAAGAGAGCAGGCCAATTGGTTGGTAAGACTTCTCAGAACAGTGTGATAAGCCAAAAGTTCAGCGGCTGACATATTTACTTGCAAGCTTTCCCCTTATCACTCATGCTGTCAAAGACAAAGGAAAGTTGCTGGCAAATATGTTTGGAGATCTGTTTGTTAGCAACCTGGTTAGTATCTCTTTTTCTCTATATGAATTAAGACTGCAATCCTAAGAGCACTTTCCTGGGAGTAAGCCTCATTAAATTCAAAGGAACTTTCTTTTGAATAAACATTAATAGTATTGCACTCTTAAGTGTAATATGTCGTATTTACTCGAATTTAATACGCCATTGAATCTAATGTGCATGCTGATTTTGGAGACTAAATTCAGCTGAAAAGGTGTAAATATGGTATATGGAAATATAAAAAAGACACACCCAAGTTAAAAAGCCTTCCTGAAGAATTTGGCTTAGACCATTCATGATCTGGCTGTTTTAAGCTGAAGATACAAGCTGCTAGAAAAGCCTATTGGAAGAGGTAGTACCCAAAGGGCTTCAGCAGGTTCTCACCTACTCTACAGATCCTGTTGTTATAGGACATATGTCTATAGGACATATAGGACATGTGTTGTTATAGAACCTAGAACCTGTTGTTAATTTATTTGAATCCCACCACTGGTAGTACCCATACCAAATCCCACTGCATACCAATCGGTTGGTATGCAGAGAGATTTCCAACCCCTTCTTTAGTGATAGGGCAGTAAGAAAGATCCCCTGTTCAGTCCCTGAACTGGCAACATTTCCTCAAGCCCTTCAAATGGAGCCCTTTCCATGTGGTTTTACTAAAGGTACTCTGCTAGATCAAAAAGCAGTGCCTTTCTCAAGTGAATACAACAGCAGCAGAAGCAGCAACAGCAGCAGCAGGAAGGGAGGATCTGGCAATATTTGGGGCATCCTACCTGCTAGGCTGCTAAGCCTTTTTTGCTGTTCTGTGATAGAGGAGAAAACAGATGCATAAGTGGGTGAGGCACCAAGGTGGCAAAAGCCCTCTACTCTTGTGGTGGCGCTGTCAGGCGTGAAAACAACATGTGCTACACAGTGATCAGTTGGTCCCTTAAATAACCCCATGCCCATGTTCTTTCCACCAAAGCCAAAACACATTTTTTAGCTCTGCTCTCTTCAAAATAGCACCACCGGACAACAGCCCAAATCATTAACACAACAGCACTGAGTGAGTAACGCATCGACACAGCTGAGTCAGACAACTTAAAATACATACGAGAATTCCCCAGCAGCAAAACAGACACTGTTCAGGAGGTGTCAGCATCAAAGCTTGAAGCATTTCCAAACAACGGGCATATGAGCATTAAGATTTAGAGCATACAGAAAACTTCATAGACATTTTTGTGTCACAAGGCAGGATTTTGGTGCTAGAGGTGACACATTCCACCATCATAAAGGTTTTTCTGGAACAGAACGGTCACTGGTCCTCAACTCTCCCAAAGCACATCAGTTTAAAAAGGGAATTTCATCCCACCCCTTCCAACATAGTCCAACAATAAGAAATCAGTATCCCTTTGAACATATGGAAGTGCATCTGTGAAAAGTTATTCACAGTTTCTTATATGAAAGAAAATGGGGAACACATAAAAAGGAACAAGGCACAGACTTCAGCTAGGTAAAAACACGCTCAAGGTTCATATCTGTTAGCAGTTATGGAAAGATAAATACTTGACTGGCATGTTCATACAATGCTTTTATTTATGACCCTGAATTACATACTATGCAGTTCAGCTATAGACCAGAAGATTATCTGACGGCAATGGCTAGTTCAGAAAAGAGCCAAAATTTCCACAATCATCATCCAGAGTCATCAACAACTATTCAGCTTTTTCAAGGGCAAGTGACTCTTTGGCCAAGGGGGTATAAGTATATTATATAGGTATAATACACATCATATACTTCTAATCATCCATTGAAAATTGTTATCTTAAAAAAATGTTTTGGTCACCTGGCTTTTAACTGGTGAAAGTCCTGTTGATTTTAATTGGGAAATGTCTGCTATTTAATCAGCATTTTAATTTTTGTTTTCATTGGTAATATGTTGTTGTTTATTTGTACTGCAGTTCTGAAGTCTGTAAAGAGTTATACTTTTGGAAGGCAGCACCATAAATATGCACAACAAAATACATCATAACAGAAGTATTTCTCGTATGTTTTTTACAAAGCATATATTGAACACAGCCAGGCCATGGTTCCTGCAGATTTTCCTGTTGAAATCAATAGGCAAGGTGTCCGTATCACTACAAGGGCAGCATTCCAATATACTTCAACATCAAAAGCCCTGAAATAGCTCTGAGCATTGAAATTAGGGTAGCCAAGTCTCCCATGAAAACAGGCACAATCCCAATTTTTGGGGATTGTGTTCAAATACAGGCAAACGGGACAGAAGGGCCTATCCCAACTTTGTGGAAGAGAATTATGGCAACCCTAATTGAAATGCTTTGAGCATTGAAAATGAAATGCAAAATGCACTGAAGGAGAATCCTAGGATTGGAGTAACTACTTTGGATGTTCAGATCAAGAAACATTAACTGGTATAATCTTATCAAATGCAGATACTTTCAGGTTTTTCATTTCAACAGAGTATGGAACGGTTCTCCCAGTGCCCTAATATACCGTACTTCTCTATGACACAACAACAGAATTTTGGGTAGCAGCTATTATGTTCTAGGGGAGCACATTGTTGACAGAAGTATCTTTTCATTTCTCCCACTACAACTTATCTCCTCAGCTTGCCCCAAGGAGATACGCTGTCCCCAAAAGACACAGGCCATGGCACAGTTTGTTGTGTAAATTTCACTTCCATTAAAATTTACTCCCTCTGTGGTCCAGCCTAAAATCTGTGGCTGGGCTAGAGTATCACATGAAGAGTGTTGCTCCACTCTTCCAAACCTTTCAGCAGGAGGGCCACATCATCCCTTTGACATTGTGTTGGGGGCCAGAAAAAAAATTACAAAAGTTTACATAAATGAATATATTAGAGATGGATCTTTTATTAATGAATAAATGAATTCAAATCAGTTCATAAACACTTTCTAAGACAGAGAGGGTGATCTTCAAACCATTTCATATGGACTATCATACATATTGAGAGGAAGTGTGTGCAGCCTCCCCAGCCCTCAGAATATCCTCCAGAGGTGAGGGGAGCAGAGCTGCCCTTGGCTCTGGAGGATTACAGACCTGCCTGAATGCCAAATGGAAGGGACATGCTGTGGGCTGCATCTGGCCTCCAGGCTGGGGTTTGGACATCCCTGCTCTATGCCAAGGTTCCTGCATTTCCCTCTCAGTCTCTATTGGGTTCTGACATCAGAAAGAGTAGTAGTGCCTATGGATTTCCTTTAGCATAGGCTCAGGTCAACTGTACTCGGGAATCCTGTATTCCCTACTGCTCGGTAACAGAAGGGAGGAGAATGCTTCACTCGCTCATACAGCCTGGCTTTGGTAGCAGAAACACATAGTCCGAAACCACCATCCAAAGGAAGTGCAACCACCAGTTACTCCTTCGGGGTATGGCCATACTTTGGGGTTCCCTTTCCCCACTCCCACATTCCCCATCACAGACAGTCAGATACAATACTGATCACGGACAGTCAGATACAATAGCAACAATACAAGGTGAAGATGCAATGCACCTGGAAGCCTCTGTCCTTACCTCTGTTGTGCTGCAAAAGAACAATTGTGGGATTGACAATTGTTGTGGAGGGGTAAGCAGAGGTAGGTTTGCTAGATAATGTCACCGAACTGTAGCATTCAGTGCCCTCACTTGGCCTGGGGGCTTCATTTAGCAGAGGACAGACATCCTGAAATAGAGAAGGTGCAAATGCTATTATTGCCTGGGCCCCCTGGGGTTTCTGCAGTTTAACCACTTTGCAAAGTAGAACAAGGCTAGAGAAACATATTAGTACGATGCACAAGCACTAGAAGTGGATCGGGCAGAACATCTCTCTCATTAGCAGAGAAAGAGAGATTGAGAGGAAAAGACGACGCATAAAATCCCTTCATGCCGGTCCGATAAAGGCAGAGGATGCACAGTTGAATGGAAGTTACTGTATACATGACATACACTTGGTGGCAGGAACGAGCTGTCCTGGATATAAGTAGAGAGAGAGAGATGTGCGCAAACACACACTCCTTTTTCAACAGTGGAATTCCTTTCACACCAAGTGATCAGGCATGCAAACTCATGCAATTCCCAAATGAAACCTGATTACTGGTGACTTAATGAAGAAGGATCAGGAAAATAAGTTTAGCACCGTCACTTGCAAGCTGTTAGACAGCAGGACGCCAGTGAAATCAGAACTATGTGAAAAACAGGTGGAGTGGAAACAGTAGTGGCTGGAGACGGGAAGGTAGACCAACACAGCCCTGGGGAAGGAGTAAAGGCTGGCCAATCCCGATCCCGTTTGAAGATCCTATTTATTTATGGATCTGTTTTCATTGACACTAATGTTGTGATGGAATTATTTGTGGCTGTGAAGGAAAAAGCAGGCAAGTACAATGCCTGAGAATATCAGTTAATCCCTGAGGTTTCCAGTTTAGGTTGATTGGAAGAGTTTGTTCATGTTGGGCAGAGGTAGAGATTCAGGGCACATCTGCACGAGGTTTTGAAGCAGAGTTGAATGCATATCCGATGTACATCTGAGCACCATGCTGGTTCTCAGTTTATCTTGTCCCATCTTGTGCCAAATTTTCTTCATCATAAGGATTGGGGGGAAAGTGAAGATGCCTGGACAAGAGCAACACTCCCCATGAGAGGCTCTTAGGGAAATTTTGGAAGTTTTAGAGAAGATATCCTTCCCCAAATGATGGAAGTGGGAATGCCTGTTTGGCATGCCGATTGTCAACTGACACATGATTGATGCCCAAGTGCTGATGAAGAACCATCCTACAGATGGGACCTCCATATCCATTCTTAAACCATACCCCACACTGATACCAAATTTCAAAGATAGTCAGATCTGCTATCTTCTCCCAAATAACCTCTCCGAAGAGTAACAGAGGTGCACACCGATTCCCTTCTGAGTCCCCTTTCTAAAGCCCAGAAAGGCAGCACGCATCCTCCTGCCACCTGAATAATCCAGAGGCAAAAAAACTCCTCAGGAGACTGGTTTGAGACTTTTTTCAAGCATTTGAAGGGAGTCTAAGGACCGTGGAAGCCTTCTAGAGTCCACCTGTATACGCATGATTCAATGCATGATTAATGAGTGTTTCCCTATTCTATATGTTGCCATCTGACTGTGGTAGCAAGCACTCCTGTCTCAATAGTGTGATCCATCTGTTATTGTATTTGATGTGGCAGTGCGGAACTGTGGCTGTGGCATTTGCGCAGTTGCTCCACCACTCTCAGAGACTTCAGCCAAGACATGCACTGATCTCTCCTTCTCAATGGTTCCATATTTTGTGCGCCATCACATCATCTGATGAGTTGCTTTCCTATGCTTACTGTCTTCCTCACACTCTGTGGTGCTACTTTGTCTTTTTAAAATGTTAGTTAGCTTAGGAAAAGGGATGATGCAGACAGTGGAGATGACAGCAGGGAATACAATGGATGCATCTTCTGTGAGGAAGGAGCTTGAACCAAAATGACAGCAAATGTAGCTCTGTATTCTAGTTGGGGAGCATGTGGCTTTCAGTAATTAGCTGAGATCGCTTCCTCTTCCAAGTATCTACTATGTGCTTTTTAAAAGTTTCTTGGCTTGAAAGGATAGGCAAATTTTAAATTCTTATTAAAATTCAAGTTCTAAATTTCTGAACTGCAGAAAGTGGGAAGGGATGCTTTTTCAGTTTCCACTTTCAGCTAAGTATATGTACTTTGCAAAAAACGAAACCTGTTTTAAAATGGGAATGCCAGTTATATTTTCATGCAGTCGTATAGATCTGTACACATGGAACTATAACATAGGAAGCATCCTAAAAAACTGGCACATTCTATGTGTTATATACTACTAGTACAGCCCAAGGAATTAAAACCTACAGGTTATAGCCAAAGGCACAGCGTTTTCAAGTAGGACAGATCAAGTATGAAACTGTAGGAGCTTTACATAGCTGAAGAGTTCCCAGGCCAGAGGCAACAAGAAATATACATGCAACAGGACATAAACAAGGTTTCAGTTGTCATGCTGTTGACAGGGCGTACCTAGTCCAAAGTTTAGTATGCCAGTGAGAAAGTCACTTAATCTGGGAATGCAAATTTAGCAAAGCTACAAGGATGGCATGTGGCAAGGCTTACTGTGTGCAAAATAGTTCCTGTGCTTTCAGGCTCCGAGACACTGTTTGAGACCTCTGTGACCGGAGGGATCAGCGGAGGAGGAGGTGGTGATAGTGAAGGCAGTTTCGGGCGGACGTGGGGCACTGTTCCAGACGAAGAGGATGTCTGATTATGGTGGGGACCTTTCTGAAGGTGAGGGGGAATGAAATCATCTAGTGTTGGGAAGGTCAGAGGTAAGCCAGTAGAATTGTTTTCAGAGAATGCTGTACTTTGACCAAAAGGTACCAGAGGTGGTGGTGGTGTGCTTGAGCTGGTTTCTTGCCATCTGTCTGCATGAACCTGGTGCAGTGGCACTACTATAACCTCAGTCTGAGCTGGGGTGGTGGAGGAACAAGTGGCATCCTGTGAGAGATAAGGTGGCATTATGCAAAGGGGGATACCTTGACATCACAATTGTGGAGCTGTGCAGTGACATGCAGGGACACCACATCAACAATAAAGAACAGCATAGATTATCCTTCTTCCAATGGGGCAATTTTTGCTCACCTATTGAAAATCTTGTTATATACAAAAACATTCCAATAATGATAAAAGCTGTGCCTCCTCCCCTTTGTGCCCAGCCCAGTCAATCATTAACAGTAGTCAAAAGATCAAGCAATCCAAACCTAAGTAGACAATAATCTATCATCATATGTGCCATTTTTATTGGCTTAAAATAAATATTTTAAAGAATATCCATCCCAACTCATCCAATATCTTTTTTTTATTTGTAACCACAACACACTCAATGCAAACATGCATCTGTCACTGAAAAGAAGGCTAAACAATTTAACAGAATAAAGGCTTAAAATCTTATAACACACCCAAATCAGTGATATTAGGAAGAGGAAATCAAAGTGTTAACATGTTGGTGGAACAAGTAATAGAATCCTCAGCCCAATGGAAAGAGAAAAAAAGATTATGAGAACCATGTACCCTGCCGCCTTCCTTTGCCTTGCATGGATGCTGCTGGCGTTGCTGTGTTGGCTGCTGCCGAGTCACGTATAGCTCGTGTCTCATCCTGTCCTCACTGCCAGTCGTACGTGGGGACTCTAGCTTTGTGTTGTCAACAGGCTGGGAAGTCCTGGAGGGATGGCTCTCACCATAACTAACTGCATCTCTACTGAGAACAATATTAAAGAATGGTCTGGGAGGGGCAGGGGGAGGAGGTGACGAAGGAGGAGGAAGAGACTTTCCAGTATCCATTACAGAGGAAACAGAGTTGATGGCTGGTGCCACAGTGACCTCAGCTCCAAAACGGGTGCCTTCTGTTTGGACATGTGCACAGGCAGTGGAATTTTCAGATGCAGCTGAGCAAGTGCTGTTAGATAAACAAGCTACATATAGACTGCTGACCTTTTTCTCTGTTCTAGTTTTGTGGTTGGGTTTCAATCCAACTAGACTACTAGGCTCTGCCTCAGCACGCTCCAGTGTGTTTTGGTGCTCAGATGATGTGTCTGATAACAAGGAGCTACTTCCCTGAAGTGACTGCCCAACATGCGCCCTGTCTTCAGGGATCAAACTAGCTGATTTGTGGGGAGCTGCCCTGAAAGGCACGGGTGAGACGGAAGTATGCTGTGAGTCACCGATGCTGGGTGGCAAATGCTGTGCAGAAGGTTTAGGAATATTAATATAGAGACAGTCCATGATGGGCACAGGCTGGAGGTAGGTCTTTTTAGTGCTGTTGCGAGGACGCCATGCAAAGGTCTCCTCTTTGGAAAGAGAGGAATAAGGAGAAGGGGTCTGTCCAGTTAGGGTGACCAAAAAAAGTCAGCACAAACAAAAGGAGAAAAAAAGGAAGAAAGGAAAAAAATGAATTGGTCATCAAAAGGAGGTTAACAGAAAGAAATGAAATCTAATATGACACCAGATTTTCCAGCACACAACACACTCACTCCTGTTGTCTAGAAAATGTTCACAACATTTCATGATGAGTTTGAATTGGATAATATAGTCCGTTTAGAATGCTATACATATTACACTGGCTGCAAACCCAATTTCCACTTCAGTGTAAAATCTCAAGACTTTCAAATTCACGGGATGTAGTATTTTCAATAAACATATTTAAGAACCCTGTTGTTACAGTAATTGATTAACACATCAAGGAAGCCCCAGGGTTTCCCAGGAAACTTGGAGATGATTGTTAGATCTAATCCTTATAAACTATAGTGCCTCTTAGGAAATCCAGACGGAGGAATGGATGTTCAGGTTCTCATTCAGTACAATCTAATTAAACAGCAGGACTTCTATCAAGTCTATACAAAGCCCAGAGGTATCACAATATCCATTAAATAAAGAGGGTTTCTAAAAGAACATGCTTACGTAAAGAAAAATGATACCTTTTCCAGTTCTGTTATATTTGTATCACTTAACTACCAACACCTCCTGAACAACACAGTGAAGGAAATCTGCTATGCAATCAGACTCCTTGGAATTTGTTCTAACAGTGAAACGTGCTGATACCGAAGCTAAAATTTTGTTGAAACCAAATGAAACCCTTAATTGTTCATGGCTGCAGCAATTAACAAATTAGGTCTTTTTTTTTACAAAGTGCGCTGGTAGCAACTCCCCTTGGAGTGAGCTTTTGCACAGAACTGCCACCAAGTCGGTTGGGAAGAACTAGGTGGTAGAGCAGCCTATTCCATGAAGGGTAGTGAATTGGTGAAGAGTATGAAATTTTCTAAGGGGTCTGGCTCTTTGTCCTGCTATTACTTTGGAACATCACGGAAAGGAAACACCCAGGAGGTACTAACTCACCAGAGATGAGCGACTTGTAGGATGACAGTCCCACCATGCATATAGGATGCAAGATATATCACTTGTAATATGTATTAGAGAGTGTGCTGTTGTTTGAAAGTGTAAAAGCCCTTCTCTATGATAACTGAAAACAGTTTAATTCAAATAAGTTTATAAGTCACCTTTATAATGGAATTGTTGGCAAGATGGGATGTAAATCTCTTATTCACTAATAAACCCTAAATTGCTGCAAGGTAAACAGACACAAGTTGTAAAACTGACAAGTCTTTGCATTATTTCATATTACTCCAAGAAGTAATTGATCTGTTAGAAGAAAATAAGCATATTGACGCACATTACACTAATAAACATTAGTTCAGCTGACTGTTGATAAAAAGTGTGGAAAAAGTGAAAAGTAAAATAAAGATGGCAGAGCCTTACCAAAGCTTTATAAATATTTTCCTTTCAAAATATCGCAAAACATGTTTAGAAAAATCCCTAATTTAAACAATGTATCAATGATTAGAACAAAATGGTAAGATCTGATTGATCAGAGGCATTTGGAGGTTAGAAAAAGGTTGGGGGTTACACAGGCTTTTTAGCTACCACTGCAAAATTTTGGAAGAAGAATCTGTGTCAAGTTCACTTTCATCACAGAAAACACCTTAGTTTACACAGCCTGGACCGGCTATTATTATTATTTTCTAGATCAGGGTGTCAAAGGCCTGCATGCAACCCTGAGAAGAAATCTATTTTTTCAACCAGCTGCAAATGACTGACAAGAAAATATGCAAATCTTGTTCATATTTTCAAGAGCCATATTATAATGAGAGCCAATTATTTGCAGTTGATGAGCTCCTCCTTTGGAACAAAGTGCTTATTTAGGCCATAATCTTGCTGAATGATGTCATTTTCTGCTTAATAATGTCACTTCTGGTCCTCAATAAGCGCAAACTGAAGTTCACAAACTTCAGAAGCAGGTTGGACATTCCTGTTCTATATCAGGTTTTTAAGGTTACTACATAGCTACTCTTGTGAAGCAGAGTGTTCCAGACCCCGCTCAAGTCTTTCATATGCCTGAGACTAGATAATCCCAGGACCCTACCCTACCTTTCCCAATACACAAAATACATGGGCCTGTACCCCACTTCTTCCCTTTCCCCTAATTATATCCCCTACTGCACAAAGCCCATTGTGACAGAGGCCCCTCTTTCCTTCCTCTGACCTCCTCTTTGGTTTTCTTTCCTCTACTCCTTACTTGCAGCTACTTGTATGGCTCCCAGCAGGGACTACTCTGGTTGCATCCTTCTGCTCCAGTGACAGATGGCGTGGCACCACACCATTTTAGCAGAGGCTACTCTGGCTGTCTACCTGATCTGGCAGGCCTGAAAATGGTGTTTATCAACTTTTTCAGAAGTAAGCCCATTTTGTTCCATAAGATATTGGCTATAATCCTATCTTACTTAAATCAAGAATCTCTATTTATTGCTGTTCTAATTTTATAGGTGAGGAACAGAGGCTAAGATTTGCTAGCCAAATGAGTTCACTTGACTGAATTTGAATTTAAATTTAAACTCACTGGTTTAAATCTAGTACTCATGCATTGTTCCAAACTGATCTCCAGCTATTTGGAACCCTCATACCAACATTCTTTTAAGTTAATGGAGAAGAGAAGAAGGAGAAGGAGACTGTGTGTGCAATCCTAACCAACTTCCCAGCACTGGCATAGCTGTGCCAGTGGGGCATATACTCCATCCTGAAGTTGAGGGGCAGGGCAGTTACAGAGGCCTCCTCCAGGCAAGGCAATGTTTGTTCCCTTACCTAAGAGTTACATTGCCCTTACACCAGTGCTGGAAAATGATATCTACACCGTGTAGTTATACAAGTTCTCTACAAATTCAACTAAAAAAAGGAGGACTCCATCAGTCTTGAAAGACTATGGTATTGTACTCAGCGCTGCATACGATGCATGTGAAGCACGAAAGCCTGGGTTGGATTGTTATGGCGGACAGGCTATTACCCAAGCAGCAAATCCCTCCTCTCCACGCCACTGAATTAGTCCAATGGAAAGGCAGAGCCAATACAATTGGATCCAGCTGGCATCACATAGCTGGGTTAATTATGGTTGCAATCCAAAAAGCACTTTCCTGGGAGTAAGTCCCATTGAACTCACTTTTGAATAGACACAAACAGAATTGCATTGTACATTTCTTAGATTTATTCTACTAGATTTCCTCATCAGTACTGCCAAATTCAGGAAACTGTAGATTGGTAAGAGCACTAAAAAGAGATCTCTAGGCCACTACCCCCCACAACACATTTCTTAAATGATTTTAAATGTCTTAATCTATCTATCTACAGTATTTATATACCGCTTTTCAACTAATAAGTTCACAAAGCGGTTTACAAAGAAAATGGAAAAATAATAATAGCTAATGGGTCCCTGTCCCAAAAGGGCTCACAATCTGAAATGCAAAAAAACAACACCAGCAGAAGCCACTTGAACAGACACTGCTGGGGTGTGTAGGGCCAGTTACTCTCCCCCTGCTAAATAAAAGAGGAACACCCACTTGAAAGAGTGCCTCTTGCTCAGTTAAGAGTTACCAAGGAAGGAAGACTGTAATTTTTAAAGCACAGTTATGCCAAAAGTAAATTAAACAGAAAAGAAGTACATTAAAAAATAAAATTTTTTTATTGTTGGTGTTGCAGGTCGATGTTAAAGACGAAGCGCCAGGCTGAAAAAAATTACATCACTCTAGAAATACTGTATAGTAAAATAATAATAAGAGCTGCTTCTTAGTTTAAACAGATGGTTCTTCAGACTATTACTCCCATGCTGCCAACCATAAAAGTGTAGTGACGATTAGTGAAGCACAACACATAACTGAGAAAAGGGCACAGGTCTCATTGCTTCCCCTGTGATTTGACTCAAAATGATTTATCCTCTCTCTCTCTCTCTCTCTCTCTCTCTCTCTCTCTCTCTCTAAATTTGACTTACCTGTGGCTTGGTCTCCGAGGAGAGATTTGGCCGCACACTCCGATAGCCCTTGGCAGCGAGAGCAGTGGGTTGAGCATCCCCATTAGAATCAACACTAGGTAACAACCTTGAATCATCTGTAAAATGAAGAATGTCATATCACAGAGCTACAGATGGTTGAAGTCCTAATACTATGGCAGGTATTTGTTTAAGGAGCACACAGGTACACCAAGAAAACCACAAAGGAAAGGAGCAAAGAGTTTGTACCTGTTTCTGGTTTCTCTGGCGGTGCACCTGAGCAGTTTGGCAAGCATTGGAGAGGATGAAAAGACGGAAGCGAAAAAACAAAAACAAGAAACACATCCAACTGTTACATCAGGACTCGTGTACCAATCGGAGCTCAGAAATGGTCTACCACTTCATTTTGTGCATGGAATACTTTCAGCCAGGGCTGCCTAATTTCCATAGAAACAGACTCTTAAACATGATTCCCTTACAGTTCCTGACCTTTGTAAACACAAAGCAATTCATTCAGAGAGTGATGAAGAAACAATTGCTCATTGACATTTTATTCCAGAGTCAAAAAGGCAGCTGGAACACTCAGTATGGAGTCCAAATGCCACACATTGCTGCAAACGCTAGATCTCAATATTTAAAACGGTGATGTAGGCTGGGAGCGGAAAATATATCTGTCCTTATTAACCCTGACAGAGGAGATGCTGGAGAGAGCCACAAACAAACAAGTGTGTTTAGGGCTGGTACAACATGTGCCATCTTTACTCAGCCCAGCCACAAGGTGCGAGTCAATATTTGCTATTTACATACTGGCCTCACTTATGTTGCCGAGAGATCCTAAGTTTGGAAACCACAAGCAGGCAGGTTTTTTTGAATGCTGGGAATAAATTGTGCTGTCGCTTTACTACAGAGCACAGATTCCAGGCAAGTTTGTAACTCTGATTTACTCTCTTCTAAAACGTTACTGAACTGGATTGTGCTGCCATTTATTTTCATCCTCTCTTGACCCATGTACCTAGACACTTTCCTGACTCCACACTGTGCTGTTCGAACTAGGAGAGTCAGCACATGAAGTTCTAATGAGCCATTTCTATAGTCAAGTGTCTCAATACCATTGAAACCATCAGCAGAAAACAAGGCTAATCCGTGATAGGGGCTGGGAGAGGGTGTGCAATAAAGAAGCTGAAAATGAAAAAGGCAACAAAATGAAGGGCCCAGCAGCAGGGAAGATGGAAAGTGCTGAATTGGAAACTTGGGGCACAATCCAGAGTAACTTCGGGGAGTCCTTGCTTCGACATAAGAACAATTTACTCTGGACTGCAATATGAATTTCCCATAGGTTTTCACTAGGTGGTGCAGTAACTACGGGTACACATAATGTCTCTTACGTGCTCTCGTAGTTACTCTGGATTGTAAGGATAGTTGCTTTGTCTTTAATTACAGAATATGCAATCTCACATCAGAATATAAAAGTCCAGCATCCTGTTTCCAATGTAGTTCCCTGCAAGATGATACTGAGAAGCTTATAAGCACGGCATGCTGGCTATGATTGTCCCCCAATGCTTTGTCCCCAGCAATTGGTATTCAGGGGTATACTTTCTCTGTATAAAGTTTCATTTAGTCACCCTAACTACTGACAGAACTATCATATAGGACTGGTTAATATCTTTTAATTGTTACTAAGAAAGTAATAATTATGACCCATAGCAACAAATTCCATCAGAAAATTAAGCACTGGATAAAGGACTAGTGTACTTCCTTCTGGCTGTCATCACTGCCTACAAATCAAATGATGCATAACTAGTATGCATAACTGATGTATAATCACCAAGAAAATAGAAGCCCCCTGTAAGTAGAATGACATGTCCTCTTAGGATTCTACTTTGTACCTGTACTCATACCCGATAAACTTTTATTACTATTGTGTTGCTTTTTCCCCTATACTTAGTAATTACATATTTGCTATTTAAAGGTAAAAAAAATTATGAGGCAAGAATGTTAACTTGGGCAACTGTCCCACTGACCACAACAAATTGCAATTCTAGAGCAAGAACACAACCACTTCCAGAGCAGAAGCAAAACTGCATTATTTCAAAATCTGCTGAGTTTTCCCAATTCAAAATCATTGGATTAAAATATTCCAGAACATTCACATTTGAAACAAACCATTTGAAATTTTTTAAATGAGGATTTCTACCCAAATTCTGAAAACACATTTGCCATCCACTACTGAATTCCACTATACTGTGGGTGCAAACCTAACCTTGGCCAGCACAACTCTTTGGTCTTCCAGTCCCTATGGTGATATAGGGAGGTAAGTGCATGTCAGTTCACTGGCCTAATTCTCCCCCAGGAGTGGCTCGGAAGTGTCTTACAGCACTTTTGTGACACTCCCAGACCAGCATGGTATTTGTGCTTGGGCTTAGACTGGCCTAAATGGGCATTAGGATAGCAGCCTGTGGCTACAATCCTAAAGACAATTTCCTGGGAGAAAGACCCATTGAACACAATGGAGCTTACTTTGATATAGACATGGTTAGGACTGTGCTCTGTGTCTCAGAAATGTTCATACTTTTTACTATCACAATCCAGCTTTCATCTGAATGTCAACATGCTCACTGTAATTTGAATTTAAAAAAAAAATTAACTCATGAGTACAATCAATTTCAAAGATGCGCATTCAAAACTGAGGTTAAAAACTTAATTTGTTTCAGAGCATGCCCTTTTACAGCAGATGAAAATTTTGATCCATTGCCAACTGAGTAATTAAACAATGAACAATTTGGCACTGCATTTAACACCTAATATTTCACACTTACTCTCAGGCTGCTGTATGTCTTGTGAAGACGTAGGGCTGGTACTCTGATTCTCCTGATGAGTTGGAGATGCCCAAAGGGTCACAGCCCCCTTTCCAGTACAGACTTTGGCAGGGTCCAGGTCTACACACACAAAAAAATAAAAATGTACAGAAAGCAGGTTGGAATTTGAAAGAATCATAGATTGTAATATTTACATACAAACTCAATGCTGACACAACTGCAGCATGATTGCCTCTGTGCACATTATTGCTGATGGAAATTAACTAAAATTCAAACATTTTTACAAGCTGAAATAATAAAAGTTTATTCACAAAGAGTGAACGTTCCAAATGAAGGCAATAGGACAACAAATAGAAAAAGCAGGTATATATATATATATGAATGAAGTATCACCTTAGTTTCCAATTCATTCATATCAGTCAGCCAGAATTGTACTTCTAATCTGCTGATTTTTTTATTAATGTTTACAGTGGTCCTCAAGCTTTTTTGACTGGTTGCTCCTTTAACCTCCTGAGACACTGGCCATGGCACCTCACTACAACTACAATCTTCTGTATTACATGCGGTGGTTGGTTTCTCCAAAGATTGGGTCTCCAAAGCTTGGGTCTCCAAAGTAGGGAGAAAGGAAGTTTCCCAAAATTCTCCCCTTACCATTTCACTGCTGTCAGCACCAACTTTTTCCACAGTAGTCCTAATTTGTGAATTGCCCTCATTCTGATTGGATTTATGATTATCTTTTGGACCCATTTGTTCTACCTCAAATTACAAAAATGATCTTCCAAATTTGCTGCCTGTGAATAAGCATGATAAGATGGGGGAAACTGCATTTTAGCTTATTAACTCTAGGAAAGCAATAATTAGAAAAACTGAGCAGAAAATCCTCTAGGGAGGAAACTTACACAGGGTCGAACTAATCCAAAGTTACTTGTTGGCAATGTCAAAATATTATGGGCTGTCACCTTCATGACGACTGGCTATCCAACATTATTAGTCAACAGTTGAAAAAACCTCTTAAAGTTTTCTTTTTGACATGACAACTTCTTATTGCTATACATCCAATTTTGAAGATGCACGATTAAAAAAAATCAATGTATAATAAAACTGTTTGCCTGCATCAACATATGGGTAAAGTCTTTTATATGCCCAGGCACACAGTAACCAATTACTTTTAAACAACTTGAAGTTTAAAAAATTCATTGTTTTCCTTAAAAAGATGAGATATGATCCAGCAAAGCTTGATAGGTTACAGTCAACAGGTTAGGGCAGTCAAAATTTCATTTCAAACCAGTCAAAACAACTCCCTTAGATTCCCCAAAGCACACAGTAATGTAGAGAGCAAAAAAAAAAGGCAATTGGGACAAGGAATATTTTTCTTCCCTGTGATGACACCACCATGAATCCTGTGCATCCCAGTGACTTCAGGGTATGAAATAGGAATTACCACATTTTTATATTTTTTAACTAATATAGTGAATTCCTTGCAGGACATAGAGAGGAGAAAGAACCAATTCATTAAATGTCTGCTCTTGTCTTGGAGATGGGACCCTAAAGCAAGACAGTGTCATGGAATTATACTTTCAGAGGCCTCTCTCCTTGTTTACTTTCTTCTTCTAAAGGATAGTAGTTAGATGCATTCAGGGTACAGTACCTAGTAAAGCAGTACCTACTTGCAACCCAAGTTGTACCAAAACTGGGTTTAACCCAGGATAGTAGATTGCTATGATCACCCAGGGCCACAGGAAATCAGAAGGATCCTATTTGGGTAAACCTCAGTCCCAGCATAATAGAGAAATAAAAAATCCCTTGGATCACCTGTAAAAACTGAAAAGGAACAAAAAGAAGATGATCTGGAAGAATGGGGCAATTTAGCTCCCTCCAAAACAAATTGTTGCTATGTAGATAAAACAGTAAAATAAAGGAGGTTTAATAAAGGGATGTAGCAACTTTTTGGGCAACAATGTGGAAGGGAATCAGATGAAAGGTTAGTATAATCTATATAAAACTGAAAAGTCACTGACTGACTTACTGACTCACTCACTCATCAAAGGCCAGCCAAAACCACCGGGCCTAGAAGTGTGAAATTTGGGGAGGGTGTTCGTTCCATGATGGAGGCACCCACTAAGAACTGGTTTTCGGAAATTCCAACTGGAAGGGGGGTGAAAAGGGGTGCAACGCATTTTTCTCCCTATACTTTTCATTGGGAATCCCTGACTGATCACTGTCCTGTCCTAAGCCCTGGACCCAGAAGCATGAAATTCGGGGAGGGTGTTCCTTCTGTGACATAAACACCCACCAAGAACCAATGTTGAGAAAGTTAAGCCTGAGGGGGCTGAAAGGGGTGCAATGTTTTTTGTCCTATACTTAACATTCAACATTGTCCATATACTTAACTGGTCAACATCCAGCTGATACACTGGGAGGGAGGGTGCACAGGGGCTGATGGTGTGCATGGGGATGGTGCACATGGGGGATTGCTCATGAGGGAATGATGCGCATGGGGGGGCAGTGCGCATGGGGGATGTTATATGGGGTATTGCGCATGGGGGGAATAATGTGCATGGGGAGAGTTGCATATGGTGCGCATAGGGGATGCTGTATGGGGTGAATTGCACATGGGGGGTGATACACATGGGGGTGGCGGTGTTCAGGGGGGGACGGTGAGCAGTAGGTGACGGTGTATAGGGAAATTTTACTCCCACAACACGGGTATATTTTAGCTAGTATGGAAATAAAAAGGCAACATGAAACCAGCACAGAACACTAGCACAGCATCCTGGGTTTTTACTCTACCCCAAAGATTCAAGCTAGTCCTTACACCCACAACTTACACCCAAATCCTACCAGGCAGGCAATCCCCACTGAAACATCTAATGGTCATATGAACATATATGACCTCTATGAGTGATAATCATGTTTCACCTGTGACACTCAATACTGACACTAGATACCTGAACTTACCGCTTTCCCTGTCTTTGAAATCAGAACGACAATAATTGAGGCCACAATCCTGACTTCCACTTAGGCTGGCCTAAGCCCCAGCGTAAGTCCTGTCCTGTGTAAGACCTGGGGTATTACAAACATGCTGTAAACCACTTCTGCCCCGCTCCTGGAGGGCTAACACCAGAGTGCAGGAATACACCGTCTTCCCCACATGAAGATATGCCAACTTAGCATATCTTCATGTGGGGAAGTCGGTGTATGCCTGCACTGACCTAAATTGGTTAGTACCCTCACTGGATCAAATCCAAGATCTTGGCAAAGCAGTCAGTTGGAGAAGAAGGGCAAACAAACAACTATGACAGGGCTATCGCATTCAAAATGCTCAGCAGCTGCTTCAGGATGTTAAGACGGACAGGAAGGTTCAAATAGGGGAAGATTTCCATTACAAGACCTAACAGAGGTGAGTGAACACAGCTGCTCTTCCTCTCTCTGATAGGATAGCCAGAGGGATCAAAGGTGTCAGTGATAGACTGCCTACTAAGACAAGAGTCCTGGCTGGTGATAAAAAAGCCAAGTGCATGTGCCAATCATATGGCCATTTAGACTGATAACACATTAAACTGGTTTCTGAGTAGGAAGAAGAAATTCCACAAGGCTGTCAATTAGCCATTTGTGTAGAAATGTGCCTCAAGAAGTAAAGACTCTACTATCATTTCATGCTATTATCAGAGAATCAAGCTTAGTAGACTGCCAGGATAAGCTAGTTAGGACATAATATGGGTTCCTGTCTTACGTTTAAACAATGACTTTAATTTGATGATATAGACATAGAAATATCAAACATCACCACCGCATGTTGACTTATGTTAGCAAGTTCCACAAAGAAGTTAGCACAAAGCAGTGAAATTAAGCAAATACATTCAACACACTCTGACATGCACTACAATTAAGTTAAAAATGCTCAGTTTACAGAGACATCCAAGATAGTGGCTCCTATCAAGATGTCCTAGAGCAGCATTTCTCAAAATTTATCCCCTGCCATAACACTTCATATGGTCCTCCTCTTGAAAATAATGCAGAAATAACCGGTGATTATATCATTGGCAGTTGCTTCTGGATTGGGAGCCAGAAGCAATGCCACAAACACCTGTAAGCGGCTTAGGGCAGATTTTTCAACCATGCAAAAAGTGAATACTACATCTCTGCCTGCTGAGCCTCCTGATGCTTGTAATGTTACATTGCTGCTCTTGCTGCCAGATGGTGGGCATTTGGTGGTCCCACAGGTACTATTGGACACCATCACAAGTACCACTGATTGGCACAAGTAGTAGTGGTTGAGAAACACTGTTCAAGAGAATATTTTGTTTCCCTTTGCTTTTTTTCCACCTTCCCACAATCTCACCTTGGGCCTGCCCTCCCCAACCAGGAATGACCTGCACCCACCTCTATCGTACCTTTTCCTGACACTGCACTGGGATGGAAAGACCCTGCACTGGGATGGAAACCTCACCTTCTGTGCCTTCACCATGAAAGTCGCCAGCCTAACTATCCCAGAAGAGGAGTCAGAGTGCCTGTCAGCTCTTTTATGATACCCCAGTCTAGTGCAAGAGAACAAGGATTGCCATAGGATTTCTAATTATCTCGGAGCTTGGACTGCCCTCGGAAAAAGCAGACAGATCTAAAAAATATGGCTTGCATGTAGGGTGTACGAAAGCTCAAATTATGAGTTGGATTCTAAGCTATAGTTAATACAAACTATGGTGTGGCATGATTAAGACTCTCTTTTCAGGTTGTGGGATGAGAGGTGTCCATGTTCAAATAATAGGCCTCTATAATTTGCTTCTCGTACAGTGAGAAGGTAGGAAAGCATATAAGCCGAGGCATGATCATTATTCCTTCCCTCTCAATAAAATCATGGGACAAACAATTGCCAAACAGCCCCTACTGAGCATAAGAGATGTATTTTTCATGGGCTCATTTAATTACGCACTGGACAACACTGAAAAACAATGAAATCAACAGTACTGCAAAGCAATGAAATATGATGGAAGCAGCTAAACTATTCTAGCAATGAGAATGAAGCAAAGCCCTGATAAGAACATTTGGAAAAAAAAATACCTGTAGGCAACACTAGACCAGGAGAATTTTTCACTGTCTTCACAGGAATTATTTTAACAGCAGAAACAGAGCGTGTACATAAAGGGACGTCATTCACTGCAAACATAAAAGTACAGAAGATGGTGCGTCCAGACGGGAAAAACATCAACGTGTGGGGGGGAACATTATACAAAGTTTTCTAACAGTGTCAGGAACTCAGCAGTTGACAATAGCAGGAAATTTCACAGGCCACAGCGCTCCAGAGAGGAGCAAAGCCATCACTAATGAGTATCAGTTTCTGCTTCCTCTCAATCAGCATGTGCTGCTGTTATTGAGAAAGTAGTGCCATGGCGTGAAACATTTAAGGCTTGGCTGCCGATATACACTTTGAAGTTCATTTATAAATAATTTGAAATTTTATGCCTGGCAAAATTAAAGCAAAACTATATCTCACGTGTAACAGGCTGTTATGCTGCATGGCAATAGACTCAAAAATGCTAACTGAACCAAGTTAAAGTGAGTTTTTAAAAGTTGCAGCACGGGTTACTGCTGACTTCAGAAACAGACAGGAGCTTTGGACATTTCACAACATCAGCAGTTAGCAGAGGGGAAAAGAAACAACAGTGCATAAAATAAAATATTCTAGAAAGAAAAGTATTAACATCAAGTTCATTTGATCAAACACAATATTCATATACAATAGCAGTGATATTTTTGTTAGCTTGTGGGCACAATCCTATCCAACATTAAAGCACTGATTCAACCATGCCAAGGAAGCATGTGTTGCATCCTGCAATTACAGAGACCCCCTAAGGGAAGGGAACATTTCTCCCCTTACCACAAGGCAGCACTGCAGCTGCATCACAGCTGGAAAGTTGGCTAAGACTGGGTCCTAAATTTCATTTCTTTCACAACTTATCAGCTGCTTGGTTCACTTACAAGAAAAGTTTTAGATTGTTTCTTACATGTAAGACTCTGCAATCCTAAAGACACTTTCCTGGGAGTAAGACCCATTGGACACAATGGGGCTTACATGTGAGTAGACATGGTTAGGATTGTGCTCATAGTCAATGAAGAGGTTCTCCTAAACAAGTCTTCTTCCCCAGTTCATGAAAGCTCGTTGTCATGATCTATCCCAGTGGTTCTCAATCTTCCTAACGTCGTGACCCCTTTATAAGTTCCTCATGTTGTGGGGACCCCCAACCATAAAATTATTTTCGTTGCTACTTTATAACTGTAATTTTGCTACTGTTATAAATCGTAATGTAAATATCCGATATGCAGGATGTATTTTCATTGTTACAAATGAAATATGTGTTCTATGTACACGTTGAACACAATGGGATTTATTTCAGAGTAGGCATCCATAGGATTGGGCTCTGAGGCTGTCAGTCAGCCCCAGTGCGTGCGCAGCCACAGCCGGAGTTCTGGCAAGCCTGACCTGGCCCCCTGCACCAGGGGTCTTTAGGTGACCCCCAGGAAAGCTCTAGGCAACCCCCAAAGGGGTCCCGACCCCTACTTTGAGAAACGCTGATCAACCTACGAGCATTTGTCAAAACCTGACTTTCTTCCCCACAATCATCGTTGATGTGCTCTTTCCTTTTATGTACCATATTTTTGCATTTTTTTCAAATTAAGATGCAAGAGCAATTAGTACAAACCAGCTTCAAACCATATTTCCACACCGAGATTTGATAGACCAATTTTGCAAGCTGGTGTAGATTAGTGATAGATAGATAGATAGATAGATAGATAGATAGATAGATAGATAGATAGATAGATAGATAGATAGATAGATAGATAGATAGATAGATAGATAGATGCTACTGAAACATCAAATTGTTATGGCATGCTTTCTCTATGAAGGAAAATGATATATTTAATGTTTTTTTAAATCACATTCTTATATGACTGCAAAATTCACTAACAATGTCATAGAATGGTAAGATTCAAGTGTGACCAGTTTGCACACATCTTGCACATGGACCTGATCTCAAAGCCTCCCTATGCACAAAAAGAGATTTCCAAACCTTTGAAGAACATTTGGGGAAAGAAAACAAAAAATAAGGCACCTCCTTCTGCTACTGAAGTGCATCACTGAATAGAAAACAGAGGTAATCAGTTTTTGCAATTATATATTCTATAATTACACTGGCTGATTGCTATTCCATTTAAGCTACTGCGCACAAGTGATTAAGACACTGTGCCTGTTAATCAGCAGGCCAGGGTTTGAGACCCGGGTCGGCCCCACAAGACAGGATGAGCTCCTGTCCTTAGCCCAGCTCTGCGACGCCAGCTGGATCCAATCGTATTGGCTCTGCCTTTCCACTGGACTAATTCAGTGGCGTGGAGAGGGGGGATTTGCTGCTTGCGTAATAGGCAATCTATTACGCCTCCATATAATATAATAATAGGCCTCCATAACAATCTAATCCAGGCTTTCGTGCTTCGCATGCAGCATATGCAGCACCAAGCAC
Organism: Cryptoblepharus egeriae; assembly: GCA_030015325.1. Lineage (NCBI taxonomy): Eukaryota > Metazoa > Chordata > Lepidosauria > Squamata > Scincidae > Cryptoblepharus > Cryptoblepharus egeriae. The sequence continues at coordinate 9,456,962 of JAREYC010000006.1, forward strand.
GATATCATAATCTTTCAAGACTGACGGAGGCCTGCTTCTTCAGAGACAATATCTGAAAAAGCTGTAATATTGGCAAGAAGGACAAACATGCCCTACTATTCAATTATACAACTTGCAAGATATACCAAAACTATCGCCAAGGAATTACAACTATGGACCACCGTTCAATCTCCTCACTGAGATCTTCAGGTGCTAAGACAGCAGCAAAATCCAAAAAGAAATAGTGCTTAATGTTATGAAGTGCAATTCTTTGCAATTTTACTTGGAAGGAAGTCCACTCTGTTCAAGGAGATTTAGACCTTGAGGGACTGATGTATAGAACTGAAATCTTGAAATGTTCCAAAGTGGAAAACTAAAGTTGCTGGGATAATGCTTTTGCTCCAGATTTCACAAGAGATGTATTCTCCATTTTTTTCCTAGATGGATTGCTATAGTGCTTACTGATTCGTCCTCAAATTGTACACAATTTTAAAATTTTATTTATTATAATAATAAATATTTTATCACTCTTTTTAATCACTATTTATTTAGGGGATTTATACCTTGCCTTTCCCATGCCAAAGCAATTGCCCAAGATGGCTTACAAAGCTTTTATCTTTTTGTTCTCACAACAACCCTGAGAGGGAGGTGATGCTCTGAATAATTGATTGGTTCAAGATCACCCAGGAAGCTTCATGGCTGCAGGCGGACTTGAACTTAGATCTTCCAGATTTCAGTCCAACTTCCAAACCACTACATCATCTTGGCTCTCAGTTAAATATGCTTGTCTTACACACACTGCCCATTCTCCTCTGGCAGAAGCTGTCAATCGAGATATGGTGGACTTTTTAAAATTTATGAAGTGTTTTTTTTACTTATAGGTGTTCTTTATTTCTTATATTTTTTGAAGCATATTTGTACTGATTGATAACTATACATGTTTTCAGATATAGGGTGACAATGTCAGGAAGAGAGGCAATTATGGTGACTGTGTTACTCCTGGGAACAAAAAGTGTTTTTTTTAAACTTACCTGGGGGGTTGACCTGGGGAAGGTTAAAAACTCTGGAGGGTCTGGGAATCTCACAACCCCCTCTGTAGGCTTCCCCACAACTGCTGTAAACAGCTAAAAGGGCTCCTTCAGGTCTCGTGATTTTTTGAGGTTTCAAGGCATTTACCATGCAGAATTTTGGGAGCTTCTTTTTTAAACTTCTTTGACAGCATCCCTTACTGGTGTTATGGAAAACCATCCAAAGATACTGGCCTGATCTTATGGCTAAAGCTGGTCAGGAACCCTGAGCCCTCAACTTCCTGAGAGGGTACAGAGGAAGGAAATACATCTTGTAATTAACCACACCACCCTGTTGTTCAGAACTCCTTTATTCCTGCTGGGGCTGTTTACTAATTTCTTATGGGAAGGTTTGTGAATGGGGTTGATAAGAGAATCACTGGATCACTAACAATTCCTCCTGCCACTCTTTTCCCTGATTCACTATCAGAGCAATGATAGTAACAGTAAAGGGTGTTTAGTTTGGATGTCTATCATTGCTTCCCATATTCTAGCCATGAAAGGAGCCTTCTTGGATTATTAGTCTGACTGAGGAGCAGAATTTGTGGGAACAGGATCCTTCTGGCCCAGTCATAGAAACATCCATGTGAAGCTACAGAGCTATGGGAGAACCTAAAGCAACACAGCTCTAAGAAGTGCTCTAGACAAAAGTATGACAACTTTGTGCCCCCTTAACCTAGTAGTGGCTGTTTCTGTCCTCTTTAGATTTGAATATTTGGCACATACAGTTCTGAACAGACTGTTCCATTAGCCAACTGCATCACTACATTTTTACAATGACATTAGCAGTTTCCTTTTCCAATTCACTTTTGGGAATTTAGCATCTTTCTTTAATTTCTAGAACTGTCTGGATGTTATACATGCGATGGTACAAAGAAAAGCAACAATATTCCTTTGGTCCCATAGGGGAAGTCCCCAAAATAACTTCTCCGTGTTATTCAACATACCTCTGTCTTGTCCATTGCTGCTCAGAACTAACCCATTTACAACAGTGCTCCCAGCATCAACTTCTTTGTGTTCTGAAAGAAAGCAAAAACGATCAGCATAGTGTTCTCATGCTAAAAGGATTGCACCCTTAATGGTACAGATATCCCTTGACAAATTTTTTCAAAAACTATCCACATGGATAATGAATTTTCCACTGGATTATAATATCCTATGTAAAAACCCATGCTTTGAGAGCAGTGGCGCAGAGCGCAGTGAAGGGCGCAGCGTAGCAAAGGGCGCAGGTGACTAAATTTGTGAAAAACGGGGTAGGTATGAAGGATAATACCATCATGTTATTTATCGTTGGAAAGGTAATTTAGTACAGAATGCAATGAAACAAACTGCAGTGGAATATCAAAAGTTATGTCCAGTTAACTAGAAAATGAAAACACAAAAGCCTAAGGAAAAAAGTGGATTTTCTAAACTCAAACCTTCCTATGTTACTGTTCTGAGAGCCAATGAGATGCAATTCTAATTACGGTATGGAACTAATAAGGTGTTAATATGAATCGGCTCTCAGTATATATATCACATCCAGTACATATAGAAAAACTGTTTCCCCATGCTAATGTGGCACTTCTAAGTGGTGCTCCTCTTCTGTTTATCAGGGAAAGAATAACTATTCCTCTTTGCCCCAGCACAGTTTCCCTAACCAAGAAGGGACATAATTTTCATTTATTTCACTTAATTAACCCTACAATCCAGAGTAACTACGGGAGCACGTAACAGACTATACGTGCACCCATAGTACTGCACCACCTAGTGAAACATTATGGAAAATTCATATTGCAATCCAGAGCAAATGGTTCTTACACCGGAGCAAGGACTCCCCATAGTTACTCAGGATTGCGCCCTAAGTTTGATTTTCTTGTTTAGGGGTGGGGATGGGGGCAACAAAATCTTCTTTGACGCCAGATAGCAGATAGGTGCTTTAGCTATGACACTAGTAGAGCAAATAGTGGTAAACTACTGAGGAGGAGGAGGCAGATTTATCCTTAATTAAAAAAATACCAGGGAATGATGTCACTTCTGGTTGTGACATTATTTTGGGGGCAACATTTTGAGCTTGCAACAGGCTACGTGACCTTTAGCTACGCCACTGTTCGAGAGTTCTGTTAAAATCCTAAAATCTCAGACATCCTGAAGAGTCTCTGTCATCCATTCATCTCCAGCCCCCATTCTCCGAGAGTACTCTACTTGGGACGCAATCCTAACCAACTTTCTAGCACTGGCATAGCTGTGGGGAACTTGTTGCATCCTTCAGGTGGGGAACAGCTACGGATGCCTCGTCAAAATAAGGCATGGTTTGTGCCAACCTTGCTGGAAAGTTGGTTAGAATTGTGACCATAGTTACAAATATCCAACTGCCAGAAAATTAGCCTTCCAACATTAAGGCTCCTGTCCTCTCTGTCCATAATCACCCCCCCCCCCATTTAATTGTCTCCCCAGCTTCTCCCATTTCCTTTCTCCTGTTCCCTTCTCTCTTATTTCAAATTCTTTCATGGAAGATAAACAAAGAGCTACCTACCAGAAGTCATTGCACCAGAGGCACTTGGCTTTTGAATGCACAAACTCTGGGTCTCTCTGTGAAATCAAAAGATGGGAAATGCTACAAATGAATGTTCACTAGGTATATAAACAGAATGAGCATGAACTGTACATTCCAGGGTACTGAAGTACCACAACTTCAATGCCTCCCACACAAAAACACAGCAAGGTTGCAGAGATTGTCTTCAACCATAAAGAGCTGATAGTCATCGCAGTGGTTTTAAAATTACAATCCATATCAAGGAGCAAATGTTATTGGTAACGCAGGCCTCTGTCAGTCTTGAAAGACTATGGTATCATGCTTGGCACTGCATATGCTGCATGCGAAGCACGAAAGCCTGGGTTCGATTGTTATGTAGGATAGGCTGCTACCCATACAGCAAATCCCCCCTCTCCATGCCACTGAATTAGTCCAGTGGAAAGGCAGAGCCAATACAATTGGCTGGCGTCGCAGAGCTGGGCTAAGGACAGGAGCTCACCCTGTCTTGTGGGGCTGACCCGGGTCTTGAACCCTGGCCTGCTGGTTAACAGGAACAGTGTCTTAACCACTCGCACCACCCACAGCCCTTTATTGGTAATGGCACATTTTTAAAATGCAGAGCTACATGAGTCAGATGAATGTTCATGAGTTTCAGTGTCCACCAGAAAATGTATCTCGAGAGCATTTTGCTGAATCAGTGAACAATTATGGAAAGGAAACGCACTCGCATTTTGCGTGCTTCAAACTAGCCCTAAAAGGAAAATACAAATCAAGGGTGAGGCCACATTTGGAATACTGTGTTCAGTTCTGGTTCCCACATCTCAGAAAGGATATAGAGGAAGTGGAGAATTTTTAGAGGAGAGTGACTAAAATGATTGCTGGTCTGGGACACCTTCTGTATGAGGAAAGGCTACAGCTTTTGGGGCTCTTCAGTCTAGAAAAGAAGTGCTTTACAGAAGACCTGATTGAAATGTACAAAATTTTGCAAGGATGGATAGAGTGGATACGGAGATGCTCTTTTCCCTTTCATATAATACCAGAACTAGGGGACATCCACTGAAATTGAATGTTGGGAGGGTTAAGAAGGACAAGAGAAAATATTTCTTTACCCAGCATGTAGTTGGTCTGTGGAACTCCCTGCCACAGGAAATGACAATGGCATCTAGCTTCAATGCCTTTAAGAAGGGACTGGACAAATTCCTAGAGGAAAGGACTATCCTCTAACAAAGGACTATGTTACAGGCCACAGAGGGTGTGTGTAGATGTGGACAACCTCAAAATGCAAGATGCAGGGGAGACCTCCTGGATGCAGATGTTATATGTGCTCCCTGAGACATATCTGGAGGGCCGCTATGTGATACAGGAAGCTGGACTAGATGGCCCTTGGCCATGATCCAGTGGAGGCTCTTCTTAAGATGCTCCCAACCAGCAAAAAGATACTACAAAGTATCATCCTCAGGTGACTGATATTAATCAGTCACATGAGTTATCTATATATATAAAAGAGAAAAGTCACTCACTGACTGACTCATCACCGCCCTGCCAAAACCGGTGGGCCTAGAAGCGTGAAATTTGGGGTGGATGTTCCTTCCATGACGGAGGGGTGCACTAAGAACCGGTTTTCGGAAATTCCAACCGGAAGGGGGTGAAAAGGGGTGCAACGCGTTTTCCTCCCTATACTTTGCATTGAGAATTGCTGACTCAGCAACATTCCTCCCCAACTGCTGGGCCTGAAGCATGGAATTCTGGGAGTTCCTTCTGTCACCTGAACTCCCACCAAGAACCATCTGGAGAAATTTAACCCTTCAGGGGCTGAAAAGGGGGCAACGTGTTTCTGTCCTATACTTAACATGGGAGACTGAACAACATCCAGCCAATTTGGTGCTCAGACCCTGGTGCACTGGGGGATGTTGTTCGGAGGAAGAGGTTGCGCTGGCGAGGATGTTGCGCATGAGGGGAAATTGCGCACGAGGGCAAATTGCGCACGAGGGCAAGTTGCGCACGGGGGCAAGTTGCGCACGGGGGGAAGTTGCGCACGGGGGGAAGTTGCGCACGGGGGGAAGTTGCGCACGGGGGGGATGATGCGCACGGGGGGATGATGCGCACGGGGGGAAGTTGCGCACGGGGGGAAGTTGCGCACGGGGGGAAGTTGCGCACGGGGGGAAGTTGCGCACGGGGGGAAGTTGCGCACGGGGGGAAGTTGCGCACGGGGGGAAGTTGCGCACGGGGGGAAGTTGCGCACGGGGTTTGATGCATATGGGGGAAGTTGCGCATGGGGGGTTGATGTGCATGGGGGGAAGTTGCGCATGGGGTAACTTTTGCATGCTGGGTTGATGCGCATGGGTGAAGTTGCGCTTGGGGGGGGTTGATGTGTATGGGGGAAGTTGCGCATGGGGGGTTGTTACGACTGGGGGAAAGTTATCCATGGGGGGTTGATGCATATGGGGGGATGGCATACGGGGGAATTTTACTCCCGCAACGTGGGTATGCCTTTCTCTAGTCCTTACATAAAGTATGAAAAAGAAGCCAAACTCAGTTGGATCATGAAGATCACCCAAATTTAGCACCCTTTCACTTTTATAAAGAGGGTTTTTGCTTCTGGACTTGGCCCTTTGCAGTTTTTTAAGGGAATGCATCTATATTAAGACCGGGAGTTTCTTAGGCTACAATACAAACCTCTACTTAGATCAGCATAAGCTCCAGCATAAGTTTCATAAGTCCTGTGTGGACCTGCGGGAGTCACAAAAGTGCCATAAGGTACTTCTGTACCACCCATGGGGGGGGGGGAAGGTTAGGCCAGTGCACAGGCATATGACAACATCCCCATACCATCAAGAGAGGTTATGCCAGGTAAGTTAGGCCAGCCTAAGTTGGTTAGAATTGTGCCTTTAGTGGTAAAGATATCCCTTGACATTAATACAAATTTTCAGAACTAAAAACTAGAGAATGGGACTGAACTTGGAAGTAGGGGAATTCAGGATATAAAATCTTATAATACACGAAGTCAACTTCTGCATTTATTTTCAGGTAGTCTACTTCTAACAGTGGCTCAGGGCCAAATCCTATCCAGTTTTCCAGTGCTGATGCTGCCATGCCTGCATTCTAGAATGGTGTGCAGTCATGTAGACTTCTTTAAGGTAAGGAGACATTTGCTGCACTGCAGCTGTATTGAGACTGGAAAATTGGATAAGATTGGGCCCTCAGAGTATTTCTCAAGAGGAAGTCAAGAATCTAGTAAAGTATTACAGAATCTACCCTTAATGATAATCTGAAGTCAGACAGGACCAATATAACAAATGAACATTGCATTTTTCTGAGACAAAAGTAAGAAATAATGCTATATAAAGTATTCGGAATACTGAATAATTATACTATTTATTATACTACTACATAGTGTAATAAAATATCAAAAAAATCAAATTTAGCAGACATTATCATACTGTTCAAAGTATCAAACAAAAATACCAAATCAAGCAAACATCACCTCAACTAGAAGCATCAACGTTTTATAGTTTGTCAAAAAGAGAGCAAACTAATATGTCTTGCATGGTTCTTATTAAAAGCACTATTAAATCCAATAAGATACTGACAAATGAAAAACAGCCTCAAACAAAGCTTTCCCTGGAAGGGCTACTGGCTTCCTGGCAAGAGACTGACAGAGCAATCTGTGCATCTTTATTCTGAAGTGTCCCAATATTGTCAGTTGGATTTACTTGCATATATTCATAGGATTGCAATCTTTGAAAGTGAATCTATCAAGAAATTATGCTAGACAGAACCTGTTATACAAGGCATTTGGTTTTAAAATAAATTGGAATGAAAACAAATGTCCACCATTAATGTATTTCCATTAATTTGCTTAGAAAATGACGCTGACAATCAAGAAAATAATGGCAATCTATTTATTTTTGTTTTACACTGATATCAGTAGTAGCTATTGAATTGTTAATGCTTATATACTGTAATATTGTCAATTTCCAATTAATATGCATGAATTTTCTAGGTTTGGACACCACACCTGTAAAATATTATAGATATTCACGCAACTGAGCCAGATGTATTGGTAATTTAAAAATTGTTCATTTTCATTTTATGGTGAGACGTTGCCTTTTAATGTGAGTTTATTTGGGATTTTCTGTCTAGATTACATGATTTTATTCAGAGACTATACTCATTAATATAGAGATTAGATACAAAGAACCAGTTGTAAAGTACACAACCAAAACAGATTTGCATTAATTGCATGATGGAAATCCAACAGCTCTTCCACTACTTCCAAGTGCTATATTTCCCATTCAATTGGTATAAAATGTTAATGAATTCTACTGCTCCCTCAAGGACTCATATCTGGGGAAAAAATCAGACACACTGGGCAAATGTTTCTCATTTTATAGGCAATCAAAAAGGGACTGCAACTAGTGCAAGCTTTATATTGCTTTCAGTGGGAGAAAACCAATTTCCCATTAAACTGAATTTTGAAAAGAGCCACAGCACACACATAGCTAGAGAAAAAAATTGATTTGTTAACTAAATGGTAGATTATGAACTCAATTCAAACTCTGGTTAAGGTTAAAGTGCATGCAGTTATCTAAAATTGTAGATTTATCTCAGTTCTGTTTAAAAGTTCAATTTTAAAATCCACATACTGTCTGCGTTTAGACAAGGTGAAAGAGGAAATATCATGAGTTGCATGCTCTTCAAAGCTTTTAAAAAAACTGAAATGCCTATTGCTTGTCTGTTCATCCATTCCCAAAGCACATCTGCAGTAGCAGAGGCAGCAGACAACTGAAAAATATGCAGTGGGTATGAAGATCAGGCAGAGATTTATGCCAGTGCACTGTCCAGGGACCAGGCTGGTCACGAAAAATAAAGGGCAAAATTGAACTTCTTGTCAGTCTCCTCATGGTTCCAGATCTATGCCAGCAATGTAGCTGGAATAGATCAGGAGCCAGTTGGGGGGTGGGACATGTCCAGATTGGGCCTCCAGTTACACCAGTGGCAGATTTAGGCCAGTGGTTCACATACAAGGGCACTGTGATGCCTCAGCCAGAGAGATCTGGTATTTGTCCCCTTAATAGGCGGGAAGGTGGGAAGGCAGCAATGCAATCACCAGGTTTGTGTCACTATGGTGGGAGCTCAGGGATCCAAAATAAAGTCCTAAGCAAGTACTACAAACCCTGAAAATGTCATGCATGTTAGTTGGAAAGTGACAGTTATCAGCAACAGGATCTGGGGTGAATCTCCATTGAAATTAAATTAATAAACCAAAATGAATTAATTAAAAGGTTATTTTTTACAACCTGCCTAATATGCAACATTAAGCTGCAAGGATAAGCCAATACTGGTTATACATATCAGTGTAGCACCATGGTTACATCAGCATAACCTCAAAAATGGCCCAACTCCTAGGTTAATGGGCCCAAAACAGGCATAGCTTGGGAGAAGTAGGATTTAGTAAGAAGCCTGATGATGGTGCCACCAGTACAGCAGGACTACTGATGGGAGCAAGCAAGGAACAACTGACTGAAGAGATGAACTGGCCCAAAAAGACACAGAGAGCTTTGCATGTGGGCTTTATCCAGGAAAACTATCAAGGAGATGTTGGCTACAATCCTAACCATGTCTACTCAGAAGTAAGCCCCATTGTGCTCAATGGGTCTTACTCCTAGGAAAGTGTGTTTAGGATTGCAGCCATTGGCTGAATATTCTGTACCATAATAACACTCCAAAAGATTTCAGACATTCTCACAAAAAAAGGAAGAGACCAACCCTGGAAGCAGAACATGAACAGGAATATCAGTGAGAGATAACAGAAAAAGAAATCTAAGGTAATATTTCAAATCTCAGAAAGATCAACAGATAGGTGGATTCTGGTGGTACTCTATATGTACCTTGAAAACAAATTTGCCAACAGTATATTTGAAATGAGCCAGTCTCCTGAATCTTGGAAAACTATAAAGACATTATTATAAAGTTTGTACCCTGCCTCTCAACTGACAAGATTACAGGAACAGCTTACATATAAATCAAGTTATGGAAAAACATTCCTTATAGAATAAGGTAGTAGGGATTGTGATGATGGATGCTTGCTTGCTTTTTCTTCTCTTCCCCCCTCCTTGAAGGGCAGGTAGTGTTTCTATGACCACTGTGAGGGAGAAAGGATAGTCTAAGCTTGATCATCTTCCATCATGGAAATAGACCTGAACCTGCCAATGTTCTCCCATCCAATATCACTGATTAACCAAGATGCAAAACCTTCCGTCCTCTGAATCAACTTAGCTTCATTGGCTTTCTTCATCAGAACAAGGAAAGCTCATACAGATATGAATGGCTTTTTCTAAAACAAGTCTTGGAAACTTTGGATTTGGACCCAACTTCTGTTCAGCTTTAAAGCAGGCCTCCGTCAGTCTTGAGAGACTATGGTATCGTGCTTGGCGCTGCATATGCTGCATGCGAAGCACGAAAGCCTGGGTTGGATTGTTATGGAGGATAGGCTGTTACCCAAGCAGCAAATCCCCCCTCTCCATGCCACTGAATTAGTCCAATGGAAAGGCAAGGCCAATACGATTGGATCCAGCTGGCGTTGCAGAGCTGGGCTAAGGACAGGAGCTCACCCTGTCTTGTGGGGCCGACCCGGGTCTCGAACCCTGGCCTACTGGTTAACAGGCACAGTGTCTTGGCCACTTGCGCCACCCACAGCCCTGGTACACAGCCCTGTACAGCTTTAAAGGTGGCATATTCCATACCACATGCCTGTGTCTCAAAGAACTGCAGTATACTTACATGTTTATCCCTGTGCCCCCATCTCTCTCTCTCATACTATTCCTACTATTGGGAGAGAATGCTGTAAACGTGATTAGGTAGAATTAAAACATCAAAGAAATCTTCTTCTGTGTGAATGATCTTATTCTATTTGTGGTGAATCCACAAGATTAAATACCAAGCACCCTACAAGAACTTAATACCTCTAAGCTCCCTCAAGTTTCAAAACAAGCTTTGATATATCAAACAAACAATCCCAACTGCAATCCCAATCCCCAGTTAGGCCAGTGTAAGTCCCAGCACAAGTCCCGTGCAGGCCTGGGGGTGTTTAAAAGGTGCCACAAGACACTTCTGTGCCACTCCTGGTCAGGTGTTGCACGGATATGCACAGATATGCTCCAGCATCCTCACACCGCCACAAGAAATGGGAGCGGGTAAATTGTGCTGGCCTAAATTGGCTAGGATTACAGCCTCAGAGTATAGCTCTCTCAAAAAACAATGAACCCCTTTCAACTGCAATTCCCTTTTAAATAGGTCTTCACCTCATTAAGATGGTGAATACACCCACTCACATTCATATTATGCAACTGACATGGGGGCAATTTGGCTGGCCTTTCATGTTACCCTTTCACCGATACTTGCATTTGCATGCTTTCAAACTGCTAGGCTGGAAGGAGTTGGGCAATTGATGGGAGCTTACTCAGTCCTTCAGTACTCAGGTCTCAAACTATGGCTCTGCCAACCATCAGTTCAACAAGCTTGGTGTCTTAACTCCTGAGCCACTATAGACCTTCACAATCATATTATGCCAACTCTACATTATTCATCAAACACATTATGCAGGACCTGGATCAATGAACAAAATAATAATCTGGTTCAGTCAACCTTGCTCAAAATGATGCTTGTGCGTCTTTGTTATACCTGTTTCAACAGATGAACTGACAGCAGAAGCACTTTTTGGTTTTCATCTGTAAAGGAAAGACATCAGGTTCAGGCTCACATTGTATAAAAAAAATCAGTGTACATATTGGGAGAATGGCAATGCATACAGTATATGGTCAGACAGTGAAAAATTACACTGCCTTTAGCTGGACTTCACCCCTCCACTTTAAGCTTTAAAGGCAGACTCAAACATTTCAATACAATTTTTACCATTTCTACCACCTTTAAAATAATTACACCAGGCTATCTCTAGTCAGATTACACTACATAATTTATTCCCAAATAGCTTTCTCTCCTGGTTACAAGATTACAAATTCCAAGTCTTTTCAAAAGTTGACTTCTTACTAGAGATTTCTTAATCATTTGTGGTTTTGTTTTTTTTTAAATCATTTTTTAATCGTGGTCCCCCTCCCTCTGGGAGGAAAGAAGCACAAAATTGTGTTATACTGTATGTTTTTATTCAAGGGTGCTTTAAATTACTTTAGAAGTGTACAGATGTCCATAATTATCATAGGGTTCTGTTCCAGAACCTCCCATGGATTAAAAAAAAATCAATGTATAAAGAAAACAATGGAAAAACTGGTTGAAAGACCCACTTCCAGGTTTCTTGTTCCTCTATTAATGGAATTAGGTAGTGCCTCAATATCTGCATGGTTTTGATTCTGGGAATGAAAAGTGGAATGACTGCTTGCATGCCTACCTCTCTACAACAGTAGAAAAGCAGTTTTTTAACTGTGATATGCAGTGGCTATTTGCGTTGAGTCAAATCCATGTATAAAAAAATCTGTGTATAACAAGGTTGGACTTACACTAGGTAGAAGATACAAGCCTAATCCTATACAACTTTCCAGCTTCAGTATAACCACAATGTCGCCCTATGGTAAAATAACACGTTTCAACACCTTGAGAAGGACCCAGTGATAATTGCCCTCCAACACAGGATGTAGTGAACACCCCACTGGCACAGCTGCATCAGCCCTGGAAAACTGGATATAATTGACCCCGTAAGTGGTAAAGCATCAGCAGATGCACACAGTCATTACCCATGCACACACAATCCACACACTAGAGTCCATCCCAGCCTACAATGATTAGGTTTCTTTTTTTAATTTTTTACAAATATCAGAACAGGTGTGCGTGATTTTTTTTAAACAAAAAGGAGATGTGCAGAAAGTGGTACTATTACTTCATTTATCCCTGAAAATCACACCTCTACATATTACATTTAAAAGTTGTTCAGGAGTTAGTACCTTTTTAAAGAAGCTGGTTTGATGTATGAAAGGTTTGCTTCACAAATCTTGGATTTACAGCAGGAAAATCAAAGGATAAAACACCCTATAAAAGAACAAATAAGAGAATGTTTATTTCATTTCATGCATTAAACATGAAATATTAGACATGAAAACAAATAAAGATCATTTGAAAATTATTTGGCTAACCATGGGCAAAATCCAGAGCAGTTATGGGTACGTGCAGTTACGTCACCCTCTAGTGTTATCTTATGGAAAGTCACCTTAACTGCTCTGGAGCAAAGGGACATTGGCCCAATTCATTTTGCAATAACATCTATATATATAAAAGAGAAAAGTCACTCACTGACTGATCACCGCCCTACCAAAACTGCTGGGCCTAGAAGCGTGAAATTTGGGGTGGGTGTTCCTTCCGTTACGGAGGGGTGCACCAAGACCCGGTTTCCCGAAATTCCAAATGGAAGGGGGTGAAAAGGGGCGCAACGCGTTTTCCTCCCTATACTTTGCATTGAGAATTGCTGACTCAGCAACATTCCGTCCCAACTGCTGGGCCTGAAGCATGGAATTCTGGGAGTTCCTTCTGTCACCTGAACTCCCACCAAGAACCATCTGGAGACATTTAACCTTCAGAGGCTGAAAAGGGGGCAACGTGTTTCTGTCCTACACTTAACATGGGAGACTGAACAACATCCAGCCAATTGGGTGCTCAGACCCTGGTGCACCGGGGGGATGTTGTTAGGAGGAATAGGTTACACTGTGGAGGATGCTGCGCATGGGGGTTGGTGCACATGGGGGGTTGGTGCACATGTGGGGAACTTGCGCATGGGGGGAGATGCGCATGGGGGAATTTGTGCATGTGGAGTTGATGTGCATGGGGGAAGTTGTGCATGGGGGTTGATGCGCATGGGGAGTTGATGCGCATGTGGGGAAGCTGCGCATGGGGTTGATGCGCATGGGGGTTGATGCATATGGGGGAAGTTGCGCATGGGGGGTTGATATGCATGGGGGGATGGCATACGGGAGAATTTTACTCCCGCAACGCGGGTATGCTTTTCACTAGTTAAGTAATATTTTCCAATATGCTAACCTTTTGGCCTGTGTTAAGGGTAATCAGAACAGGGGATCAAGTTACACACATGTTGAAGTTACATCATGCAAAAATTGGGAGGGATTTGCAAATCTAAAACTTTACAGCAAGTGTTAACAAGTAGGCACTGAATCTAAACATCTAAACTCATTAACCATGATAAAAGAGTATATTAACAAGGAAGATACAAAATGCAATTTCACATAGTAACAGTCCAATCCAGTGCAAATTCCTATGCAGCAATGCTGCAGTACTGGCATGGGCTGCACTGCAGCTTACACAAGCACTTTGCATGCTGGAGGTCTCCAGGTAGCCCTACAACCTGCAATGGAACAACTAAAGCCTATGTGAGCTCTATAAGTTGGGGCAAATCTACGTTGGCACATTCAGTGCACATGGCTATGCTAATCCCAATTTTTGGACCCAATTTGTCTACCCCCGCCTCATCCTTCCCTACCTCCAACTCCTTGCAAGCCTGTTCCCTTTCCTTGACCTCCTCCCACCCTCCACGCTGCTCAGTGTGGAATCAGATGCATGTAAGCAAGCAGACATGACCCTCCACAACAGCCTACCTGACCATTAGCTGTTTCAATGTGCTTGATGGCATGTTTTGAACTGCAAGCAGTGTTTCTGCAGGTGCCACACTGCCCCACATCCTTTTAGGGCTGTGTCATTAGATTCATAATCTCCTGACAGCAGCAGGTCTCATTACAGTATGGAAGTGGAAATGTCCTCAACCTTCAATGAACGTGTAATGTAATTTTTTTAAAAATCCAGAGACTTGCTAATTATGGATAAGTTAGCTCAGGAAATTAAAAGTCAGCAACGAAGACAGAAAATAGACAATCTATAGAACACTGGCCAATGCTGGATAGTTAAACCCCTAAACAAATAAGCTCAAAGGAAACACTACAGTTTTCATTTCAGTGATCTTGAGGAACAAGATTAAACCCACCTTTAACAGATTACATGGTAGAAATTGCATCTTTGGAGATAAATTGCCATTTTGAGGGGTGATTTTTGTTCTGTTTGTCATGCACACAGTGGAGAGAAAAAGAATTAAGTTCCCTTCTAAAAGCATCTTTAGAAGCTCGCCACAACCATTTTCAGTTCACTTCCATGTTGATATGCTTTTTGTTAAATTATGCCAACCATTTCTTCTACTATTCATGTCCTACCATTCATGTCCTACTAATTATATGTTAAAAGTTTAGGATTTTTCTTTGAGTACTTCACTTAATGACTTTCTTGGTTTGTAGAAGAATAATGGTGTAATGATCTTGCTATTTTTGAGAAGTTATTTATGTATTTGTAATTATGTATTTGCTTTTGGTTTTTTGGCCATAACTTTTGATAGGAAGGAGATTTCTCAAAACCTATTTTTGTAATGGATTCTGCTCTTCAGTAGAATATATATAACATGATGATATATATCACATGATATTCAGTAGAATATATATAACATATAACATGATGAGGTACTGTGCACTATCACAAAGTTCAAAAATGAAGTCAAAATGTAGGACAATGAAGCCAAAATGGAGGACACCCGGACAGGAAGCTAAAAATCCAGACAAGTCCGGGTTTTTCCAGTCATATAGTCACCCTGCTTTCTCTCTCACACACCTTTTGTCTCATCCCATCATCAAAAATCTGACTGCCTATCTTGATGGTATATTTTCATTACTTCCACAGCTTTCTGCACTATTACATTAATTAAATAACAATATTTCTCCATGTACATTATGTTATTATAATCCTCACATTCACCTTGTAAAGGCGGCAAATATGATTATCCTCATTTTTCAGATGGGGTATTGAGGCACACAGGGCTCTAGTCATGAATGTGTAAATGCACATTTAATTAAAAATATTCCGATAAATAAAATGTATTTTTGAGTGCTGGCCTCTGCATGGTTAGTCAAAAATGAGTCCAGATATTTAGTTTGATTTACACTGAGGTAAATTTGGATAGAATTTCAATCATAAGCAACCACTGTGAAAAACTATGACCTACACCAGAGGTTCCCAAATCTTTTAGCACCATGACGCAGGTTGTCCTCTTTGGTGGGTCATATTGAATATTATTGAGAACCTGCAGAGGGCACCCCTGGGTTGCACCAGGCCTCTAAAAGGCTCAGAACGCTTGAGTATACAAACTACAAGTAGTGGAAGCAAACCAGAAGCTGCTGACACTAAACGGAGGTTGCTCCTGGTCACTTGTGCATGACATTTTATTGAGACTGTTTAGGAAATGCTGGCCTAATCATTGATATATGATGATCTTTCTCAAATGATATATGATGATCTTTCTCAGTTGATCACGTAATCCCAAGCAATCTCTCTCCTGAGTATGACTTATGCCCAGGCATCTTTCTGCTGAGCATGATGTCTCTTCTGGGCAAAGGGCCTTTGTAAAGAGTTTTCATGGCAGCACTTGAGCATTCTTGCTGATATCACCACTGCTTCTTCTGTAAGAGAAGTCCAAGAGGTCCACTTCTCTCATTGCTCTATCCTGATGCCAAAAGAGAGTGGCTACTGTAAAGCTAGCTAGTGAGTTCAGGACAGAGGTGAAATTCCCAGCTGACAGGTCTCTTTGCCAATATGCTACAGAACTTCATTATCCATGTAACTCTACAGCAGCCTGTGTTGCAATTTCTGAAACTCTAGACATCTTTGTTCTCCATTACAGCATCCCCTTTACACATTACAGTTATATACTTTTGGAAACCTGATAATATCATACAAGATGTGGTTCATTCTTTAAAAACTAAAATAAAATTAAGAACAATTTTGGCAAGAATTGTTATGAAGAATGCCTTAAATCGGAACCGGACCAAAAATGAAACAACGCATACAAACTGATCAAAAATACACCAAATTATATCTCACATCAGATGATAGACACAAATTTTGAATGATTTAATATGGAAAGAAATTAGATCGCCTACGTTCTTACCTTAGGAAACACTTAGGCCTATATCCTAAAGTGAAATTAAGCCCTTTGCTCCGGAGCAGTTAAGAAGACTTTCCATAAGAGCACAATCCTAACCATGTCTACTCAAAAGTAAGCCCCATGGTGTTCAATGGGCTTTACTCTCAGGAAAGTGTGTTTAGGATTGCAGCCTAAGATAACACTACAGGGTGACATAACTGTGTGGACCCGTAACTGCCATGGATTTAGGCCTTAGAATTATGGAGTTGGAAGAGACCCAGTGGATCATCTAGTCCAACCCCCTGCCTGTAAGCAGGAAATCCTCATCTTGTAGGGCCCGGGTCTCGAACCCTGGCCGACACACGTTTCTAATGATTTAATAATGGAAATAAATGAGATCACCTACATTCTTACCTTTGGAAACACTTTTCCATCAGAGGTGCCACTCACTGGACCCCTCATTTTAACCAGAGTGTGCTTACATACTCTTAGCTTGCTCAGTCTCTCTTTCAGTGGCTTGGCTGAAGTGGAGGAAGAATTAGTTTAAAGAGGCTTCTACTAACGCCCTTCTACGCATTGCTCCTCCCACTGATGGGCTTTAATTAGCAGAGCTCGTCTGAGTCATGACATGATCTTGCCTGCTTGACAATCAGCAGCCGCCCCCTCCGAGTCTGTCTGCCTGCCTGTCCTCTCACTCTGACATCATGCAGATTCCAGCCATTTTATCAGGGCTGTATAAAGCCTGTTATAGGGACTCGCTCCGAGATGGAGACAGAGCGAGAGTAGAAGAAGAAACAAAGATGGAAGGGTCTTTATAGAATTAGTTGGTCAGAACATGTGGAAAGCATTTCAGTAGGCCAGAGACTCCCAGACTATGATGTGAGCGTAACTTCATCACTTACCCTACAATCCAGAGTAACTAAAGGAGCACGTAAGAGACATTACATGCACCTGTAGTTATGGCACCACCTAGTGAAAACCGTTTGGAAATTCATATTGCAATCCAGAGTACATTGTTCTTATACCGGAGCAAGGACTCCTCGTAGTTACTCTGGATTGCACCCTTACACATAGCCAGCATCAACTCCGCAGTGCCACTAATTTCACTTCGGTGACAGGGATCATAGCAGCTGTCTGACAAGTATTTTCCATATTTGGCGGCCCTGGGAAGGGCTGTAGGAAGATAAGGACCCCATGCTTTGCTCGCTCTCTTTTACTTTCCACAACAGTGGAGAGTTCAGGTTAATCTTTTCCAGGGCAAATTTCCCACAGAATGGACTGGAATCTCTGTAGGGTCTCTGTAGGATTCCTTTTATAAACACAGCAACGTAAGAAAAAGGAACAGACAGTTCCCATAGACTCTGCTAAACCAAGGCAGGATCAGTCACTACATACAAGGCAAAAATGGACGTCACTTCCATGTAGGAAATAGCATTTAGTTTGTTACCTGAGGTAAATGTGCACTTATTTCTATATTAACAGAGGCTGCAATCCTAAAGATATTTTCCTAGGAGTAAGACCCATTGAACACAACGGGGCTGACTTTTAAGTAGACATGGTTAGGATTGTCCTCATAACTTTTGCAAAGTTATATTTATGTCTTTTTTGGTGGCCATTTTGTATTTGCAAGCTGAAAAAGACTGGGTTCCACTTTTCAACTGTTTTTGGACTGTGCTCCGGTCCTTATCGCGTCCAGTAAGTGGGGAATGCATGTATCCAGTCGTGGGCTTCGGGGGGGTTCTCACCGGTTCTATAGAACCCTTTGCTAATGAGCACCTGGTTCTGGGAACTGGTTTCTAATGAGACATAGAACCTGTTGTTAATTTAAGTTATTAGGACACAGAACCTGTTGTTAATTTATTTGAATCCCACCACTGCCTGTATTAATAGTTTGAGGCAATGCTCAGCGTAACCCTCAGCAAGCTCTGACCACATCAAAATGCTTCTATACAGCTTCAGTGGTCTTTAACCACAGCAGCCACCAATCTCAAATGATTTCTTCAGGCTCACCAAAGTGGCTCTCTTGACAAACAGGAAACTGAGTCAAATCAGAGCATTTGAAGATATTGTTTTTGGATAGGGTACTTTACACAAGGGATGAGGAGATGGAAACACTCAAGAGTTAGGTGCTTTGACAAACCTAACTATATGAATCTGGTTACATGCCAGGTTTTGAAAGCTAGAGCTTTAGAGGGAATCCTTTAAAGGATGCCCTGAATTCCCAGAAGAATCCCTAGTAGGGATTCCTCAAGAGATTAATTCCACTTTGACTCCTTTTCCCATTCCTTCCAAATAATCTCTTCTCAGCCATACAGAGTGTGTCATGATTTCATAACTGGGCAAAGAGGCATCTTTTCAAGTAGTGTCAACAGGGGTGGGCAGATGCCGGTTCGGGCCTACTCGCCCAAACCGGATCTTGCCTTTTCCCTGCTGTTGGCGAACCGCCAGAGGCAGGGAAAGGAAAAAGAGGCCAGCCACCATCTTTTTCCCCCCTGCGTCTCCTCCTGCTGGAGGAGGTGCGCGCGATGTGCGCCTCCTCCAGCAGGAGGAGATGAGTGTGTCTTCTCCAACTGGAGGAGACGTTCTGCTCATCCGCAGGCCTTGGCGCATGCGCAGTACGTCTCCTCCAGCTGGAGGAGACACACTGCGCACGCGCCGACCCCCGGGGTCCTCCTCCCCCCAGTTGGAGGAGACGCAGTACGTACGCGTCAACCCTCGGGGTCGGCGCATGCGTACTGTCTCGTCCAACTGGAGGAGACGCAGTACGCATGCGCCAACCCTCGGGGTCGGCGTGTGCGTACTGTGTCTCCTCCAGTTGTAGGAGATGCAGTGCGCACGCGCCGACCCCGAGGGTTGGTGTGTGCGTACTGCGTCTCCTCCAACTCGAGGAGACGCATTGCACATGCGCCGGGGGTTGGCACATGCGCAGTGCGCCGGGGTTGGGGGTCCGCCCCTAGCCCCACCCCCTGACCCCAGCCCCGACCCCCCAACTTCCGGTGAACCAGATCTTGGGGGAGACTCAGCCCACCTCTGAGTGTCAAGTACATTTAGCAAGGAGAGGGCAACTGTGCCTCTTCAGCCCAGTAAGAAGTCTTTTCCAATGGCTGTTGCTGATGTCTCTTCTCTTCTGTATTATTATAAGTTTTTTTAATGATCGTGAGCCCTGTGAAGACAAGAATCATTTTTTGTTTTTTACCATGTAAACTGCTTTGTGAGCTACTCCTGTTGAAAAGTGGTATATAAATATTCTTAGGCTGCATAAGCCACTGCATAACCCTACAACCCAGAGTAACTACCGGAGCACCTAAGAGACATTTACGTCGATGTAGTTACTGCACCAACTAGTGAAAACCTGTGGGAAATTCATATTGCAATTCAGAGTAAATTGTTCTTACACTGGAGCATGGACTCCCTATAGTTACTCTGGATTGTGCCCTAAGTCCTGTTTTGACCGGGGATGTCACAAAACTGCCATAAGGTACTTCTGTGCCACCCTTAGGAGGGTTAGACCAGTGCACAGCATGGACGATTCTCCCAATTCCACCATGGGAAAATATGTCAGGTGAGTTTGCTGGCCTAAATTGGTTAGGATTGTGCCCTGAAACAACATCCAATTTCAATATTATTGTGCACTGAATCCATTTATTACATAACTGCATGTTTTTTTCTCACCTCACCTACCCTGACAGTATGGCCTGTTGCATCACAGAAGTTTTGAAGAAACTTGAAATAACTTGGACAACTAAGAATTCAGGCACATGCAATATCATCTCTGAATATGTTGTACTCCATGAAAAAAACAACAGCAAGAAAATTCAAGGAAAACTCAAGAATAAATACAAAGGAGCAAAGGACAGTGCAGGAATAAACCTACATATAAACCTACATATACCCACGCATTGGGCTGTGGGTGGCGCAAGCGGTTAAGACGCTGTGCCTGTTAACCAGCAGGCCAGGGTTCGAGACCCAGGTTGGCCCCACAAGACAGGGTGAGCTCCTGTCATTAGCCCAGCTCTGCGACGCCAGCCAGTCGTATTGGCTTTGCCTTTCCCTTGAACTAATTCAGTGGTGTGGAGAGGGGGGATTTGCTGTTTGGTTAACAGCCTATCCTCCATAACAATCTGACCCATGCTTTTGTGCTTCGCATGCAGCATATGCAACACCAAGCACGATACCATAGTCTTTCAAGACTGACGGAGGCCTGCTTTTTTTTTAACCCACGCACTAGGGGTGGGAGGAATTGGTTCCAATAAGTCCTATACATAGCATCTCCCCTCCTACGATTTTACCCAAACAGCCTACTTGATTAAAGGTGTTATGTCATAGAACATAGGTGTTATATTATGTCATAGAAATAGTGAGAGCCAAGAAGCTTATATTTAAACTACCTCAACACAACCACAGCCGGTACATTTGAAAGGTTTTGGCAATGAACTTCAAAAGGCACACAGGGTACTATGCACCTATCCTTCATCAAGCACCTTGAGATCCAAAAAGGGCAGCAGTTGTCCTGCCATTTATTCAACAAGACAAAAATAAAAGACAATAGAAGAATTGTGGGGTTCTTTTTTGCCGTCTGGTTGCTGCAAGGTTTGACCTAGAATCACCTAAGCCCTCATTCTCCAAAGCTCAAGGCTACTTCTTTCTCACAATCAAATTGCACCTACATTATTGAGATGCATCTATTCACCCTTTCACGGAGAACTAGCTTCCTTTAACCTTTTGTTACTACAATACCTAGTTGTTCCCTCTGTTGTGGGTAAGTAATTAGTAATTGTGCAAGTTCCCATTATGTGGATGGACCAGTTCTTATTATGTGGATTATAAGGGCTATGGTGGCACAAGTGGTTAAGACGCTGTGCCTGTTAACCAGCAAGCCAGGGTTCGAGACCCATGTCCCCAAAGACAGGGTGAACTCCTGTCCTTAGCCCAGCTCCTGCCAACCTAGCAGGTCAAAAGCATGTAAATGCAAGTAGATAAATAGGTACCACCTTGGTGAGAAAGGTAACAGCATTCAGCGCACCTCAACATCTAATCATGCCAGCTCCATGACCACAGAAGAGTCTTCGGACAACACTGGCTCTAAAGACTTGGAAATGGGGATGAGCACCGCACCCTATAGTCGGAAACATCTGGCAGTTAACCTGCAGAGATACCTTTATCTTTTCTGTGGATTATAATCTTACTTTTTGCTTAAAGCTAAAGTATTTTGAGGAGGTTTTCACAGATCCTTCTTACAAAAGCACTTGTAAAACTAAAATAAAATAAAACTTTACTACTTACACATGGCAAAAATGACTCAGATTGCCAAAAGCAGATGATTCTTTCTCCAAAATGCCCCCTTGCTAATGTTTAAAAATACATCCATGTGTAATTTACACATTCCAGTTTGCCCACCTCTTAAATAATATAATGCTTGGTCATTGTCCCCCCCTCCCTCATGTCATAGAAGAGATTCAGATTCCATTGCTCTGCGGTATGGTTGATAGTGACTCTTCTTTCTCAGCAAGCATCCTAGGCACTAACAGCCGTTCTGCGTGAATCATCTAACACATCGCAGACACTCTCACAAGTGCTTAGGCTGTGATGTAAGAGATACATATAGTCTTTATCTGGTGAGAGATGTCTTTCAATAGGAAATGTAAACCAGGCGTCTGCTTCAGGAATTCTTGGCCTGCCTGCATTATTGTTCTACTTTACAAGGAATAAAGGCATTATGTTTTCTACAAGTACAGGTTATATTCCAGGGATCTGTATGCAAGTTGAAACATTCAGTTCTTCCAGGCCCAGCGTTATCATGCCTGCATGAAGGTAACACCAAAGGACATATTGCACCTGTGAAAGTAGCTATCCAGAACTTGAGGACCTAGTGTAATTCCAAAGTCTAGCATATGTGCAAAATATGACTTGAGTATCCACTGAGCCAAAGCAATTACAACAAAAAAGGAAGCTGTCTGAAGAAGACTCATACAGCACAATCCTAACAATGTCTACTCAAAAGTAAGCCCCATTTGTGTTCAATGGGTCTTATTCCCAGGAAAGTGTCTTTAGGATTGCAGCCTTCATGTCTTAAAATTTCCTTCACATAACACTCTTATTGTTAGAGAGGGGAGAGGTGTTGGATAGCGTTGCACTCTTTGTTTTCACAGTTGCAAGCTCTTAGGAAAAAAATCTGTAAGCTAATACCGTTTGATTGCTGTGGTGTTTTATAGGGGTACGTTTTTAATGTGCATGAGATATTAAGGCCAAAATGCATTTATTGTAAATCTTATTTTAATTGAACTAGTCCTCTGTATTTTATTTTTAAGCCAATTCAGGTTTACTGTATTTATTCATTCATCACTGGCATCCTTCAGTCTCGAAAGACTATGGTATTGTGCTCTGAGTGTCCTCTCCAGAGCACGATGGCCTCGATAGATTAATATGGAGGACAGACTGTTATCTAAGCACATTAATCATTAATTGTAAGATTCAGACTACAAGATTTTCACTGTCTTGCTTTTAAACAGAGAGTAAATGACAGCTGTACGGGCCCTGATTGAATGTATTTTTAACTCTCCCTCCTTTGCTGCTTGGTAGTGGTAAAAGCTGGGTGTGATTTGTTATTCTGTTGTTGGAGTTACCTCCACCAAGAGACCACAGCTAGTTACCTCCACCAAGAAACCAGTTTCTCATGGTTTTAATGCACCTTGCATCTTGCAAAATCTCACCTCTTCATGTGCCCAAAGAGCCTGATTGGTTTGTTCAATCTCTTCCTTCTCCCCCACCCCAGGAACACCCAGTTTTTCAATGTTATCAAGCTGTGGTTTTCTCCCATTGCTACAGTTATTTCCCCATTGAAAAGCTATTTTCAAAGTTACTGAGCTGCTCTGAATGTCTCCAGGTAGCTTACTTGTTAATTTTGCCCATGATTTCATAACTGCTTCTGCTTCTAAACCCTACCCAAGGATTAAGATTATTGAGTAGTTGTTATTTTGTGAATCTGCTGTGCTTGTGAATCTTATGTTAAGTGCTGGAGAGTATGTTTCATGTATATTTTAATATAAAGGCAATATTTTTTTTCCTCTAAAATTTGTGTATACTTTGGAATCTCCTTGAAATCGAGAACCCACGCATTTGAATCATTAATTACCCCAGAGGAAATTCCTAGAGAGCGGCTGGCTCTAGGGAGTTCTTATGCCTGGAGATTGATAAGAAGGTTGTTTATAGCCAGAATAAAACTCCCTCTTTGTCGCACTGATGAGTGGAAGGAATGATATTTCAACCAACTACACATTGGGTAGCTGAGAGGCCTTAAAACTGTGGCAAATCTCGTTCGGGAGAATCTAAACTTTTTGGCAGGAGAGCCACATCATCTCTCTGACACCTGATCGGGAGCTAGGGAAAAATTAATTTACATTTCAAATTTGAATAAATTTACATAAATGAATATACTAAAGACATTTTAGTATGAATGTCTAAATATGAATATACTACAGACAAGAATATACTGAAGACAACTTTGATGTACGAACGAACAAACAAATGTTAGTAAAACTCGCTAACACAGGGAGTGGTTGATTTTCAAACCAGTTTATAAGCACTTTCACACAGAGAGAAAGGAGCATGTAGCCTCCTTGGGTCTTTGAACACACAAATCCCCTTGCCTCCAGAGGATTAAAGGTCTCACCCACAGGGTGGATGGAAAGGACTTGCGTTCCATTTCCATAACCTTTATTGGTGTACAGAAAGGACTTGCTGTGGGCCACATCTGGACCCGGGCTAGGGTTTGGACACCTTTTCATCATGAAGATTGATGACATCATTACACCTGGATTACTTAAAGATGTGTGCTATATTTGTATCTGCCAAGGAAACTAGTGCCCACTTACACTGATAATTCCTTGACCAGTGTTAAGATGCTTGTGATGAGAACATTAACCATAGCTAGACATGTTGGAAATAAATTAAATTTTCCTTTGCCCTTCTCTACACCACACTTTGAATGCTACACATCAGAGGCCGAGAGTGTGGGCTTTGTTGTTGAATAAAGCTATTAATTAGCTATTTTTTCATTTTCTTTGTAAACCGCTTTGTAAACTTTTTAGTTGAAAAGCGGTATCTAAATACTGTAGATAGATACAATAGTATTGCAGCTCCATCTGCAGGGCATTCCTGGTTATTGTATCCATTTGATCAAGCTTCTACTTTCTACCAGTCAAATTAAGGAATTTCTCCTTAAATTGCTTGTACAGTATTTTTTCGACCTTTTTGCCTTATTGATTAATTTTTTAACTTTTAGGGCCCAATCCTATCCAACTATTCAGAACTGATGCAGCCATGCCAATGTAGTAGACACTACATCCTGCAGTGATGGCAACATCCTCAAGGTAACAGAATACTTCATCTCAGGGCTGCATGAGCTCTGGAAACTTATATAGGAATAGGCTTTTATTTAATACATTGTGACTCCTACCTACCTACCTAGTCCATAGACATAAGGAATTCAATAGTCACCCATCTTTCTGCAAAGATCTACAGATGCTACAGTGGCATGGTTTTTAAATAAGAACCCCAGTGTTCAGTGCTCTCCTGGGATGGATGGATTCATTCATTCATTCAGTCCCCATCTTTCTGCCTAAAAAAGGATATCCAAGTATACAGACTTGGTCTTCTGTCTGGTTGTCTGTAGCCGGCAATGGTGGCAGCAGGTCAGTGATGGGATTCAAATAAATTAACAACCGGTTCTATGTCCATCTGGCAGCCACTTTTAAATGGTTATTTTTAAACTTTATATGTCCTATTTCTTGTTAACAACTGGTTCTATAGAGTAGGTGCCAACCTGCTGGCACCCACCACTGCAGCAGGTATAAATGAACTAGTTTCATCCCCAGTTCTGCTGCAGGTTCAGCAATGGAAACGCAGGAAGCAGGATAGGACCACCCGCTATGCATTACTAGGCTGACCCATGGCCAGCATGTTTTATTTGGGGTCTTGCAGTACAGATTCTCAAATTTACACATGACAAAGAGAAACTTTTCAGCTGAATTTTGGAGACAGCTGGAGATCTGACGAAGCAAAGATCCTAGAAAGGATTATATTTTTCAGATCTTTTCTTTTAGCATTTTCACAATCTGCTCTTTGAACCACATAACTTTTGCTGATTCTTGCATAGCAGACTGCAAGGACTGCAAATCCCTGAATACAACCACATATTAATGAGAGGGGGTGGGGTTCTTAAAAAATATGGAGTAAAATGTTTTTATTATGGCGTCTGAAAAAAAGAGTAGATTTCCTACTGGTTCTAAAATTTTGCATAGCATGGGGGAAAAATGAACAGATGGAAGTTTTTTTCCTTCCTCAAATAACACTGAAATTAGGGGACATCCTATAACATCCTATGATTAGCAAGAGATTTTAGTTATGCAAAAGGAAGTACAGTACATCATTCTGGGTGCAATCCTAACCAATTTGGGCTGGCACAACTCACCCACTCCCTTTTTCCAGTGGTTGTGTGGGGAGGCTGGCGCAAGTCTGTGCACTGGCCTAACACCCCCCCTCCCCAAGGAATGACTGGGACTTATCCTGGCCTGACTGGGGATTAGGATTGCAGCCAGAGGCTACAATCCTATGCACACTTTCCTAGAAATAAGCTTAATCGACTCAAAAAGTACTTACGGTACTTCTGAATAGACATGCCAGTGTATCAGGAACATGGTGTATTATATTGAGATGGTTGACCAGGGGACTTACAAAGCCTCTCCCAGCTTCTGTGAAGGTGTCTGCCTTGATGCCTGCCTTCAGAGAAGCTGGGAAGGAGCTACCGCCCTGGGGGAGAAAGGTGCAATTTTCTTCCCAAGGCTGGGTCTTTGCAGAACCTCTACCAGCTTCACGATCAGTGGGTCCAATCCTCCAGCAATATAAGCTAACCACAACTTTATTATCTCTGATACATAGGAATCCAATCATTAGCTTAAAGATCTTGGTTGAAATTTGCCACCTTCAATTGTTTCCACTGGTGAACATTTTGTTTCATCAGGGAGTTCTTCATAGAATTTGATTGATGACTCAGAAGAAAAAAGATGGGGGAGGGTATTCTATTAAAGTCAGATAGTCTAATATATTAGGGGTGTCTTTACAACTGTGTTTCTATCACTTTTCTGCACAACATCAGCTTAGCAAACAAAAATAGTAAAACACATAAAAATAATTCTAAAAGGCCCTAACACTAAAAGGACAACAAGGTATCAAAACTGACAAATTATGTACGATTGAGTGTCAAGTGAAGTGGGTTCTCAAGATTTTTCTCTCTCTCAAAAAAAATGCAGACATGAAGGCGGAAACCTAAAACAGAAGATTGGCAGGGGTGGAGAACTTTTCAATTCTTTCTCTTCTAGAAAATTTTCTGATAAAAATCAAACCCCCGTGCATTTTTTATTCAAGGCTAAAAAGATGAAATACACTCTGGATTTCTATTTTACATTGTAACTTTCACATCTGCATGTTATAAAAAAAGAAAACAATGGTAGGAACAAATTTGTGTCACTGATTCCAATTGTTGTTTGGTGGTCCTTAGAGCAGAAATAGACATTATAAGGGAAATATGTTTTCCTCATAATGAAAATGGAAAGGCATTTAAATGGGATAACCAGTGCGCAGGAAAGAGTGTTTACCTACATCCATCTGTTAAAGTTTTCTGACGATTACCCTTCATTGGGCTTCCCAAACCTGAAAGAAGTTCAGCGGAGGGAGAAAATGTCCTTGGGGAACATTTGTGGGGGGAAGGAGTACACATGAAGAAAAGTTAGACTCCTATGCCCAGTAAGTCTCCCTTTCCCTATTATGTGATCACAGCAAATATGGGGTTGGGACGCCATGTTTGCTGTTGTAATGTCTATTTCTGCAATGAAGCTACTTCAGACCACAGAGTCATACAAAAAGCAGTAGTACATATTTTGCTGGTTTCTGGAAGTTCACAGATACATGGATGGCCCTTCTCACAATCATGTTTAAGAAGGTGCTGAATGCTCAAGTGATCTCCCTAACTTTCCATAGACCACATCTCTCCCTTGCCCTTCTCCCACCTTTCAAGATCACTCAGAACATACACAACGGTAGCAGGACCTTGTTTTGATTCATAGTGTTGTGCCACCTAATCCTAGAGGTTACACCAACCTTTCTTACCAAAATTTGCTTTTTCTTCCCTACAGGTTTCAGATTACTGAAAATATTATAGTTATTCTTCTATATACAGTATATAAAACTAAGAAATCACTCACTGACACACTCACTCAACAACACTTAACCAAAACCGCCAGACCTAGACATGTGAAATTTGGGGAAGGTGTTCCTTTGGTGATGGAGGCACCCACTAAGAACTGGTTTTTAGAAATTCCAACCAGAAGGGTGTGAAAAGGAGCACAACACATTTTCCTCCCTAAACTTTACATTGAGGAACGCTGATGGATGCTCTGCCCCAACCCAAACCTAGAAGCATAAAATTTGGGAAGCATATTCCTTCCGTGATGAGAGCACTGACCAAGAACAGATTTATAGAAATTTAACTCGTAAGGGGCTGAAAAGGGTTTCAATGCATTTTTGGCTTATTCTTAACATCACCCAGCTACAAACACTACACCTGCCTGGGAAGGGTGCCCACAGTTGTGGGGGATGGTGCAGGGAGGTAGTTGCACAACAAGGAGGTAGTTGTGCAACAGAGGCATTTTACTCCCTCAACGCAAGTACATTTCACTACCATTATAAAATTATATATTTTTTGAAAGACGGAAGAGATACTGAAATACTTGGAATATACTTTAAAAAGCAGGCCTCCGTCAGTCTTGAAAGACTATGGTATTGTGCTCGGCGCTGCATACGAAGCACGAAAGCCTGGGTTAGATTGTTATGGAGGATAGGCTGTTACCCAAGCAGCAAATCCCCCCTCTCCACGCCACTGAATTAGTCCAATGGAAAGGCAGAGCCGATACAATTGGATCCAGCTGGCGTTGCAGAGCTGGGCTAAGGACAGGAGCTCACCCTGTCTTGTGAGGCCAACCCGGGTCTCGAACCCTGGCCTACTGGTTAACAGCCACAGTGTCTTAACCGCTTGCGCTACCCACAGCCCACATGGAATATACTACAGAGGCACATTTGCACATAATTCAAATCTTAAAACAAATGGTCATGCACTATTGCTCCTCCACGCCCCCCCCTCCCCATCACTCCTTTCATGGTAAGAGAAAAGTTACAGTTGTTGATCAAGGGACAGATCTAGCTGAGCCAACATGTTTCCCACACTTCAGTCATGGATCTCATTGTCTTGGATCTCATTGTCCTTTCATTAAAGCATAACTGTTTTATTTGCATAGGTTCTGTTTTTAGATCTGAGAATGGATGTTGATCTTTTTTTATGCTGCTTTGATGATTTTAGTCATTGTTTCAATGATTACTGTGTTTTCATTGTTCTAATCCGTATATTGTATGCAATACCCCGTGAAGTTTTAAACAGAATGCTTCCCAGTCCGCAGGTAAGCATTGTAATTATCCAGATCTGTCTCTAATACACTCTTATATATTAATTAATGTAAATTTATTCAAATTTGAAATATAAATAATTTTTCCAGCCCCTGGTAAGAGTCAGAGATATGGTTCAGCCCTCCTTCCCAAAGGTTGGGACACACCTAGCACAGGGAAACTGTAGGGAAGTTCTGTACCTTTTAATAGTTGGGAAGAGAATTTGGCAAGTTCCTTTTACCAGCCTTACCTGACAAAGCTGCAACTAGCACAATGTTTTTTGTATGACCCTCAAGACACGTATACATGATCTGGATGATTACAATGCTTGCTGGATGGAGGGGTCTTGCTGTGGGTCAAACTGAAGATCACTGCATACTGCATCTGGTCCCCAGGCCAGGGGAGTTTGGACCCCCCTGTCCTATGCACATGGTCACCAAAGGACTACACCATATATCTAGGCCCAAAGTAACTCATGCCCCCTTCATATCTAATAGAAACCATCTCAAATTATTATACCTCTTCAGAGCTTATCTATATTTCACATAGCTGGATCTTTACTAAGAAAGGTTATAAACTCTCCTGAGGTTCAGATGCAAATAGGAGGGGGATAGAATCTACTAATATCTTAGATGAAAAAGCAGATTGAAAAGAACATGTTTTCATCATAACAATAAAGAAGATGCATTTGAAGGGGAGAATCAGTGTGTAGGAAGAAGTGCTTACCTACATCGACCTGTAAACAGTTTCTGAAGATTATCCCTATCCCAAACCTGAAATAAGTTTGGTTGGGGAGAAAAGGGCCTTGAAGTGCTGGCAGGATGAAGCAGTTCAGAACTATAAAGATGGAGTCAACAGGAAAAGCCAAGTTCAAGCCAAATTCAGCCAAATTCAAATTCAAAAACACATGATTTTATAATACTTTTATTGTACAAACAGCCCAATTTTCCACAACTCCCTGAGCGGCAGTATGGTAGCACCAAAACAATATCCACAGTATCCTTTGGGGGAGTTTTGAGATGTTGAAGCCACCTTGGAGGAAGACAACATTTGTCTTCTCTGAGGTCAACCTGGGACCTGCCACAGGGACATCATGGATTGATGATTCAGGGTCAACTTGGCCCTGTGCCAGTGATATCACATTGACTGGGGAAGGCAGATCAGGCCTGGGGAGGTGGTTAGGAATCAATGAAGGTAGATCAGGCCTGGGGAGGTGGTTAGGAATTAATGAACTATGTCACAACCAAACACGTTCACAACCCTTTCATGGACCCTCCGATTTTCACACACATACCCCAATAAAAAAGACTGAGTTTTAATTAGCCACAGCCAAAAAAACCCTCAATTTTTCAGCAAGAGAAAAAGATTATTTGGGGGACAGAGATCGGGTCATGCAAGATGCAAGTTTTGTCCTGCAAATTACTCCTTGGTCACTAGCGGGGGATGAATGAAAAAAATGCTTTTACAGGATGCACCATGCATACACCACTGGACGATGGTAAGAGCCAAACGTTTGATAAGAAAAGTTTCACACTGCCTTATTGTCAGGCTTTAAATCTTTTTGATTTGTGAAGTATCACAAATAAAAAAGTGTGGCTGCAGTCCTATCCACATTTCCCTGGGAGTAAACCTCATCGATTATAACTGCAATTACATCTGATTGTAATTGTGCTTACATTACAGTCTGATTGTAATTTGTGCTGACAGGCATTGCATTGAGATGCATGGCAGCAATCCTAAGGCCCAGTTAGGCCTGTATAAATCTTGACAAAAATCCTATGCTGGCCTGGTGGTGTCTCAAAGTGTTGAAAGGCATTTCTGTGTGACTCCTGGTGGGGAGGGGGTTCGGCCAGTGCAGATATGCGCCTGCCTCCCCACACCACCACAGGAACTGGGAGACCCTAAGTTATGCCAGCCTAAATTGGTTAGGATTGCACCTTATGTCCCCTAACTGATATTGAATGATTGGTAGCCTATTAATATTTATGCCAAAGAAAACCATTCCATAATTCACACCGTTATCAGCAAGCTATCCACATTCAACACCTATGAACCTTTACCGATTTCTAATTAATGAGGATTCAGTTTTATTACTAGCAAATTGTTCTGAGCTGATAGCAAAAATTCCCTGCAGAAGTGCGGCTCGAGTAGTCTTTGTTTGGATGAGCAATTGTACAGCATCACATTAAGGGAAAATTATATACCTTAACCAAAAAAGCCAACCAACTCTTGCCCTCATATTGACAATGTGCATGCATATACTCTATTTGCTCCGGCCTTGGTGTCACTAGCAGCATTCCTAGAATTACCTCGTATTTACTCCAAGTGTGGTATCTTTTACAAGCCCTTCTCATCATGCTCAGTTCTTTCTCCACCACCTCTATATTTAACTGAAGATTAACTCATTTCCTTTTTTGCAACTGGAGATTTTAAAAGGAACCACGCCTAACCATGGCATCATGGCATCCGCAAGCAAATCACTTGCTACTCATTCCATGTGTTCGAAAATGTCAAGGAGGAGAGGGAGGAAGAGAGACAGTGAGAGAAATTAGAGCTCTTAATGCCAGCAAAATAAAATGCTCTTCAACTCAGGAAACCAGCTTGAGAAATTGGCGCAGAACCAGAATCCTTCAAAATAACTGCAATATTTCTAATTTGAATATTTCCTCATCTGTTACTTAAAACTTAAAAGTGCAAAATGTGTCACTGCTTAGAAGGTTCCCTTTTTCCAATTCTTTTTAACACCAATTCTGGTCTTCCAAGCAACGTTTTGCAAGTGAAATTTTCAATGTTGTAAAAATGGGGGGGGGTGGAAAATCAGAATAAAATTGTCCAATCTGAAGGCCTGTGATCAATAACACTGATTTATTCACAGATGTGATAGAGCTACATCAAAACATCAGGGGCTATTTCTACTCAACTTTTGACTAATTAGCGCCTGTTACTCCTTAAAAATTTCTTGCAAAGTGACATCTTACACTCATGCAGCCATCCTTCAAATTCCTTACATTTGTAAGTCAAATGGCAATGGTAGATTCCCTTCTATATCCACTTGTGCACCTGAAAGGTTGCGTGAAAGCAATTGCTAGGAGATGCAAGAGCTCCTCTGTAAATATATCAAAATACTTCAAAAATAAGATGCTTGGTTTGTTTAAGCATCTTATATTTTATAGTTCAATGGGATCTGAGTGGGTGACTCTGGAGGCAATCCTAACCAACAGGTAGGCCAGAACAAGTCATAAAAATACCATAAGGTGTTTCTCCACTTATGGTCTGTTGTGGGAAAGCCAGACATGCGTTGGCCTCCATAGAAACAGGGAGATATGTAAGTTATCAAGTAAAAATTTCGGATGGTGAGGCGGTGGAACAGATTGCCAAGGGAGGTGGTGGACTCTCCCTCACTGGGGATCTTCAAACATAGGTTCGACGAGCACTTGTTGGAGATGCTCTAGAGGATTTCCTGCTACAGGCAGGAGGATGGACTAGATGACCTACTGGGTCCCTTCCAACTCTATGATTCTATGTTGTCCTGGCTTAAACTGATTAGGATTTCATCCACAATGTAAGATTTTTAGAAGGTTCTATCATGAGACAAGATGAACCAGACTTTGGGTGCCAGTATGGGGAAGCAAGGAGATCAATACATTCAAGACAAATGGGACAGATTCCTCATTTCCCATTCATCAAAATAAGTACAAGTTGTGAAAGAATGAAGAAGTGCTCTTTCAGTTCAGTGAGGGTGGCGCAGGATAATTTCCTAGCGGATTGTGTCCCATGTTAGCAGAAGCATTGTCAGTTTGATTTTTCTGCCTTGGGCACCAAAATATCTTGGTTCCAAATAAAAGGACAACATAACAAATTATTACAGATTACTGCCATCCTTAACTGAATGAATCCTTACTGAAACCTATCTGAAGCAAAAAATGTTTGGTATTGCTTCACATAAAAGCTCAGGCTCAGACTTTGGTGACCACAAGGGGATATTCTCCATTTGCTCCAACTTCTACTTTTCTACTTACTGCATGTTCCGAATGCCTCTCCTTTCAAGGCCACTTACACTGGTTGCTGCAATCAATATCCAAGAGTTATCTGTGTGGGAACTGTCCAGACCACCCCTTTAGTGTTGATTGCCCTGGAATGTCAGTGTATCTTGCCAACTCTTCCATAAATAACTTAATGGTCAGACACAAAAACACCATTAACAAAAGTGTAACCTTCATTTGTAGCAACCTGATGTTGAGTTTCAGCACCAGATGAGATTTAAGGCAATCTGAAAGTTCTATCACACCGTCAAAGCAAATATCAGAAATGGTCTTTGAAGGCATGATGTGGCTTTCACTGTACAAGAAAGGGAGGGAAAACAAAAGCAAAAACTGGTTCTGCAACTCTACCTTTACAAACAGGATATTAATAGATAAAAAAACTATGAAAGTGTGTATGACTCTTGGATGACTTCTGCTAGTAACTGTGCCTGGACAATGACAAGAGAGGGAGCGAGAGATTGCGTGTACTAAGAGCGATAGAGAGAGCCCACACTAAAAACTAGACCAGTGATTCCCAAACTTTTTAGTGGCAGGATCCACTTTTTAACCTACTGCAAGTAAACCTGGATATACAGTACTACATTGTTTCAGTTTCTGAGGGCTCAATACATTTCCCTTGCCAGTTATCCGCTAGTCAGTTTTATGACCAAAATTTGTAATTTCAACAATCGTACATATTGTTGTCCTTTATCAAGCGCCAGTGTGACTTGATGGTTGGGTGGCTGGATGTGGGAGACTCAATTTCATGTTCCATGCTTTAGAGTCATTGCAGATCCCTGCAGAAATCATTCTCAGCCTCATTTCCTTGCCGGCACTGGTGGTCTGGTCTCTGGAGACAAGGTTTAAATTAAGTTCTCCAAGAGCAGCTCAGTCTGTGATTGCAGCAAGATGGTTGGGAGCAGCCAGGCTAGAGTCAACATTGTCCCTTTGTATCATCTGATCCCTGCTGAGTTGGTAGCTGCAATAGCATTCTTAAGACATTTGCTTTTCATTAGAGTTCCAGCATTTTGAGTATAATATAATATGTAGTTGCAGTAATGGAAGCAAAATTTTTAAAAAACGCTAATGATAATGGAATTGGCAAAAGTTCTGGAAATCTTCAGCACTTCCCTGGCACTCACTCATGAATTTTTATCAGACTATTCATTATGCTTTGGATATTTGTGTGGACTGGAAAGACTCAGTAGTTATTGTATATTAACTGCACAATCCTATGTATTTTGCTCAGAAGTGCGTTCATTGTGTTCATTTTTACAGTCCCACCTGATTCAACTTTCCAGCATTGATGCAGCCACAATGCAAGGGAACAAACTTTCTCTTATCTTTACTTTCTACCTCCTCCTCAGATTGCAGATAACACCTCTTTGGGACAACTGCTTTGGCACTGAAAAGTTGGTCAGGATGGGACTGTAACTCCCTGATACAGCTTTAAGATTGAAGAATTAAGATTTCCAAAGAGCTTTTGACAAAGTCCTTCACCCAAGTCTATTAGGTGAAACATAGAAGGCCATGTTCTCCTAATGGATGAATAATGGATGGAGAAGGGAGTAGAAGTAAACAATAGTTCTCAAACTGTCAAGGACTTAAAAAAATGCAAACAAGTTCAAGTACGTTACGTTTTAAAATGTACTATACTGGGACAAAAACCTCCACAATAGCACTTGCAACCCAAAGAATCTGGTCCATTCTTCAGGGACCTTCTTTTGTGTGACAGTTTTTCAGATACTTGAAGACAGCAACAAATTGGTAAATGAGTTAGTCTGGGAAAGAAGCTGCCACTTCTGGAATAACCGACGGTATTCAGAAAACATGTTACAATTTAAGTCAATATACCTCAATTACATCTACCAAGAAAGATGAGTAGAGCCTTACAGATACACTAACGTGATTTCCTTGTCCAGATTATAAATCTAGCTTGGTCTTTCATAAAGAAGTGTAACACAGTGGCTAAGAGACTGAACTGTGAACCAGAAGTCCTAATTTGACTCTTGCCATGGGCATATTCCTAGCCTCAGTTTCCCGCATGATGATGATAATATAGTGCTTACCTGTCGTAATGGTTACTGAAATAAGAACTAGCACGATACAGAGCCTTGAATGCTGGACTAGAGCAGGGGTACCCAAACCCCGTCTTGGGGACCAGATGTGGCTGGGGGCGAGCCTCAATGCAGCCTGTGACAAGATCCTTCCATCCGGCCCTTGGGCAAGCCTTGTAATCCTCCAGTCTCTAATACACTCTTATATGTAAATTTATTTAAATATATTGAAATTTAAATGTAAATCATTTTTCCAGCTCCTGACACAGTGTCAGAGACATGATGTGGCCTTCACGTCAAAGTGTTTGGACCCTGGGCTACAGTGCTGAACATGTGCTCAAATGTCCTGCAACTGCTTGACCATTGATTGAAAAACCAAGTTTGTTTGCTTACCAGATGTGCACTAGAAACAACTGGCATTCATTTACTGC